>OU426979.1:20788803-21423348 GCA_911387785.2 Aelia acuminata
ACATCACTATTTTACAGTTCAAAATTAACAAACAATAAAACTAAAAACTAAGATTTATGAAACTAAAGATTTATATAAAATAAAAACTAAATTACTACTATTATATAATATATAAAAACTAAATATATATATGATAAGTTATTATCACAATAATAACTAAAATAACTATATCTGATTTTTTTTTACAATGTTGAATACTTTTGATCTATCTGTGAATTTTTGTACATCTTCCAAAAACTGTTGGAGTTTATATTCAGTGGCGACTTCCTAGAACATAAAATTTTTTTATTAAGTTATGATAAACAATAACTACTATTCCTGTAATTGTTATTTACATCAGTTCCAATCACGTTCTTTCTACTCCTCTTGTTTGGTGACATTATTAAGTATCTAGTTTATGCTTGCATTTGTGAAACTGAAAACGTTAAACTACTAAATATTTTCGGCAAATTATGAGCTATGCAGAATGACTGCTGGAAGTCATGAAGAACATTATTGCACTAGGATTAATAACAACATATTCTTCTACTATATGTACAAAACAAACAAGTAAATAAACAGTTAATTATTTTATTTACAAACAAAAGAATATTTTTGTAATCCTTCATGTTTTTTAATTTAACATGATGACAACTAATCCAACACATGAGCTCATGAAGGCAGCCATTTTATTCGATTGTCAATTTTTCAACGGAAGTTTATGAAAGTGTAATTAAAAAGTAAGCACGAGAATCCTTACAAATTAATTGTAACATTTTTATCTAATGGATCCATATATAAACTGAATTATAATAAATATTATTTTGAAATGGAACAACTTCCTTCTAAAATTTGATTGTTTTCTAACTATTTTTTTTTTTTTTCATTTGTATATATATCGATTTCAACCTCTAGAGCTTTTTTTTTTTTGCTATTATTATATCTGTTCCAACAAGCAGTCCTGGACTAACTTGTTTTTTTATTTCAATTTTAATATATTCGTTTTCGAACAAGAGCCAATCGGACGGGAAAACTAACCAATGAAACTTAGAATCAGAAGAGTTGGGGGGGGGGGACATTACAGTTAGTCCGGGACTGCTTGTTGGAACAAATCTATTATTTCCAACGAATGTAAAAATACTTATATTGTATTTGAATATTTCAGCTGACTGTACATATTTTTTACCTAATTTTCTTTATTCCCATTATATTAATAAAATTACGGTATTATACTGTCCTCAAAAAAAAAATCTGGTGCGATGCGCACAACACAACTTTCACTTACCAACTTACTTTGATTAGAAATTGACGTGTTTTGTTAAATGCCATTTCTCAAAGTCACACATTTTTCCACATTCATTTACTTATTTTTGTTTGTATTTGCTCTTTACAGTATACTATTTTTTTTTTATATTATTAAATAAAAGTTTTTACTTATAATAATTCGCCAAGCATAATACTCCAACTCGTGTGATTTTATAATTATCTATATAGTTGTGTTGAAAACTTCATATAGTTCCCATGAAACAAATAATTTCAATTAAATAAACAGAACATCTTTAATTATAAAGCATTGGTCTATCATTTAAGTCGTACTGCCCATGCGTGAGTTCAACGTGTTTTATGAGTTGACGGAATATTTATCTTTTTTTCTCCTGTAAATGTTTACTTGATTTTTTTTCATATTTCATATTTAACCATTTCTTATTTTTAGGCGAAACAAGATACAGATAATTTATCCATATAAACAAAAACAAAGGAACTTTATGGGAAAACGAAAAAGGCCCCTTCCTCATTTATGCCCCCTCAGAACATTTTAATAATGATATTGATTCTCATTAAACATGACGAGTTTAATCAAAACCGTTAAACTTATTTTTGAGAAAATGGAAAAAAAACTTAAAAATGGGGAAAAACGTTATGAAATAAAGTGCCCCCTCCGGTTGATCGATTTTTATGAAATTTTTGTAGTCATATCTCGGGCAAATAAATACATAAATACCAAGTTTTATCAAAATCGTTAGGTCGTTTTTGAGAAATGCGAAAAAAACGTGAAAAGTTATGAAATAAGTACCCCCTCCGTTTGATCAATTTTGATGAAATTTTTGCTGTCACATCACGGGCATATACATACATATACCAAATACCCAATTTCAGGTTCGTACGGTTTATAGTTTTTGAGCTAGACTGTTAAAACACACACACACAAACAAACAAACAATGTTTGTATTTGTATTTGTAAAATAAAAATTTGGATAGATTTTTTTTTCGCTTAACATTTTTATGAACAATAATACAAATAGGATATAATTATTTAATCTTGTTCAAATAAATTGTATGCTTCCTCGGTTTGCTCTTTTTTCTTTTTATACTTGTATACTGGTCTTAAATCCGTAATATATGGGTCGCTTGTTGCAAATAATGGTGGATAACATCTTCATTTGTTGCGACTCGAGATATCTTCCTGGAATGATTTTCCCTGTACTGCTTATAATATTTGTTCCTACTCTCCATGAGCCTCTTCTGATACAAAGAGCTGCGTGCACAATCATTTCTGCTACATGGAAAAGAATTTTGTGGACGGTCGATGGGAAAAAGTACCATGGGTACCGAGTCACAGCCATCTCAGCTGTGTACATGCGAGCGGTTTCCGCTGTACACATGCGAAATGCTGCAGTATCAATCGGGTACAGAGAGCAAATCACATCTAGTACTGTTTTTAATCTCATAATTATTTCTTCATTTATCCCTGTAATTAGCGCGGTTAATAAAGGATTTTCAAAAAACTTGCAACAATAACAGCATCAAACTGAAATAAATGTACCGCCACAATTTTCAGGTGTGAGAGCTCTAGTGTCTAGGACCTAGGATCACCATACACTATAAGCAAACTGTGCAACTTCAAACAACCTACTTGTAGTTGTAGTTTATTTGATTATTTAAAATACAAAATAAAACATTTTTTTTAGTGTTTTAGAATTAAAATTACAATAATTTTATTTTATTTTAGGTTTTTAAATGAAGAATTAAAAGAATTAAAATGAAAATAACGTGTGATTTAATTGATTCTAAGCCGTGTGATTTTAATTCTGAGCCAGTCCCCCTATCTTAGAGACCTATAGGAGGATTTTTCTTAACTAATAGTTCCTCCCCAAGGCCATCCGCCCTCGCCACTCGAACCGCAGCTGAAGGTTTAAATCCCTATAAATCCCAAAGTTGGCCGAAGTTGGCGCTGAAAATTTTACCACAGTTCCTCTACTACCTACAGTTACATATTAAACCATTGCGATCGTAACGCAAGCGTTTTATATACCAACAAAGTAAAAACTTCATACTTATTTCAGCAACGATTTCGAAAATTAATATCTTCTCTAACTATTGATATTATTTCAAAATGCTTAGTCCATGACAGTGCACATATAGATGACACACTCCTGATGTATTGGGGAATATTTTATTGTTAATCTTACACAGAGTAGAAAATTTTTTTTATGTTGGTAGAAAAGTACGATTTTTTCAATCATTAAAAAGTTTAATTTTACTGGTACACACACATTTTAATTTTGAACTAGTTAAAAAAATTTATTCTTTCTATTGTTCTACAAGTATCTAAGTATTCGAAAACCAAGAAAAAATTAGGTTTGGGCTACGTTCATTTATGAGGTTTTTTCCCAGGTTGGACCACTGTGCGCCGTTCGGCTCGACCGAGCAACAGCTGGTCGCGCTCCTACACGGTCGGCTATCCCGGCCCTATTTTATAATGGTTGACTTATATTTCGTGGAGGCCCCACGATAAATTTCGACCTATCCACCATGGTTAGAATAGGTTGGTATGCCGCACCGAGTACTCCCCCGTAAGCCACACACGGCCAGTTAGGGATAATGAAAAAAAAAAAAAAAAAAAGAAGTAGATATGAGTAGAAGTACTATTTCATCGAAAAATTATAGATATATGTTTATAACTTTTGATTGGGTTAGGGTATAACATTAAAAAATATATACATTAAATTAAATTAATTCTATTTAATTAATCATCAGTGTATTATAATAAAGTTAGTGTATAGTTAAATTTCTTTTAATAGATACAATTTCTTAAAACTTTTATTCCCTTTCTTCAATCTAATAAATCCTGTTATAATAGAATTTTTTCTTTTTGCTATGGAGTCATATCATTTAAAATCATTTTAAAAAATATTCTTTTTGATTATTTAAATACATTTTTCTTGAAATGACAAAAAAATAATCATCTGGTGGTTAGGAATAATCGGATTATCGACTCGACTACATGTGCTCGGGATCACTCTGGTAAACCGGAAGTGATCTGGGATATCGGGTAGGGAGTGATCGGAATACCTTGTTGTTTATTGTCGCCGGCCGCCATCTTGCAGCTGCTTATCCGAAGTAATACCAAAATTAATTTTATTAAAGGGAGATTTAACCATACGTTCAGAACGAATAGAGATAACAACTGAAATCACTTCATCCCCCACCTCTCACCAAGTCGATGTAGGCACGTATGGATGCCGATTCTCTTCCAAGTAGTCCCTGGATCAAATATTCGATACCTTTTCGATTCGAAACAAAAGTACCTATGTAGCATAATGATTTGTTAACTTTAGAAAGGTAGAATGGGTTTCTAAAAGTAAATACAACTAAATGTGCCTCCTTGCATCTTGGTAATAACTATACTCTGCGCAGTTTTATCCTAAATGGCGAATCTCTTGGACAGTTTGATCGATTTCTGACCTGGGCGTGATGATTTCCAGATCTCTTAAATGGGAGAATCACATTTCTGGGAAAGTTAAGAACTGCAATCAGGTAATCTATATGATTCTCAAATGCTTCCCGAATCTAAGTTATAACAACTTTTCAAGGATGTATTACTCATGTTCCCGTAATTTAGGAGGAACGTTGATCTGTTGGAAAGCATTCAGTGACCATGGGCGGATCCAGGGGAGGGTTCCGGGGTTGTTGTTACTTTGTATGTTTCTACATTGATTTTTTTTCTTTTAGCTCCTATTCTTACATTTTATATGTTCCTAAAATTGAATGGTTATGATATCTTAAGTTATCTTTAGATCTGCGATACAACCTACAGCACAGGTCGAATTATTTACATGTTTATCCCTAGCTGGGGATCCACGGAATACATCGATCTTTCCACCCTGGTTAGAATAGGTTGGATATATCTATTGATGCCGCATATTCCGAGGTATGGGTACCGAATAAAAGCCTAGTGGTCGCTATGTTCTGGTACTGAAATTGTTTATTTTGCAACAGCTTTTCAGAACTCGTGAATCCGGTAAATCGTGAAACCGAGTCGCCCTGTCAATTATTCGCCCGACTTGGGTTATTTTCTCTTAAAGTTTATACGATAACACCTTCTTGCACATCTCGGAATCATCAATTCTTAGATATGCCCGGCCCAGAGTAATTGCCAGAGTTAAATAAACCCAATAACTTAGATGTTTTAAGTCTTGCAAGTTCTACATGTTTTATTTTTCTCCAGATATATTTCCATAAATACCAAAAATCTACCTTTGAACACAAGACGTTTACACTCATCCGCTTTTGTGAATTCCATAAAATAGTTACACTGATCTATAAGACTAACATCTTATAGATTATAACATACTAATTGTTATAATGTATTATAAAAGATTATAATATACTAATATCCCCGGCACTCCTTATAATCCCGTCAACAACCTTATTTAAATGTTGCCAGATTTTTTTTTGTTGCATCTTTTCGGTTTAGAGAAGCATTACCTAAGCAATTTTCCGTATTTTATTTTCTATTATTATTAATTTTATAATTATTTTCTAAATAATATGTTAGTTTTAAATAAACAAATGTAAACAACTTAGAATAAGCATTAAACATGTTAATAAACAGTCAAAATTTCAATAACCGTATTCTTTGGGAATATTTTAATTCCTCATAAGGTAAGGTATTAGCTCTAGGGCATTCATGAAAGGTATCGATTATCATATCCCGCCAAATTCAGGTATTTTAACAATGAGTTTTTAGATCTAAGTTAATTATTTTAAAGTATTATGATTAAACGTCATCGTTCATAAATACAGAACCTACAAACATTTGTTTCTATGATTTATCTATGAGAGTCGATCTATTAAATGGTGTGAAGTAATGGATTTTTCTGATTCTGTTTCGAAAGTAATTATAATTTTACATTTACATTACGAGTTATGTTCGTTATATTTTACTATCTTTTATTGTTTTAACTGCAACTTTTTATAAAGTATTGAGTTATTAATTCATAAAATATTTAAGTTGTAGCCTACAACTTGTAGGACTTAATGTAGTAATTAATTTTAGAGCACTAAAATTTAAGTAATGAATCTTAATGGAATTGATTGTCTTTTCTCATTAACCATTACAAGTTTTAACTTTTACACCATTCGCCCTATGATTAGGAGAACCTCAATTCCCCATTACTTTCATTATTTCATTCCGGTCCAATTTAACTTTTACTCATGTTTTGAATAAAATTTGTATATGACTGACAATCAACTCTCACCTTCTTCCTTTTATATTTAGGGAAGAATTTCATTTGTTTTAGTCTTTTTTGCTTTAATTTTCTAGGTGAAGTCCCTATCCTTTCTTTAGATTCTGATCATCTGGTTACCTTATACAACTACTACAATATGTGGATTCTAGCTTATCCTATCCTTTGCCATTTCCCAAATTAGGTTTGTGAACTGCTAAATCAAAACAGCCAGACTGATTTCTAATTAGTATTATTTTGAACATGAAACAAAGGTAAAGTGATTAATGTATTCAGGTTTGTTGATGTTCTCATTAGTCAGTATGACAAATTGAGTTGGAATGGCTCTCCGCCTCTCTTGTAGTATTATTCCCTGTTCCCTGCTGTAATAATCTCTTGTAAAACCTTATGTTTTGGCCCTCTGCTTGTATTTTCTCTAGATACTCCTTTAATCAGATTGAAATTCTGAACAATGTTTGGGCCAAGCTCGCTTAATCAGACGACATCAGGAATGCCAAAAATAGGTGGATATCAGTGCTTACCATACTTATAATTATGAATGAACATTGATGAAATACTAAAGATCCCGTCACGTGGCCCTAGGATTTTTTTAAGGGATTAAACATCCTTGGCTATGCCTTTTGGATGGAATGTAAAATAGAATTCTCGAGCTAGTGTTGAAGATCTCTATCCTTATGGAAAATTTAGAGCTCACACTGTAGCATTGTCAGATTAGCCTTGGTAGAACAAAGGGACGTTACAAAAACAATATTGATGAAAGTTCTAATTTACTTTTTAAAAATGTTTTCCAGTTTATATTGTTTGCCAGTTACCGAACATAGAAATAAGTATTTAATTATTACAGGAAATTAATTGTTTGTTTGGTCGGTGCATTATTTAAATAATTCTAACAATTAAATGAACTGGATTTGTGTTTAGTTTTATGATAGAAGATATCATTATGGATATATGTGTATTGCTTGTCAATAGTTTGCTTAAAAACTTATAACTTTTTTTTTTTAGGGTATCTTTGTCTATACTTCAAAACGTGGGAAAAAAGGTAAGGAACAATTTCAAGACCCTTTATCTGAAATTACTTCTGAAGATTGGTATCGGGGATATTCTAAGGTTTGGCAGAGCATAGAAAAAAAATTAAATGTAAGTATTTTTTATGGTGCTTTAACTTTTTTATTGGCTTTCATTAAACTAAATTTGCTTGAGTTTACTTGGATAACCAAAGGTGTAATTTACAGTTAATGACTATAAATTATCTCATTTGCACAAGTATATATTCATTGTATTGATCTTAATTTCAACTTTGGCAATTTACATCTCAAGAAATCTGAACCTTTGATCATGTTAATCTTATTAGATAATACATAAAATAGTAATATCCGTAAAGCTAGCGCTATGCTGTTTCGGGGCATGGCCCATTTCGAGAGGCTAGATATCATTTGACAAAAATAAATTCATATACAACCATATATTTGACAAACTAAACCATTGCTACTGTGTTTAGTGTTTAAAAGACACGTTATATACTTATTAATTTTTATCAAATTCTCATTTGATCTTACTTATTGTTATCTGATTTTAGAATATAGAAGATGAAGCAATGAAGGTGCTTCTGAAGGATTTAGTTTATTTCATCCAAAAACCACATTCTAGTATTAACCAAATTCCTACTGTTATTCTTTTAACAGGTAGTTAACTTTTTATAACACTCTGTATGCTGTTGGTTTTTAGGTGCTACTTTTTTTTTAAATTTATTTTTTTCAATTCAAGGTGTCAATCTTCCCGATCACTCTGTCTTATTCAATAAATTCAGAGATAAATTAAGAGAGGAAGTAACTCCCCATGTTGTTATGTTATCATCAAACGATTGCACATCCATAAAGCATACGGTTGAACACATAACCTGTCAGTTTATGAAGAAAAATGATGATACCGAAGCAATGGTAATTATATAACATTAGTGAATAATGCTTCAAACTTATTAAAATTAGAAATGCTGCTTTTTAAAAAATGTTTGCCTGAAATAAGTGTTATTTGTTGGATGTAAGGTAAACTAATCTGAAAAAAAATTTGATTTTTGAGATATTTAGCACATAGGCTGCATTTTATGTATTTTACATCCTTAAAAATTTCACAATTCCATCTTAATTGTTTCCTAGTTCAATAAAAAATTTCAATTTGAATAAGTATAAATTTTATTTATGTAACACATAACTCCCCCATACCGAGGTTTACTGGAACGGGTAAAATATAAAAAATAAAAAAAAAAAGGTTTTTTTAAAATTGCATTCCTGGTAATCTTCCACGTTATTCAAAACAGTTATTACTCTTAAAAATTTTATATTTATATTGATATAAAAGTGTGATATGTGAACATTGTATTGTTCACCAAAAAACAATGTAAAATAATATCTAAAAATCAAAAAGGCTCGTGTCATGTTACAACTGAGCAAATGTTATTTTGCTCTCTGAAAAGTTGAATTTTTGCTGATTCACTAGTTTATCGTTTATCCATCCTGATCATATTCTCAAAAGAATTATATATGAGATAGGATAAATGACCTGATTTGAATTGTGTGAAAAAATCCCATATTCTTTTAATGTTTTCGGCTCCATAGTGGTCCTTAGGAATATAGACTTTGATCATTACCTCATGACTTGGATTTAATATTTTTTATTTCGTTAATTTATATTAACAATGTTTGCATTAAAGCTCATGTTTATATTATTTCAATTCTGTCTATAACATTCAGGATTTAGATGACAGTGATGAAGAAGTTAGTAATATGCATCTAAAGAAGAGTGATTGCAATATGCCTTCTCTTGTAAACTGGTATAATAATTATAAGACCACTTGCCCACGACTGGTCATAGTACTGAAAGATTTTGAAGGATTTCAACCTACAATTTTATGTCAATTGATTCTCATTCTTAGGTAATTTGAAGTTGATTTTTTCTTCCTTTTTTGGATCCTTAATTTAAATCTGTAAAGTTGACATTGTATAAACCAGTGCTTCCTAAATAAGCATATTTCCAATAGACCGAAAGAAAAAAAAAATCGACATCGGATTAAAGTTGTGCCAGCTTTTTTTTTTTTTTTTTTTTTTTTTTTTTTTTTTATCCTTATAGTACTGAAATTAAAATAAGAGTCTACCATTCAGATCACAATACCATTACAAATGAGGGCCCACTATAATAGAAATTTTTTGCCATTTTTCAGTTTTTACTTATAACATGAAAACAATTCATTCCAGAGAATTTTATTTGTTACAATATTGAAGAACAGTATATTTTGCATCAAATGAGTTATAAAATTGGTTAAGCCATTTCACCAAAACTAATAATCTAATATCAGCCATTTTTACATTTTTAGCGGAAAAATCAATTACGCTCATGTCCCAGTTTCTGAAACTCAAAAAGAGCTACAGTAAACCCTCGATATAGTGAACTGGTAGGGGGTTTGATATTCAGAGTTCGCTATATCGAGGTTCGCTATAACGGAGGATTCTTTTTTTTTTTTATCTTTTTTTAGCCAATGCCCGCACTAATTTGATATCATATTTAGAATGAAATTCATTCATTAGAACTAGTTAAATTAAAACGCATATATGTAATTTATTTTAGTTAAACTACATATTAAATAAACAATGAGATTCATTAATTTACCTACCAAGTTCACTTGAGAATTCTTTAGCCTTAAGTTATTATTCGAATAATACAGAATGGTTAATAAGAGGGTCTGAGATTGGTATTTGAGATCTCATTTGATTAAAGCAATTTATCAATTTTTTTCCAAGTATTCATGAGCCGCAGAGCGCAGTCGTTTATTTAATGCTGAAGTTAATCCTTGGACTGCGGTTGAATCTATTTTATCTTTGTTTTTTATAATGGTTGAAAATGTTGATTTGTGAATTCCATATTTTTCTGTATATGGTTTTCTTACTTAGAATGCCCGATTCAATATCCAGGAGATTTTTAATTTTTCCTCGATTGATAAGGATTTACGTTTGTGACACACGTATACGAACTCATTGCATATTAAAAAAAAAAAAACAACAGTATGAACGACTACAGAATACTGATTCGAATAATACAGAACTGCGCTAGTTTTGAGAAAAAAGTCAATGGAATCAGACAAAGAGCAAAAGGAAATCGGATTAGTTAAGAGTAAAAAAAAAACACCTAAATTCTAGAAACTGGTGCTACTTCGTCTTCCCGCGCTCATTCTACGTAATACAGTAAAAAAAAAATAATAACAATTCTTGCAGTTCGTTATAACAGAATATAATAATTCTCAGGCATCAAATTTAGCTCGTAGTTCGCACTAACCGAGGGATTTCGCTATAACGAGGGATTCAGCCGAAATATAATGGTAATTTTAGGGGGATAGCATTTTGGTTCCCTATATCGAGGTGTTCGTAACATCCGAGTTCGTAATAATGAGGGTTTACTGTACTTCAAAAAAAAAAAAAATATAGATTATATACATATATATATATATATATATATATATATATATATATATATATATATATATATATAAAGATTGGGAAGAGCATCAAATTCTGGGTTGAATGTGCTCCTCTGTTTTAAAATTAGCTCACTCCTGCGCAGAGAAACTAATTAAAACGTAGAAGTATTCAAAGCTCTTAGTGGCCTCAAATCCCCTACCCTTTTTTACTTAATTTTGTGGTTTCTTACGTAACAAAATATTCTGCTGCTCTATTTTATAGGGATTACTAGTTTATCTGTGATGCATTGTTTTCAAGTTATAAGCAAAACACTAAAAAATAGCAAACATTTTCTATTTTAGGGGGCCACGATTTGTACAAGTAGCTTGATTTGGAAGGATTCAAAAGATGCTGGCAGAATTTTCATCAGATGTCGATTTTTTCCTCACAGGCTCTCAGTCTATAATTGAAATCATTAGATAAGAAAATATATTAGTATTATTTCTGGTGTATTATGTGAATGGCTACTATGCACGTAATTTTTTGGTACCAATGGATTTTTCTATTTTGTTTATTTAAAAAAAGAAATGATTTTCGAGAAAAGAATATACATTAAAACAATTAATATAAGCAATAATGAGTCAATGGCTTCTATTGTTAGTTATTCTTAATAGATAAATAGATAAAGAACATTGTTATTAAATATTTTTAAATTATTCTTTTTGTTTATAGCGGCTATTTGGACTGTCTTCCCTTTACCCTTGTCTTTGGAGTTGCAACTACCGAGGCCGTAGTCGGTGAATCCTTATCTCATAAGATTACATCAAGATTAAATCTCAAGGTGTTCCAGTCCCAGCCGTCTGTTTACTTCCTCAACAATACTGTAGATAAGGTGATGTAATACATTTCAATAGCTCTATTGAATAGCTAAGATGAAGAATGTGTTATGTATTGATCATTCAATTTTGAACTCCTCAAAACTGCCATAATCATATGTTAATATGATTTATAGACAGAAATGTTAAAAATTTGTCCATGGGTGACGGGATGGCCGAGTGGGCAAACGCATTAGGAAATACGCGTTGCACCTGACTACCTACTCATGATTGGGAACCCAAAAGATAGCAAGTTCAAAACCCAGAACCCGGGTAATAATACTTGACATTAATCCCCCACCTTCTTCTTACCCTAAACGGAAAAAAAAAAAAAAAAAAAAGGAGGAAGGGGAGGACCAAAAAAAAGTCCATTTAGTTCAATTTTTAATATATAAATTTTAGCCCTCGGAACAAGATGAAAGTAAATTTTTAAAAAACACAAATTTCAGGAGCAGTCAAATAAAAAACATCTAACATCATATTTTTAAAAAATACTCTTTTTATAATCTAATGTATCTTTTGCTTTTTGTAGGTGTTCCTTTCGTCTACATGTCCTTTTCAGTTGAGCGGAAAGCTTTTAAATTTTTTCACATCTATATTTTTATTTTATGACTTTTCAGTCAACCGTTTCATTCATGGTGTGAAGGTAATTTATTTTATTTTTTAATTGGTTCATAATTTTTTGTTTTGTTATTATTTTAAATTATCTATATTTTGTTGTAGTATTGTGTAATGGACCATTTTTACAAAAATAAATTAGTTAGCCTTCTCTGTCAAAAAGAAAAGAAACTTAAGAAAAATGTATCGAAATTAGATAGCGATTGTTTAAAAGAAATAAGAGAAATACCATCTTTTAAGAAATATATAGAAGATAGTAAGGATAATAAACTTGTCACTGATGATAATTACACTCAGGTAAACTTATTGTAAAACTGATTTCTTTTTATGCTTTCGTTATATTTAACATTAAAATTATTTTATAAATTTTATTATTTGAAATAATATTTTCTATAGAAAGAAATATTGAAATTGTTATCATTATTGAGGAGGACTCGTGAAGAATTCTATGCTGGCCTTAGAGTTCTATATGTATTAGTAAAAGATTTACCTCAGGCACCATTCGGTAAGCAAGTACGTTTATATTATATTTTGCTTACATCTTAACTTATGACCTTTTGCTATTATTTAGTTTTATTATTGTTATTATTTCAGTTTAGAGAATTATATTGTTCAGCTATGTCCAAAGATATAACAAAAACATCTGAATATAAAGAATGCAATCAGCTCTTAAAATTTCTATCAAAAGATGAGTTGGAAAGTAAAGTAAATGAGGTAATCATTTAAATGATTCAACTTTATTCATTTAGTGTTACTATTTGTTTATTTTTAAATTTTAGTTTTTTAATTTTGACTTCTTTTGAAAACAGTAAAATACCATTGTTCCTCTAAACCTCCACACCGTGGATAATTAAAAGCCTGACAGATTATTTGGTTACAGAGGAATGTCTGTTCCGAAGGGGTATTATAAATATATGTATATCGGGTATCATCATTGATGCTGCAAAAGGTCGCATGTCAGAAATTTTCAATTTTATTGGATTTTTAATCAAAACAAGTAGCTCTATGGCCCTAAAAGACGGACTATGTCCCTAGTAAATAGAAAAGAAAAATCATGCCCTGTAAAAAAAAATATTTGAATTTCAGGATTCACTTGGTCATAAATCTTGAGTGACACCAGTGACACCTATACGGAAAATTTAAACTCTAACACAATCAAATTTTGTTTGTTTGAATGTCACTTCATCCCACTAAGGCTAATCGGACGATGCTACAGTGGTAGTCCTAAATTTTGCCTATCCAGGTATAATTAGGGTAGGGATCTTTGACGAGTACCTGACATCATATGGGCTCGGGACCTCCATTTTACATCCTATCCGAGGGACGGCATAGACAAGGATTTTTTACTCCCATTAAGAAATCCTAGGGCCCTACGGATCACGAACTCGCGACCTTTAGTATTGTAGGTTTCTATGCTAACCACTACACCACTGATGACTCCGTAAAAAAAAAAAAAAGTTTTACTAATGAATATAATAACAATTTTAATGTTTCTTTTGATAATCAAACAAAAACTAAAAAAATTGAATTCCAAATAAAATAATGTTTTTGTTCTCCTGAAAATCAACTGTTAGCTGACATACAACCTTTGGCAGTATCAGGGTCAAAATATTTTCTTATCTGATGATATTAAATGTTATAATAGGGTTCTTTAAGTTCAGTGAGTTATTAACAACTACATTGTAGCGACGTTTTCAGACTATTTTGTTCTCCTAATCATTCAAATGTAGCTCATTCAATATTGCTATATAAACTCAGTATCGAGACTAACTCAGTCAGTCTCTTATATTACACTATGCTATCTTGTACTATGGTCTTATATACTTATTTAAATTTTATAAATATGTAATTATTAGGTGAGGCACAAGGTTAAAATTTTAATTTTTTTTTTAGATTCTTTGCATTTTAAAAGATGGAATATTTCCTGAAAATGCTGCTGAATTAGAAAAACTTAGCGATGAATTGAAAAATATTGGCTTGAATCCAATCTCAAATATTGAGGAAAGTCCAACAAAGGTTGATTTAAATGTAAAAAATCGTTCTCAGCTAAGAAAGGTATTATGTATGTATTAATATCTCTTGTTATCACGTACAGAACAATTTCAATAATATTTGTGTTAATTCAAAGAAACAGTGGAGGAATGTAAGAACTATGGTATTGACCAATGCTTTCTGACTATTTTCTCTCCTATCAAAATTACAGATTTTTTAAATTATTTATTTATGTCAGTGTCAGTGCGCTATTCCAGCACTCCCCCCAATGTGAATAACACAAATCAGTGCGAGGACGGGATGCCGCATTCCCTGTGTAACTGGCTATGTGCTTCTTTGTGATTCTGAACTACTGCTACTCCTAAGTATTTTTGTGCCGCAGAAATAACATCTGGTGGCTTCTACATCAACTGATCGACTCTTTGAAAGAACAACAGAAACTATAGGCACCTCCCTTACAATTTTTGCTGCCTTTTTTACTGTTCTTCATTCTGCCTTTTATTACCAGGTTTTGATTAACCTTTTTTACCTGCTCATGTCCCTCATTGTCATTTCAAAATTTTTAACTCTACCGATTCCGCGATAAAAAATGAAGATAGATTTTTTTAAAAGCGTTGAGAAGGTAGGGGACATTGATCTGGCAAAAAGAGCTCCACACTGAGTGGTTGCAAATGTGTTAGGCCCATCACCTAGGAAAAGCAAACCTTTCACGGACTCCACAGCGAAGAGGTTAATGATGTTTTTAACCTCCAAGTTGTTATGTAGAAACATAATAGAATTTATCCATGTACTTGACTCCTGATTCTAGTATATAAATTTGAAATTGTTTATATATTCCTTGATTTTTCTAACTTTACCTAAATTAAATACTCTTTTGTGTATCTTCTTTTCTAAGCTCTACACGGATGTATTTTTTTACTACTTTAAAGAGTCTAATTTATTTTTTAATAACATATTGATGTTAAATTTATTTTTTAACTAAGGAGCTAATATTGTTCAATCCATATTAGTTTATACTAGCTATAATAACTAATTTTATTTATTTTTAGAAATTAGCAGAGATGAGTTTGAAGGGTCCGAAGAAAGTAGGTTATGAAATCATTAGAGAAAAAATAATTGATTTCCTTATGGTTTCATTTCTACCCGCTTACATTTTACCTTACACAGAAAAAACCGTCCTCTGGGAATTGATCACTATACGTGACAAAGAAGCTAGAAACAAAGTAGTGCCAAGGATTCGTGGCCCAATACATACCGCCCTGAATAATCCTCATCATTATTTAATGGTTAGTAAGTTTATAAATATTAATATAAGAATGCTCTATTTATATTAATATATTAACTTAAACGGAGATGAGGTATTAATATCTTAGTGTTCTTTAAGAAGGGCAAATCCAATAATCCACTATTTCTAAGGAAGGTATATTTGACTTTTTTTTAAATGCTGGTTTGTACATCAGAAGGTACTATATATAAATATACAATTTGCTGAATGTATATTGTAATTTTTACATGCATCTAAAGTTAGGGCCTTTGTTAGGAAGAATGCTAATGCAACCTACTCTTTCTAAATTTCATGTATGGCTTTATTGGACTTAGTTCACACTATTTTCCTCAGTGATATTGTTGCGGGCTACGGGTTCAGTAAAATGGACAATTAACACTGAAACTATAATTTATTAGTCTAATACTTACAATTGTGACTACTGCCTTATTAATAGATACACAATAGGATGTGTATGTAGACTCATCACTTACGACAAACCACAATGATTAAAAACTAGAGACATTTCTATGACATACAATCTTATCATAATAAGGCTTATCACTTATCACTTCAAAGTGCACTCGACAGGTGTTGACGTACAACTCCACTGAGGCTTGTCATAGACGCTATTTATAAGTCTGGGAAGAACATCTAGAAGATTAGAGGGGAAATCCTTTTGATCTTAGCTGGCAGCAAGTCCCGTGCCAAACAATGGACGAATTGTTCTCAATGGGTGCGTTGTCGTCCCCCACTGGCTGCAACAATATATTTTTGTGTTGGGGCATTTCCGTCTATTTTTTTTAAAACATGTGGTTTTGAAGATATAAAAATGTATGTGAACTGAAATGAGAAAATAAAAAGTCATAGAGAAAAATGGTGTCAAATTATATTTCTCATCTTCTTCCAAAGAATTATATTTCTAATTCTGATTTCCAATAATATATATGTGCCAGAGAAGTAAATTTTTGTTTAGTAATCCCTTATTGCAGAAGTAGACACTTTTTTTTAAACTTATCTATATGTTTTTTATTTGGACTTGTCAGGTTTCTCAAACTACTTGTTCATTTGTAACGTGTGATTTTTTCCTCTGTTTTGTTATGTATTTTAAATTAAGTAATTTAAAAAAAAATACAATACTCAAATACCTCATTCGCTAGGATTATCGTGGCTAATATAAAGAACCCTTAACTTAAAATGATACTCATATATTAATATATATATCCTAACGAAATATTTATATTATTTATGTTTTCATTGTAGTGTGATTGTTGTAAATTAGAAGATGAGGCTGAAATCCTACCAACAATGCCTGACATTTGTATTGCTTACAAACTGCACCTCGAGGGAGGTCCGCTCATTAATCTTTATGATTGGCTCCAGGTAAGTTGCTCAAGAGGAAATTATTTTATTTATAAAAATTCAATTTCAAAAATGAGAATTTTTATTTTGAATTAAAATGTAAAAATTTTGTTTATATGATTAAGATAAATGTTGAATAAGCTTAATATGCTGCACAATGTCTACCATCATCCAGTTCACACTGTTTAAAAAAAAAAAAATTAAATTACTTATTTATACATGCGATTATCAATTGTATATTTTTGATTGGATTTAACAGTGTTTAAATTTTCATTTGTTTTTTGAATTCAACATTTATTTCTTTAACGATAGGTTAAATGATGGTCAGGATTTTCAGTTTACAATGATTTTATTGTGGTAAGCCAACGTTTCGATCCAACTTGTGGATCTTGTCATGTTGATGTTGTCATGTGCCTTCACTTCAAAAGCGTTGGATTTCCCCGTCATAAACCTTTGAAGTCGGCAAACTAACACCCTACCCTACCTCTCACCTTATTTTTACCTTTAGTCTTAGTATCCACCTGGACTCAGTAGGTAAATATCAGATTCTATTTTATCTTGTTAACCAGCCACTTATTTTAATATTCATGTTACACCATCTTTTATTATTATTATTAGTTCTGTAATATATCCATTTATTGTCACCGTCTAGCATAGATACTCATATATTTGTTTTCTTTTAGCCCTGATGAAGATCCACAAGTTGGATCGAAACGTTGGCTTACCACAATAAAATCATTGTAAACTGAAAATCCTGACCATCATTTAACCTATTGTAATTGAAGAGCAGTTGACTATCTCTCACCTCTTTTATTTCTTTTAGTAGTAGTTATAGCTTCAGCAGGCTTTTCTATTTTACCTTTAAGATAGCTCGCTCTAAGATATGTACCTTTATACGAATGCTTTGACGCTACATAATTTGACGCTATATCCATGCATTTAATTCCAAAACCACTATTTTTAAGCAATAGTAATGATGTGAAATTGCAAGGGAACAATAGAAGGGTCAAAAGATGATGTGGTATTCTAGACTCAAGGAACATATAGTCCTAAGTACATAATCTTGCTAAGTAATATTTATTTTTAAATCTTTTTCAACTGTCCTCATTCCAGATAGAAGTTCGGTCATGTAATGTTGATGACATTGATCCAAGTGTACATTACTCTTAATAAAATTTGAAAAAAAGAAAAATTTGAATACTGTGACGGAAGAAATAAAAACAAATATTTATTTCTGATACGTACCTAAAAAGGTCTAGAATTTTCTGGAACTGTTACAATTATTAGCGCATTGTCGAGCGTTCTGGAATGTTCCCAGTGATAGGTTTTAAGATCTTGGAAGTTAAAGTGAGCAAGTGACTAATAGGCCAGTCTAACCTGGACAGAGTTACTTTGGAGTCACTTCTGGTTATTGCTGAATTTAACTGTTCCACAATGCTGTATTATTTTTGTGTTCTCAATTTTTGCTTGACATTTTTGTAATTTTACATAAAAAATAATAATTCAAGCTCTTATTGGTATTAAACTGGTGTCAGGTGTGGGGAATGAAAATCAAAAATTCCAGGTAAAAGGATCGAAGATCTATTAGCAGAACTGAGGATTGAATTAAAGGATCTGGATTTAGATTCTACTGCCACAAAAGATATCATGTTGGCATGTGTACATGAGTATTACTTATGTTCCGCTGAGATAACTACATAACTACCAAGTTGGCAAGCAGGCTGCAGAGGTTAATGGGAAGATAACCAGCCCAAAGTCTAGCTTGTTGGCTGAAATAAATGACAAGCTAACCAATTTGTCTGTTGATGTGAATGCCCATGACTGACAGGTTGGTTCAACAAGAAGCAAGGGTAGTCACATTTGTGGAGGAGCTTGAAAGATTAAAAAGGATGCTGGAAAAAGTGGCCCAGGTGGTCATAAGAGAGCAGTTATTCCAATAGCTCTTACAAACCAGGAAGGAATAGAACCCATGGTGATGGAGAGTCAAGGCAAGATAAAACACCCAATGTTTGATGGTAAGTTGTCCTGATCCAATTACCTCAACGATTCAACACTGCAGCTAATACTAATGGGGGTCTTAGATAACGCTGTAGCCCTAATGGTGGCCTTCCGAGGCGATGCTCTTCAGATTCTCAACACCGATGGACCCTAAAATTTTAACATGTTAGTAAGCCATACCAAGACTGGTAAACGGTTTGGCCACACCCACAGGTATACCAGTCACAGTTGAAGAGTAGGAGGCAGAAGACAGCAGAGACCATCCAGGCTGTCTAGTCCACTGTTTTTAACTGTTGCTTTATGCTATATTATTTTTGTGTTCTTATTGTTTTCTTATTAATAAATAATTTTTCAACCTCCCCCCACCCGTATTGGTGTTATAATATAATAATATTTATTTTTTAGTCGTTTTCAACAGTCCTCAATCCAGATAGAAGTTTGGATAATGTTGATGACATCGATCCAACTATACAGTATCCTTTATTAGTGCAGTTAATTACTCAACAGATACAAACTTTTAATATATTAAAATAATAATTAATCTCTTTGGTTACAGATTTATTTTCAAGAAGTGTGTGAGATGCTTAGGTGTTATTGTTTCTTAGAATTACACTTATTTAGAGTAACTGTACCAATATGTTGATGTTAGGATAATCTTTGTTATAAATTTAGTTAGGCCAATACCTTTAGAAAACTGTGTATACTATATCCTATCGTCTAAATTTAAGGTTTTTATAAAAAATGATTTCTCATAAACTTCTAAAATGAACTAATAGTTCACAAATCAAAATGAAAATGTTTGGAAAGTTGACATTATGGTTTAAATGTTGACACATGCATTAATGTTTGATTTCCTATTATTTTTAATTGGTAATAAGGACTGCAATAAAAGTTAATATTTTTTTATTTATAAACTAGTAAATTCACAATGGAAACAAAATAAAATTTCCACAATATAATTATTTTATACACAAAAAGCTTAAATGAGACAAAAAACAAACTAACGTTTTTAAACGAAAAATTAGATCATCCAGTTAAGTAAGTATGATGAATAGATTTTAGTAATAGCCAGAAGTTTTGTTGGGTTTGCCTTAATGTTGGGTTTGCACAATTTTCGACTCTCCAATGATGAACTTAACTCTTCCAGTGTTCTTTTATACAATTAAAGATGGGCACATTCATTGTTTGGATGAAATGTGTAGCATTTTGATAGATTGCGACAAATAGCAATTAGCACAAATTCTTTGCAAAATTGGGAAGTGGGGAGAGTCAGATGTGACGCTTGTCCATTCAGGAATAGGATTATTGGCAATGCAACTTTGCTTTCTATGATGCATGGATAGATCGCACTAGCTATAAATTCATAAAATAAGACACCTTTCATCCAACCAGACTCGGACTTCTATAAACCACGCCCAGATGGAACACTTATTTCCTAATTCTGGAGGTGAGTTGACATTGATGTCACTATTGAAATTAAGGATTAAATTCTGTTCTAATAGGTAACACCTACATTTAAGCCCTAAAACATTGTTTAAATATATTAAAGGATATCAAATGATTCTCATGAATATAATGAATACCATAAAAATAATTAAAACAAAATCAAACTCAAATAAACCAACTAAAAAGCTTATTTAACTTGACTTCCACCCTAATGAAACAGAGAAGCAGAAACCAAGTTTTCAGGCCACCAAAAAATTCGCCATTATAACCTCTCACAAATAAGCTTGAGTTTTCATCAAACTAATTTCAATGGCAGCACAGCTAACTAGTATAACTTGGCAAATTACTGCCACATTTTGAACCAAAATAATCAACCCTGAATCTTATTATTCACACTTTTTGTAAAAATGTCAACTTATGGTACAGTTACCCTAAATAAATAAAATACATTGAAATTTAAAAAAAACCTTTACTGCTGCAGTTCATGGAGAGGTCTTGTGTTCTTGAATTGCTGTTCTGACTTCTTAAAATTTTTTACATTTTAAATAAAAATCTGATGAATGATGTGGACTGAATGATGGGTGTGGAAGAAGTTTGATACTATCACATTGTTTAACCTATTCCTTGGTCTGATTGTGAATGTGTGGCTGGGCATTGTCTTTTTGGAACAGAACTCCTTTTACCCTTGGCTTGTAGTTGGCGACACCTAGTGTCTCTAGGAAAGGTCTTGTAGCTTACTCAAGAACCTTATCAATCTCGAGCGATGGTTGACTTGATCCTTCTTCCTTTCCAAGGATGTATATCCACTAGATTTTTTTTTTAATCGGTCATCAATAACACCTCCTTCAGTTCTGTTGATTTTAGATGCCCCTTTGCAGCTCAACAAGCCCCTTTTTTCAATGTCTTAAAATAATAAGAATTTCTTAAGACAGTCATGTTGCATTTTCTATAAAAACTTATGAACAGAAGCTTTATTGAGCCCGTTCATCATTGATAAATAAGTCTTTTAATGTTCTGTAGATAAAATTAATTGTCTGTGAACAAGAAAAAGAATGGATTTGTTCATAGTTTGTGCGATTCATGAATATGACGATACTGCAATTTGTTTTTTATACTCCGATTGAAATTTACCTGTAAATTCTTCAGTAGTAAGAAAAGTAGTTTCCATTATCTATTTATTATTGTTGGAATATAAAATATGTTGCTAATGGGGAATTTTAGTAAGAAAAAATTTGATAATTTTGAATATTAAATATTCATTGACACCATACTCCTCATTTATCATGTTGAGGACATCAATGAGAGATTATAATTCTTATCATCTCTTCTTGGTCTTTCTCTACCTCCAGCATGCCACAAAGCGTGGAAGTTTAGCCTAAATCTACTGTTTCCAATGGTAGACCCATTTTTCAATTCTGTTAGAGAGCAGCCTCTTTTCCTCTCAATCCTCGCGTTATAATCTGTGTACGTATGTCTGAGTCAACCTCCTGGGGCTTACTTTTTGGTCTGACCTCTATTAACCTCTTGTTAATCTTTCAGTCATCTCCCATTCTGCTCATGTGACCAAACCATTTCAGCTGGCGCTGCTCCACTATCTGTCCAACTGGTGAGACCCGAGGTTTTCCCGAATTATTTCATTGCAAATTCGTTATCTTTGGGTTTTTCCCTGGATCCTTCTCAGGAATCTCATCCTTATGCTACAACTTTACTTGTATGCTGATCCAGGACCGTCCAACTTTCTGCACCATATAGCAAAACAGGTAGAAATACGGCTTTGAATAGGAGGAGCTTTGTCTGATTTTCTTCCTTACTATAATTGGAGAACATATCTGAAAGAATAATCCATTTCCTTTTTTGACTCGATTTAGTATCTCATGATCTATAATCCTATCTCTCCAAATAATTTTTTCCCGGGAACTCGGAGGCATCCACAAATTGCATTGGGTGCATGGCATGAGGTACCAATACCTTGCTATTGCTCTCAGTTTTCTCCTCTTGCACACCTTCCATATCTCATCCATGCCATGAAAACTATAAACAAGAGCAGGCTGAGACTGTCTCTATTTAACACCTTTACAAAACCTGAAAGGTTTTATTTACGTCCGTTTGGCTTTATATTTTTGTTTATTTCAATAATTATTCACTTTGAAACTAAACACAAAATACATACATAAAAATATTGCCATACATGTCCTCATTTCATATTTATGTTTCGAATTTATATATAGAATATTTTTTTATAAGAAATTGATAAGTTTAAATAACTATGTTTAACTAAAATAATTATTTTAAAAACCTTTTTTTTCATAATTTGCAAATAAATATATCTAGAAGGCATACTGTGATAACATAATAACCGATTTAGATAAAAGGTAGTCAGTCGGTTTCTGTAATAATGTGTAATTTTTATAAATCTTTGAAGTTGAAATTTTAATGAACAAAAATTTATTTGAAAAAAAAATGAAGAGAAAATAAATAAATATGAATAAGAAATTAAATTAATTATATTAATAAATATTAAAAGAACTATAAATAGACGTAAATAAAAGGTTTGTGGTCATTCCAGACCTCATAAGTATCAATAAAAATTAAACCAAAGGATTCTTCTATAACTTGCGATACTTCTTTAAGGGGAAGCGAATCTTAGCTCTCTCTCATTTGTTTGTATGGTATCTTGAAGTGAAGATTTTTCTTTCTCTAAATGTGATGAAGTCCACTGTCAGTGTTAAGTATTGTTACGAGCGGTGATTGGTTCTACCTATTTAGTTATCAATAAGTGTTTACATCTTCAGTCACAATCGCTCTCCTCAGCAGTATTCCTTCAAGAAAATCGACTTACATTCATTAGTTGTCTTCATAATTCTGAGTAATAGACTTTAAAAATCCCAAGAATACTCAACAGAACCCAAGTTCAAGTTGAAATGGAGCTTTTTAAATGTATTCTGTTGTCCTTACCTTACCTTTCTGAGACCTCCTCAACATTAAGCAAATTTTTATTTAAAAAAAAAAAACGAAAATCATAAGAATGTTTACCACTTATTGAATATTCTTCCTTACAAAAAGTATCTTAGAGCTCGATTTACACAGGCAGTTGCAGAGTTGGAATTCCTTGGTTTTATCAAGTCATCGAAGGCTAAGCCTGATCATGTGTCTCGCCTAACCTGGGGAACTAACAAGTAGAGATGCTTTCATGGTTGATAAAATTGTATGGCATTCAATCGAATTAACCAGCCATATTTTTTTTTGTTGTGTAAAAACAGCAAAACTTCTCTATGAAGGATAGCTATCGTACGTTAAGGAAGTGGTTAAGTACAAAAATATGTATATATGAAATTAAAACAAAAAACTTGTTCAGTCATTTCTCACTTTCACCTTTTCTTTAAAAGAAAGTGGCTTACTTGTTTTGGAAGGCGTTATTTTTTCATGGTCACATTTGAAAAGAAACTGGCTAGGTACACATAATAACGGAAGGTGAAAAATTCTATAGCTTGGATGCATGTATAGGGAGAAGATTTCTTCTGAGTCTATTAAAAGGTTCACAATATGTTTTAGACCGAAATTGTACGAATAAATTATTGTCCCTCTGACGATAAAAAAAAAAAGTAAAAATTATACTCACTTTTTTAGCACTTTTGATATTAAATGTATTTTTATCGCCTGGCTTATAATTTTACTATAGCATATGTTATATTGTTCATCCCTTAAGAAAACAAAAACATTAAAATGTAATCTTTTAAGTTGATCTTTTGAATTAATGTATAAAATTCAAACTTACCGTGTATCTTTCATTTGTCATAAAATTATATTGTCCTATAATAAATTATATATGGGGAAATTGTATGGATTTTTTAACGTTTTTCAAAATAATTTATATGGCTTGAGACGTAATCTATAACTTTTGCCCACTCTTGAGAAGTGAAAAGTCCTATTAGGGAGTAAAATTTTGTCGTTTCCAGAATGGAGGGGTTGAGAAGTATTAAATTAGTTTCTCATTTGTCGTTACCTAGACTAAATTGTCCGTTAAGAGGATTGTTTCATGCTGTGAGGTGTCCATGAATGAATTAATATTTTTATGAAATTTTAGCTTAATGAAGAGGCCCTTATATATTAATAATTATTTATTTATGCTGTAATTTTTTTGATGTAAAGTACTGATTTTAAGTAATAGCCTATTTATTTATCATTGATTTTTACTTGCATTTCAATAATTACTATATATTTAGTAACTAGTTTGGTTTTAAGTAATGTAATGTTTTATGAAATAACTTTTGTTGTTGTAGTATTATTTATTTATTGTTGCCAAGAAAATTTAGGTTATAGTTTCTAATTGTGTAATTAAAATTTAAAAAAATTTCTCTAGAGTGAGATTTAAATATATTTTTTTATATGAAATCTTCATTCTCTTTAAAACTTCCTTCATTAAGTATAAGATTTATCTTATACATAATGAAGGTCAGAACCTCAGAATGTTTTCAACAGCACGATTAATGTGAACTAAACTGCCTTAAAAGTTCATAGTTTTCAATATGTGATGCTGACGGAAACCAACAACTGTGAAAAATTACTTTTGTATGGAACATTTAGATAGTTGTATACAAAATAAAGAAAGAAAGGAAAGAATAAATAAAAATTTTACTCGATCAGTAATTTTATTAACAATACATTCATACATCCATATGATCATCCAATCAAATGGTAAATAACAATGAATCACAAATACTTCTACCATAATCTTTCTATGACCAGAGTGCCGATTTCAGTATATAACATCATCAATAATTTAAAAATTACTGTATATACATATAAATTTAATAATACTAAGAATCAGGGAGTCACCAGCAACAGATAACATGATAGATATATAAAAAAAAAAAAAAAAATACACGTACTAAGTAAAATTTCTCTAAAATATGTCACAAGTAGCAATATTCAACAAACTAGAGCATCTCTAAAAGCCAGTTAGGTAATTTAAAAAAGAAAAACGTCAGATTGCACGATTAATCCACTGTTGTAGCTGGCCTTGAAGTAATCGACAGTGTTACACGAAATATTTCATTTTGAGAGCTCCTATATAATAATTATTAAAAATTATTATTATTCGTACACTATAAAAAAAAAAAAAATTAAACAAGTCATGACCTTTTCCTCTATGTTAACAATATATACAAATTATTAAATGCATTTACATAGAAATACATATTCCTCACCAACTCGAATTATATCACCTTAAAATAAGCACAATAAATAAAAATAATATATACCTAAAGAGGATGGAAATATCAAATACATATAAGAGTAATAAAATATAGTTTTATATATTATGTATCTAAATAAGATACATCACCCAAACAGAGTTGTTGGAAATGATCTCAGAGATGAGGAACGTCGCAATGATTAATTAAATAATACCGAGTTTGGATCTTCATTATCGATTTGCTTTATGTACCTCAGTACATCTTTCTTAGTGATGACTCCCAGCAGCCGTCTGAAAGAAAAAAAATTTATTGCAGACAAATTTCATATTTTTATAACATTTAATTTTTAAATAATATGTACCAACAATCATATAAAATGAGCTGATAAAAATTTTAAGAGCAGTTAATTAATTTAAAAAAAAAATTTAAATCAAGTAGGGGAGATTGGGGTTGGTTGGCATAGGGGGTAGGTTGGCCATTGGCTTATAGTTTCCGTCACACCTGTTGTGAAGGCCCCACCATTGTACCATGTGACCCGCTCGACCTAGGGAGTCTTGTCCTCAGTTTTCAATCTGATGCTAACAGTGTAGAGAAGAGCGTGCTTCATTGATTGATTTAACAACATGTAAGTAAATTTTTATATTTTCAGTAAATTTGGTTTAAAGGGATGGCAAAACATTTGACTCCGATTCTGTTCACCTAGCTCCAAACACCTTTGAAAAACCTAACTTTTCGACTAACCAGTTTCTTGTTTGATTGTTCTCCCCTGTCCTGGCAGCCATCTTTCATATGATCTCTCTTATGGGGTTAGTTGGCTCTCTTCAACTGTGGTTTGTTGGCGCAGTAGCAATTCACAAAAGCAAGGTAAACATAAAAAAAGGTGAAACTACCAAATGTCTTTAGTTCCAGCAAGGACGATGAGAGCAATTTTTCTTATGAAAAAAGTGATGACAGTCTAAACTTCTATCTTCTTCTATTGTCATTCTATTTTCCCTTAAAAGCTGTTAAAAACCGATTCAAAATTATTATACCATTATAGTGCAGCTTTTAATAACAATAATATGTGTCAGGCAGTACTTGAATGAGATGGCTAAACAACCCCGCCTTCTAGGCCAACCTGCCCCACATAGGGGCATTGTCACACTCTGGATTGACGAAGTCTTCAATTTTCTATGATCTTAGTATTAAATATTATGTGGTGAAAAAAAATACTTGAAGTACTCTAATACTTGGAGTTTACAGTGGTATCAGCCCTATTGGGATTATATTAACAGGAACGACTCAACAATCAAAAAAGTGAAAACTGTTGCCAACCTCCCCTACTATTTATTCTAACAAATTTAAAATTTTTAGAATAAATAATTTTTTCTAAATTCTAATATTCTAAAATCCTGAGGATTCTAAACAATATTAATTTTATTTCTACTCAATGCACATAATTCTCTTTTTTCTTGAACCAAATTTGAATGTGATCAAAGCATATGTGATTTGTTAAAGCCACTCATTTAAAATCATATTGTCAGATTTTTTGATATTTAAAATGCTAATTCCTAACTAAGCATCAACTAATAAAAAAAATGGAATTGTTAAAAGGTGTTCATCAGTCAAACGAAGACAGCTTCATTACTAAGTATATGTATCAAACTACTATATTTGTTTACTTAACTTCCCTTTATGCTACTTAGGTTAACGACGGACGATGCTAGAGTGGGAGTCCTAAATTTTGCCAATCCAGCAACTACTATATTTAATTAAATGTTATATAATGTAAAATAAATATCTTGTATAGTGAAAATCTTACCCGTGGTGTGTAACCAGCGTCTGCCTCAGACCTAGTTTACGGAACATATCTACAACTGTCTCCATCGGAGTCTGGTCCGTTATCGTGATAGGCGCCATGTCCAAAATCTTTTTTAATTTTAACGGAGGCGAACTACCGGGACCGAGTGGCTGGCTGGGGTTTGAACAAAACAACACTAGAGAGTCGCTTTGTACCCCTTCAACCGTTCTTCGTGCATTTTCTTAAAAAAAAAAAAAAAAAAAAAAATTGCAATATGAAGTTTCTGTTAGACACATAATTCATGAATTTTTCTTAGAACAAACTTTTAAATGGTTATTACAAATACTTTTTTTATTCAAGATCAAAACTTACAATTAATAATAATTATAATTATTTACCTATTGCCAGAGATAAATCCCTCCTTAAAACAAATCCGACAAGATATTGAGATTCCCTCGATACAACAACTGGGAAACCGTTATGTTCGGTTTCCTTCAAAAGCTGAGTAACATCTTCCACAGTCATCGAGTCCTGTGTTAATACTGACAGAGGTTCATTCCTCCTTAAAAAGAAATAATAATGGTTAATAAATTAAAAAAAAAAATTGTTTCATCAAAACACACATGAGTTTTGGAACATCTATAATTTACCATCTTATCCACTCCCTTTGAAGGGGAATAGACATTAACACGTTCGGTGCCCACAACCCGCCTAGCAGGTGCACCTGACCTAACCTCAGAGGCCCACAACCCGCCTAGCAGGTGCACCTGACCTAACCTCAGAGGCCCAAGACCCGCCAGGCAGGTGCACCTACCCATTGCCTTCCCGGCTACCTGGATCGGAAGGGGCCTATCGTTTTTACTTCATTATAAGAACTAAGAAAAAAAATATATGAACCCCCCACAAAAAAAAAAAAATTGACATGCATTTTAAATTAATTGGGTTATTGAAAGAAAATGCCATTTCTCACATTTAATTAAAAATTATGCCCTAAAAACTGATTTCATTATAGAAATATGAAGGTACGTACGTGGCCCGCAACCTACTTGGCAGGTCCTGAGTTACCACGCGGCTCATGACCCGCCTGGCGGGTTGTATGTAAAAAAATGGTAAATGGTACTTGTATCGATGTTATAATGATTGATTTGATTTATTAAAGTGTTATTTACAAAAATGAATAAAAAAAAACCATTGTGCCCCCGAGGATGTATGCTAATTGTTAGAGGGCATTGAATGTGTTAAGAAATGAAGGTCGACTAAAAAATTACTTCGAACAAATATAAATTTATATGTTTGATATTTTATGCAACTTTTATATTCTATTTTCTAATATTATATTGGAACCAGCAAGAGGGAGGAGACAACTCTAATTGAATAAAAAATATAGGAAAAAAGGAAATAATAAATTTAAAAAATAATTCTACATTAATATAATTCACATTTTAGGAGTACTATGAACATTTAAAACATATTTGTATAAAAGAAAAAATATATATTAATTTATCAAATTTACCAGAGGACAATACCAATAAGACGGACTCCAGGAACATAAACCAGTTCTATGGTGAAATACTAGAAAAAAATTAACTTATAGGATAAAATACAATTTTGTACAAATACAGATTTTTTGTTTTTAAAAATTAGGGATATGAATGTTTTGCTCTGTGGAGTCCATTATCCCTTGATATTGAACTTTGAGCATTGGAAATCTTACCCAGGGATGTAGATACCTAAATTTTTAACTATTTTAGGACAAACCACAGATTGTGGATTTTTAGAGAATTTTTTTTTTGACTATCAATCACATTTCAGGTAATTTTAATAATTTATTAGTACATATATTTGGATTATATAAATCATTGAGGTTTTTAGCACAGAGATTAATTTATTGAAGTTAAGTGGTGAAAAAATTTAATTTTTGTTGTGGTTTTAATGAATTGTTGTTGGATTATTAGATGATGTTTTACAAGCATGTTAATTTTGTGAAAAATTAGTATTTATCCCGTAAATAATAAAACCTTGATGTTGCCTTACAGCACTGATGATGGCCGTACGGCCGAAACATATGCGGAAATGAAAATTTTAAGAAAAAATGTGTTGCGATTTAATGGTCGTCCTGATCCTCAATTTAAATCAATTGGATAGTCCCAAGAAGAGGAGAGTAAAATTAATAACTAAAAAATATTAATTTATCAAATTTACCAGAGGATAATACCAATGTTTTGTAGGTTTTTGAATGGAATTGTTTATTTTCCTATTTTGACAAAATATAGTTTCCCTAAGAAGACCGAAGTATAGTCAACAGTTGATGGATACAGGTTGACAGATTTTCATTAACTGCCCTCCCCTACAGGGGGTTAATAAGGCCCATTAATAAGGTTTTAATAAGGCCCAACCTCAATGCGATGTTGCACAGCCTTCCCGTTCACAAAGCCCTCACCACCACTTCACATATATTTTGAGCAGCAGCTCTGGCTTTAGGAAACCTTAGTTTCCAATAATGCTGATATACAAGAAACTTCAAATATTCCTGAATCCATACTAAAGAAAGTAGCACAGATATAGGTAATAGAAGAGATGCGGTAGCTGTAAAAACAGTTGTTGCTAGGAATTTTCCCTTTCTGATAAATATAGATGGCAGTCTTTAATCCTCATTGATCTAGAACACAGGGTGTCTAGCCACGTGAGAAAAAAAAAAAGTTACTTTTTTAGATGTATATTAATCCGAACTTGTAATATTGATGTGGATGTAGATGAATAAAGTGAAGAGTCTAGTTCTATTAATTTATTTAACGTATCTAGTTGATTACTTTTTATTTTGTACTTGGTACATTAAGGAATATCGTCAAGAAAGTCGATTAAGCCATGAACCGATTACTCATAAGAGATTATTAAAAGAGCTTTTTTGTAACCACACAAGAAAACATATTTTTTCTGTTGATCCCTTGATTGTTTTTCTATTTTCATTTGTTTTTTTACCCCATTAGAAAAAATTTTTTTTTCAATGTGTTCAAATATATTAGGGAGCGGGGTAGCCCACTGGTAAGGCAGTGGACTGCTGTGCTTAAGGTCCCGAGTTCGAATCTGACATGGCTTATGATATCTTTATTATTCGCCACAGTTCGTCTCGTGGGCCGAGAGACCCTCTTGGGGCAAACCCAGCCTCTATAAAGTGGGTACCCTTAATTGAAAATTTAAGGGGAAAGAACCTGGCGGTTGAGTGTGATCACGGTCAAATCACCTCCTTGCATGACCGCTGACCAAGAAACAGTACACTTCCTTACATAGTACTGAACCCAAGACCCTTTATGGGTTGTAGTGGTACAGGATTTTTTTTTTTTTTTTTTCAAATATATTAATACAACGATTTTTTCACTTCTGATCTATATCAAACATTGCAATTTTTACCGTTTTAAACAATCATCGGTGTCAAACATCAATGTTTTTACCGTCAATACCCATTCCAACTTGGTAGCAGTTAATATATTTCGTCAAAATCGTACTTGTTATTCCAATCCTTAAAAGGGATACTAAACATAATCGACCATAGGCAGTAATTTTTATCAATTTAATTTTAAAAGATGTTGAGATAATGGTTGAATAAAATGTCCACATTTTTTCCGCCTACCAACATTCCCACACGCTAGATGACCACCTGGAACACGACTGACAACCAACATTTCCATTCAAGAACTGGCAAACCTTTTTATCATCCTCTGTATAAACAATGTTGGGCAGGCATAGTATTTAAAATAAGATAAAAAAACAGTCCCAGCATAGCTCAACAAAAATCCTGATAATCAATCAACCTATCTTAAAGAATAGCAGTTGACTATTACACACCTCTAAACTTTCTTATTTCTGTAAACAAAAATACAGAAAATATGAAGTCTTACTTACGTATGACAAGAATAAAATTAAAGTAGTGTACTAACTTTGGTTGCATTACATCAGCAGCAAGGGAGGTATGAGCGAACTCTTCCTTGGAATCGAGGAAAGGATAGCCATTGAGGTTGATGTGAGCATCGTATATGCCCTGTTTACCGAGAGCATCACCGACCCATTTTGAAGCCATCGCTGCAGCCATCAGGGGCACAATGTACCGCACACCACCAGTCAATTCGAACATGATAACCACCAATGATACTGAAAATAGGACATAATTAATATCATATATAAAAACAACTAAGATAACGCTATTTATAACAACTAAATCGAGTAATAATTAATTAATGATAGCCACAAAATAAATTAATAAAAAACTACCTAAATTAACCCTGCGGAAGTCACAGTCGAAATACCAGATATTGCGTGCATCCGATTGATACACTCATCATTGGTAACAGCTGTAATATGAAAAATCTTTTATAATTATGCAACGGAAATGCACATAGGGAACAAGAAATGTTATTTTCTTTATTTAATAAGTGAATTTTAAAAATGTTAATAAAATATATGAAATAAATTGGACGCATATACATCAAAATGCTACATGAGCCAAGATAATTGAAATTAAGCCTTTAAAGATTATTAAGGTATTCTTGGTGTAGACAAATCCGGAAACTATTAACCCTTTGGAGGTAATAATCTAACAAAAGATCTAAACAAATCCCATGAATTATAACCATCGGCAAGTACAAAAATAACTTCAAGAGAGATTAAACATGCATGTTATCACTTGGGTCTGGACCTGAAGGTCTTTATTTTACAAGGAATATGTCTTGAAAAATGATCTATAGATCTAAACAAAATTTTAAGCCTTTTATTAAAAGTTGGAACAACTATAATCATAATCAATATATATCATAAAGCAAAGTTTACAATGTGCATGCCGAAAAGGCTCAAAAATGATTGCACGTACGACCAAGCTAGGTCGTCGGGTAGCAAAATAACCCCTAACCGTGAAGAAGTTTTCCGTTTTTATCTTTAGGGTGTAAAGTTTAAGAAAAAAGGACCGGAATTTCAAGCCTCTCGCACCATGTAATTAGCCTATCTTTACGGCTTAGTGAATGAAAAATTTAGTTTGAGCTACAGAGTACCAGGAAGCGCTAGGGTGCGTTTCACTCAATGTTTATTGTCCATTCATTCAGTTTGTAAGGGTTATATATTTTTTCAGCTGTTCTTTTAACAAATAATCTGTTTAATATTTAATTTAACAAATAAGCTGTATAAGGTAAATGAGTATGCTGGGCAGCATTGCTATTTTCAATAAAGTGTTTCTCTCTCTTCTAAAAAATTAAGTGTAAATAAGTAGTTTATCCTTTGCGTTAAAAAAAAAAAAAAAAAAAAATAATGATTTTACATCTCTGCAATGAATTAGAAAACCAACTGGATTCCTTAACAAATTAATTTTCACATAAAAAGGCTAATTGATTAACACATTACATTTAATCAATATATAATATATTAGTAAATGCAATATGATGTAACATTTCTTAGTAGTACAGTGAGCTGATAAAAACAGACATAAAAAAAAAAAAAGAAATAAATTGCCTGAATATAAATCAAAACAAGAAGTTTGAAGTGTTCTTATTGTAGTAGTGAAAAAGAAGTTGGTTTGATTACTATGCATGATGAGCATTCCAGTTGAAAAAATGACTAACTCCAATTTTAGCATTTTTTCAATAAGATTTTATGACACCTTACAGTTCAGAATAAAAAGAAATTGTGCCTTGATTTGCGTAAAATTAATTTTTCTTTTACCATTTTCAATCCCCCATAAAGTATATAGGGTCCCTTATTTGAGCAGACTGCAGATCTAGAATCTTAATATTACTACCAAGTTAAAACCGAAGTTTCAAGAAGGTGCTAATTTTTTCTGTTATACTACAACACAACCACCGGAGCGAAGCCGGGCACCCTAGCTAGTAAGAAATGTAAGTAAGTAGTTAGGTTTCATGAACATCAAACCATAATTTTTAACACAGAAGTGAGAATTGGCAGCAAGTCATTAAGAAAAATAAAAAATACAATTTTTAACTAGAATATTCTTTTGTAAATTAAGAGAGATATTAAATTCAAATCATTTCTGATTTCTAAAATGAAAATTATATGATTTTACAATATCTATTCACACTTTTATTAATTATTTCCCATCTAGCAGCTCTATTGCACATGAAATATCAGATATTTTAGTTCATTTATTGTTAATTTTGTCATGAAAAAAAAAAAAAAAAAAAAAGGACAAAGAATAGAAATATTGTAGGTAACATACATTTCTCTTCCAATTAACGAATAAAATGTGTTTGAATAATATCGTACAATTTTTTTTTTTTTAATGTATGTAAAAGTATACCTTATGCAAACAGGATACTAAACTTCAAAAAGGTTTCCCCATAACTTGGAACAATTTTGAGAAGAAATGAGAACATTCTTTATCCGATTCCCTCGGCCATTTAACATAACTTTTCATCCTTGAACACCTACCTACACATTCGAATTAAATTAGGAAATAGCTGCATTATTATAACTAGAACGCAAATCTAACAATATTTCATAATAGCTTTTAGTTGGTTCTAAATTTTATGGAAACAAAAATTACCAACAACACTTATACCATGAAAACTAGACTCATCCATTATATAATGAGATGTCTTGTGATGTCTCTGCATAATGAAGGCATTTCCATTTTTACAAATTTGTTTGTCCACTTATAATTGCAGTAATATGAATAATATCAATATTACAGATACCATTTCTTAAGGCAATATAAATTACTTTCAAACCTATCTAAAAACTGAATTTTTATTTCAAGTTCAGTTAGATATAAGTTTTCTTAATTTGTAAAAATGTTCATATTTTTTAAGAGATAAAAGTAATGAATAGTCAAACTAAATAAATCAATTATATTAACACCGATTTAAATTCTATTGGCTTCTTCTTCTTGATAGCCTCCTCCATTGTTCAGCTCTACCAATTGGATTGGTATGCCATCGTCGCATATGAAATTGCCACATTACCCAGCCATCTTTGAGGTCTACCACTCTTCCTTGATCCTCCTGGATGACCATACAGCATTTGTCTGGGCGATCTTGATGAAGGCATCTTTTCCAATGTCCCAGCTAACCTAATCTTCTTTTCCATATTACGTTAACAATATTCTTAATTTAGTAAAATGCATTATACTGGTCAACAAGGTTTTTTTCACAAGAGATCTGAATAGTGAATCTAGTGGCATTTTCCATCCTGAATTCAGATATATAGTCAGAATTTTCCCATCAGGCATAGTTTTTCTGTAAAAGCTACTTTTCAAAATATGATTTTAGCGTTTTCTTTGACCTGTCATAGGAACCGTTACCTCATATGTAGCTATTTAACTCAAGCTGTATTATTGAAATTATTTGCAATGTCATGCTGAAGCGCAATAAAACATGACTGTGCAGGTTCATTGTTGTTCATTGTTGTTGTTTAGACATTTTCAGACCTCTTTGGCATTGTGATGTGTCAGTATTGAGCTGACTGTGAGATTGTTGAGTAGTGAAATATTTCCTTCCTTTCTGTTTAGAAGTGTATTGTGTATGTTGTGCATGATGTATTTCTGTGCTTTATTTTTTCATCATGCCAAGAAATTGTGTAAATCATGCAGATAATTTCTGCTATATTTGTGGTGAGCAGACCTTCAAGTCTCAGAGGCGAAATTTGACCCCACTTGTAAAGAAGTGTTATAAACTTTACTTTGGCTGTCAAGTTGGTGATTTTGATAAGAGCTGGGCCCCAAATACATGCTGTGTTTCGTGTGTTGGACTGCTGACTGGGTGGAAAAATGGTACACATCATATGCCATTTGCAATTCCCATGATTTGGAGGGAACCGAAGGATCATTTAACGACTGTTATTTTTGTTTGACAAATATTAAAGGAATCACATCTAAAACAAAATATACAGTTAAGTATCCGAATTTGCAATCTGCAATGAGACCTGTCTTACACAGTGAAGAGTTCCCCGTACCAGTATATGCAGATACAACCTTAAGTGGGGTCACCTGTGGTGTTGTGGTTAGCATGGCAACCTACAATACTAAAGATCGCGGGTTCAATTCCAGCGGTGGCCCTAGGATTTTTTAATGGGAGTAAAAAATCCTTAGCTATGCCGTCCCTCGGAGAGGAAGTAAAATGGAGGTCCCGAGCCTGTACGATGTCAGGTACTCGTTAAAGATCCCTATCCTAATTATACCTGGATAGGCAAAATTTAGGACTCCCACTTTAGCATCGTCCGATTAGCCTAAGCAGCATAAAAATGGACGTTAAACAAACAAACAAACAACCTTAAGTGATAACTCTGGTTCTGACCTGACTGAAACTCCAAATGATTCAGATGAAAATAAAAATGATCTTACATATGAAGCCAGTAGCTGTTCATCAGAACCATACCTTCCCAATCAGCAAGACCTTAGTGACCTGATTCGCGATTTAAATCTGTCTAAACAGCAAGCAGAAGTTTTAGCTTCCAGACTCAAAGGGTGGAATCTACTCCAAAAAGATGTAAGAATTAGTAGATATCATAGCCACCATAGTTTTTCAAAGTATACTTCTCTGAAGAAAATGGTATTGTGTTTTGTAATAATATTTGTTCAGTTATGGAAACTCTTGGGCTTCAACACCGGCCAGATGAGTGGCGATTGTTCATAGACTCCTCTAAAGTAAGTTTGAAGGCTGTGCTGCTACATATTGGCAATAAACTTCCATCAATACCGGTAGCGCATGCCGCTGATATGAAAGAGACATATGAAAATATGAAACTAGTTTTAGAGAAAATACAATATAGAAAATATGAATGGAATATCTGTGGTGATTTAAAGGTCATTGCTTTATTGCTTGGTTTGCAACTTGGGTTCACCAAATTTTGCTGTTTTTTGTGCGAGTGGGACAGCAGAGATAAGAAGTCTCACTACATTAGAAAGTCATGGCCAAAACGTGAATCTCTTATCCCTGGCCAGAAAAATGTGACATGTATCCCTTTAGTGAAGCCTGAAAAAATATTTTTACCTCCATTGCATATTAAGTTAGGAGTTATGAAAAATTTCGTCAAAGCTATGGATAAACTTTCTGATGGATTCTTGTACTTGAAATCGAAATTCCCCAAAGTCAGTGATGCTAAATTGAAAGAAGGAGTTTTTATAGGACCACAAATCCGATCATTAATGTCTGATGAACATTTCGAGGGACTGTTAAATCCACTGGAGAAAGCAGCCTGGCAGTCTTTCAAAAGTTTGTGTTGCAATTTTCTTGGAAACCATAAAGCAGAAAACTATCGTGACATAGTGGCTGATCTTCTGCATTCTTATAAAGCTATAGGATGCAACATGTCTTTAAAAATTCACTTCTTGGACTCTCACTTGGACTTCTTCCCCAAAAACCTTGGAGCTGTCAGCGATGAACACGGTGAGCGTTTTCATCAGCAAATTTCTACAATAAAGAAGAGGTACCAAGGCAAGTGGAGTTCCAATATGCTGGCTGACTACTGTTGGACTAAAATGAGAGACGTTCCAAATGCAAAACACCCGAAAATACCCGAAAATCACTATCTACCACTTTCTAGGTAAGTCAGAATCAGTAGTTATAATTTTGAGTTAGATAGCTAGTTACGGATTTTTTGGAATATTATAAAAAATTCAAATGAATACCACACAAAACTCCTGCCCGATGGGGAAAAACTGTAATTATATTTGAATTCAGCACGAAAAATACTTTTAGAATCTGTTATTTTAATTCTTCTGAAAGAAAAAAAGTTAAATTTTGTCGACCAGTGTTATTTATTGGAAAATTGATAAAATAATAACTATTTCAAAAAAAAAAAAAAAAAGACGTCAGATGATGCATATATTATAACCAATACAGCCAGTAAAGTAGTACAGGCCTATATGAAAACAGCATGCTACCACCTCGATACAGTAGCAGATCCAGAAATTTTCTGATTCCAGACCGTTCTGAGTTTTTTATTTTTTAAATTTTTGTGTCATAAAGGACCTAATTTAAAATATTAGTGCACAACTAAGTAGTAAATTTCTATAAATGTTAAAATACAATCCATTTTACATTTAAGGAGCTTAGAAAATTATTAAAGATAGCCCTTTTTATATAGAAATAGTAATAATTGATTGGTTTCCTCACTTTGCAGGGGGGGGGGGCGCCCCCCGGGCCCCTCTCCTGGATCCGCCACTGTTTCGATATTGGTTTAGGATATTTTTAACAAATTTATTAGTATTGATATTAGAACATATAAGTAAAAGACTTATTTTTATGGACAGGCTTGTATTACTGGCTATATTGGTTTTTTTTATGGTTATCATTTTAAAAAATTTCCAAAAAATAACGCATTTTACAATCTTAAGCCAATAGTTAACGTAATTAAGGAAAGAAGATTGTGATGGCTGGGACACTTGGAAAGGACGCCTTTGTAGAGATTGGCAAGACAAAGGTTGTACGGTCATCCAGGAGGATCAAGGAAGAAAGGTAGATCTATCTATAAGATGACTGGATGATATGGCAGGTGATCATTATCAGCTTAATGAACAATAACGCTCTAAATTATGCTTAACCAACAGACTCGCAATAAACAACGTACTAATTAGACCCCAATAGATATACGAGATAGAGTTATGGGGCACCACAAACCTTCAAAAATCCAAAGGATCCAATCCTTTCAATCAAAAGTATTGAGGAGGATAGTAGATGCACCGTACTACGTGACTAATGACTTACTATGCAAGGACCTCAACATCTAAAGTTGTATATAGCCACACAATACTACAACTTTCACTACAGACAAACTTTCAACATGAACCCATAAGCACAAACACTTTAATCCACCACAAATCCACACTTTAATTCCTCGGTGGCCAAGAGAGTTATTACAATAATTCACGAGAATGGATCACACATATGTGTAGAGCACACATTTGCTAACTGCAAAATTTTCTAGATGGTTAATCAAAAACATGTGAAGCATTAAAAACAAAAAACAAAAAAAAAAAATAGTTCAGTTGCAACAAACGCAGGGTTAATAGTCAGCATTATAGGTAGTAAATAAAAATAATCTATAAATTGAGCTAAGGATAACAGATTTAATGAATAATCATCTTTATACTAAAAATGACTTACCAGTCATTCGAGTAACTCCTCCTAAAACAGCAGCTGCACCAACCATCGCATACAGACCCGGTGTTATACAATCTTCCCCTGAGGCACACTCAGTCGCAAATATGAAGATGTGTGGATAAGCGACTGCGAGCTGTTGCATTCCAATGCCGACGATTCTACCCACAATACCGCCAAGACAGAGTGATGGAATAAACAAACCACAAGGTATCTTCATGCCGAAGGTGAAAATTGTAGTTATAAGCTTGAATAACAGAGCTAAGACCAAAAGCCACACTGCAGTGTAAACACCAGGATCATCAGGGCTGTTGTCATAGTTACTACAAAAGACAAAGCAAAGATTAATGATTGATAAAAAATAATGAATATGAATTGTCAACTTTATTTTGTATGAATATATGTTTTGGCATCAACACTAACTCTTTATATTAGGAAAGCAGTCAATCAATGAAACCTCTTTTGGGGTTTTTAATACCAATGTTACTATCCCACCTTTTCAAACAAAGAATTAAGGGCGTCATAGAACCCTTATTACTTTTGATAAAGTTCTCAAGGAACTTAACTCCAACATACTTGAGTATTATAACCACACTATACCATAGCCGACAAAAAAAAAAAAAATTTCTTAAGAAAACTATAAACATAGTTGAACTTGAAGTAACAGTCTTTTATGATTGCCACATTCAAACAGGGAAAACTTTTAAAAGATGAATACAAAATATCAATCATTATATTTTTACTAAACTTTACTTAATTTTAGTCAAAATAAAAAAAAATAGAGAGCTTTAAACTCTGACAATGGTAAGTCGACGGACAGAGATGGGACTAATTATATTTCAAAAATATTGTTAAGCTCATTCAAATTAAAAAAATAAGAAAACAAGTAATGGTAACATGATTTTTTCTTAGAAATTTAGCAGTGCTGATCATTAAAAAACAATAATTGAAAATTATGTAAATTTCTTTGCTACTGAAACTCACCATAGGCCCTCGGCAGCTGAGACACCGCACTGGCTGAAGAGCAAGTAGATGAGCTGGCTGGTGCTCATTCTGGTAAATGGATTGGGGTAGGCAATGACTGCAGTGACGGCTGTTACAACAAGAACCTCCGTCACGGGGTACTGCCCCAAACGAGAAGTCTTTCTGTACCTACACCACCAAATGTTAGCCTTGATGAAAATAGTAGCGATTGCGCCCTGTGTATTTATCAATAAATTAGTTTTAATAAAATTGTAAAAAAAAATAAATAAAATAATAATAGATGAAATTTAAATATTGGATACTTACTCCAATTATTCCCAACCCGACAAATGGTACAAGTTCAATAAAAACCCATGGTTTATTGTATTCAACATAGAATAATACTGAATGTTCATTCCCAAATGGATTTATTGATCGAAGAACAAATGCAGCGACAAGAGCACAGAAAAACGATCTCCAAAGAGTTTTTAACGGAAAATAATAGCTGACCTACAGATATAAAAAAAAAAAAAAAAAAAATTATTAATAGGGTAAACATTCATATCATATAAGTTTTTAATAAATAGAAATGTTCCTGGAGCAAAATATTTGATTACCTAACGGGACAAACAAATTTAAGAATTGTAAAATACCTCCTCTAAACTGAAAAGAACCCCTCCTATCGGTGCACCAAAAGCAACGGACACACCTGCAGCAGCAGCAGCTGACAATATTTCTCTTTTCTTAGCCTCATTACGACCATATTTTGGAAAAAGGTAGGATAAGATGTTTCCTAAAATAAAGAAATAAATATGAGTATTAAATGATTATACTAATGTAGTCACAGAACTCAAACCCCGCTTGACACAAGTGGCACAGTCCTTAACAATTTCACTTAACCAATAATCACGTTAAGTGAGTTTCCCTAATATATCCCTAATACCGTTGTCATTTTAATTTATGTTGCTACATAAACTAGGATGTTTTCATTTCTAAAGTTGATATTGGTCTGGTCATGATGGATGCTGAAATTGCTAGTTCTTTTTGTTATTGTTAGTTATTTATGGCAATTGGAGGCTATTATTATTTTTTTCTGTACCACAATTATATTTATTTATACTTATTTTGTTTGTCTTTATTAAGAGGCAATTATTAATATTTTTACTCCAAGTTACTATTAAATCAGAACTCCTGCGAACGGGTGTTACTGCAGAGGTGTTTTGGTGAGATTTTCATTGTATTTTCTTTTTTTTCTGTTTATGAATATAAATAAACACATTTGTCTCTCTGTCTGTCTATTGGTCTGGTCAGGTTAAAATTCTTTACATGGCTGACAAACAGAGGGAATCCTGAATGTCCCAATTTGTCCCACTTGAATAGAAATGTTGTAGCCAGTTAAGAGGTAAGTTACTGCTACCATGGAGAAACGGATTTCGTTAACTGAGAAAGTTAACTCTTCTCATATTACAGCAAAAATATTCACAAGTTTTACTTGCAGCAGGGGATTTTAAAACAGAAACATTTCACAGTCCAAACACTCATATTAGCTAATTTGCAAGGCAGAAAGACAAATAGAACAAAGCTAGAGTTGTTTGTATAATGGAGGTCTGGATGGCCGAGTGGGCTAATGCATTAGGAAATATGGATTGAGACCTGACAACATTTGAGGTAGCCACTTCAAAACCTGGAGCCAGGGGACATTGAATAATACTCGGCATTTGACATTAAAATATTTGAGTTTTTATTAGCAAGTACCACACTTTTAATTTTTATTTTTCTAAAAGAAAAATTGTGGGATTTCTAAGAAATTGGGGTTTGTACTTCAAAACAGCTTTAGAATTTTTAAGAGAGAGAAAACTTTGAATACTGATTAATTTCAATTCAGGGTGATTAGAAACTTATACAGACAACTGTATAAGACAACTTTATAATAAGGACCATTTAATAAATATACAGTTGACCAATATCCAAGGTAAATTACAATGAGTGAATGTACTACTCAACTCACACAATGTACATCAATTGAATAATAAGGATTTAAAACTTACCAATACAAGAGGCTATATGAACCATCGGACCTTCCTTTCCTAAACTTAATCCAGCTGATACAGACAACATGATACCGACTGATTTAATTATCAGCGTCCATTTCCCCAGGTATCCTCGAATAATGAAACCACTTAAAATTGTCTTTATCTAAAATTAAACAAATAATAACAAAAACGATTATTATAAAATTAAATTGGTGCCTCATGAAATATACAAAAAAGATAAAGAGACTGAGAACATTACCTCTGGTATACCGGAGCCACAAGCGTATGGAGCGAACATACGAACTAGACCAGCGGCAAGAGATGCAAATAGCAATGCCCAAGCTATGAAAAACATATAGGATATGATGTAAGCGCCAAATCCAGTCCTACTATTCGTAATCAACTCAGACCACATCATCCACTGTTCAAAAATAATTTTTACATTACAATCATTGGTCTCTGGTTTAAAAATTGTCATAAGTTCAAAAAATATATATATTTTTTTAAACCTAGATCTGTCATGTATAAAAATGATTTATGTTTCAAACAAAATGTGGGCCCATAAAGAGGTTACAAAAGAAACAAAATTAAAACATGGGTGAATCAATCAGTGCTACCTATTTGAACAAAACTATACTGAATGAATAAAATTATGGGTCTGTTTGCGAAGACCACATCCAGTTACTTTCACGACGCGAAATCCAGTTACTTATGTTATGATTTATGTTTCAAACAAAATGTGGGCCCATAAAGAGGTTACAAAAGAAACAAAATTAAAACATGGGTGAATCAATCAGTGCTACCTATTTGAACAAAACTATACTGAATGAATAAAATTATGGGTCTGTTTGCGAAGACCACATCCAGTTACTTTCACGACGCGAAATCCAGTTACTTTAAAGAACAATTACTTTCAACAATATGCAGTGGTTATAAACAGTGATAGCTTTAATTTGTAATTTCAGTGATAATAAAAAATGGGTCTTTTATAATAATACTAACCTTTTTATTAATAAATATTCATTGCTAATAAATATATTCTTGTTATTCTCATTTAGGCCATTATTTGCAAATAAAGGTTATAAATATTGTTATCAAAATAAGGGTAAAGATACTGAAGAGCGGCTGATGGGCGTGGCCTGTTTTGAGAGGATATGTGACCGTGATGTTATCGATCTCCCATCGCCTTTTTTTTCAGTTAAAAAGTGCCTCGATTGGCTTTAAAAGATTCTAGATTTCGACTCCCGCTCGCTGTGCTCGCACTTCAGAGATAAATAAACCTCCAAAATGGTCCTTTTCAGTGGAGATCGATCGGGCCTTACTTTGAAGGGCACTTTAGTGAACAGCGCATAAGCCGCACTTCAGTACTAGTACCAAAAATAAGTGTTTAAAAGAAGTAACTGTTTACTAAAAGTAACTGAATGTCACATCACAAAAGTAACTGGATGTGGTCTTCGCAAAAAGACCCAAAATTATAAGAAAATAAACCTGGTTAAATTGAAATCATGGGCCATACTTTAATTTCCATACCACCGGATAATTCATAAAATTAACAAAAACAAAACAATTACGTAATTGATAAATGATAAGGAACATCTAATATAAGAATATCAAAGTAAATAGAGAGAATACTCACTTGGGAACAGTTCCCCTTATCATCCAACGACGTTTCATTAAATGACCAACAGCACTGTTCCTGATTCAGCCAAAATGCTTGAGGACAAAGTCCATACTTGAGGTCAGACATCCATGATGCCCCAATGTCGATGATCCCAGCCACCATTCCTGTGACCAGACCGACCAAGAGCACACACAACCAGCCTGACCAAGCGTCATGCGCTCCACGTACAAGATCCAAAATAGAGTTTGACCTCTTCTTAACAATGTACCTGTGGCGCATCCTGTCGCGGGCGATATCCCGCTGCCAATCAATGGTATGAAAGTCATCATATTGACCGATGCCTGGGATTTCATCTGTGGAATCTGAAAAAGTATTAAACCAATTTTTAATTCAATTAATCAAAGCTATCGGTAAAAATCAATACATCTTAGCCATAAAAACAAAGAGGTATTAGTATATTTTATGATACACTACCGTAGTATTTTTGTTTTTTTTTATGATACTAATTTAAAATCACTGTATCCAAGAAAAAAAACCAAAGGGAATTCAATAATAAATGTATCCAAATCCAAATCTACTTGATTATTCATAGTTCAAAGTTCATTGAAAAATTAAATAATGAGATCATGAATCTAAAACCAAAATAAATTTATTAAACTAAGATTCATTACATAATAAATTACTAAATTATTTGTGAACAGTTTTTAAAAACTAGTTTTATAGAATAGTGAAATAATGGTTCAATAGTAATAATTTCTAAAAATTAAGTATTTACCAAACATAAAAGGTTGAATTAAGCATTTTTAAAAAAAAATCTTACATTACAAAAAATTGACCTTAGATTAGAAAAGTATATTTATCATACTATTTTTAAAATTATGTTAATCTTTAAATGATTGTTAAGATATTGATAATGACTCATTCAATTTTCCATAAATGAAACAAACATATCATCTAATTACAAATGTAAGAGATAAAATTTTACTGAAAATTAATTTTATTCATGCAACAAACAGAGTAAACATGCGGAAAAAAAATCATTAACTTGTCTAATTAGTAACAATCTTTTATTCGTAACTCAATGAAAAAAAAAATGCATATTTAATTTTTAAATTGGTTCCTTACATATCTTAATATGGCATAGGGTATAAAGAGAAAAGAGAAGTATGAAAATCAGATTATTACATAAGCCAAAGCTAACAGAATCAGTTTTAAGTTAAAAAAAAAAAAATCATCAATAAAAATAATAAATAAATACTCCAGCTTACCTTGCATCCCAGCAAAAGAAACACCACCTTAAAAGCCAAGGATATCAAGATGTTAGTTTTAAGCCATCAGTGTTTGTTATGTTAGGAAGGGAAATAAAGCAGAAGGTTATAAAGATAAAAGGAATGATAAAAATTATGTAAAGTTATAATTGAACAACTATATACATAAAATAGAAATACTTTTTTCAATTCTATGAGACTAAAGTAACAGAGCTATTCACTTAAGTAACAGAGCTATTCTTTTTTTTTAAAATCATATTCCTTATAAATCAATATTTAATCAAATTTTAAATTAATACATTGTATGATAGGTACATCATACAATAGTTATTTTTCAATGGGGTAAATCGTAATGAACAAATGGACAAATTTATATGTACTCATAACAAACATCATACCCAGCAAAATTAAAATTAAAACCATATGTACAACAATTGTCTCAAGGAAAAGAAAAAAGCTTTCCTGGTAATCTATGAAAATATATCTTCAAATGAAGTTGTGTATTTTGAAAAATGGCAACTATTAAGGCATTTGTTTAAAAAACAAAATAATACGCCATACTTCATTAAAATAAAATTATGAGGCTTACATTGGACAGTTCCTATTTCATCTTGAATTATTCTTTCCTCCATGCTTCCACTTGTAGCTATATCAATCATTCCTTCATCTGAGCTCAAAGAAGTTGTTCTGTTTTGTTCACCATTTGATACCTACACAATTCCATTTTTTAATATTTTTTTTTGTAAACTGTAAACCAATATTATTTTATTAAAAAAAAAAAAAAAAGTTATATTTGAAGCAACTGCTAAATACTAACGGATAAAAAATGATATCTCATTTGATAATACATTTAGTTCGAATCTTATCAAATTTATGATTAAATGAGATGGTATTTATTATTTATAGGAATGAACATAACATTGATCATTTCCAATAAAAACAAGTGATTACTAGCTGATAAAATCTCTACTAAGCCAAATACTAGATTCCAAACAGATAAATAATAGTTTTTTTTCTTTCTTTAATTTATCTAATTTAAATCAAATATATTCTTCCAGAAAATTTAATAGTATTCTTCAAATTTCAATCAATAATTTTTTATGTAACTGTAATATTTGGATTCCAACAACTGTTAGTTATATTAATTACAGATATATATATATATATATATATATATATATATATAGAGAGAGAGAGAGAGAGAGAGAGAGAGAGAGAGGAGTGTGAGATAATTACTACAGTGTTCACATAATACATTGTGGTGCTAAAATTAAAATCGAATGACATTTGATGATAAATTTCTTTCTGTTTTTAATTACTTTTTTCCATCAACAATGACAAAATATAAGGATAAAAATACTACTTTTACCTTTAAGCCAACAAGATGTGACCATAAACTCAATATTTAAGGAATTAGCTAATTGAAGGGGTCGGGGCAAAACAGTGCCAAGCAACATTTTTAACAAAAATAAACTGTAGCTGCATTCTGTTGTATAACATATAGTACAACACAATATACAACAGAATGCAGCTACAGTTTATTTTTGTTAAAAATGTTGCTTGGCATTGTTTTGTCCCGACCCCTTCAATTGTAAAAAATAATTAAAAGTATTGGCAATGATTTCTAAAACACAGAGTAATTGTATACGTAGCTAAAATTTATGATTTTCTTAAATATTAAAAAAAAAATGTGACAGAAGTATGCCTTTGTGTTATGTTATTATAGCAGTACAGTAGAGTTCCGATTAACCGAGGTCCCGATTAACCGAGGTCCGGTCAACCGATGTGCCAAGTCTGAGGGGAGGGGGGTATGTGTATGTATATGAATTCATTTAAACAAACTACAATAAAAGATTCCTTTTTAAAAAAATAGTTTCATAATTTCTGTTATTATTATTGTTATTATGCTTTATTATTATTAGGTTTTTAAGCATATATGTAGTTTTTATTTAAAAATAACCTATATTTTCACTTGGTATTGGTATGATTCCGATTAACCGATTATTTCCATTAACCGAGGTAACCTTGGTCCCCATCGACTAGGTTAATCGGAACCCTATTGTATAAATAAAATCACTACATGTCATTATCCCTTTAAAAATTTAATGAATAATCTCTTACTTTAATTTGTTGAACATTTACCAAAACAAATAACTAGCATAACATAATCAACATATATCACAGAACAAACAAACATCAGGACATTTATATATACAAATATGAACATAAACACAATGGACAACTACAAATAAATCAATCTAATACAAATTGATTATATTACGAGTGCACGTGTTTCTTAATCAAATTGTGTAAGCAAAGCAAATACTGGAATTATTTAAAAACTATTGTGCACTATATAAATAATAATGTTAATATAGAGGACATGCGCTACTTCCTACCTTATTACCAACAGCTTGATAAGATGCGGGAACATTCATAGGTATTGAGGCATTCCCTTTTAAAGGATGCTTTTCCATTTTACCCAGTCTGAACAATTCTAATGGGAAAAACACAAAATTAATATATACATTCAGACACTAACAATTGTCATCAAGTTCGACATAAACATTATAGGGAGCTTAAATCTGGTTGAAAAAAAAAATCATCCGAATAGGTAAATTTCTTTAATTATAGGAACTGAGAGTAGTCCTGATTAGAAAATGAATATCTGGATATATAAAACGTGTTTGATCACAATATAAAACATTCAAAGTATATACAGTTCACATTAAAAGTCATCAAATTATAGTCAATTAATATCTTTGTTTATCAAACACCCAAACACTCAAGGGGTATGTCATAAAAAAGACAAGCGTTAGAGGATATTTAGCAATCTATATTAATGTTTTTTTTTTACTATAAAAAAAAAATAGTAAAATATATGTTATCAAAACTAAATTAAAAACAAAGCCAGATCATTAATGCCTTTCTATCAATTATTAAAATAATTTTTTTTCTATTTCTACCCTTTACCACTGATACCACCATTCATTGTTTCGAATCAATATATTATTGTAATCACGCAATAAAAATACTCGATTAATATTTTTATAGTGTTACAAGTAAGATTTGTTGTATTATGGCTTTGTACCACATTTTTATTAAATTTTGTATTCGTTCTTTATTCAAAATATTCTTTTACTATTCAGAACAGAATTTATAAAATATGAGAGTTGGATATTGTAAGCTCAGAAGGGAAACCCTTCAGGGGAAAACACCCACCAACTACAAAGAGGTACCTGCCATTCCTAACTAAGTACTGAACTTGATAGCCAGTTTACCATTCTTCCATTCTTTTCATTGTATGTAGTGGCAGGATTAAAATGAGTATTTGAAAAAAATAAAAATAAAATTTTCTGTTTTGTGTCAGATAGAAGTAAATATTTGTAATCATTTTAGCATAATTTAAGAGGAACTGAACTGTTCATTAAACTATCTATCCATCTGTAATTATATACTCCATACTCTTAAGAGCTTTAAAGCCAGTTATTACTAACTATTTAATTGATTCAAAAATAAGTTCAGCAAGAATAAATCACATAAGCTTTGATGTGAAACTTTTTATTTAGATTTGATGTTAAAAGATTCTGCAGATATCTGTTTACAACAAGAATATGTTTAATGGTCAAAACATATTCCTAGATACATTAATTATGGCTGAGATGATGATAGTTGGAGAACAGTTAAACTTATTGCTGGCAGATTTGGTAAGAGTTAATATTAAATCATGACTCAACTATATATAAATTTTTCTCTATTTAAATATATATATATATAAATAAATAATTCAACAAATAAGAAAATGCTATCCAACAGTTTACAACATCATATTATAATGCTTAAATAAGTATAAAGTAGCAGTGATCTGCTGAACTGGTCAGATCCATAAGGTAGTAGTAATATTTTTTACAGTTCCTGATACAATTCACATTAACAAAATATTTAGTTAAACTTTAACAGGGTTTCTTTTGCAATGTTCCAAAAGTGAACAATCCAAGTTTTATTCATACAAACCAGTTTCGCCTTTTTCAATCATCTTCGTGATTTGAAGTTAATAAAAAACCATATTCTTGTTCAAAAGCATCAAGTAATTATTTTTTTAGGCTACACTTAAATTCTCAACTAAATGAGTGACTAGATTCCAATAGTGTATTGATAACAATCAAGGATGTCAGTCACGCAACATTATCAAATGCTCAGCTAATATCAAGACTGAATTCATGTTAGTCTAAAAAAAAATTACTAGCCTGAATTATGAATTTTATGTTAATGCTAATAGTAAATAAATTAATGTAAAAATAGTTTATTGATTTGAAAACAGTTAATTAATATTACTCAGTTGAATTATTAAACTTTCTTTAATCTTCTACTAATTTGTCAGGCATGGTTCACAGTGTTTGTATGCATTAAACCAATTCATTCACTTTATATAGTTTAATAAAAAAAAAAATTAAAAAAAACTGGTATCAGTGAAGTCCTCTTCATGTCAATAAGAATATACTAAATTACATAAAGAACTACAAAAAAAAATATTCAGAGCTACATTTTGATAAGCTGTATTATAAATGATAAATGTTCCGCAGCATCAGCTGTAGATCTAATATCTGGAGAAGTGAATAGATAATAACCTAGAAATCTAGCCCTTTAAGTGATAAGGCGATAAAACGGCAATTGAACTAATCTGTTCCTGGTATGTAATTCTGCCAACAATTTAAACACCTGTATTAAGGATTTATGAGGCATAAGTAAAATTTTATCGAGGGAAGAGAAGCACTTAATAGTAGAAGGAAAACAATTTCCAAGGTGAAAGTATTTCCTCAAACATTCAAGCACATAAAGCTGTAAAATGATTGAGCAAGATAAGTCACCTAAATTTTTTTTAATATTTGCAAAAAAAAAATATTAAAAATAAAGTTTAAAATCATCAACTAACCATCAAAAAAAGAGTAATGATTTTATAACATTAATTCAAAATATAACTTATAATGAAAAAAATTATATTAATATCTAAGAAAAATATAAAACTATTTACTTAAAACTCATATCAGCTCTTCACCAATAAATAAAAGTTGTATATTACACTTATCAATTTACTACCAAGTAATGACAACTAATCAAAATATATATTTTTATATTTCCTATATATACTAAAGATCCATTTTTTTTTTTTTTTTATACCTTGTTTACATTGTATAATAATACTGAATCTTAAAAATTGCCATGTTGCATTCATTAAATTAGAAATTAAATTTTTAAATATCTGAAATTTCACAGTAATTATGATAAATAATGTTTCAGAATTAACAAAGTGAATAATAAAAAACTTTGATTGTTTAAAAAATATCTAAAGTAAAAAACATCTATGGGATTAAGATAATAAGTCGTCAAAGATCCATGTTTTAATATTCTAAGGCAGGTATCTTAATATCTTGGCATATCTTATTTCATACTTAAGGCCCCATTCTTACTATTGGTCCGCTCCCAGTTTGATATTGATTTGGTATCGGTTTCCTAAAGTTAAACCATATTCACATTGTATAATCAGACACCGTTTACGACCGTCGTCAATAATGGAAGTTGAAGGAAATGGGATGGAAAGTAATAATTAACTTACAGTTATAGTACAATATTATTATAATTTCACAACTTTTAATAAAAATATTGCAGCCAACAAATATCATTAAACTTTGATTGAAGAATTAGCAGTTATATCTATTTTTACTTTCACTTAGCTATATATGAAATATATAGTAAGGGAAAGTATTGTGATCATGAAAAATTTTGACTTCCGGTTTTCAATGGAAATACACGTTTTGGGGTCCTCTGAGTCCAAATAACCAAGTCCCGTGAAATGGTCTGAGTGTGTGAATAGACTAGCTCAAAAACTATAAACCGCACAAATCTGAAATTGGGTATTTGGTGCATGTATATGCCCGCGATGTGACAACAAAAATTCCATCAAAATTGGTCAAACAGAGGGGATACTTTATTTCATAAATGTTTACCTTATTTTCAATTTTCTCAAAAACAGCTCTAACAATTTTGATAAAACTGGGTATTTGATGTATGTATTTGCCCGAATATGACAGCAAAAATGGCAATGTGTGACTTTAGAAATGGCAATTAATAAAACATGTCTATTTATAATCAAAGTAAGTTGGTAGGTGAAAGTTGTGTGTTGCGCGCATCGCACCAGATTTTTCTTGATGAAGAAGATAATGACCAAAAAAAGAAGAAGGAAAAGGAGATGAGTGTAGGTGTATCTATGTTTATTGCAACGATATGATAATTATTACTGATAAATATAAACTAATTTAATTAATGATGATGTATAATTTCATACTGCAATTTCTCCACAAAAAATTTAGAGTATCTCTGACCATGTGATGTTTTATGCTGCTAGCTGGTAGAAAATGATAGTAACATCTGAACTGTACCATTAACATAAAAATACGTTGGAGAGAACAGATTTAAATTAACATGTAAATTCTATCCCCTGCTTTGCCTTTGTTGTTTATAATTACATTAAATTTAGATAGATATAGTTAAAAAAGAGAATCGTTGAAAACTTACATTCTAAACAGAACAGGGAGCTATATTAAAGAAACAATCATTAGTTATCTTTATTGTAAGAATATTGGATGAGGGCTGGTCCGCCAGGGAGTACTTCACTAGTGACTATAAAATTAATAAATTATTAATTTTTATAAAGTTAGTATTAAATTATAAAATACATAAATATAGTAATTAGTAAGAAACGCTTTTTTTTCAGGTATTTTTTAGTGATAAATAGCAATCTATCGGTATGTGCCGAAGCTAGTTTGATCTCCCTCAAACAAAATATCTTCATGACCAATCAGGATGGATCAAGATTGGAACGGTACCAATTGCGGATATGCTCCCATTCATTCTATGTCATTTTACAATATTTACTAAACCGAGATCGAACTAGGAGCTGACCTACAGTATAGGCCACACCAACCGGGATCGAAGCGAGACTGCATCAATAACAATTCCTTCAATGTATGGTCTTGTTCTTATAGCAGGAACCTAACATTATTATTAATATATTAATGAAGTACTTAATGCATACATTTTAATTAATATCTAATCCTCAATATATTCTGAACAAGCTCTCAGTTTTAAATTATTATAAATTTCATCATTTAGTTAATAATTACTGGCAGTAAATATTAATTTACATTGCATACAATTATAACTTGATAGAAAAATTGGTGAATACTAACTGTATATATTGTTGATTATTAACTTTCCAATTTTGATTATAAGCTAAGTAACAACTACACAGCTTTTACTTTTGGGTTATAACATCAATAAATATTTCTGGAAAAAATTACACATGTTCTCTTGTATAAAGTATAGAATTTAGGTTGATAACACCAAGAAAAGAAAGACCACTATATACATTTATAGTAGGAGACTTTCAAATTCTAAATATTTTTAAAATAAAAAATACTGCCATTAAAATTTACTCCATAGTTAGTAAATAACTGAAAATTACATCATAAAAAATAATTTGAGAGAAAAGTATCAGTAAGTTTACTAATATTATAAATAAGGCATGCATACTTGTCTGCTCAAACCATATATAATACACTGAGTTTACATGATACCATATTTTTTTTAATATAAAAAATAAATTGAACTTCCTTGTTTTGTAACCTAGCTGTTGAAAAGGATAAATTAGAACACTATTCAATGCTGAGTGCACATATTTTTATTCTTGCATCACTACCAACATGATATATATATATATATATATATATATATATATATATATTAATGCAAGTTTAGTGGCACTGGCTTATAGTTGCATACATGATCAGATTAAATTATGATTGAACACAGATTCTTTTTCAAAAATAAAAAAAACAATAAAATGACATTACTAAAGTTCTTTAAAAGTGACAAAAATTAATTATTAAAAATTAATGCCATTTTATATAGACTCTTCTACAAAGTATTTACTAAAATGGATATAATATGTGTGAATACAGTAAATCATAATTATATTGTTACAAACAAATGCAAACAGGGAGAAATTACAATAACTCCATCATAAATTTTAGCTGTGATTTGGATTTAAATTAATTTAATTAATTAAATAAGTAACTTTTAAGTCGTGAATTTTAAATTTTAAAGCTCAAAATACAACAGCCTGATACTTGTTATCATGTTATTTTTGGCCAAGGAAAAAAAAATTAGGAGATAATTGTTGGGAGTGTGGTCAGATATAAAACTTATTGAATAATTATTCTCTGCCTCTGGTACCCTTTATTTATTTTATTTAAATATTTGTTTACATATTAGTATGAAGATATCATTAACAACATAATTAACAAAAAAGAGTAATATAGATATTAAGGGTTAGTGTAATAAATAATCACTCTTAAATATCTTAGTTGAAATTAAAATAACATAACTCTTTAATAAAAAATTGAGCAGAGTACAAATTATAAACATTTTCAGAATTAATAAAAGTGTAAAATTAAGGAAGCAATAGCATAATTTATTGCTAATAATTAGCTATGTACATACATTGTAAAGAGTGTAACAAAAACTGCATCTTTATGGTCCCCTGAAAGTTACACATATACATTTTTCATCTCTTAAGATTTTTTCACTAACGATTTAGATGATAAAAGTTAATCATTTAACTGACAGTATGAAACATAATAAGAAATAAGGTTTAGCACAGCTTGATTTAAGTTTAAAAACCTGTTTTCAACTGTTTCATAACGGCAAAAAACAAAAAAACCAACAACAAAAAAAACTTATTTGAAGCATAAATTTTTATGTACAGGACAGAAAAGGAGAATAAATGAAAAAATCCTAACCTCCATTACAACTGTGTTTTTTCTCTTAAAAATGTATATCAAGGAAGCAATTATAATCTTCAAAATACATACAAACTTTCAAACAAAGCATTTATAAAATGTACATAGAACACAACTAAAACTCATCGAAATTCAACTGGATATATTAAAGTGCAAACATAAGTTTGTCTTTTATTTTATCAGAGGCAAAATGACTTAGTATCTCGCACCCTATGCCCAGAAAATAAAATAAAAATAAGAAGATTCGATGAAACATTCATCTTTACATAAGTTCTTTTCCATGAGCAACTAGTTGCTAAATAGGGTTTATAATTTAATCTTTTTTTTTATTCTGAAGTTTCATGTTAGTAAAAAAGTTATCTGTATTAGAACTGAAAAATATTTAGATTTAGATTATTTAGAAAATTTATTTATAAGTTTAGAGAAATGATGAAAATTCCATACCAGAAAAAACTAGAGCTAGAATAAAATATCTACTCATACTTTTGCCAATTTTTTATCTTCAGATAAGATAATTTAAAACTAATGAACATTAAATCTAATTAAAAAAAATAATTATACCAATAAATAAAATAAAAATAATTTTTTTCTTTATGATGGTAATATTTTTACAATATAAAAACAAGGTAAAAACAAAAAAGACAACCACAAACACAAAGAAACAACAATTTAATTTCAATTTAAATTATCAATTCACACATCAACATTCTCCAGATCACAAAAACCAAATTCCAAGAAGTAATAAAATTTTGTTTACACATATATCTGTGGAAATCTGATGAAAAAACAAACCAAAATTCACAACCATAATTTTTTCTAAACATTTTGAATATATCATCTCTAAATTGGTGGAGATAAGGGTACAATATTAACTAATTCAGATTAGTAATTTTCATATAAACCTTTTAACGAAAAAAAAATTCATTGATTTAATACAAAAGTTTATCTATTTTTGTATTTATCTATCAATCTATTTTGTACTATTGAATGTACCTAGTTTTCCATGATAACCACAGATATAAAACATCTTTGACTAATAAAGTAACCCCCAAGTGTGCCCCCTAGCATTCAATAAGAACAATACCATTCACATATATTTAACCATAGTGATTGAATGCCAAATGCAAATTTTATGAGTGACAGTCATACTAAAATACAATATTTAGGAAAACCAAACTTAGTAAATGCACAAGAAAGTATTTGTTAAAAATGTACATAACAGTAGCTGTGAGGTTTTTAACACTGCATTAATCACTGTTTCCCAGCCTCTAATGGATTAGTAAAATACCTAGTTGGGTTATATCATTTTACTATCAACCAAAATTATTATAGTAACTTATATTCATCAACATGATGTTAATTCTTCCAGGTTGTTTAATCTATCCCAACAGGCTGTTAAATTCAGAGGGTTAGAGATCAACCATTAATAAAATATAAGTTTCCCAGCAGGATTTAGAAAATAGTACATGCTATAAAATACTTGAATACCTGACATAAATGATGAAAATAATGAAATTATGCAATTACCTTAGCATAACCTTGCCAAAGATGTCTCAGCTCTGAGTAGTATTCCATTCTTGCTGAACTTCTTTCTAATTATATTCATATTTGTTATTTAAATGATCTGGTTAAATTTTAAATAGCCACAATACCAAAAGTTAAAAAACATTAATTTAGATTTGAGGTCATGAAGAGTCATTTAAATTCAATCTAAACAATAACACTTGAACTGACTTAATCTACAAATGTTGATGAAATTGACAATTGTTGATGAGAGATAACTGATGAATATTCGTACTCACCATTTTGTCCGATGGTAAGTCCTTACGTAAGATATACACAAACTATCAAAACTCAACTCAACTCAACTGCTGACAGCTGGTTAGCTGTATCTTAGTAAGGTTGCATTACAATCATTTTTCAGGTACATATTTTGGTTGAACGTATTGGATGCAAACTATGTGTTTTACAATTTAACCGACTAATTTAAAATGCAACTTAATAAATATTTATTTCACCAGATTAAATAAACCAATGTGATACATCGATTTAAGAAAAAGGGGGGGGAGTAGTTGTGTATGGTGTAATGGTTTCACCTTTAAGAATTGTAATTTTCAGGATGAAGCTTGAATGGTATTTTCGACTGTGCCTTCAAACCAATATGTTGTTTACACATACTATTTAAATTAGTTGCATTTCATTTAAATATATCTTTATGCATTAATCCATGTTATCCTTTAAGCACTATTCCACCATCCCCAGTTCCAAGTTTCATAAGCAAGTCTTGCTGTGGCAAAGTTAACCAGTGGTGGATCCACCTCTGCGCAAAGTGGTCCTCCGGTGACTAAGATCATATAGCCTTCGCTAGAGTTGCTACGTAATCAATTAATAAATGGAGTAAACCTGCATCTATTTGTTGACTTTAAATAGAAGTACAACCTTGTCAACATGGTTGTTGGGGATGGCTCAACATCAAGCATATGCTGTTGAAATAGGGTTAACTTTGAGATCAGCTGCTGCCTTATATGTTTTTCAAGAGTTCGAACGTGCTGCTAGAATATTGGGTTAGAAAATCAATCAGACCAAATTTAAGTATTCAGCCGAGTTTTTGGGACCCCAACTCGAAACTTCGGTATTAAGGACAGGGCGTCATGCCTCCCAAGTTTGTTTAAATGAAAGCGGAGAAGAGCACTGCCTGTGTTATGTTCTTAATGTTCTAGGAACAATAGCAAAGACCGAGCGTACATTTAGAGCGATGATTTTCAAAATTAAAGCTCATAAAAACATATCTGTGTTCAATGAATCCAGAAGTGTAAAACGGCATAATCCTTCGATCAATTGAGAGAAAAAAAAAGGCTCCTCCAAGATAAGAATCAGCATATTTATCGATCTCTTGAGAGAAAAGGAAGCAAAAAATTATTAAAAATCAAAATATATAAGATTTGTAAGAACAATTTTTGGAATATAAAAATAAATCTAAATTGTAATAATAACTTATTATAAAACATTATTTTTCTACATTTTTAAAAACCTATTAGGTATTTTGTTATGTAGTAATTAGTTATCGTTAGATAATTAATTTATAATTTTTAAACTATTTTATTAGAAGATAAAAGATTCGACCACGGCCGGGAATCGAACCCAAGTCCTCTGCATCTACGTCGCAGCGCTCTTTCGATTCGATCACGATCGGAACGGACTCACGGTTAGCTCAGTGGTAAGAGCGCTGCGACGTAGATGCAGAGGACCTGGGTTCGATTCCCGGCCGTGGTCGAATCTTTTATCTTCTAATAAAATAGTTTAAATATTAGGTATTTTATTTATTTTATAAATGTGTTCTTTTATTTTAAGAACCTTTAATTACTATCGCTTTTACAAGGCGAAACCATCTCCATCTCATGTTTATCTAGTCAATCATCGCATAATAGAAAATATATATACTCGTATATTCAAGAATTTGTTAACTGATCAACACTTAAACGAAAATTGGAGTCTGATTCTAATACGAAGGATGTATAGTAACGGGTCGGTTTACCCGGTGTCGGGCATGTGTGACCAGACCTTTACGGCCTCCGTATCCCCCCCCCCCCTGTGATATTCCACAAACTTCAGACCCCCAAGTATATCATGGCAATGGGCTCTCATTTGCTTATCTTGCTCCGGGACATCCCACAGGTCTAGATACGCCCCTGCGTAGTGGCAAAAAAGGTTAAATCTATTATAAAGAAGTCCAAGATTCTTAAAAGGAACGTAGAACTATGCAGCTATGGCTCCCCCCTTCCAAAAAATACTTGTTAATAACCATGGTACTGAAAGAAGCTTTAATAAAATTGTATTTATATTTAAAATAAGCCTCAGTGTTTCCTTGTTCCTTGATTTGAAAGCTTCTAAAAAAAAGTTACCCAGAAAAAATGTGCCATCATCAAAACTTAAATGTTTAAAAATGTGCTCACCCCATGGGCATTCGCAGGGGAGGGCAGCACCCAAAAACTAACAATTGAATAAATTCTTATTCATTTACTATATATATATATATTAAGTAATATATAAAAACATGTTCTAATTTTAAATGTCAATTGGTTTTATTTTAAGAATTAATTGAGTCTTACATAGTCAGAATACCTCGACCCCCCCCCCCCCGTCAAAAGAAGTAGTAGCTTGCCCTAATTTTGATGGCTCAATTTGCTCCATACACCAATGTTGGGAATTTTTGATTAAAGTAATTAGTTTACCATAGAAGTATATGTGATGGAAATGGTTTGGGGTGCGGTCAAATGTCAAAAGGTTGGGAATTTACTTGCCCCGAAGGTGTCCAATCATTATAATGTAGTTCCATTGTTGTATTGGCCGCAGGTGCCGACTGTTAGAGGACGTGGTTAGACACAGTATATAACCACCTTTAGGGTTAGGTACTTACCTTCTAGTGACTGAAGGACGTGTGACTTAAAAATTTTGTTCATCGTGACATAATTAAGACACAATTATGCCATCATCATACTCAATCATACCTAGTCCCACCCTTTGGCAAGCACCAATATAATTTGATGCATATCCTGAAAGAAGTCATACTTACTTTTCTCAATAGTTACCTAGTTTGAATTTTACTCTTAAGCCTGAATTACACCTGCCGAGTACTGGACCGAGACAGTGCACTCGGCCGAGTGCTCGGTTAATGTAATCAGTAAAGTCAGTACTGGGCCTAGTCGCAGGCGAGTGATATGGGCAAGACAGTAGGGACGTACGATACCGATCGATATGAGTAAAGTATCGATACTTTCATTTCGATACCGGGTATTTTGGTATCGATACCAAGGATTCAAGTATGAGTACTGATATCGATACTGAAAGTCAGGTTCGATACCAGGATAGGAATATTAAGAAAGGATATTAAGTGGCGAAAAGTATTTTCATCAAAGTCAGAAGATGTAGGAACTGTCGGATTAGGATATAAGGCATCAGTTTACGGTAAGAGTTGTAATCAGTTGTAGTACCCAGTTTGGTACAAGTTCTGAAGAGTGACTCTTGGGCGTGGCCTCTTCCGAGGTAAGTACACCCCCAAAAGGGTCCTTTTTAGAGGATCGGGCCTTACTGAACGGCGCAGGAGCCACTGTTCAGAACTAGTACCCAGTTTACTGCCACTAAGCGCCAAAATGAAACCATACTTATACATCTCAAACTTTTGAAACTCCTACATAAGGCCTCAACTTATTGAAAAGTAAGATTGAATGTTAGGAAATTTAAATTCATTGGTGGAAAAAACTTATTTTCTTTTTAATTCAGAACATTTGCGTATTTTTTTCAAAACTTTTTTGTAATGCGTATCGGAACAAATATATCGTTAAGTTCAGTTACATTTCGAGGCGACGAATATAAATTACTTGAATATATTCTAATGTAAAATACTTGAATCAGTACCGATATCGGTTCTGAGTCGCCTGTTTTTCTATAAGATTCTCAGAAATGACTGATAGTCATGAAGTTAACAGTGTGAAATTTTAAACTCATATATTTGTTTCGTTTTACCGCTGATGAAGACCCCCATTTTGGATCGAAACGGTTAAATAAAGAAAATGTTTTATGGCTGAAATTCCTGACTATAAATCATCCCCGAGTATTTATTAAAATATAAATGTAGTAAGTAAATACAATTTCATTTGACATTAAGTACCATAAAACCAATCTTATAATTAACAACTTATAAAAACAAGAAATTTAATTAATGGTATAATGTAGCTAGTGCTATTATATATATATATTTTTATTAAATATATTTTTATGTATAATATTGTTAGTACCTTATATGAGTATCCATACATAAGTATCGATACTTTGGTGGTATCGAATATTTGATCAAAGTACTCAAATGAGTATTGGTATCGATACTTTGTTGGTATCGTATGTCCCTACGAGACAGTGGATAATAGGCTGTTCTATTCTCTCGGCCGAGTGAATACCCCCACCACCGGCCCACTCGGTCGGTGTGGTCAGTCAAAGTGAAGTAAACATAGTAGTGCGATTTATCCCCCGTCTCAATCTTTTGTGATTTATTAATTTATTAAGTTCATAATGGCTAAATGGAGCTCTGAAACAACAATTAAATTTATACACGAATGCCTCTGGAATTTCAAATCGGCAACCTACAAAAACAAACAAATTCGTGATACTGCCAATATCATGTTAGTGGAGGCGATGAATTTACCTGACTTTGGTGCACCAGAGATAAAAAATAAAATTAAAAACTTGAGGTCAATATACAACCAAGAAAAGAAAAAAAAATCACGATTCTTAAAAATGTGGTTGCGAAATCGTAAACTGTAGATACGAATCCAGTATAAAATGGCCCCAGGAATTGGAACCTACCATAGAAATCGGAAACAAAAAGAAAATATTCAAAATTATTTTAAATATTTCACAATTTTTTTTTAAATCTGTGAACCGTAAAATCAATGGCAGGTATGATAAAGTTGCAAAATATCTTAAAAACTTTCTTAATTTGTATTATTTGCCTCCTACGCGGAACCATGTTTTACGAACGTATAACCACAATGCACTGACTCGCCCGCTGTCTCTTCACGTGTAATCACCCCAATCTTCAATATTTTGCTCGGCCGAGTGACAGCGAGCTGCTCGGTAGGTGTAATTCAGGCTTTAGGTACTTCGAACAAAATATTTGCAAGATTGTTTAGTAGATTTTAATATTTTTTGTCGATTTTTATTTAAGATTGTTTAAAATATTGAGTAAGTTGATCGTCAATGATGGAGGCCTGTGAGAATGAACCTTCAAGTCCATTTGTCATAATTATGCATTATCAGTTTTACAGAGCGTGACCTATCGCAGTGAGCTATACAAAGTAATTGCAAATAGCGTTCTGTAAGCATAAAAGTAAGCATTAAATTTTTTAATTAGTTATGTCTTCAGCGTCAGCTTCGCAAAATCTTACTATGATTAAATAGTAAGTACTAGCTAGAGTGATATCCCCGGGTATACTTCCAAGAGATCAATTTTTATCTCTCATTGCATAATTGTGTGCAAATATGTACATATGATTTAAATTAATTCCCACGTTGGGATCATCATTCCATGACATACTCGAAAATGGAGTAAGGAAACCTGTTCAAGGTTCGCTAAAAATTAATTTTTTAATTTAGCATTTCCAGTTTCAGGCAGTCAAGTGTTTTTCCGGTATCATTGCGGCTGATTGTTACTGTTTATTTGGTTTCTCACCAATATCCCTTCACCACAACCAAGGATAGAACAGGGGGGGGGGGGTCCTAGGAAGGCAACTGCAGGGGCGGATTCAGCCCGAAATTTAGGGGGGTCATGATCCCCCTGTCTAATAATCACGTGGCTGACAGCATCGTTTTTAATGAGATTACTACCTTGTATTAAGGAGGACTGCGATCATAAAGTGTTATGTTTAGGTCATAGTAACTACCTAATTGCATTATTCGATTTAAAATACAAGACAATTTGAACGCTGAGACCCCCCCCCCCTGGACCCGCCCTTGGGCACCTGCCATCCAAACAGCCCCATCAGTCTGGAAAAGGGTTACAAATAATAATAAGGAGAACCAGAACCAGAAAAGCTCTCATGGAAAAGACAGGGCCAAAAAGATTTCTAGGTTGAAATGTAATATCAGTACAAGGCAAAGAAGAGGAGACAGAACTATAGTAGAAAATAGCAGTTTGTATTACAACCGTTTTTATATGATAGAATAAATGTAGGAGATTGAATCTTGATTTGAAATGTACTCATCAAATAAACCTCTTTACAATGGTTGAAAGTAAAATATGTGAAGGGTTCACAGACCAATAGATGGCTTCTTGGGAATATCTGAAGTTCAGGGAAGACATCCAATAATCCTCAAGGCTGTAAGAAGGCTTGAGATTAGGTTGATTTCTAGCCAAGTCAGAGGATAAATTAATTCAACTGTTCTACTAGAGAAATAACCAGCGTGAAAACCAAAAGGACACACTTATATTTGAAGATGCAACAAAGGCATCCATTCCTTAACAAAGAAGACTGCAGAGAAAGTGTTCTGTTCTTATAAGTATAAAAATCTGGTGCGATGTGCGCAACACACAACTTTCACTTACCAACTTACTTGGATTAGAAATTGACGTGTTTTGTTGTTAATTTCAATTTCTCAAAGTCCCTTGTAATTGATCAATTTTGATGAAATTTTTACTGTCATATCGCGGGCACATACATACATCAAATATCAAGTTTAATCAAAATCGTTAGAGCTGTTTTTGAGAAAATCGAAAAAAACATAAAAATTAAACCAAATTCTTTAAACAAAGTACCCCCTCCGTTTGATCAATTTTGATGAAATTTTTGCTATCACATCGCGGGCATATACATGCACCAAATACCCAATTTCAGTTTTGTATGGCTTATAGTTTTTGAGTTGTCTGTCATACACGAAAATTCATTACCCATAAAATTTGTCTTCTTTTATTATCAAGGTTTTTAAACTGGTATCCCACTGCTAAAATTTGGATGGAACAACTTGCCCCTTAATTTCCTTCACACATTGTTCTTTAACCTGCTCTATCACAGCATGGGTCACTTCCTTGCAACTCTTTTCTACTGCTACTACAGGAGGTGAACCAACCATTCAAGGATGTATTCTTTAACTTTAGAGGCTATCATCTTATGGCAAGATCTTCACACTTAGGCTTCAATATTCTCACAATCCTCCTCCAAACTTGTCCAGTATATCAGCAACTGTTCTATTTCAAGTCCAGACTTCCCTGATGTATTTAATTACTGTTTTTCTTTTTTTTAATATTTTATAAGACCTCAACAAAATCATGAGAAACCAAAAAGCACACATTACAAACTAACACAATTAATGACAGAACACGGACAATCAAAACATTATTTGAACCGGTTCCACCTTTGTAATACCAACACTTGTGACTGTGATGGACAAACTCCACAAACTTTTAAACATATCTTACACGGACATTTAATAAAAACAATTCTGATAAGGGGGACACATGGCCTACTCCTGAAAACAAATTATTTGAAATATAAAGTGGAACTATTAAAATTTTCTAAATCAATTAATCTTCAGAATGGACCCCAGAGAAGACAGGAGACCTGGCAGAATCAGAAAAAAAAATCTGGTGCGTGCGCGCAACACACAACTTTCACTTACCAACTTACTTAGATTAGAAATTGACGTGTTTTGCTAAATATCATTTCCCAAATTCACACATTTTTCTACATTCATATCTTATTTTTGTTAATCGTTAAAGCCGTTTTTGAGTAAATAAAAAAAAACACGTGAAAATGATACAAAATTTATTAAGTAAAGTGCCCCCTCCGGTTAATGAATTTTGATGAAATTTTAACAATCATATCTCGGGCATATATATACATCAAATACCAAGTTTGATCAAAATCGTTAAAACCGTTTTTGAGTAAATAAAAAAAACACGTGAAAATGATACAAAATTTATTAAGTAAAGTCCCCCTTCCGGTTGATCAATTATGATGAAATTTTTACAGTCATATTTCAGGCATATAAATAGATCAAATACTCAGTTTAATAAAAATCGTTAAAGCCGTATTTGAGAAAATCGAAAAAAACGTAAAAAGTTATTCAATAAAGTACCCCCTCCCTTTGAGCAAATTTGATGAAATTTTTGCTGTCACATCGCGGGCTTATACATACTCTAAATACCCAATTTCAGGTTCGCACGGTTTATAGTTTTTGAGCTAGTCTGTTCACACACACACACACAGACCATTTCACGGGACTTGGTTATTTTGACTCAGGGGACCTCAAAACGTGTATTTCCGTTGAAAACCGGAAGTCGAAATTTTTCACGATCGCAATACTTCCACTTACTATATATTTCATATATAGGTAAGTGAAAGTAAAAAACAGAACTAGAATGGACCTCAACTCCCACCACACCCAGTGGTATTTTGAACTTTTATTTTTTTGTCTAACTCGTTTTTGTGTTTAATTAGAAAACTTTAACATTCAGATTGTTTACTATTACTATTGTGAAAACAAAAATATTAATATCTATGCAGGTAGTATGCTTAAGGGCATGGAATCTGTAAAATTTAGAAATACATGACCCTCCCATACTATGGAAGGGTTAAAAAAAAAAAATATAGGGTTACTATGGAAGGGGGAAAAAAAAAAAGACCTCAACAAAGTCACTAGTCCCCAGTGAAGTACTGAAGCAGGGTCTCACGAAAAAATTTGTTACATTTAAAAAAAACTATACATCAAGCAAATATCCATTATACCTATTTGTTGACAAAAAAAATTATTAAATTCACTCACAAAAATAATACCATAATAAAAATTTGTTAAGTAGTATAAATTTGTAGCATTGACAATTTTTTTCTGAAATTTTGGAGGGGAGATATTAATACCCCCTGGAAGTAAAACTAGGGTTGGAGCTTTTGCTTTTTCTTTCACAATGCTGGAATTATTGATTTAAAGGATTGCCAGTTCTACCAGCATTTAGTTGATAAGGGTGTCACATTTGGAAAACTATAAGACCATTTTCACTAACACCGTTTGGTATATGAATTATTTTTAAGTTTTCTTATTCTTATTAAGTGTCCTTTTCATCATATAAGACTTCAGCACAACTGACTGCAACATACTGGTAGATGGTAAGTCGAAAAACAAGTCAACTCAGATAAAGCAGCACATACAAACATCAAACAATGTGAAGAGCCATCTCTCTTAAGACTGATCCTAGGACTTAGTGAATTGGCCCCTTTTTATAACTGTGGGTCAAAAATAGCAAGCCACTAAGCTAATAAATATTAATACCCTTCATTAAAACAGAGACGTAGGCAGCAATGAAATTAGTCATCAATTCTATATTTTGTCCTTCTCTAAAAAAAGAGGATTTTGACAAAGTAAAATTGAAAAGATGAAAGTAAGCATAAAATCTTTGGAAGAGTTTTCACTTACGAAACAAATTCTTCATAGTATCTGATGATCATCTAAATATGAAATAGAAAATTAGTACACAATGAGCAACAGGTTAGTAAACTGGACATGATTGGGCTTTTTACAAAATATATTTTAATAGTAATTAAATGACTACAAAGAAAGTTAAAAATGATTTAAAACAATTGAAAAAAATATAATCATTAAAACCAATTGAACCAGATAAGCTGAGTAGGAAAAAAAAAAAAAAAAAAAAAAAATAATATTTACAAATTATGTAAACACACTCATTTCTTTTTATTTGATCAAAATCAACAGAAAGAAAACAACCAAAACAATATATAATTAATAAACGCAGTTCACTGTTAAATCTGATTTTAATGTCTGTACAATTCATTGAATATATATTTATATAATATATATACTATTATATAATTTTAAGACACAGCATTTACCCACAATTAAAGGGGAACCAATTCAGCACAATGCTAAACTTAAAACGTAAGAAGAGGAGCACTGTTTAGAGAGTTCAACTTAAAGAGATGACAGAAGGAACCTCTTTAATATGTGGACAAAGTGTTAATTTAATAAAAATAATCATTTAATCTTATATATACAAGGAACTATTACAAATATAGGATACAAGACAACTCATAACTAACGATACTATAACCACTAAGGATTACCTAAAAGACTATGCAAATTAATAATTAACAATTCAGTGTTTAAATAAAACGTGGTAGTAAAAGTGCTCATTTCAAGTTTGGCATTGTGTCTTTATTAGAAAAACATAGAAACTTATTATTTAGCCTGCGGTGTACATTATCCATACACAGCAAAGATAAAATACATGTACATATATTAACAAATTATTATGTCCATGCTGGCTAAAAAATAAAATGAATAGAGTGAATCTTATAAATAAGTTTTGACACTACACATGGAATCTTGAAAATCAGTCGATGTCTCTGCAAATATTACTATCACTCTCTTTAGTAGAATACATGCCAATATGATGGTGCGTCCGGCACAATGGGGCTCATCATATCTGCTATACTCACTTTCACATCCATTCCATATTTATAAATATCCCTTACAATATTGAATTATAAAACACATATCCTTAACTTATTAATCTGATTGAAAATAATATATAATCATTGTTAAATTACTTCCAGCAATAACAATTTTCTTGATGTAAATATTCAGTTTATATCGTTTGATAAAAAGCCTCAATATAAACATCAAACATCGCTTAAAATTATGTACAAGCGAAAAACTATATCACATATGTAGTAGTTAACACCTAAAGAAAGCTACATTATATTTATACCCAAGTAGCTATAGTTATTTTATTTCAAATTTATTTTAAGGTGCACTCATATCTCAACATGACTTATTTTTTTTTAATCAAAGGAAAGAAAAACGCTATCACACAAGAAAATAATACGATAAAAAATAAAATAAAAAATAAGATCAATAAAACCATTTTTACTACCATGTTTGAAGAAATGAGCACAACCGAGCATGGAAAATTACATCATATTAGAAGAGTTTGCATGGCTCACACTCTTGAATATTTATCTTAGTTTATATTCAATGCCCACATCTGACAGAATTCATGAGTGAGAGGGGGTATTATTTAATGATATATAAATAAAAAAAGGAAGTTATTATTTTTTTTTTAAACATTAATGTGACATGAACAAGTTACTCTGGTGCAACAAATCATTTTGATTCTAAAATATTTTAACTTATTAATGGATTTAAATTACTAATTGGTGGATAATGCAACCAATGGCATATTCCAACATGTTCTTTGCATGTGTACGTATGTGCAAGTAGACACATACATACAGATATACATATTTCATTTAATACAGCTCAGTTAATCTAAACGATAAAAAATTAATAATTATTCAAGTCTAGACATTACAGATATAGAGACAAAAAATTGGTGTTACCTATAACATTTAATCCATGGATCTCTTAACAACTAAGAGATAATACTAACAATATACATTTTTACAAAGAGAAAATTATAATGAATAATTTCAGAAATGAAGTACTGTGCATGTTTCTCCAAGTTACACACAACATGAATATGAGATAGCTACCACTTAAAGAACTATTCAACTTATGTTGCAAAATAATAAAAAAATAATTGGTATGCTATATTTGTGCCTAATTTTGATCAGTTTTTTTTTTATTTTAATTTTACTTAAATTTATATAAGGTAGGGATACCATAATAAACTTCAAATAAAAACAGAGTAACATCGCTATGTTTACAATTGACAGTGGTAGTAGGTGAACAAAATACAACTAGCAACACGAAAAGAAAATTTACAAACATAAAAATACATAAATGGGTAAATAATTTTCAGGAACATTAAACCATGTCTGATAACAACCTTGGAAAGAAAATACATGTTTTTCCAAGTCATATTATTAGTTATTGTTTGATAAAAACAGGCTTTTAATCAACATTACCTAAAATAAAATAGCACAATCATGGATATTAAAGTTTAACATACAATATAAAAGATTAAAATGTTCTCAAAATTTGAGTAAACATAGCGACTTGCACAGTTGAGAAACAAACGATTAATTCTACAATTATAATAGAATAAAGACACACAAATACACATACAAATAAATATATGTGTGTATTTGTTATATCAAGTGAAGAAAATATAACAAAATGAAAAGTAGTTATATTTAAAAAAAAAGAAAAGAAGGTTTTCCACTTAATTATTCTTTATTTCAAAAAATTCAGTCTGTCTAATAAATATAGCTTAGTGCATAATAAAGCTCAAACTCATCAGCAACTCAATAAATGCCTTGATTAATGAGCAAAAATGTAAAAATACAAATCAGGAAAAAATTTAATTAATGGGAACATTTTCTCAACAACGAATGAATTCTGAGCTTTTTAATATTTATACGTAACAATCACTCTAAACATAAAATAAATTTACATAATTGGTTTATAATCATAATAGTTACTAATATAATGCACATAGTGGTTGAAATTATTTTACATATCACTAAAGCGAGTCAAAACAATATTATTTTCCCAAACCATGAAGTGTTTACAAACAAAATCGACATACCGACCAATATAACCGATAAGGAAATGAACCTACATTCTAGTGGAAGCACAGTTGGTGAGAGGGTAGTTAGATAAGGAAACCAATGTGTTAAGATATAAAAAGGTATATCACCAACATTTTCAAAAAGCACGTTACAACGGCATTAGGCTAATGCAATTTGCAAATTATATAGATAAATAAAACAGTATATCTATAAATAATACAATATTTTAAAAATAAAATAGTAACTAAGGAGCAATCTATATACTTGTGGGTATTATATATGATAATGTAATTATATATATATATATATAAAGGCATAAGAGAGAAAAGCTACAATCTGATTTTGCATAATATTAATCTGCAATTTTTTAAAAAAAGATTTGGTTAACAGGTAATCCACGGTACACCGACATGAATGTAACCATCCTCTTAAACAAACAAAAGAATACTCTTAAGAAAAAATAAATTAACACTTTTTTAATTTAAATAAATATATATGCCAAAAAAATATGTTGACAGTAAAAAAAAATATATATAAATTTTTATAGTTCATTTAGCAAAGTGTTCACCGTAGTCAAGTCAATATTTGCAATATGGCCAGATTATTAACAGAAAATAATCTTACAAAAAAACTACAACCCACTCTTTTGTGAGCATCAATTTCAATGGCTCGGTATTATATTACGCACACTCTCGATTAGCATTACAATTATTAACACCTGTTTCCAATTCAGCTCATTAAATATATATATATTATATATATAAATATTTATATTACATAAATATGAATAAATTCCAACAAATTTAAACACGAGACAATCCTTTTTGGAGGAATTGTATATATAACTATTAACACCTAGGTAAACAACTAGCTTGCACTCTATACACATTTGTCAAAAATAATTATTATATTTTATTATTATTTTTTTTTGTTTATTCGAAGATTTATTTACACTTAAGGATGCGTCGCTCTATAAACTGGTAGCATACCAAAGAGCACCGTAGAATGAGGCCGCTTTTCGCACGACTCATGACTGAAAAATTAAAATTTAGCTCTAATAGGCTTTTATCATTAATTTTTTGTTTTTCAATTTTTCTTATTTTTTTTCTTATTAAATACTATACATAACTTTTTCCTCCAAAAGTACCTTCCAAATATTTCTCAATTCTTCCAAGATCCTTTACAGTTGGTATTTTTACAACAGATTTTTTTTCTCTTTTGTCCAGATACATTAGTATATATGTGTATATATATGTATATATAAAAGACCACTGGTCGCCAAAAACTTTTAAATATTAAACAGAGTCGAGTGGGTTGAGGAAGGAGAGGAGGGAGGGGTTTTCTTAATCACAGTTCCTGGGCACATTCTTGCAGGACTGATGCTAGAGGCACTTCGGTGCCAGAATTCGCAGTTTGGTCAAGTCCCCTTTTCTTTCTTAACTTTTTTTTTTTTTTGGTTTTTGTATTTTTAATTTTTTTTCCCAGTAATCTGCAAATTCTGCTATCACCTTACTCTAGGCCAAGTCTCCAGTCTATGGGGGAAAAAGTAAAAAAAAAATTAATTAAAATCTGAGTTTAAAGAATATAATAATCAGTATTCAAATTTACCATGATTTATTATTAGTTTCTTATTACACACTAAATAGCCAAAAAGTTAACGTTCGCACCAGGCCTGAACATAGAACATTCAAATATGAACTTGAAAAGGAGGGATTTGAAAGAGGAATTCGATAGAGCATGTGGAATATTGGAAAGGACAGGATTCCAGAGGGAGATGGCTAATATTATGGTAGAGTTTTTTGAAGTAGCAGTTTGATGAGATGGAGGATAGAAGTCAGAAATATGGGATGGATCAGGTTGGGCGGGAATGGATGGATAATTTGAATTGTAGGCTCGGGAGGATATAGGAGAGTCGCTAAGTTTTGATGGCTGGGTAAAAGAAGGAAAGTACTGATGGCAGGAGGGGTTGAGCCTCTTTAACTCAGCCTTATACTGGGTGGATGTAATGAGGGCGAAAACTAAAAATATTGAGCAAGTCATTAGGCGTTTGGCTTCAAGTTCTCTTGACAGCCTGCCGTACACCGGTCAGCCAAGGTCAAAGTGGGAAAAGATAAGAGAGCAGACTAGGCTGAGTTTTGAATAAAGGGAGATTGATCAAAGATTGAAGTGCGGTGTGCAAGAGAGAGTTTGATAAAACGAAATGCCAAGATCTTTGATGACATTAAATAATGAGATTTGGAGGTACAGGAGTGGATTTAAGAAGGAGAAAATCCAATTAAGACGGCTTTCGTCTTATCAGTGTTTAAAGTGCGTTTATTGAGGTTTGCCCAAGCAAATATTCTATCAATATCTTCTTGAAGTTTTAAAATGGCATCAGAGGAATCAGCAGGATATGAAAGGAAGGATTATCTTGACGCCATCAGCATACAGATGATATAAGCAGTGCTGGATGGAGGATATAAGGAGGAACCTTGCGATAGGCCTACATAGGGGAGGGACTTTAATGGAGGTTTATTAAGGACTAAAACATATTCAGTGAGGAAAGATAGGAAACCAGTGGAGGGCGCTAGAGGATGGAGATATTTTTGAGTTTGTATAGAATATTGTGGTCTACTGAGTCAACTCTAACAAGAGGAGGTTTCCGAAGGTTATTTTGATTGAGATATTGGAATAGATGCATAATCGTTCCAAAGATTTGGATAGGTTAGATAATAGGGAAATGGGATCGAAATTGATTATGAATTGGAATTTTTTTTTTCAGGGTACGTACTGGAGAAGTTTTTATCCAGTTATTACTTTAATAATTTATCAATTCTATTTTCTATTTTTTTTATTGGTCAATTTATTTTAATATTATTTAATATAAGTAATTAATGCAGTGAGGAATGTAAAATGTAAAATAATAAAATAAATGAGCTATCAGATCTTTTGATACTAGGGAAATAATTAGATTCCTAGAATCTGATTTTTCCTTTTAAACCACCAATTAATCTTTTTTTTACCAATAAATGTATCATTTTAAGTGACAGATTTGAATATTTCATCATTTGAAAAAATTATCCAACAACAAACTGGAATGCTCTGAAATATGGATAGGATATATCAGGTCATCCCATAAGTAATTTCGGTTTTTAATGGCGTGCTATAAGGCATAGATTAAAATCAATGAAACATGTTTAATCTAAAATGTATTTACCATCTTTTTGTATAACAGTTTGCCATCTTAAAACCAAATTTTGAATGCCTGTTCAGAAAAAAATCATTTGGTTTGAATTAAAGAAAGCTAACACCTCGCATCGACTGAATTCATGTTCTTGCAGCTTAATGAGTTTTGGAGACTGTGGAAATAGTGATAATCCGAAGGCGCCAAGTCTGGAGAATACGGTGGGTGAGGAATAATTTCCCATCCAAAGTCCTTTAATTTTTATGTTTGTTTTGCAACATGGGACCTCGCACTGTCATGATGGAATCAAATTCCGCGCCTATTGATAAGTGATGGATGTTTCTCCTCAATTGCTCGCTTCAATTGGTCCAACTGATCACAGTACATATCTTTAGTGATAGTTTGGTTAAGATCAAGGAATTCATGATGAAGGATTCCTTCCATATCCCACTATACAGACACTATCACTTTTTTTGGATAATATCCTTCTCTCGCTTCTGTCCTAGAGGTTTCTACAGCTCCTAGCCACTGCTGCAACCGTCTAACATTTTCGCCATATATTTTTGCAAGTTTTCAGTAAGTTGAAGCAGCATTTTCTCTTTTATCAAATTCCAAAAGCATAACATGGTGTAAGTGGTTTCTGGGGAGATCCATTTCAAATGAAATTTCAGCACAGAATAAATAAGTTTTACCAACTAAACCATCATAAAAATAAGTGTATTTAATGCTATAATAAACAAAAATAAATTGAAAAGGAGGGATTAGTAATCTAAACATAAACAGAATATTAAAAACCGACATTACTTATGGGAGGACCTGATAAAATCTTAACTAATTTCCTAACATGGCTGGAATATAGATATAAAATGGAAAATAGATTTCCTACAATGAATGATCAGTTAAGATAATTAGGGTGTTTAAGAAGACATTAAGATACTAAAGTGCATGGTTAACAATGGGAGAAAAGGAGATTATCATTTTTGGAGGCTAACAACCTATTACAAATTCAATGATTTTTAAAGAATAAAATTTCAATTTATATCATTCATTAATAAGTATAAATTTTATTTGACTTAAAACTGAGATCATTTTAAAATGAGAATACTTTTTAAACCTGGATATTGACAGAGGTGATCCTTGTACGGCCAAAGGTTCCAAAGTGGAAATATAAAAAAAAATAATATTAAGAGGAAATTTAAATTTTTGATGATATATTTATAAGAATATCAATGCAAATAATAATATAAAATTAAGACCCGAGAGTCTGGTGCATTTAACTGCAAACTAACATCATGAGTACTATACCAAGAAATAATTTAATTTGAATAAAAATAATGAAATAATCTTGAATATGAATATTGTGGCAATTTGGTTTATCACATTGTAAGTTTAACTACTTAATTTTTAAGATATACATCTTTTTTTTCTTTAACCTTCCATATAACTGGTATGTGTACCCTATGTTACAACAGAACAGCCATTAACTTTACAAAATAAGACCTAACGAAACATACAGATGTAAAACAACAACTAAGATAAAAGAACTAAATAATACCATTATCAATTATATTAATACAGTATACCATGGAGATAGACTTACCGAAATGGGTTGTGCTATTTGGGCGATCTCTGCCTTGAGTTGTTGAATTGCCTTGGAAGATTATCCCTCCTCCTGGGTGCCCCCCTGGCTCCACCTCTCCCCCGACCACCCAAAACACTATCTCCTATAAAAATATACAATAGCATTACATTTTTAAGTAAGTATTTATACACACAAAAGTGTATAATTATATATCTGATTGTTTTATAAAAAAAATTAAAGATTTTTAAACAATTATTCTGTTCCTCTTTCTGAAGGATATACTACAGTCGACTCTGTTTAATTGGGCCATCGGATAATTGGGACCACCGCTTAATTGAGCTATTTTTAATAAAACGGAATCAAATATTGGTAAAATATCACTTCAAATCAAATATTGGGACAAAACATTGGCAAATTGGACCAAAACTTTCTGCAACTAAATGTAAAAAACTATGAGACCCGGTGTCAATCGAAAAACCTAAGTATCTGAAACCACGCCTGTTTCTCAACCAGAAGCAAGAAACTGCATGAAAAAGGTTAGTCGCTTCTTTTTTTACAAAAAGGAAATGAAGAAAGTCCTTTGGCGTCCTAAAGAAGTGTGCTTATTATGTTGGTCATAGTTTACAATGAGTGTGACATTGCAAACTTGATTCTTTCCTGTTAAAAAAATTGACATAAAAACATGTTCTGATTCATTTCTTATTTAGCCTATTTCATTATAATTTATATTGTACACAAATAGTTATTTTATTTTGTATCATCTTGTATATTTCTTATATTAAAACACCTATTTAATAAAAATAAATTCTAAGAGTTAAATTCATTGTATTATTTTGACCCATCAGTAAATTAATAGACGAGAATAGGTACACCTAAATGCAACTATTAACTGGGTTTTCCCCCAAATTTGTCTAATGTATGACATTATTTATCATACATTTATGTTAGCCCAGTGATTAGGCATATTTAGGCATTTTTTATTTGCATTTACACGTGGATTCTTGGTCACCGCTTTATTGGGTCCTCCGCCTAATGGGGACAAAACAAATTTTCCATTTATGTCCCAATAAAACGGAGTCGACTGTAGTTTTAAAGGTGCTCTATAAAAGTCATAGTGATTCCAAATTTTACAGAATCTTAAAATTTTCACCACATTAAAACTAACTTGCTTGCTGTTTTCCTAAAAGTCTTCAATTAAAATCTTTCTTGTTAAAACAATTTTTAGATTTATTAATTATAAGAAAGGAAAATAGATTAATAACTGCATGGACCATGGGCGGATTCAGTCGATCGTAAAGGGGGGGCTGCAGCCCCACAACCCCTTATTTGGATCTGCTAATCAGCTTTTTTACCTTTATGTTCCTTTCCCACAACTAAAATTCTATTTGCTCTGCACATTATTTGTTCTTTAACTTTCTTCCTTATATTATAGAAAGTCAAATTCTATCTTTAAACGATGAAAAATTTTCCAAAGAGAGGGGCTGTAGCCCCCACAGCCCCTCCCGCTGGATCCGCCAATGGCATGGACTAAGAATGTTGCAGTAAAAGAATACTCAATTTATTTTCTTGCCACCCCTTCCATATGAAATATAACATCCTACAAAATCATATCAATAAAGCAATAAAAATTAAAGATAATGAGAGGCTCCCTGAAGTAAAAACAAATATATTTAACACGTTTATTGATAACATGTACACACTAAAGCTAATTAAAAAAGTATGGGCAAAAAATTATAATAAAATAAAAGGAAATATAAATAATGGAAAAAAATAACATAATAATAATGTCAGTAAGTTTTATAAATGTACATATATAAGGGGTCTAGGAGAAAATATCAAAAAATCTTTTGAAGATTATGATGTAGGTGAATATCAATTAAGTTTTAAGCCGACAAATAAAGTGGGCAACATATACAGCAATATGAACGATAAAATAAATGTTAAAAACCAATCCGAAGTAGTCTATAAAATATCTTGTTTGGATTGCCCAGCAATACACATTGGTGAAACAAAGCATTATGTTTCTGACCGGATGTACCAACATAAAAAGGATGTGAAAAATATAGAAAAAAATGACTAAAAAAAGGTCTAGTGGAACATGTAAATAAAAGACAGCACAGGTTTGATTTTGATGGAGTTGAGGTAATGCATAGGGAATCAAGCGTATATAAGAGAAGAATGCTCGAAGCCATGTCAATTTCAGAGAATACTGACAAAACAGTAAATTCTAAAAATGACTCCAAAAATTTAAACAAATATTATGCGGAAATTCTAAGTAAAATTAATAATTGATTGTCCTAATATTAAAAGAAGTTATATATATGTCTGGAAATTTATATAAAAATTTTTATTATGAACTTTAAAATTAATAGTCGGTAAAATACAAAAATGTAAGAATTTTAATCATGATTTTAATTAATATTTTCAAAGTTTTTATTTAAGTAACAGTGAAGTTACAGGTTGGAAGGGATAACGGAGACTGGTAAAATAATCCATCTGACTGTGATTCTTACTTAAAGTGACTATAGTTTTTAACTGGTTAAAAGATTTTTAACTTTTGACAAGGGCAGTTAGCCTATTTTATTTGAAAAATTGTGGTCACAGGTGGGTAAAAACATATTTCATCACAATTGTTTTTCATTTTAATTTGTTACGTTCAAAAATATTGAAATTCTAAATTTTAGGTCTTCTTCTTGAAAATTGCTTAGTGCCGAAACGTTGAACCAAAAATAGTATGAGGTTAATAAAGGATCAAAATTTAAAAAAAACTTGACTAATAGCTTCCTAGATTTGAAGAATGTTTGGTATGCGCAGTGAAGGTCGATTTAGAGTTTTTTAGGGTATAATGAACAATTTGATTTGATGTCTCATGAGTAAAGGGTTGTTATGATTATTTCAAGCTTAACACTATTAATTCAATTCACATATTAGATAGACACTAAATCAGAGGTAAATATTTTTTACTTCATTCAATAAATATAGTTTTCCTAGTTCAATTATTCTGATAATAGTAATTAAAGGCATTTATTACCTTTTGGCTGGTAATGGAAAGGCGGCAAACTATGTTCTTTCTTTTCATCGTCCGAGGGATGCTGCTGCTGAGGAGGGGGAGGTGGCTGCGGCATGCTCTGCTGCTGCTGTTGTTCCCGAGCAGCCTGCTTCTCCCGCTCGGCTTTCTGGTGCTGAGCCACTTGAGCATAGCTCAGCTTTACAACATTCAGCTCAACCTAGGAAACAATATATATAAACAAGGACTAAGCGAGCTTAATCAAGGAAACCACATATTTCTAGTTGTTTGGACTGATGCATCTATGGTAATTAGTTATCATTTAAGCTTATAAACTATAAGAGAGAGATGATCTGGGCGGCAACAAAGAAAAAAAATCAGAATTTTAAGAACATTAATTCCTTCGAGTATTAGAAAATTATTTCATGCATTTCACACTTATAACTTTCTTACTGTTATTGACAGTGCTTTAGATTGAGCATTTCAATGCATCATCTGCATAGTGAAATAATGCACATTAACACGTTAGGTGCGGCAGCGTATTTTAGGGGTTTCCTGAATTGGACGGTATCGGTCCCCAGGGTCCGAATGTTAGCATGACCCACAGACGATATCGGACGTCAGGGTCCGATAGGGAATACTTTGACAAAAGCGATATCTTTTGATTAAAAGGGAATTAAATGAGCATCTCAAGGGCATTATCTCTTGGTAAGAATTGGAACTAGGCATAATAGGCACAGGACAGGCCGATAAAGGATTTACCCCATTCTTTACCAAAAATCAGACCTCGGATTCCGATTCTAAAAAACAACAGAATTTCAGCTGTTAGCAATATTTTTTGCACTAAAATGCAATAATCTCATTAAAAATTGACTAAATTGAGTATTTGAAGTGTTCGGACTTTCGGACATTTTCATGTGAAAATTGGCTGTTAAGAAGAGAATGTAAGACATCGGACTCTGGGGACAGATGCCGCACCTAACATGTTAAAATATATGCATTTAGTTACTCTCATATACTGTTGTACCTTCTGCAAGAGGAATAATACTAAAATACAATTATAAATATCGGAAAATAAGAATTGAAAATAATTTTTAAATAACTAAATGGTAATATATACCTGCTGAGAAGGCTGCTGCTGAACGGGTACGTGAGTGTCTACTACAGTCGGTTGCACTACCGGTGGCACAACCTTTGGCTCAGGCGGAGGTTGATCGCAGGGTGCACTGTCCCCGTTCATGGAGCCATTGCTACCTCCAAGGCTTTCTTCAGTCTTAGTGGGGCCAGCTTTTTCAGCAGGGCTTTTCCCACTTGATCCAGCAACCAATCTGGTCAACAAATTTATTTATATAAACAATTAAGTAGATTACTTCTGCCTTAATTCATTTAGAAAAGGTTATTTCTTTTATTTTTCCCTGTCTTGAATAAGTGATCTAATCCAAAAGCAGATAAAAACTTAGCATTAAAATTTTTATATAAAATGAAAAATACAGCAGCTTATAATTCCAACAAGATTAAATCAATCACAAATAATTTCACAATTTTGAATATTTCACGGTGAAAGTGTTAAAGTTGTTTCTTAGTATGTTCGATCATATTTATCAACAACTCGTCAGAACTGGCAAAAGAGGCTAAAATGAAAAAGATAATAAGAAAAAGTGAGGTATGTTCGTTCGATGAAGCAGAGCATTATAGCAAGCTTAGCTTAATTGGCAATTATATTTTTAAAGTATTTATATAACAATACTAATAATTATATAACTTTCATAAAGGGGCCCGGTGTGGCTGTGCGGTAAAGCGCCGTACTCCCATGCCAGAGCTGCGGGTTCGAGTCCCGCCCTGGGTGGTGCTTTTCTTTCGTAGGAGAAGTATCACCCAGTGCCATGGGTGTTTGTATGGACAATATAGGGCTTCAGTAGAAGCCTTAAAGTCACCAAAAAAAAAAAACTTTTATAAAGTTGACCTTATCAAAATTTATTTTTAAATAAAGGAATCATCAATGACTGATTTTCTAACCACAAACTTGTTAACTGAATATTTAATAACTAGAAAGAATAATGAAATAAAGAAAAATTGACCATCATCTTGTACTAAAAAAAAAAAAAAAAAAAAAAAAAGCTACAAAAAACAACAGTACATTATTGAACTTTTAAGCCTTACACATTCAAGTAGTGAAAGTAAAATTTGCTAAAAAGAAATAAAGCACTGAGTGCTTAAAACTGAATGTGCAGCCAATACCTGTTTTCGGAGGGAGCTGCCCACTGAGGTTCGACTGCAATGACGGTCGCTGTAGATGGCGACTGGTGGGTCGAGGGTTGGGGAGGCGGCTGTTCAGGGGCAGTACCACCCTGGCCTCCAGGAAGTGGGGGGAAAGCGTCCGCCTCGAGGTCAAACTGCGGACCAGGGCTACCAGCTGCTCTGCTACCACCTTCGTCCTCTTTCCTTCTCCGCCTGTTTTCACATACAATCTCTTACCCAACCAATAACAATTCCTTCAAAATAATTATACACCTAATTAATTCAGAACTATAAATTAAAAAAGTACACATTTCTAGAAAGTAAAAATTAAACACAAACAAAATGAACAGACAACCTACAAAATTAGAAAAGTCAACAAGTATCTTAATTAACATAATTTATAGGTTTACCTCATGTGAAAGCTAGAATCAGAATAATTTTTGAGTTAATACCTATAATGAACTACTTACATCCTTAAAAGTATCATGAAAATCATATAATAAAGATTATAACAGTTTCAAAAATATACTTTAGAATTTTATTTATACATCTTTATATATATATATATATATATATATATACACACACACCTATGATTTTTTTAGCATATATTATTGCAGTAGAGTAAGTATATAACAACACCAGACCACAGTTACCAATTAGAGGGAACTACTTATCTGAATTCATAATAAAAAAGTATGCATCACATCACAATAGTAAAACTGTAATATAAAACAGCAAATATCAGTAACAAAAAAACGATTCTTGGTATTAAATATAATTTTTCCTTTAACAGCAGGAGAAAGGGATCTGAAATCCTCACATGTTTTTATTTATGTTTACTTAGCCAATTAGAAGGAAATTTAAGACTTAATTTAATCAATTCCTATAGAAGAAAGAAGTAATCAACTTTTCATATGATACAAGCTAAACCCCCATTAGACCCATATCTTCCCAGGTGCAATCAACAATAAAATATAATGTATTAAACAATTGGCAAAATTGTTGGTTATCATACAATAGATGATGTACCAGTCAACATAAATTATGGAAAGAAAAATATACAATAAAATATTAATGCACCTAACAGATTGCTTTTTCCTAAAAAAGTAGAGTGGTTTCACAAAGTAACCAGAACAAGACATCTAAAGGGAACTAGAGCCCTAAAAAGGAGTTTGATAGAGTTTAGCAGAAGCAAAGTATGATATTAGAATGTGAATGCGTATTTTCACAGATATACCAATTCAGTTATTTGTTACAAAATGCAACTTCATAATTTGATCAACTTAAAAATTAAACTTATCTTTTAATATATGTGATGATGAAATTAAAATTATGAAACTAAGATAAAAACCTCGGTGGTAATGTTTGGTCCTTTGAGTGAGGTGTCCGACAAGAATCATCTTCATGGCGTTGGGTCTCCTGACCTTCAAATCGCCCGGTCTCTTTCGCAGGCTTCCTAAGAATGCCAGAATCAGACATCGATGTTCTTGCTTCCAAGCCACCGCCTTTTTTCTGCCTACTGAATCATAAAATAAATTTTAATAGGTTTTAAAACTTTGGAGATGTTAAATATAACAGAATATGAAGAACAAAAAAGTGAAAGGGATTAAATATAAAATATTAAATTAATGCTTTCATTCAGACTATGTTTCTTTTTAAGAACAGATCTTTAACACGTTGAGCGCCAGGGAAAAGATGATGTATTTTTGCATGGGGCCAAAGCATTTTTTCATAATTTATAACTTTAACATGATTAGAATGATACAAAAATTGCAAAAGAAATAAATAAAAAGTTTAATTTTGGCAATTAAACAATAATTTTGTGAGCGGTACGTATGTACCGCCCGGCCCCAGGGTAAAGCCCGCTCCTGAAGTCGTACGGGGGCTGCCCGATTATGACCGCGACGTCAATCCTTGTCAACCCCTCCGTAATCGTCGATTATAATGAAGGCAAGACTCCAATAGACTTATCAGACCAAATGAGTTCCTATAATACCTCCCTAAGACGAAGTACAAGATGTACAAGAAAATTGAATTAGAATTATTATTTGGTACCGCCTTGGTGAATGCACATATAGTATACCTAACTGTAACGGGCAAAAGTATTACTATTACGAGATTCAAAGAGATTCTTGTGGAAGACATGTTGAGAAGATTTGAGATTCCGGCATCTGTAGAGCAATTACAAGCACCACGACCCCGTCACAGCATTTGCATAAAAGAAGGCGACAATAGAAAGACACGCAGAGGATGCAATAACTGCAAGCAAAAATGCAACGTACTGTCCTCATTGCCCGGGAGAACCATTTTATTGCCGCCCGTGCTTCATGGAAGCCCACAAGTAAATAATTATGAATATTTTAGTGCCTCTATTCCTTATTTTGTATAAATTTGTTGTGATATTATTTTAATAAATAAGATATTTTGTTTCGTAAAAAAAAAAAAAAAAACTAAAGCAAGTATCACACACAAAAAAATAAAAACCTAAAAGAAGTAAAATTAATAAATTCTAAAGGAGGTGGCTGAGATCATGGTTGGCCATCACTGCTTGGAGCGAGGTTGGGGCTCCATGCACCCCCCAAATTAAAAAAAAAAAAAAATTTGGGCCAATTGCATTGGCGAATTGTTCGGGGCCGGAACGGTCCCATATGCCTTGAAATCATGCTCGGCATGCGGTCCCCTGGCCCAGAACAACCTTTTAGCTGCCGGGAGCGGGCGGTACCTGGGGACCGCCTCGGCCCCAGCCAATAGTCCAAGAGCGGTACGATCGTACCGCTTGGCGCTCAACGTGTTAAAAGACTGGTGGTTATAAATAAAAATTTAGACACCTTGAAAATATTTCAAGGAAATTATAATTCAAAAAAAGAAAGTAATAATAGAAAGCATAATTAAAAGATGCAACTGTAATATAATTCCAAGAGTATACACACAATGTATCTCTTCAAATTTTTAAACTATAGCTATATCAATCAAATCAGTGCCATCTTAATGACATTTTGGGATCATCTACCCCTCCCACTTCCCTTTAGACTGTACATATTTATGTCTCGTGTGTTTAGTGGAGGAAATGCGTCTATAACATCAGATTCAGCTTTAAAAAATTGATGCTCACAATATGTTTATCACTTTGTCATTTTCGAAGTGATCTATGAAAGTTGTAAGTCATTGGAAAAGAGTTTCTGACATCTATTATGAACAATTCTATCTATGTTGGTAGCTAACAGTAAGGTTGTGTTTTTGCCATGGATAGCACTGTTCTTCCTTAAAGCACATAACACATGACGCGAGTCATTTAAAAAAGAACAGGGTCATGTCTACATCAAAAATGATTCTAAGTAAATGAGGAGCAATCATATATCCCAGCTCATCTTTTTACTTACAACAAACTTCACTAAACTTGCTCAATTTTGTCTCTAATTTTCTTTAATTTTGTATCTTTCATTAGTTTGAAAATATAAAACCAACCAACTCTTATTCAAAAATCTTTAAATTTTTTACTTTTTACTTTAAAATTTTACCTCCAATAGGCGACTTCGAATTACATACATGCTTGTGTCTCAACAAAAGTTTTAAATGATCTAATTATGGGAATTGAACCCACTTAAAGCACTTTATAATTTACTTCTTGTAGCCAGGAGATTTTCTCTTTTTTTCTTTTTAACTTAGGTTATTTTCTGTAAAATGTTTTGATGCGGTTTGTTTTTCACCACCGGCAACGGCTCATATGATTTAATCCTACTTGGAAAGAAATTGTTTAGAACTTCTCCGAAACATTTTCTAAACCTACTTTATTTATATCTAATTAAAAAAAGAGAACTTTTGTCTGGAAGGAAGTACCTTTTAGCTTTTTACTTTTAATGTGATAAATAATTATAGTTAACAACAGTGCAAGATCATAAATAAGTTACTAAATAAAAAAAGAAGCAGAAACTAGTTAATGTTTGATAATTATTACTAAAAAAATAATAATAAAGTAAGTTACCTGTTTCTGGGTGTGAACCTTGTCGTATGCGATTTAGTAAAAGGTCCTTGAGGTGCGAGGCCATTGACGGAGAAGACAGAACCAATGTCAAAGTAGGCAGGGCTCGTCGGGCCCCATGTTGGCAGCATACTAGGCGGGTAGAAGGGTTGATGTTGCTGAAACTACAAACATTCATTTAACTTTAATACTTTTAAAAAGTTTACAGCAGTCAGTTTCCTTAAATCAAGAATACATACAATCCAAATATTAACAAGATAAATTGTAATAGGATATTTTTGATTATGACTTTTATATTTTTTATAACAGAGTAATGACAATATGCAACACATACACGGTCTAAGAATCACAAGTGTATCTGACAGAAATTTCACCTCCTCATCGCAATTAACACCAATTAAACAAAGGTAATTCTTTCCCTATGATATGAATATCTAGAAGTAACTAGATAAACTGATCATTCAATGCCTTTTATTAAGCACTAAATATACATATAAAGAATTGTAGTCAAGAAATAGCGACCAAAATGTTGCAGTTCATGTGAGAAATGGGTCGAATAAAATTCCCAAATTTCCGGCATACAAGATATCAAGAAAATTTTAGTATCCTCAATAATAAAACTAGTTAAAAAAGTATGTTGCGGTGGGCGCAACACACTACTTTGACTTACCAACCTACTTAATAGTAGAAATCAACGTGTTTTGATGAATGTGTTAATTCCATTAAGCAACTTCACATAAAATAGCTCTTTCCACATCTTTTTGTTATTCTCCCTTAACCCTTCATCACTCGCACCTCCTTTGCAATATTCAGAGCTCGCGTGGGGTCCATTTTCCCCCCAATTTTATTTTTTTAATTAAGACTTATTGAATTATGTTTAAAAAAATTAATAATGAAACTACATTTAATTTAAGGAATAGAACAGTCATAAATAAAGATAAAAAATCCAATTTAAATTTATTAAAAAAAAAAAAATAAAAAATTAAATCATTGTTCTTGGCTCAAAAGGTGACAATTGAATTATGTTTAAAAAATTAATAATGAAACTACATTTAATTTAAGGGATAGAACAGTCATAAATAAAGATGAAAAATCCAATTTAAATTTATTAAAAAAAAAAAGAAAAAATTAAAACATTGTTCTTGGCTCAAAAGGTGACAATTTACATTAGATTAAAAATATGAAAATTATTGTCAAAAATTACATATACATATTAAAATAAGATATTTTAAGGTCGTATAATTAAGATTTTGCACAACTATTACATAAAATTTTTACGTGATTTTGGAATACAAAGTTGGAGCATGTTTCGCACTTGGTTTTTGTTTTCCGGACCTGTGCCCTTGGGCATAGGCGACATCTACTTTTCTTTTTGGGGGGTTCGTTGCAAATAGACTTTACTTTATCCTCTTCTTCGATGTTTAAGTAAAATTTAATTCTTGTAGTCAGTTCCCAGGGCAGTGAAGAGAGGGTAAGACGCATCCGCATGTACGGGCCTCGCAGATACAGAAGGCCTCGCTAAGATTTTTTAGAAATATTCTAAATAATTTTGTTTGTGTATTAGAATAGTTCACAATATGGAAGTTTATTCCTGCTATGTTTAAGAGATTAAAAAATACTGTTAGAGCCATCTATTAGAACCCCACCTTTTGTATTGTTATAAAAGCATACAATTTCTGGCTTTCCACCATTTTCTTCAATTATTTCCTTTGTGTGGTGCTTGGTTGATATAAGAAGGACAACTTTTCCTTTCTTAGGAATGTAAGATACTAAAGTTATTCCTGATGGACTGAATGCAAAAGTTGGAGAGAAAAGATCTTTCTTTTTAGTCTGCACAAATAAAGGAGGGATTTCACTAAATTCATCAGGATTAACATCCATTAACATTTTAAGGACACTAGATGACTCCTCTTCATCAGACAGCCACAGATTTTTAAAAACTATTTTTTGCGACATGATACACGAGCACTCGCGTGGGGTCTATCAGACCCCAACAATGGATTTTATTAAAAACAAAGCGTGCTGGCGGTCGGACTAATACTGACTCTGGTAGACAGAGGGAAGTCAGGAAGCCAGGAAGCTAGTGGGAGGGAGGGGATTGCAGGTCTAATCCTGTTCAGTTGCCAAGCAGTCAATCGGCGCCTGGGGTCCAGAGGACCCCGCGCGAGTCATGAAGGGTTAAGTTAAAGACTAATACAATTACTGAAAAACTTGGATACTCATTACTTCTAGATTTATTATTAGGTAATTTTTTTTCTTTTTTTTTTTTTAGTGGCCTAAAAAATTCTTAATTTCATTACTAGTTGAGTTTTTTTTACTGTTTGCTTGTTTTTTACTGCAAGTTGCTTTTAGTAAATATATATCTTGATGGTGAATCGATAAAAGGTGTATTTATGGCTCTTAGTAAATTAAAACTATTTTCAAATGTTTGTCTCTTATGCCTTTCCGGAAACCAACAATGATTACTGTTCCTCTAAAACCACTTTACATTTCATTCAGGTGCTTTTTTACTCCATAAACTGCTTCCATTAATTTGAGCATCATGTGTTTACTATCTAATGTACAATTCTTTATTGTTAAATAAACGTTGTTATTTTTACTTGTGATAACACGGGAATGCAAAAATTATTCTCTATCGCGTCTGATTTTATTTCTATTTAGTTGTTGAGAACTTCATTTAATTACAATGGAAACGAACAATTTTCAATAGATATATATGTTTCAAAACACGCTGACAACTCTTTCACATGAACAGAATGCTTTTAAACAATGATCTCTCATTAAATGCATACTGTGCATGCGTGGGTTCAATGTGTTTTATGAGTTGTCAGAATATTTTTTTTTTTATCTCCTATATATGTTTACTCATTTCTTTCTTCTTTTTTTTTTTCATATTTTATATTGTAACGTTAAATCGATAAGCAAATAAAAAAAACATATGGCGTAACCTCCCGGACCGCATGTTGGAACAAAATAACCGGTTGGAACGAACTGTTTTTGTCTAGATCATTCAGGAATGACGGAGAATTGCCGACATTGTTCTAGAAGATTCCAGGCCCCACTATTTACGATATATATAAAGGGCAGAGACTGAATGAGTTACTCGAAGTCGAAGTTGAAGTCTGTGTCTTGACTGTGTTGCTCAAGTCATATGATTGTGTGTGATAAAGTTATCAATTTTGTAACCTGCTCAATTGTTTAAGTTGTAATAATTTGTTGCCATTGTGATAACTGAATATTTCTGTTAAATAAATATTTGTTACCCACAAAAGTGTTACAATATTTATCCATTTCTTATTTTCAGGCAAAACAAAGAAACAGTTAATTTCTCCATATAAAGAAAACCAAAGGTACTTTGATAAAACAATTTTTATTCTTCGCTATTTGAGCCCCCTCAGAACGTTTCTATATTGATAAAACCTACCGAATGTTAAAGAATACTTTAAACTCATTAAAAATAATGAGTTTAATTAGAAATGAGAAAATCAGAAAAAAAAACCTAAAAATGAAAAATTTATGAAATTAAGTGTCCCCTCCGTGTCCTTCATTTCGATGAACACACATGCGGGCACATAAGCCATTCACAGGACCCCAAAACGTGTATTTCTGTTGAAAACCGGAAGTCAAAATTTTTCATGATTGCAATACTTACTTTCCCTAACTATATATTTCATATATAGGTAAGTGAAAGTAAAAAGAAAAGAAGTGATGCAGTTACTTTCTATATCTTTATTTCAAAGTTGAGTGAACGAAGTATGGATTTGTAACATAACCATGTAGACAATATCACATTTTAACTCAAAATCTAAGCGGATGAACATGTTATTTTCTCCTGTAAACGTAGCTTGTTTACAGCCTAACACCATACAAAAAAAAAAAAAAAAAAATAAATAAATAAAAAATTCAAATAAATAAATAAACTGCTGAACATGTGAAGTAAATAGGAAAATCACAACTTCAAAGATAATTTTCCGAACTTCAATTTTTTGTACATGACGTATCCATTCACTAAGATTTCCAATTACAACACATCATTCTTATCTAATCTAAATAATATTAATAATTGAAAACTCATTGAATACTCACGCCGCTTACATAGATCTGAACTTGACTGGGAAAGTTGATGTTGTGCGGAAGGGAAGATCCATTAGAGTAAAGGTACCTCTGCGCCGGCTGCGAGAAAGGGGACGGATCAAAGACGCCCGGCCCTGTCGTTGCAGGTGCCGGTGGCGTCCTGTAGCCATTCTTTAGGCCCATGCCACCACCGATCCCCGGTGGCAGTGGCAGCCTGTTCATAGGCTTAGCTTTTATCCTAGCCATAATAGGTTTACCCTGAATGACAAAATTTAAATTAAATATTAATACAAAAAAAAAAAATTAAGTGTGCTCCTACTAAACTTTAATATATGTTAAAATATAAAATATGAATATATGTGAAATATATGTATGACATCGAAGATATAAACTTTATATCATAACATAATATATACCATGCATATACATCAAAATCAGCTAACAAGATTAAATTATATTATACAAAAATATAAGATATTGTAACGTTAAACAATAAAAACATTTGGTTTAGAATAGTTCTAGACCTTTTGTTGGAACAAACTGTCATTGCACATGGTTCAGTGCTGTTTCTTATTTTTTTCTGCCACTGATAGGATCTATTTCCTCATAGTATAGTCAAGTTATATATAACGCATTGTTCCAAAGGTTATGTGAAACAAACGATGTTAAGTTATACTTTTAACCCTTTAACCGCTAAGCACTAGGAACGAGAGTTGCACTGAGATGCTGAGCGGGTCTGCAGGCATTTCACTCCCCACGCTAAGGCCTGCAGGCCACTCTCTTCCGCTGACTGCTTCAACTCCTCATAACCTTCATCATTATTTCAATAAACTGAAATGCTAGATTACCGATTGCAATAAGAGATTACGTGATATAAGAAGGTAATAATGAACAATAATATAATAATGTTAATACTTTATATATATTTTTTAAAGTTAATTAATTTTTAATAAGTAATATCTCGGGGCTAAGCTCAGGCTACCGAGCGGGTCCGCGGGTGGTGGATAGCGGAACGACCTGGCAGGCCAGCTGTGAATATATTGAATAAGCAGCCCCGAACCACGAGCAGCAGCGTTATCAGGGTGGGGGAGGGTGGCTGGCGGCTCGGCCACTCCCAAAAATACCCCAAGAGCCCAATGACGACGCTGTGATGAGGCGAGTATGCACCGCCTCTAAATAAGTGCAGCCTCTCCCGCGTAGCGGGAATGCCTGGGCAGACAGGGCTCGTGAGCCAGGGATGGCAGCCGGTCTAAGGGAAGGTGACCCCGACAGAAAAACCCCTGGTCCTCCAGGTTGGGGTTTCTATCAGGCCAGCACCCTGTTAGTAGAAAACATGTAAAAGCTAAAATAAGTCAGAAAAAAGAAAAGCCGGACGGAAAAATTGGGAAACGGACTTGGAAACGGAAAAGGATATTACAAATCGGAACCTGGAATGTGCAGAGTCTATCGAATAAGAAAGCAGAGGTACTCGCGGAGATTGAAAAGTCAAAACTCGACATCGTAGTCTTGACAGAAACAAAGGTGAAAGGGAAAGGTCAGGAACAGATCGGAAATTTGGTTCACATTTGGAGTGGAGTAGATAAAAGTGAACGAGCCAGGGCAGGGGTATCCATTGTGATCAAAGGAAAACACAAAAAATGCGTTAACTTCTATGAGATGGTCTCGGAAAGGATAATAAGAGTGGAAATGAAAATGTTTGGCTATGATGTTGCAATTCTCGGAATCTACGGCCCTGATAACAATAAATCAGCCAAGGAAAAGGACGAGTTTGAGGATGCTCTCAGAGCTAATCTAGAGAAGATCAGGCACAGAGACCAAGTGTTCCTAATTGGCGACATGAATGCCCGAGTTGGAAAAGAAGCAAAAGGAAATCCAGTAATAGGTACATGCGGTGAGGAAGATGTAAATGACAATGGCCTCAGGTTGCGTGATATCTGCGAGGAATTCGACCTTAAAATACAGAACACTTTCTTCCAGCACCGAAAGGAACATAAATACACCTGGAATAAGCCGGGATTCAGACCGTCTATTCTTGATTACTGCATTACCAAGCAGCATAGCCTCATACCAGTAGTAGATGTGAGAGTCCTGCGAGGCATGGAATGTGGTAGTGACCACTTTTTGCTAAGAGCAAAGTGTATAGCACTGTGGAAAAGAAAGCAAACGGCACCTAAGCTAGCCAAATACACACAGTTAGATAAACGTAAGTATAAGCTACACCTGCTCAATGAGGAAAGCACAGCAAATCTCTACAAACGCCGCCTGGAAGCCAAGTTAGGCGATAAATGGGACGGTAAAGCTTTGGAGATATATAAAAAAGTGCATCCATGAAGCGGCTAGTGAAGCCGTGAAATAGAAGAAAGGGTAGCCAAGAAAAAAGTGAGGTATAATAAATGGTTATCTAGTCGAAGCCAGGAAGATTGGAGAGAATACCGATCCCTTAACACGCAGGTAAAACATTCTGTCGCAGAAAGCAAGAACCAAACATGGGAAGACTGCTGTAGAAGGATCGATAACACCCTAGGCTACAATAAGATCCGCAAATCATGGAGGGTACTGAAGACGCTCAGGACACAATAATAATAATAATAATGTGCATTTATTAAAATATTTTATACATACAAAATAACTAAATTATCACAAATAGACACATAAGCTTGGACTAGGTCCTTCAGCTAAGCTCAGCCTAAGAGAACAAAAGTTGAAATAAAATGAAAATGTTGACTAAAATATGATAAAATAAAAAAATACATTATTATACATTATGATTTCCATTATCTATTGAAATTATTATCTGTAGATCATAGACTGTAGATAATTTTAACCATAAATATACACAAAAACAAAACTACCTAAACATTCTCACTAAAAATATTATTCATATTTATCTATTTAGCTTTAATGATTAAATTCCGTTATCAGTTCATTCCTATAACGGTTTGCCTGTACTACGTAAACATATAGTTTATTCCAATTGAGTCCATTCAAATAATTTAAAAATAACTCATAATCTAAATGACCACAGCCAAAACTCTTTATCCTAATTTCCCTTAAAACAGGACAAACCCCAACAAAGTGATATACGTCCTCAATCTCATTCATATTACAGAGTGAACATATCAGCTGTTGTTCTTGTCGGCTTACTGCATAATTTAAATTTAATGACTCGGAGCGTACTTTCATTATAACACGCATCAGGTTTAAATTATTAACATCATTCAAATAGTGTTTTTTATCTAATTCAAACTCTAATTGTTTGTATATTAAATGGAATTTAGCATTTGCAACTTTTTTCATGAGATTTATCCTAAAATCATTTTTTAAATTATCTATTATAAATTTAACCATTGTTTTTATGTTTCCCTCTTTAATCCAGTTTATGTTTTCATAATTAGCGTCCCTTGTAATTTCTTGTAGTTTCTCGTACCAACTCAGTCTCTCTTTTATAATACATGAAGCTAATATACGCGGTAACCTACTAGACTGCATTTTGAAAATTTTATTTAAATACTTTAAAAACAAAGAGAGAGTGTAGAAATATAATGGGTCTCTATTTGTTTCAAGATTTACCACATAGTCCGGACAATTGGACGGAAGTGTAAACAATTTTTTAATGAAGAACTTTTGGAGGAGCTCAATATCATTATAATAATTATAGCCCCAGAACTGCCCACCATACGTCATGATTGATCTCACCGCGGAATCGAAGACTGTATATTTTGTCGATAGCGGAATGTCTTTATTACCAATTAGATTATTCCATGTTGAAAGAATTCCGAATTTTGCAGCAGAATTTTTTTCTTTCCAGTGCTGTTTCAATGACAACTGAGGTGTAAGTCCTATACCTAAATACTTATAATAATTAACAATTTCTATTTCTTCTGACCTAAATTCCCATTTCTCCTTCTTTGAGAGTTTTCCGCCTTTACGAAAAATCATAATTTTTGATTTTTGTAAATTTACATTGAGATTCCACATATAACAATATTCACTTAGTTTATCAATCATTTTTTGTAATGCGCGAGGTTCCGTTGCCAAGAACACGATATCATCGGCATATTTCAAACAGTTTATTTTGATATTTTCAATGACCATCCCACCTTCCACAAATTCCGAAATGTCGTTGATAAAGTATGCAAAGAGGCTAGGGGACAATAAACAACCCTGTTTTAATCCTACTTTTGTTTCAAATGGAGCAGTTAAACCATTCTTGGTCCAAACATTGGACTTCGTATTGTTATAGAGGCCTTGTAGGACATTTATGAATTTAGTTGATAAGCCTAAGTTGTAAAGTTTATAAAATAAGGCGTTTCTGTCGGGGGAATCAAACGCACTCTTAAAATCAACAAAGAAACAATACAATTTTCGTCTTTTCAATTTAGTTTTCAAGGTGATTATACTTATAAGATTGAACAAATTATCTATCGTGGAGTATCCCTTCCGGAATCCTGCTTGATATTCAGACAATATTTTATTATCTTCTGCCCAATTTTGCAATCTTTCCAATAAGAGACCTGTAAAAATTTTCAAAATCGCATCCTGGAAACTTATTCCCCTATAATTATCAACTACATTTGGGTCACCTTTCTTTAATAATGGAAATATTATTGCTCGGGTGAAAGATTTAGGAACTTCTCCTGTTTCATAAATACTGTTAAAAACATTGAGCATTATCTCTAAAAAGCTTTCTGGAGAATTTTTATAAAATTCAGCAGGGATTCGGTCCAGCCCCGGTGCTTTTCCAGTCTTCAGATTCGAAATAACTATTTTCAATTCATTAAAGTGAAAATGCTTATCTAAAGTATCAACCTTAATAAGAGGTGGTGCATATAGGAAAGGAAATGTTTCTCTAACAGGATTTAATAGTTCATCGTAATAATTTACCCAGTCAGTCGCTGAGATTGCATTACTAGTAATTCCGATTTTTTTCTTGTATGTCTTAACTATATTCCAGAAGTCTTTTGAGTCTCTAACATTACGAAATCTTTCTTTTAATGAATTATAATATTCATCTTTTTTTCTTTTGCATATAGTTTTATATTCACTATTTTCTTTAATGTAGAGGCGATGAATCCAATCTAGGTTCGTAGTTCTGAAAAGCTTCAGTAGAGCAAAAGATTTTTTCCTTTTTTGCTTACAGCGATTATCAAACCACTCAGTTTTCTGGAAGCCACTAAGCTCAACGTTTTTCTTCTGGCCTAAGAACGCGCAGTTTTTAATTAAGTCTGTAAGACAATGCACTTTTTCTTCAATTGTATCTTTCAGATCAATTGGACACTCTGTATATTTTTGTAATTTAATTTTATAGAATTTAGAATCTTCCTTTGTCCATCCTATTTTCGGTAAGAGAGGCAATAATTCCTGTCTATTATCATTACTGATATAGAGGTTGACATTTATCGGCATGTGATTAGAAAAAATCTTCGGGACTACTTTAAAATCCTGAATCTTTTTTATTAAATCTAGAGAAACACAGCAGAGGTCAATAACAGAATTACCTTGGGCACCAACAAAGGTATATTCTCCCAAACTATCTCCAGGTGTTCTTCCGTTCAATATAATTAGTTTGTTATTTTCACACATTTCCAGAAATCTATCACCCCGACCATTTTTTACTATATCTTTAGAATTTCTTCTATTTTTTAAATTTAAAATATTCATCTCTTTAGGAAGTTCTTGGCTATCCGAAATTCTTACGTTTATATCCCCAATTATCAAAAAATTTTTATTAGGATAGTCATTTAAAAGATCATTTACTGCATGATAACCTTTGTCCCATTTATTTAAATATACAGGTAGTATATAAAATTCTAAATCATTTAATATGCATCTGATGCAACAATGCTCATTTAAATTGACAAAATGTAATATGTTGTTTAAGTTATTGATATTTTTTATTCCCATCAAAAAACCACCCATTGCCCGACCATATATACTAACTCTTTGCGCTTCTACCCATTTTATTTCATAACCATTAAAATACTGACCTAAAAAGGTGTAATCTTTTTTACACACATGAGTTTCAATCAAAATAAAAATATCGTGCTCTTTTAAATATTTAAAAAAACTAGGATTGGACGTTTTGTTTTTCAAACCATCTATATTATATGCTATGATACTGATAACAGAATTTTTACAACTTACATTGGAGCTATCCCTTAAAAGTTTTTTGAAGATCCTGTATCCACATTCTGGGCAGCCTCCTGAACATATTTTTTTATGATTTCCAAATCCTCTGCATTTTGTGTAATGTACCCCTTATCAAGTTGCCAGTAAATTTTTTTATTTCTGAATAGCAGATAGTTATTTCTTACCAACACTTTTTCTTCCTTATTCTTCTTTTTAATACATTTTCTTAGATATAAAAGTTTACTTCTGACCAGCCTCTGATTTCTGGATAGGTCTTTATTAACCCATATATCCGTGCCTTTCAATTTTCTCACATTTTCCAAAATCAGCTGTGTACACTTGACATCTACAAACTCTACTAACACATTTTTTTCCGCAATTTTATAAATCTTTACCAGCATCTCTTCCTTAAGCCCAAAAATCTTGCAACAAATATCTTTAACTCTGTTAATTTGAATAGATTGTTCTTCTCCCAAGTCCCCAGAAAATACTAAATTTCTCTCTTTTGTTTTTACTATTAAGTATTCCATGTTTCTTTCTGTTTCTACCCTATGTTTCTCTAATTCTTCAATACGGGTTTTCAATTTTTTGTTTTCTTCTACGACTCTTGTAAATTCTTGCTTCAATAATTCAAAATCTGACATTTTGGGCAAATCTTTTAACTTATTATCCAGCAAAGCACTGAATTTTTCCAGCAATGCTTGTGCATCCATTTCTTCATTACCTATTTTAATAACTTTTTTCCTTTCCCCTATATCGGGTGACGAACAAACTCTTTTTGGAGTTGTGACCAAATAATCGTCAATTGTGTTAAGACGCTCCTTGGACATTTAAATGTTTGGATGCGCACCGTATTGCGCAGCTTATCCCTACTCAACACTGAACTGATTTATCACAAGATAAGGCTGGTTATTGCTAGTTTCGGTTTATTTTATTTATCAGTTTTCAAAACTTACACTTACAATTAACACCTGCAAATTTCAAGGCTATTCCTAAACTATGTTATCTAAGCGCACACAAAAATTCAAGCTTCGATTCTGACTATAAGCAACACTTCACAACGACTTTCACGGATCCGATGTTACTACGTTGCCGTCTCAGGCTGAACTCTCACGCTCAGGACACAAGGAAAGGGAAATGTGATCCCTCTGATAAGTGAAAAGGCCTGGGGAGACCTTGGGGCTCACCGAAACAAGGCAAGAATGGTCTGGTCCATATCCAACTGAGGGCTATGCACAAGAAATTATAACTATTAAAGAAGAAGAAGTTCTTGTTGCACTCAGAAATACAAAATGTGGAAAAGCCGCAGGACCTGGAGGTATTTCAGTGGAGCTCTTAAAGGCAGGAGGGGGTAGAATAGTAAAAGTCTTAACAAAGCTAATAAATCTCCTAATACAAGAGCAAGAGTTACCAAAGGACCTCTAGACAGGATTTATTATACCTATTTATAAGAAAGGGGACAGGAATGAATGCCGAAATTATAGAGGTATCTGTGTCCAGAGCTCTGTATCGAGAATAATTGGGAGAATTCTAAAGCAGAAGTTAGAAGAGGAGTTTGTCACCCCGGAAGAGCAGTTTGGTTTCACAGCAGCAAGATCCTGCACGGATAGTATATTTGTCCTAAGGCAGCTGATAGAAAAGCGAATGGAAAAAGGAAGGGGAGTACACCTAGCGTTTATAGATCTAGAACAGGCCTACGACAGTGTACCAAGGTATAAAATGTGGGAATCCCTAAAAAGCACAGGATTAGCGATGCCCTAATAAATGCAGTTAAATATCTGTACAGTGAGGACGAGTACAGAGTGAAGCTAGGCTCTCGATTGTCTGAGCCTTTCTCTGCTACTAAGGGCCTTAAACAGGGATGCAGTATGTCGCCAACACTGTTTAAAATCTATATCCAACAAGCAGTTAAAGATTGGAGTGCACGTTGGGAACAAAAAGGAATAGACATAAACGGTCATATGTTATTCTCCCTGTTCTTTGCTGATGATCAAGCAGTGGTCACGTATAACAGAGATGGCCTGGAAGAAGCGCTACGGAACCTAGAAAGGGAATACATCAGGTGGGGTCTACAAATAAATTTTAAAAAGACCGAATACCTGGCAGTGAACTGTAATGAGGCCGCGGACCTTCAGATTAATGGGAAAATCTGCAAGAGGGTAAACTCCTTCAAATACCTGGGGTCAATAATACATGAAAATGGCACATCAGAACCCGAAGTTAGGAGAAGAGTGGGCCTTGCAAGAAAGGTGACTAGAATGTTGCACCCAGTACTGTGGAATTCGGTCATCTCGACAGAAAACAAAATAAGAATTTTTAGGAGTATTGTCGAACCATCCCTTAGCTACGCCGCAGAGACCTGGACTGCGTGGAGGAGGAGATGGCCGGCAGGGGACTGGTTGGATAGAGAGAAGTGGAGGGACGCTCTGACTTAAACAGGCAACCCATTGAGGGACTAGACCTGCAAAAGTAAAAAAAGTAATAAGTAATATTTTTTTTATTTAAAGTATGCGAAATAAAACAGTGAATATCACAAAAAAAAAAAAACACAGAGGACTATCGCTCAGAGCGTCTAGAACTCGAATGAATAATGACAAAACATGTCCTGCAGGCCCTTGACGGTAGCCGAGGGAGGGATAAGGAACAGAAAAAAAAATTAGCAGGTAAAAAGGGGTGAGGGATCCCCGAACGGCCGATCCAGATGACAGGCAGCTTCCGGGCCGACACAAATATTTCCGCAATAGAGATACCCCTGCAGCCTAGCGGCCGCTAGATCTATTTATTAAGTCTCCGTGGATCCGCTAGGATGTGCCTCAGTCACGACAACTTATCTCTTGTAAAGCTGAGGAAGGTAAATAAGTGAAAAACCAATTGCGAGATATCTCGTCATTAGCATGTGGGGGAACGGCAGCCTTTGACGAGTTATCTCGTCATTAGCTTGTGGGGACCGACTTTGTTTCGCGAGATATCTCATCTGGAGCCATGAAATGGTTAACCAGTTTTAGAACCAGAAGGTAGCAGAGACTATTTAAGAGTTCAAGGCGGACGTTGCGAGGATGGTAACGATGTTATCCACAGGGTCTTCAAGTGATCGTCCATTACAATCGCTTGATGCCATACGCAGGGAACTACAATGGAGAACAGGCACAGCAGATTATTGGAGACTTTCTGTTGTTAGGGAGCAGGCCCGTGTGGAAAAGGAGACATCCAGGAGGAATGTCTCTAAGAAGGGGCCAGGGTAACGTGAAACAAAAAAAAATGGTTTAGAATAGTTTTAGACAGTTTGTTGGAACCAGCTAACAGTAGGAACAAACTGTCACAGCTCATGTTTGTGACTACGATGTTCAATTACCATCTACACTGGCCCAGAAGGTTCTAGATTGTTCTTTTAACGACAATATATAAGGAGTGATGGACTGGGGAGTTAGGTGATTTTGGAGCGCGAGTCATATGGTTATTTCTCTGTTACAAAGTGATAATTTTTTTAAACTGTTTAAATATTTGTGTGGCATTGATAATTGTTATTTCTCCTTCAATAAAAATTAATTAACCCACATAAGTGTCACAATACAAATGTATCAACAAATAAGGAAAACATTCAATCTAACAATTCCTCAACTGGCTAAAAATATAACTTTACATCGTTTCACATAATCTTTGGAACAATATGTTATATATAACTTGACTTAACTATGAGGTAATAGATCCTATCAGTGGCAGAAAAAAATAAGAAACAGCACTGAACATATTGCAATAAAAGAATAATTCAAATTAAAACATTATAGATTCTTTTATAAAAAAAAAAAAAAAAAAAAAAATAGGAAAAATACATCTAGTTAATCATTAAATTACAACTGGACCACTAATGCTGATTGATATATTTAATATTAATTTCAACTTGGGTGGCCAAGTGGGTCGAATCGCAGTGTCCTTTTCCTTCCCTTGCTCCTCTCGTGTGACTAGATTGGAGCAGGCCAACTTGGATCTCTATTACTGAATATTAACCCTTTAGAAATGACATTAAACATTTTAAATTCATGGAAAATTATTTACTTTCATGATTATCAGAAAAAGCGGATAACTGCTCCATGCAGTCTTTAATTTAAAATTAGGAAAAAAAAAAAAGAATGCAGTGTTTTTATAAATACGTATACTTGACTGTAATAGGATATTTCTTTCAGGAATGAAACGTGTGTTAAACTGTTTGCAGTGCATTTCTAAAATTTTGGCGGGTGCTTCTAGACTTCACAGAAGATGGATGACAAATACGTATAAATTTGCAGTGCCCAATCCGGATGCGACATGTGATTTCTTCCTTCTTGAAGTTCTAGAGCTGATTTCGTACAGTTTAGATAATTTATTTTTCACGATGATTCTTTCTTGATTCCTGATGAAAGATTTGCTTCTTCAATTGATGCATCCAACATCCATATCTTTGATCTTTGATTTTGTTTATTTCAGGTGATTCTCTCTTTCTTATTAGCAATGCAGCTTGATTAGCTCTATCACTTCCCATGATTCCACAGGGAGATGGAACCCAGATTAAGACACAATTTGCTGACTTAATCTTTATTTCCCACCTTAAGTTTATAATTTCCCTGACCGAAAGATTGTGCGGTTGTTGATTGCCGCTAGCACACTCCAGGAGTCAGTTGCAATGACCGAGGTTTTTTTCTCAGAACCAACCACCATTGGAGGGCCATCATGATAGCTGTTACTTCTTCCATCATGATTCTGTTACTTCTTGCTATTTTCCATTTTGGAGGCATAAGTCTATGTGACATCAAAATGTTCATACTCCTCTAAAAGTTGCCAAAAGATTTATGTTTTCCTAAACGATTTTCCATACAATATTTGGCGGCCAATGATGCATCTATAAAGGGCTTTTTTATCAATTTTTACTATATATTGAGATTTTCAGATTTGGGACATGTCTAATATTGCTCAGTTCACAGCATAGATGATTTATCGACATACTGGATAATAGAGCCTTTTACATCAATTGAGGATTCAGCTGGCAGATTTGCTGTTGACAACAGTAAGTCCACTTAGTTTTGGAAGATGATAATTTGGATCGGGCTGTTCTAGTTCAACCTGCTATTTTATAATTAATATATCTAGTAACTTCTATTGTACAAAAACAAGATTTTTCCTCAACAGAAAATGACCATTTCATTAGTAAATAGTTAGAAAGCCTCAATTATAATAGCATTACAAATAAAAATAAGTACAAGTGAATAATTAATATACTAAAATATTCATGAAAAATACCTGAAATTCTCTAACTTCTTCTCTTAAAAACCTATATGCTTTTTGAGCATCTTCATCATTTTCAAACGTAACATACCAAGAATTGTTGTGAGCAAATTCACAAGAAATTAGTTTTGGACAGCCTTTTCCAGAAAAGAGGCCCTACAAAGAAATACAAATTAATAAAAAAGCAATTGACGTATTAATGATAAGTAAATATATGAAATACAAAGAATGAATATGGATTTAGAAGAAAAACATGCTACTGAAAAAATATTGAATATGATCTGCACAAAAAACTTATGATAACTACTATACACATCAAAAATATACTTCTGTATTCTAAATACTCTCACTGAAGAACTGTATTCATTATGTGAGAGGTAGAAAGCACTTTAAACAGCTTGTCCTAGTCTAGCTCTCGGTCAGGATAAATAATTCAGAATCCTAATTTATTAAATACAAACCTTAACTTCTTCTATAGGAGTACTATCTGGAATTTCTCGGAGGATCACAATGCACCGTTTATGATTCGGGCGCACTTTTTGCCCTTCGTCATCAACTTGAACATTGGGAGACTCTATTAACATAAGAAATGATGCAAATTTGTTAATTATTACTCAAAAAAAGTAGGTTTTTATTATTCTTATGTATCAAACAAATAACATATACATCCTATCAGACTTACCCCTCAGGACTTCTGTAATCAATTTTATATCAGTAGTCAATTTTTTAACTTGATTAAAGTTCGCTACGGTCCAGATGGGTACATATTGGTCATTGTCCATCTGAGAAAGTAGGTATGTGTCATTGGCTAAGTTTTCCCTAAAAGAAAAAAAAAACCAAAAATATTTCAAATAATTCGAACACCCTGAAAATCTTGAACAAAATTCTTGAACACAAGAAAAGCAGAGGCTTACATTTTTATAAACTTTTAATAATGGCTTGAGCTATTTGTTTATGAGAGTTGACATACTTTTCTATATAATAAGTAAAAAATAAATTTCTTCAAAATTCAAACAAATTTAATAAATCACATCACTTAAAGAGCTATTAGAATTAATTAACACCAACACCTCTTGAATTAAGACATGATTTCATCAATACAGGGTTTAATTAAACAACATCCTTTTAAATGTCAATATTCACAACAGGTACAACTTATGTTTAAATTAATTTTTATGATCAAAGCATAGTAATTATTTCAGTAAATAAGAAAGTATAGATTTGATAGCCCAATGCGTTCGTTAGTCCAGCAAGCTTATGACACCTTAGGGTAATGTATTTCTCCAGATCATAATAGGGGAAAGCAGAAATGAGGGAATTTTTATCTAGTCAAAACATGTTCATCATTATTACACTTAGCCCAACTTAGAAGTTCTATAGTTGTAAGGTTATTGAGATTGAAACAAGTTTATGTCATGAAACTAGTCAAAACATGTTTGCCATTATTACACTTAAGCCCAACTTGATGGTTCTATATTAGTCAGATTAGTGAGATTGAAAAGTTCATCACAATTTTTCCATAACATTGAACCAAGTTGTGATATAACTTACGGCAGTATATGGATGTTCAAGTTTTACTATAGAGATGATTAGGAAATTTTATATTTAACCCCTCCAAAAAATAAATGACAAATTGTATCAACAGAATTAAATAAATATCACTTACATCATAACTTTGATTTTTTATTTATGTGCAAGTTTTGAGATTTTTTTCATTTTAATTTAACTAGATAATTTTTATTAACTTAATTAAGTTCTTTTAACATTTCTCACATTATTATGTAGAGAAAATATAAAGTTTAAATGTATATGAGTGATTCTACAAAAGTTGGGCAATATGATGTCATCAGTCCATGGAAGAGGGTTATTGTTTTCTGTAAATATTTCACTATATTATTGAAGAATTAAGTCATTTATACCAGTGCACCTAATTTTTCAAGAGCACCCCCTTTAATAACACAACATTTTGTAGTTTGGGGTGTAACAATTCCTAAATTACATATGCAAAGAAAATATAAGTATCTTGCTTAATAGTTATTTCCTTACTTTTTTATATTTCCTTATAATGTTAAAAGGCTAAAGGATATTCGTTCTATCAATTTTACAATTAATGAAAATCACCGGTAAAACGATTGATCTGAACTGTAAGCTCAAAGTTGTGTTTTATCAGTCCCTTATCTCATTTTTCAACGGGGACTAATGTATCATCAAAGGATTGATCTGGAAGCTTTTGATATAAAATATTTTAGATCGAATCACCAGAAACTGTTTAATAAAAAGCAGATATTGTTTAGAAAAGAAATATTGAAGAAAAAAAAAAGAGACTAAAAAAAAAATCTCGTTTCAGAGAATTAAATTAAATTGGTGGAATATAAAGAAAATATCGAGGTGTTTAAAAAAAAGTTTTTGTTCATTGAGGTTTATTTTAAAAAAAGTTCTCACTTTGATTTTTTCATAAATCTTATCTATTGTCTATGAAACAGCCTCAGTGCTATTCATTAATTATCAAAAAAATTTCATGGAGAATGTTTTGAAAACTGATCTAACATACTTTATCACATTTAAAAGATAAATTAACAATATTTTCTGATAAGATTAGATTCCTAAAGATTTATTATTTTTTGAGTACAATGGTAGCCCGTCAGTTCCTGTAGCACTGTTGCCCATGTTGAGCACTGTTGAAGCAGCTGTGTTGCCCATGTATATAAATTTTGTTGTTTTATAGATTACTTCTTTTTAAAAGTTCTTTATATTTATAACATAATTAATAATATTTTATAAATAGAATGTTATTATACATAAAGAACTTTTAAAAAGAAGTAATCTATAAAACAACAAAATTTATATACATGGGCAACACTGCTACATCGTTATACATGGGCAACACTGCTACATCGACATACATGGGCAACAATGCTACATCACTCCCCCACAGTATTCCCTGCCACTAAAATTTAGAAAAATCTTGATATCTCAAGTTTGAAAAAGTGATTGGCTGGATCTGGAACAGTATATTTATTATATTAACTAAGTCGTGATAACATTTAGCAAGATTCTTTAGCTCAAAGTAGTAATAAGAAAAGAATTGCCAAACAAGCTATCAAAACAACATAATTTAAATAATAAAAGCTCATCCACTGAAAATTGTCTCAATTAATTTTTTTTAAATAAAAATAGTAATACCTCTTGCCGTGCTAGGAATATATATATAAAAAAAGAAGCTTTTGTAAATTAAAATAATGTACGTTCTACAGAAAATAAAAATTTACCTTGAGAAATAATATTCAAGCTGGGACGAGAGCATTTGCTTGAGCTGGTCTAGGGGGATGGGAGGCAGGGGGTCGGGAGGCTGCTCCGCAGCCGGGCCCGCCCCGCCCTCGCTAAACGCCTCCAATCCTTGACTGCCTTCAACCTCTGAAGCCCCATTCAACAAACTGAAATAAATCTTAATAATGAATGAAAAATAATTATTATTAAGGGATATGTCCCCGGTGAATAGCAAAATTGCAAGTTACAGGTACAATAATCTGGCTGAATTTACTAACAGAAACCAATTAATATATTAAACTTGTTAATTTCAATAATCTTAGAGGGCCTTGGGGACAGTATTTGTAAGAAAGTACTGTTTATTTGGTCAACAGTTGTACAAATAGGTGATCACACTCACCCGCTAGTTTTTTTTTCTTTTCCAATAATTTAATAAAGGGTACCCACATCTTAGAGCCAGGGTATGCCCTAGGATGGTATTTTCACCCTTAGGTCATTGTTTCAAGAACTTGATAAACACCAGATCTCAACCCAATGACCTGGAGCCACCCTTCCCCTATATTACCAATAAATAATGAATATATTAGTACATGAATAAGCATTTAAAATAAACCACTTTTTTAAACATGTAATTAAATTTCAAATCATGTAAACAAATTTAGTGGTGAAAAACAAACAAGATCAGGGTGTCCAGCAGCAGTGGCTTCTAAAATTTCCGCATATTTAAAAAGATTTAAAAGGATTTACTTAAAATATGAGAGGTTACTCAAAATACAAGATATCAGCACTAATTAGTTTTTTTCTTCAGATAAGTAATTCAGGCTCATTAGTGATATAAAACTATCAATAGTCTCCAGTATCGATAGTATTTGGTGGTGACCGGAGGTAGAATAGTTGAATTTGAATTGGGAACGTTAGGATAATGCAGAATGCTCTTTCATTAGCAGTTTAATTAGATAAACATTTCTGTAAATCGAGAGTGGGTTCCATTATATCCTGAGGTAATTTTGTCAATATACGAGTTTGGTAGCAACCGCGAAAAATAAAAACCTCAAAAAGTCAAGAAAACATGATTTACAGAAAAGTGAAAACAAACCTCTTGAAGTAACCATCAGTAAAATTTTGTGTTTTTAGTCGAGAGAAATTCATAAGTAGGATTTCCTTGATGACTACCAATGGGATTTCTTTCATGATTTTTTTAATTGATTATTTAATAAAGATTGCCATAGCCATTGAAATTTAATCAGCATGGTATAAGGATGAATATCAGTAAATTTGAGTTTATATATTTTTTTTAATGTGAAAATATTTTTTTTGGAGTTTATTTTAAGAATTTTTTGTTAAAAATATAAATGCGATAGCAATGTACCATTTTTTTCCCATTGAAATAATTATATAGCAGATGAGTGTGCTTAGAGACAGAGGCTAAGAACTTTCCCTTTTACAAACACAGTTTTCGATAGCACTATCGATAGTCACGATAGTTTTACATCACTAAGGCTCATATATGATATTTTTTATATTTATTTATTAATATTTAAATGTTCCACAATACTCTGTTCAACTGATGTAGATCAATCATAAGTTTAAAGTCAACAGTCCTAAAAAACTAGGCATTAAAATGAAAGGTTGGGAATGTTAAAAGTTGAATAATGTTCGGAAACCTCCATTACGTCACCATGTGTAGACAATTGCACATTGTTTTCGAATCTTTAAAATTTTTTACAAAACGAGATCAGCAGTTTGCAACAATTAATTTGAAATTTTTTTTTAAAAATGGCTGAATAAACATCCTGGATTTTCTGTTCAAAATTTAAAAATTCACGCACACTGGACACCCTGAAGATAAAACATGATTTAGGTTTCAAAATAAACCACACAACCTAATAAAGACTACTCCCAAGAGAAAACAAATAACTAAGGCATATTGAAATAAATTGAACTGTAAAAATTTATTGACTGAGAACTATATTGCTCATCTGAAAGGAATAATGCTCTAATAGTAAACTAATCTGTGATTCTAGTTCTTCTTATCATAAACTTCAATCAGTAATAATACAATGGGATTTACAAAACTGCAGTCATTATAATTAAAGATCTAAATAATAACTGGAAAGCGAGGTTAATATTTTTAAGTGCATCGTAATTCAAAATTAACAGCTTGAACATTTTGCACCATGGGAAGAATAAGGGTATGTAAGTCCAAAAAAAAATTGTTTTAGCTTACTTATTATTATTATTAAAGCTCAGCGTGTTTTAGCTGGGGCATAAATGTGAGATATAGAATTCAAAGGCATAAGAACAAAGGGACTAATGAAAATAAAATTTGTGCGACTCCAATATGCAGAGGAGCTGCAATAAAACTTAAATCATGATTTCCAAAATGTTATATTTTTTAGATATATGTATATCAGTATTCTTTCCAGCGTACGATACCACTAAGTTTGAAATTCACCAAATACAATCAAAGCATTTTCAGATTATTTATAACATACCAGTAGCAGAGTATGATTTATGGATTATCAGAAGATACAATTAAAAAACTTTCTAGTAAGACCTAAAATTTTAAAAATAACTAAAAATGGTGAGCTTACCCTAAGGAATTCAGCCCATCTAATCCACCAAGCAAGAACCTAGATATCTGTAGCTACATAAAGTGTACACTACAAGAGGGGCTGCTGAAATTCTCGGAGTGGAATAAAACAAGATCCAAGAGCAAGCAATGTAGGGTTAAAAATCTGGAGATATGGTGAGGTAAAACCCTTAACTATTTCAATTTCATTAAAATAGAATAAAATGAAGCAAACACAATTAGAAAACTTAAATTGAATACAGCTGCAGAGCACTGTTGTATAGTTCTTAAAGATTTTCTGTCGAGGGTTAAGTTACCTTCCTTTCATACCATCCAAATATTCCATAGAACTTTTAGATTTTCTGAAGAAGCAACTCATTTATTGAGGTGAAAGAAAAAAAAACCCATGCAGAAAAACAACAGAGCTACTACTGCAATTTATCTCTCAAACAATTAAAGCGAGATTCCTCATAATTTTTTATTAACTCTATATTGTTTATAAATTATACTGCCCAGACCTGATAAAAAGATATGGCAGATTTAATTCTAAACCTGCTTTTAGGCTAACGCCAAGAAAAAATAAACAATTATTCCATTTATCGGCAGAAGGAGACAGTCAATGTTTGAAGCTCTATTTCTCCTATCCTCTCCAGACATTTTAACGGTTTAACGATCCAGACTTATACTTTTAAATTTTTCAATTTATTGCACAAAATAATTAGGCTCATCAAATGTGCCTCCTCTAAAATATGCAGTTAAAAAAAAAAAATTATTAAAGTTGTAATAATGAAAAACTTATGCTTAAAAAACAAAACAAAATTGAAACAGATGACCTTCAAATAAGCAAGTTGACAATTTTTGCTAAGCACTTCTTTCATACCAATTAGTGGATCTTCAATAAAACAATAGGTAATAAAGTCATCCAAGCATTAGGGGAAACTGAATTCATAGCAACTGTCAAATGATTGAAAAACTATAAAGATCGACACAAAATTAAGATTTAAAAAACTTTGATTGGAGATGGACCATCAGTAGATACTGGTTTGGTGAGTGATTGGTTAAATACAAATAAAGTGATGAATATTTGGAAACTTTATTTTATATTAATTATGGAAAAGAAAACATGAATGACATATTAATATAGTAACCTGATTTTACTGCTCAGGCCTCTATTTATTTAGGATTTAATATTTTGAACCGATTAGATTCAGGTCCGGTCATACATAAGAAGAAAAAAATTATCTTAAAATATGGTTCATAGCAAATAGTATTCAAATAAAACAAGAGATTACAATCAATTTTTACAATAATTGATGAACAGAAAATGGTTTAATTGATACCATGCCCAATAGTAATATCCCAAATAATATTATTGCTAAAATAAATACAAGTGAGCAGAGTCACACCCAGATTTTACCAGATGAAAATCAGATTTTTATTGGATTGGGAGCTAGTAATTGAAGCATTCTCTAGAAGTGACTGTTTATAAAGCAATAGTACTTTCTTTTAAAAAACTATTTAAGACCCATCATACTCTTGTGACTCAGTGATTTTATTTTATAGTAACTGTTGTTAATTATTTTAAACAATAATAAAATGGAATAAAAAGTAAAGAAATAGGAATTCTACTAAAGGATAAATTAAAACTGGAGACACATTCCAATAATTAAAATTAAGGATATAAAAACAACTTTATTCATTAAAAATATTTAATAATGGTAGATAATTTAAGTAATATCTTAGGATGTAACTTTACTATCTTTGTACTTAATTATTTTAACTTATATCTTTCTTTCTTTTAGTATCTGAGAGAAATTATGATGTCCAAAACTAAGTTGTAATTTAAGTTTAACTTAATGCAATGTTGTCTCAAGAAAACCAACAAGATTTTATGAGTCTATAAAATTAGTTATTTTCATACTGGCTAGCTATAAAAATTAATACATGTAATTATTTCAAAATCAATATAAACTGTACATTAAGTTTCAGCTAGTCATTGGGGGATAAAGAAACAAGAGTTAAGGCAATGAAAATGCCAACCAGCAGGCAAAAGTTTCAAGGCCAAAAAGCAAACAAAAGTTGGTTATTACAATCAGAATTAATTAGAACATTATTCCAGAATAATATTTTATTCTAAATTAATTAGAATACATTTAAATAATATGGATAAATTAAGATTGATCTATTTGACACATATCAGGATAAATTAAATAAAATAATAGAAGGGACTTAAATATACCTATATCAAATAAGATTAAATGCATTAATTTAATCAATATAGCTATTCACTAAATGTTTGATGAATTAAATAAAACTAAATAAAATTAGCTTTCAATATATTTAAGAGGAGTTATAAAAAACAAGGAGTAAAATAACCTTTTAACAAATATATAAATGGGATATGGACATGATTGAACTATACAATGAAACGAATAATAATCGGTAATCCTGAAGATTCAACTAAAATGATAACGCAATTAGGAAATTGATCATTTTGTTTATACAGTTGAAAATTTACATAAATATTATTAGCATGGATAAACACTCACCTAAATTCTGGTGTGGGAGTTGGGGGGTGGGGCTCAGGGGAAGCAGTAAAAACCGCCCCTGAAGGGACTTTCCCAACGTCCCCATTCATGTACACGCTCCCTGAAACGAATGCAAGAAAAGTTGTAATCAAATTCGTATTATTTTGGATTTATATATCTCTTAATAACACTTGAGAGAAACAATAATTAAGAACTGTTAAATTAGAGAAATACATCCATGATTGATAACAGTGGACAGAGAATTCTGTAAAATTGAAATATTAAATACATAATAAAGGTTCTATCATTATCATGATTGAGCAATTAACTATACTAAGAACATAATTAAGAGTTATGAAACTAATTAATACTTTCAAATTTGAGTTAATAAATTCAGGCTTCAGTTATAAATTCTAATCCCACGAGTGCCATTTCCTTACTATTCCTAGTTAGATAACTTCACTTCAATAGCTGATAAGAAACAGGTGAACTACAAATTATTACTTGAAATAAAGTTGCAGAGAAGAACATGATAGAGTTACAAGCTTATAACCTCCTCTATTTAAGTACTACCAGGATCATACTCAATAAAGCTTCTGCATGACTTGTAATAATCAACTAACAGGATACTTCACACAATGTATGTTAGGAAACCTTAAGTAAGAATATCTCATCACACAAAACAGAACAAATAGAAGTCAAATTATTCTGATAAGCAACATAATTTTTTTTTTTGGATTATATTCAAATGTTAACACTAATAGCTTAAAAACACAAAAGAGAATAATAGTAAAGAGTATATCATAAATTGTACTCTTTTTGACAAGCGAGAAAATAGGAACATGCAAATGATTTAAAATTAACTACTGAGTATCATATATTAACAATTTGATGGTCAAGGGTTAACTGAGACCATCAAAGATACAGTGTAACAGGATAATATGACTAAATAAGGTATTTATTAGAAATTTAGATAACAAAAGGTGAGAATATTCTCTGGGAAAGTAGGCTATATTAAATATGGCTGCCTCAAAGAAGGTTAGGATTTTCTAAATATAGTAAAAGTAAAATTTAAAAAATGTTTAAAATCACTAAGCAATGATATATTGTCTCCTATAACACATAAAGATCAAATTATAAGAAGATTAACTTTGAGCAGAGCACATAAACATCAATTTGATTGGTCACATAAAAATAAAAGAACATATTTACTGGTAATACACCACTATAAATTAGAAAAATACACTAGAACTGAGGCTAATTGTTAAGTCAGGTAAAAAATAAGTAAACCAAAGGAACATAATTAAGGTTAGGAACACCTCTTTATAAATATTGACTGTTCATCACAAAAAAATGAACAACACAAAAATGAGAAAATTAAGAAAACGAAATAATTAAGTATTTTCACCTTAGAATGACCAGATTCTTTTATTAGCACAAATGTGGCCTAGTCAGGCTTTATAAGAGCAATGTGATCTGACATAAATTCTTATATAATTGATTCCATGTAATTTTCTAAAATACAATAGTGACGTAATAGTTACCTAGGACAACTGATACACGAAATATGCTATTCAAAACAGCAATATCAATAGGAAAATATCTGTTTTCGAAGAAATTAGTCAGGAAACCATGTGCACGAGGCTTCCTTTACCAAAGTTGTCGAGCAAGAACACAGCAGACTAGCCATACCGAAATAGGACACATTCACTACAAAACACAATTTCGCCGCACAAATATTTGATTACTTCATCTTGCCACAGCGGTCAGAAGAAGCGTGTAATTGCCAATTTAATATGATGTGAAGCCTTACCAGTAGGATCTATTTCACTAACTTTATGAAATATCTCGGGGAAACCTTGGAAAATGGACGACACCAAAGGCACATGCCAGAGAAACATTGCATCATGGGAACTCAAGTCGATACTCTCCGCGACATCTATCGGAATTCAGAGTAAAAATATAACATATGTTCCAGTCGAGGTCTTTCATTAACCTTTTTAATCCTTAAAGTGTAGTTAATACGAATCTTATGTAACCACTTGAACAGTAGTTATCCTGCATGAAAAAGAAAAAAAATTATAAAAGTAACAAAAAAAACCTACATTCTATTAATTTTTCAAAACAGTACGACTTGGTGAACTGACCCTCTCTATTTAGTGGTAATAAACAAAAATTGAATTCAAGCTATTTAAATGAACAATCAATTAATTACAAATATCGTTGTATCTTAGACAGCTTGATTGATATTTATAAATGTACCTTTATATTAAAGACAATATCTATAAGTTTGTATTCATCATTACTTACTTCAGTTCACTAATTTTTGTATAAAATATTACAATGACGTTTTTTCGAATTGTACAATATATTGTATTAAGATAATATCTGTAATGACACCAGAAACTATTTCATGATTACGTTAACTACAAATTTGCGAAATTTATATCCCACGTCCATAATATTTTTCATTTCTGTTTGGACAGTCAAACAGAATTTTTTCTTATTACAACTACTAAAAAACTCCGACCATTGCTGTAGATTTTATCGTAGGATAATGTATAGACCATTGTCTTCTGCTCTTGAATCTTTATCACTTCACTAAGAATTGGCTTTAATCCTACTTTAAATCTAACTAGTGAACAATTGACAGCTGTTGCTATGGAAGCATTTGGTTCTGTATACCAGTAAGCAACAAAATTTGTATGCTTTAAATGTTGAAACAGTTTAAATGTTCGACAATAGGTTACCTTCAAGTGGAGGAAAATCTGACTCGACCATTTCATAACTGTCAGGCCCCGAGTTTTTGGACTTGCTCTCAAATACGTCAGCGTCAGGATTTAAATTGGCTGTCAATGAAGGCGTTACCTGCAACAACAACTTATATTTATAAAATTAAAATGTAATTTGAAATTTAGTATGTTAACATGTGAGTTAAAGTTAAACCGATAATCTTATATGTAAGATAAGAATGAAATAAAATATAACGATCAAAAGTATAAAAAAATATGAACATTGGAAATGTCATATACGTTATTAATAGCCAAATCTAAACAATAATACATTTAATTAATAAAGTGCTATTTTTTATCTGATTTTTTTTTTCCATATTGCAGAGGTAATGAAAAATGTGAAAGTGAAATAGTAAACTGGTCTAAGCTTGTTGTGAACGAGTATAAAATGCCCACTCATTCACAACAGTGACGAACGTACCAACATTAGCAAAGTACGTGTAAGATTAATTGTTTAAGAAAGAAGTTACATATTTTTTTAAAGATTTTATCATATTATGGATTTCTATATAATGATGGAGCTTTGAGATAAATAATCATATCTCTACATGAGTTATTAACACTTGGCGAAGAAAAATCTAAAGTTAAATAAAAATATAATAATTAGTTAAATAAAAATTAAAATAAAATATTAGGCTGTATGTAAAAAGTGTAATTAATATTACAGAAAATTTTAATATTTCATGAACAAGAAAAGTTTAAAGTTAAGATTCATTTGTGAAAATGCCGGTATAACAGTTTAAGCTATTTCACTTGCTGAATATCACATAAATATACTTTCTGATTGGTTGAGTTGCATTAAGTATGCGAAAATAAAAAAAAAGAATAAATAAAAATGTAATGTATATATACTTCATTCGCTATTAGGTTCCCAACTTTACTACTTCAGTTTGAAATTTTTTTTTATCGAAATTTAAAATTTTTAATACCCAGCTGAATATTTTATTTATTTGGAGAATCTTTATTCCAATGAATTTATTTATTTTTTTTATCGGTTATTATTAGTTATTTATTTGCATTCCCTAGTTAATTCTTGACCTACATTAATAAAGTTGTATTTGTCATATGTTGTGATTTCAAGATAACTAGATAAAGTGCTACAAGTTTAAAGACTTAAATCATTCATATAAATTAAAAGTAATAACACATTATCAGGGAGATGGGGGAGGGGGAGGATTCAACAATAAATTCTTATTGTTCTTATTGTATATTCTGAATTATAATTGTAACTTTATCTTTAGATAGTAACTAGATCTTTACTAGTTATGTTATGGGAAAATACCTTAACAAAAATTAAAACATCGATTATCATTAGGTGTAACAATAAAAAAAAAAAAAAAAAAAAAATCTAAAGGTAAATACTTTTATGTATGACGGATTATAGTGGAGCTCCTCTATAACAATAGATACCAAGTCTTCACATATTTCGTTTGCGGAAATTTCCTACTTACAAAAAAAATCTCCATTGCGGGTCTAGTTTTTATCAAATAAAAATAGGAAAGGGATATAATGTTATAAAACTAGAAGAAGAGATGGAAAATAATTCTCAAGAATAAGGCAGCAGTTAATAAATTATTCGCCATGGAAACCGACAATTAAACTAAAAAGTAACTATTAGCAGGTAAGAATAGGTGGGCGGGAAAAGATACAGATGGGCTTTGGTATATTTTAGAAGGTATGCGTTGGAAAACTATAGCAAATAAAATAATTCTTACACAAGATTAGAACGAATGAAATTATAAGATTTTTTTTTTTAAATTTGTATATAACCAGACCAGCATGGAAAACCGAGATTTCCAACAAGATCTCCTCCACAAAAAAGCTATTGCAGGAAGTAATCGCTAAAAATACTTTCACATTTTTATTTGTATATCTTCGCGGGAGTGAGCTAAGTTTATAATTAAGGAGCTCGTTTTACGCAGTATTTGGTGCTCTACAACTTTTATCCGTAACATTTTTAATTTAGAGCAGCCGTTTTCGATTTGAAGGCATTGGAACATAAGCTTAATCCCTTTTTCTGCCAAAGTATAAAAAATGAAGAAGTTTGATAATCGATTCCAACTTCCAATATGACGAGGAGTTTAAAAAATACTCCTATATTTAAAAGATATTGCAATGGTCTGTACCATGGGTTGTTTTGGAGTTATTAGCAAAATACTTTATGAAGTATAGAATTTCGTGGTTGTTAAGCCACAGAAACTTTTACTACCGAAAATAATTTTGCTGGAAAACTCGTTTTCCAGGCAAGTTGGCCTGGTTATATAGAAGTTAGAAAAAAACAAAACAACTTTACCCCACCTTTCGCAAAACTTTTTTACAATGCCTGCAAAAATCTCAATACCCCCCCCCCCCCCCACCCCACACTTTGTTGTTAAGCCACAGAAACTTTTACTACCGAAAATAATTTTGCTGGAAAACTCGTTTTCCAGGCAAGTTGGCCTGGTTATATAGAAGTTAGAAAAAAACAAAACAACTTTACCCCACCTTTCGCAAAACTTTTTTACAATGCCTGCAAAAATCTCAATACCCCCCCCCCACCCCACACGATCTCCTAGTCACTGCCACCTTAACAATAATTATCACTATATACTATAGGCACTTGTTTTTGAAAAATATACATGCCTATTATATAGCAAATATTATATATAGAAATTATACATAAAAATGTATAATCTAATTTGGACCTCGGAAGAAGACAGATCTATTTGGCATTTTAGTAAATCAAAGTTTAAGGTTGAAAAAACATTTGTCAAAAATAACTAAGAATTCTCAACTTATAAGTATATATGTCATCCTTATTTTTTGGATATTGTATAAGCCGATGCTTAGTTATCATTTTTAGAGAAAACATTTAAAAAGTTTTATTCTAGACAGATTTTTAAGATCTTTGGTTTGCTGGATTTGTCTCCACTCCGAGTAGTATAAAGGTATTAGAGCAACGGAAAATGGCGGGGAGGGGGCTAGTATAAAAAAACTTTTCTTTTTTTCCCATATTATCCAATTTCGACCATATTTTAGACAAATTTCTTTTTCGGGTGCTATAGCTGAATAAGAAGGTTAAATCCACTTTTTTTTAAGCAAACTTATTTGTTTAAACTCATCATTGTCATTTCTCTTTACCAATCGAAAGAATGCCATTTTTAGGATCATATTCCCCATCTGAATCAAATTTTTCAATAATTTCACTTAGAACCACTTGCCGTTTTAGGACCACATATTTACCTACTTAATGAAAGCTGTTAATAACAATTCCTTGTAATAATAATAATAAAAAATATTTTTGATGAACAAATGAAAAGATGTCAATCTACCCACTTTGTCTATAAAATGTAAATATTGTTACCAGGTTTAAAACCGAAATCTGAATTATGTTTTTTATTCAGAAAGATTTATTTTAAAAAAATCCGAAATCGAGAATTTAAATTTAAAAATCTACAATCCTTTCGCGTGCCAATTCCGTACCCTCAGTGTGCTAGAATTCGGCAGGCGTGTCTTGGGTTGAGCACTTTTGCTTTAGAAGCACGAAACCGATCGATTATTGGTGAGAAAAGCATTTTCTCTTTGAAAGGATTTAAGTTGAAGTACTAGTTGATCTTGTTGATATTCGCGGGCACAAGCGACGGTGCTGTTTCTTGACTGGAACTAGAGAAATGGGGATTGAAGCCGGTCCAGTACCTGGGATTCATAGGGTTTTTAATATATTTTTCCATAATTAAAACCCGATTGATCAAAACATTATTTGAAAAATGTCTAATAGATATTGCTCGGTCCCTCAGTGTTCAATTAGAAAACCAAAACACGTGTCATTCCATATATTTCAAAAAACAAAAAGCTTCCTAAAGAGTGGATTGTAAAATTAAGAATAGATAAGCCTGTTTCGAAAGTGACTATATTTATCCATGTAAATATTAGTATTTGACATTTTATTATTCCAAAATGCTAGTTTATGCAAATAACATTGGGACCATAGTGTCATAGATTTGTTTTTCTTTTTTAATTTTCCATCATTTTTGTCTTACATCCGTGGTGTTTAATTGTTCCAAGTTTTCAATGTGATGCCTGACAGTTTTGACAAATAAATAAATAATATGACAAAGAAACTAAGCTGTCATGAAAATGACAGCTGTCATAACAATGATTGTATGAATAGGTAATTAATGTTATTACTAATCAAAAAACGTAGAGTAAAGGTACATTGATGTGTTTGCATTTACCAGAACTACCAGCTTTACACGTACAATTACAAGAAAATTGCTTATTATTATTAATAAATTTGATTTCCAATTTTATTTCATGGGGCAGTCCTTTAAGATCGCTTGTTTGAAGGCCCAAGGCTTGTAAAATAACTGTTTTTTTACTTCTAGATATTATTCCACATGTAATTCAATAGGCATCAAGGATAGCCTGCCCTTCAATTAATGGTCTTTTAAAATTACCAATTATCTCTATTACATCAACTATGTCTATCCCCGTTCCTTCCTACATTTTGCATAACTACTAGAGCACCCTATAGTCGATTGCGCCCGCGAATAACCCCGACTGCTACCCGCCACGATGTTTATAACCTGACATAACACACAGATAAATCGCTAGCCTGCAGTTGGTATTGATGGAAATCAAAGGAAATAAGGACTTTTTGATTTAAAAAAAAAGTTGTATTTACTTAGTTAATTTACCCGTTAGTGCGGCTCCGATATCCACAAATAAGGACCCTTTGGTTTGTATTTTAATTTTTTTTTTTTTTTATCCCTTCTGAGCGAGAGAGATAGTTCAGACCAATAAAGCTAATCAAAGCCCCTTTTAAATGAAAAGGGTGATTTGGGGTATGATATATTTATGTAGCTTTGGAGAACTAAAGCAATAGGCCAAGCACCCCCCACCCCCGCACTTTAAGAATTATAGAAGTGTTTATTTAATTTAAAAATAAATTTCAAGTTTTAATACCATAATTTTTAACCGACTTCGAACGAAAGAGGAGGTTACTCAATTCGATACGTATGTGCCTTTTTTTTTTTTCTATTTTTTTTATTTTTTTTTTTTTTTATTCGGTACCCCTTCCTGGCCATGTGTGGCATACGGGGGGTTACTCTATGAGTTACTCTATTACTCTATGGGGTTAAGGTGTAACCAACCTATCCTAACCATGGTGGGTAGGTCGAGATTTTATTCCGTGGGGCCTCCACGAAATAAAAGTCAACCATCCCAGGGCGGATTCGAACCGCCACCGTTCGGCTCGAGCGTGTTAAAGCGGGCCGCGCTCCAACACGCTCGGCTATCCCCAGCTATGTATGTCCACCGATTACTCCGAGATGGATGGACCAATTGGAACGAAACCTTTTGCATCTTGTAGAGTATTTTCCCAAGTTGGTCCCATTAAAACCTTTTTTGGGTTCTTAATTTATTTAAGAAGTTATCGGGAAAAAACATGAAAATAAATATTTAATTATCACTAAAAATTTTTACTTATTGGAAAAACATATGGCATATATAACATAAGGTATGCTCCAACAAGCTATTAAACTCATTGGTAACTAACAAATCTCACTATTGTTTTAATGCTGGATGAATAATTTGGGAAAACTAACCAATCAAATTTAGAATCAAAAGAGTGGGGGAGAACATGAGCAGTCTATTAGTTATCGACGTGTTTTAAGTGCTTGTTGGAACCAACGTATACATAACCTTAACTAATTCTTCAACAATAGATTTCAATAAAGATATTTAATATCCGCAAAATATACTTAATATCGCTGTCGTTTTCTGTAGCGTTGTTAGTATATATATTAGATAGATATATATATATTCACCGATAACAGTAAACCTTCTTAATTTAGATCTAGTCGACGGTTGGACACCATAAACATAAGACCAAGAAATTCGTGGAATTCCAAGAAAGACTGAGTATTGATAACCTTTTTAAAGCAGAATTTAAGACTTCCTCAAGTTCCCCAAGGTTCGTTTAAATTTAAAATCGTAGCCATTATTGCTTTAAATTAGATTTTGATTTCCGACTTTCATTCGCTATGCACGTTAAAAAGGAATACAATAATTCCTGGAAAAGGTTATTTTCAGTTGATTTGGGGGCCTTAACATTCAGGCACCTCTGTCTTTTTCCGGAATCACTCGGTCTTATTAATATACAATGTAATCATGAAATCTTGTGCCGATTCTTCATGGAGCGACACTTCTGTTATGTTTTCCGGATCACTACTATAGGTTTCTGATTTTGTTTTTGCAATTAGAATAAATTAGAAAGGCTGTAAGTGCCATATCATTTATTTTGAGAAGATGAAAATCTGCTATCCAAGCTCAAATGTAGCTCGAAAAAATATAAGGGGCATGTCCAGTTTGGGCATAACAATTTCCATTGATTTTGAGGTTTCGATCGATCTTTATTAAATCGAAAGAAATTTAAATATTCGATTTTCTTAGGTTGCCGACATTTTTAATTAATTTTTAGTTCAGTGTTTGCGGTTCGTGAGAGCCTAAAAGTGTTTTTAAGAGCCTAAGTCCAATAATAAATGAATGAATTTTATTGAAATAGACAGTGAAAATGAGCTTGCATGTGTTTAGGGGTTTTTCGCGTTCGAGGTAGTCACCTTCCAGGTACCGAGATAACTAACACAAATATTGTGTATTGTATTTCCCAATTAATGAAAATTTTCCAATGACACTTTCCCCCTACAGACATTACATTATTTAACAAAGAAATTAAAATTTCAATGTTTGCTGATGTTCATCCATCAATAAAAACTGCAAAATAAAAGTTGATATCTCCCAGAAACAATCTCTCTGTATGAAAGTCCCCGCAGCAAAAATGTGGCAGACGTGAAAATGCTTAATATCATAAATGCTACCCCACTAGAATTGAAGAAATTTATTTTCTGAATAATTTTTTATTACGAAGGATATTATTCTTAGTACTTTGCTATTAAATTTAGTCAAAAATTCATATAAAGTAAAGGAATTACGAACATAACTGACTCAACATTGATCTTATTAAAAAATAATTCCAATTGTAATCATATAAGGTAGGGTGTAGAAGTTGTATTATACAGGCACCGCTTTACAACTTTTCTGTGTGTACACATGAAATTGAAAAGGTGGTAGAGCGTAAAAAAATTTCGAAATTTGTTTTACCCAACTTACGGTTTTCTACATTTTCATATTTTCCAACTAAAAAGTATGTGTGAATTTAAACTAAAAATTGTGAAATTAAAATGTTAAATACTATGTTCGATACAACACAATTTCTTCGGAGGCGGCGCAAAATTTAAAATTTTTAACACTAGACATTATGAAAATCATAAAATGCATCTTCTCTTCTCATCTATTGATTTTAATGCCTACTAATGGAATTGTATCGGTAACATGTCATTTATATTTGCGCCGCCTCCGAAAAGATTGTGTTGTATTGAACATAGTATTTAATATTTTAATTTCACAATTTTTAATAACAATTGGTGTGTATTTGTACAAATAAAAATAAAATTATTCGTCTTATTGCATTTCTCCACTTTTTATACTATTTTCAATTTTGCTATGTATTCATAAAAATCAGAAGGTTTTTTCATGATTTCATACTTTTCAGTGCATTTATTTTTACTGGTTCCTAGGTTTCGAAGTCGGTTTAATTTGTTTATAAAATGTTTTTTATCTCCTCTTTATGTATTCTTTATTTTTATCATATCTCATATTTAGCCATTTCTTATTTTTAGCCGTGACGAGAGACAGTTAATTTCTCCATGTAAACAAAAACAAAGGTACTTTATAAGAAAGATACAAACAAACAAAAAAGCCCCCCCCCCCCAAAAAAAAAGCCCCCTCAGAACATTTTAATAATGATAAAGCTTACCTGATATTAAATAAAACCTAATGTTCATTAAACATGACTAATTTCATAAAAATGTTTAAAGCCGTTTTTGAGATAATCGAAAAAAAGGTAAAAATTGGAAAAAAAGTCATGAAATAAAGTGCCCCCTCAGTTGGACCAATTTTGATGAAATGTTGGCTTTTACATATTTGGTATATACATACATCAAATACCCAGTTTCTTCAAAATCGTTAAAGCCGTTTTTGCGTAAATAAAAAATATGTACACGTGAAATTGATACAAAATTTATTAAGTAAAGTCCCCCCTCCGGTTGATCAATTTTGATGAAATTTTTACAGTCGTATCTCGGGCATATACATACATCATATACCCAGTTTGATCAAAATCGTTAAAGCCGTTTTTGAGTAAATAAAAAAAACATGTAAAAATGATACAAAATTTATTAAGTAAAGTCCCCCCTCCGGTTAATCAATTTTGATGAAATTTTTACAGTCATATCTCGGGCATATAAGTAGATCAAATACTCAGTTTAATCAAAATCGTTTGAGCCATTTTTGAGAAAATCGAAAAAAACGTAAATGTTATGAAATAAAGTACCCCCTCCCTTTGAGCAATTTTGATGAAATATTTGCTGTCACATCGCGGCCATATACCTACACTAAATACCCAATTTCAGGTTCCCACGGTTTATAGTTTTTGAGCTAGTCTCTTCACACACACACACACACACACACACAGACACACACACACAGACCATTTCGTGGGACTTGGTTATTTCGACTCAGGGGGTCCCAAAACATGTATTTCCGTTGAAAACCGGAAGTCGAAATTTCACGTGTACATATTTTTTATTTACGCAAAAACGGCTTTAACGATTTTGAAGAAACTGGGTATTTGATGTATGTATATACCAAATATGTAAAAGCCAACATTTCATCAAAATTGGTCCAACTGAGGGGGCACTTTATTTCATGACTTTTTTTCCAATTTTTACCTTTCTTACGGTTTTCTACATTTTCATATTTTCCAACTAAAAAGTATGTGTGAATTTAAACTAAAAATTGTGAAATTAAAATGTTAAATACTATGTTCGATACAACACAATTTCTTCGGAGGCGGCGCAAAATTTAAAATTTTTAACACTAGACATTATGAAAATCATAAAATGCATCTTCTCTTCTCATCTATTGATTTTAATGCCTACTAATGGAATTGTATCGGTAACATGTCATTTATATTTGCGCCGCCTCCGAAAAGATTGTGTTGTATTGAACATAGTATTTAATATTTTAATTTCACAATTTTTAATAACAATTGGTGTGTATTTGTACAAATAAAAATAAAATTATTCGTCTTATTGCATTTCTCCACTTTTTATACTATTTTCAATTTTGCTATGTATTCATAAAAATCAGAAGGTTTTTTCATGATTTCATACTTTTCAGTGCATTTATTTTTACTGGTTCCTAGGTTTCGAAGTCGGTTTAATTTGTTTATAAAATGTTTTTTATCTCCTCTTTATGTATTCTTTATTTTTATCATATCTCATATTTAGCCATTTCTTATTTTTAGCCGTGACGAGAGACAGTTAATTTCTCCATGTAAACAAAAACAAAGGTACTTTATAAGAAAGATACAAACAAACAAAAAAGCCCCCCCCCCCAAAAAAAAAAGCCCCCTCAGAACATTTTAATAATGATAAAGCTTACCTGATATTAAATAAAACCTAATGTTCATTAAACATGACTAATTTCATAAAAATGTTTAAAGCCGTTTTTGAGATAATCGAAAAAAAGGTAAAAATTGGAAAAAAAGTCATGAAATAAAGTGCCCCCTCAGTTGGACCAATTTTGATGAAATGTTGGCTTTTACATATTTGGTATATACATACATCAAATACCCAGTTTCTTCAAAATCGTTAAAGCCGTTTTTGCGTAAATAAAAAATATGTACACGTGAAATTTCGACTTCCGGTTTTCAACGGAAATACATGTTTTGGGACCCCCTGAGTCGAAATAACCAAGTCCCACGAAATGGTCTGTGTGTGTGTGTGTGTCTGTGTGTGTGTGTGTGTGTGTGTGTGTGAAGAGACTAGCTCAAAAACTATAAACCGTGGGAACCTGAAATTGGGTATTTAGTGTAGGTATATGGCCGCGATGTGACAGCAAATATTTCATCAAAATTGCTCAAAGGGAGGGGGTACTTTATTTCATAACATTTACGTTTTTTTCGATTTTCTCAAAAATGGCTCAAACGATTTTGATTAAACTGAGTATTTGATCTACTTATATGCCCGAGATATGACTGTAAAAATTTCATCAAAATTGATTAACCGGAGGGGGGACTTTACTTTTCATGATCGCAATACTTCCACTTACTATATATTTCATATATAGGTAAGTGAAAGTAAAAATATAGGTTTTCCACCGTTTTTCCTCTACATAGTGCCACAATATGAGTTCCTCAACATGTCCTAAAAGCATGCACACACTTTAGTGGATATTTTGATAAATTTATCGTTTGTTAGGAGTGAGAAAGAACAGGTAAAAGAAAAGATCAAACTTATATTTAAGTATAAAAAGAAGTATGTGTTAAAGATCTATATTGTAAAAGATCTATTTAAGAAAGATAAAACAATAATTAAAAACTTCACTAATTTTTAATAATCTACAATGATGCGCTAGGTAAACAAATTAGGTAGAATCATCACCAAATTGATGTGGACCTGTCTAACTTTGGCATTCAAAAGTTCCTGTGTGGAATTTACTGTGTGTATATAATAACCCTAACAACTAGAATTTTAGATTGACAGGGGATTGATAGGGTGACAGAAATAAAACCTATCAGACTTTTGGATACACTATATATTTTAGTGTTCCATTCAGGTATTATCGAAAATAGGACTACCCTGGAGGCAAAAATGATTTTTTCAATATTAAATCTGTTGTTAGTGTAAAATACAAATTCGAGATGTTCGACAATAGCCCGTGTGAAAAGAGCAGGGAGTAAGAATTGACCTGGTTAAACATTTTTTATTGTGACGTCAGATTTGTGAGTCCATTGAGGGGCAAGATTGCTTTATCTCTCCAAAATTTTTGAACTTCCTGTTGTGTTAATAAATACACCTTATTTATTAACTTGTTTATTAAATAAGCACAACTATATACATGATAGGCTTACAACAATGAAACCTCCCCTAGCTCCCGCCAGCTGTCCTCTTTCTCACAGGTTTACCACTAGTGACCGACCGAAGTTTCGGTTTCGGTTTCGGCCAGTTTCGGCCGAAAAACCTGGTTTCGGCCGCAGTTTCGGTTTCGGCCAAAAATTGGCCGAATCTTCGGCCAGGCCGAAACTAGCTCCTGTGTCTGATATCTCCAAGTAGGACTACATGATTTCAGCTTGTAAGCTCGAAGTCTTTCGTGGCATTTAACACCCTTGAATTTAATTATGGGAAGTATTTGTTATTTTAGTTAATTACACTTGTATTGTATTTCGGTAGAACATAGATTATTCTCATTCTTTTGGCATCTTTACTTGATCGAAAACTTTAAGGTGTGGAGACAAAAATTTGAGAGTGACAAACAGAAATGTTCTCGTGAATCACATCAAGTCTAAACATGAATTCTTTACGTTAATTGTAAAGAATAGTATTTATTCTTTACCTTGAGCGTTAAGAACCTTTTTGTGCTTTTAATTATCTCCTCATTAATAATGAAATTTGTTTTCTAAAAAAAAAAAAAAAAAAAAAAAAAAAAATATATATTCCCTAAATAAGAATATATATTCTAAATACTTTAACTTAAATTAGTCGACATGTCCACAGATTCAATTCAAAATTGAAAAAAAATATTTTAGTCAGTAACCTTGTCATTAAAAGTTGCATCAAATGGAGGTAGTAGGTTTCGGTCTTTGTTCTTGTATGGAATGGGAATCAGTCCCAAAACCAATTTTTCAATCTTGGCAGCCCCCTTTCCCCCAGCGGTTCACCAATAATATCCCAAAAACTTGTCTCAATTTTTAACATGAAGAAGCACGTTTTCGACCAAAAACTATTCTATAAATTTTCAAACTAGATTAAATCCACTAAAATGTGACACCAAAACTGACTCAGTATATTAAATAGCTTCTGACATACAGCTTTACGTATTCAATAGGCCGTCATTTTGTATTCTATCGGCTTTATTATGGATAGATTTACTATATTATTAATTATTTATACAGAATAATATGAATTTTTATTAATATCAGCCTGTTATTTTAAGAATTTTTCATCTTTTAGGGCTGCACTAGTTAAGGGGGTATGGTCTAATCCCACGGGGACTAGGAAGGAGGGGGCCGGGATTGGATCCTATAACTTAACTAATACACGTGTTTTACCAGTTTTGTATACCAGCTTACTTATTAAATGAATAATTGAGTTAAATTACTGTTATTTTATAAGCTTTCATTGATATTGCTAAACTAGACATATTACACACTTATATGTATTATATATAGACACGTAAATAAGTTTCGGTTTCGGTTTCGGTTTCGGCCCGAAACTAGGTCTATGGCCGAAATTCGGTTTCGGTCGGACACTATTTACCACTATACGCCACACTTCCTATGACGGACAGTTAAGGCATGGAGGAATACGTTCTTCAAAATTACGAATGCAAAATATATTTTTTAGATTTAGTTACAATATAACACTTTTTCTATTAATATTTTCTCTTCGAAAAATAAATTATTTAAAAATAACACTTTTTCGTTTATTTATTCAGTGAAGGATAAATTTTCAAGCTAGTTTGTTATTTTTCATAGTAGTATTGTTATTTTGATCAAGGTCGAGGATTCTAATAAATGGTAGATTAAAAAGACATTTAATTTTACTAATTGCAGATTAACTAGTTTTAATTTTTAAAAATCAACTTGGAAAGCTGATAATATTGTATAGTTAAATTATCAATGATTTATAAAATATATATTAACAACAAATAACAGGCATTTAACCAATCGATTATTTACTTCCCTAATATTTATCTGTAACAGAACCAGACTTAAAAGAAATTTGGATAATTAATTGAACGTGATCAGATGTTCCTTGCGCATGTTAAGTTCATTAGTGTCTGTCGGTTTATTCGTAAATTGTTAATCATTAAAATAACATCCTGCAAAACGAAGGACCCGACATTATTATCATCACTTCGGCCGCAAGCATGGGTTTTTATGTTGAGGCGTGCCTCATAACTCTTCAGCGCCTCCTAATGTAGTTAAAGCGTTCAAATTTTAAAAGTAAATTACGCTTGTATCTGATAAATAAGGTCTGAGGGTAGGCTTCTTAAAATTTTCTCAACCCCAGTTTCAAATTTGCTAACGAATTTTAATAAAGTTTGTTTCTAAAGACCGCAGTGCCTAAACCGCTTTTATTTCACTGAACCTTTCTCCAGAGGTGCGTGCTTTCGTAGTTCACCAAAAAATACTCGTATTTGAAAATGTAATTATGATAAATAAATAAAAACATATGCGAAAACCACGCAAGATTTCTATCTTTGAATGTTATTAGTTCTTCCAAAACCGTTAATATTAAATTTTTCGAATACAGGTAGATTTTAAATATATATATCGTATATCGGGTACAGTGCAGAAGATTGAGTTCTGAAAGTTATTATCTATCATAAAAGGTTGTTATTTACAAATAGTGAGAGAATAAGAAACGATTACTGAAAAATATAGTAAACAGTGTATTAACCCTTTGCACTCGAGGTCTCCGGAGCGGAGCCATTTAAAATTTGTCTTCAAACTCGAGGGCTCCGCTAGGGAGACAACGCAAATAAGTTTCAGTTTTTAACATATAAGGACATAAACAAATCGTAAAAACTATTATTTAGTATATTCCGCTTTTGGTGATAAATGACGGTCGCGGCTCGCGGTGTTTTTCATTATTTTTATAGTACGTTGATCTTTTAACATCGGCTATATTTTGTGGATCTAATTCATCTTTTATTTCCTCAATTGTACAATAATTTAGTTCGGGGCACCAAATAATCGCTTTACTTTGATTTAGTTTCCCATGTGCTTCTACTTTAACCGGAAAGTTATTAAGTAGATTTTCACATTTTAGGAGCTTTTCTGATTGGATATCTGAGGAAACTTCAACTAAAAGGGTCCCATCTCGTGATTTTTTAACTTTTTTTACTTCTACAATTAGATTTTTTATGCTTTTGTATAAAAGGAATGGTGAAGCCTTTGTGAAATCTGAGGGATTTCCATCGTTATCCGATCCGGTACTGTTAATTATCAAAAATTTTACACAATTTTTAGGTCTATTTTCTGTATTCCCAAAAAAAGTCCCTTTAAATTTAGATTTTATTTTTAATAAAATTGCAAAAAAAAATTGAAATTAATATAAAATTATAAAAAAAATATAAAATTTAAAATTTTTTTTTGTAACTATGTGTTCTTGAAGCTTCACAAATACATATAACCTAAATTTCATTACCATTCATTACTTGGTTCTAAAATTTTCCTGTATAATATTACGTTTTCAGGGTGTAGGTAAGTTTTCGCGAATAAGTTGCGTCGAGTTGCCAGTAGGTAACGTCCGAAACGGTGTCGAATGCAAAGGGTTAATATAATACAATAACTTTATGACTGAATAACAATAATTATAATACAAGATAATATTAAATTTAGCAACAAATACTGATCAACTTAAAATGACGCGGACCGAAAATACAACACGTTTAATTCAAAATTACTGTTAGGCATTCGAAATTGTTTAATGCCATAAGATAAGAAAAAAAAAGAAAGTAAAGAGAAACAAAGATGAGAGAAGTTGAAATGCACACTATGCGCCAACATTTTTTTTCAGTTCCGAGTTTTGGCGAGCGACCAACGCCACCTAAATCCTCAGTCATAATATAAATAAAGACATTGAATAAGGAAAACGACTTTGGAATATTCCGAATATGAATACAGCGAATATGATTATGTAATTAGAAATAAATCATAAAACTAAACGGTTCTAGGTATTATAAATGGGAATAACACAAATCGATACGGGTTTATTACCCAAAAAGTTTTAATTTTATTAATATCAACAATAAAAAAAAGGATTAGCAATAAATATAGGCTTGATTAGCATATTACATCAATATTTCTTAAAAGGTAATGAAATCAAACATAGGAGTTTTTAGAAATCGTCAATGAATCACTGTCTAGATAATAATTCAATAAAATTAGTCATTTAATAAAAGCAGAAAAAAATGTTTTAATTTTTTTTATAAATGTATGAAACAAAAATAGAAAAATAGCAAGTTTCAAAAAATATTTTTTAAAAAAATATATTTTATCAAGTGATTTTCGAACATTACTTGATCTTTTATTAGCATCCAAGTGACCGGGAAGATTGCGGTTATCCTATAAGGTACAACACAACGATCCTGGGGAACTGTTCCTTGCTAAAACATTTAAAACCTCAGGAAACTGGCGAAGGCTGCCAATAAATAAAATCATCACTTTAATTTTTAGGAAAATAAATTGTGAGAATTTATATAATTATCGGATTATACAATTAAAACATCTATTAGATAATAAATAAATTAATAAAAAAAAAAAAAAGAAGTACCAAGATGCAATGGAGGGGGGGTCGAAACTCTGGGCTTGTCCAGTCTCGATCTTTCGACTGTCGGAGTTTTGAAAGAATAAACATTATTTTAATATATATATATATATATATATATATATATATATATATATATATATATATATATATATATATATATATATATATATTTTTTTGTTGAGTTTTAATATGTCTATTGTATTTATCATTATTTGTATATAGCTCAATAAAAATTCATTCATTCATTCATTCATTCATTCATATATATATATGTATATAGAGAGAGAGAGAGAGAGTGAGAGAGAGAGAGGGACAGTGAGAGAGAGAGAAATTAAATTTTCATCCCATAACAAAAATCTATTTTTAGATTTTTTTTTTTTTTTTGTAATGGGAAACATCTATTAAAGTTTTCTGCAAGGAAAAAATGTTTTAAAAGTATATGTTTTAAAATAAATAAAGCAACCAAAACCTTTCAAAGAAAACACATACAGTCCTTTAAACGCCGTTACGGTACATTTTTTTTTCAATATTTTTTTTGTCTTCCAAGTCATGGATGTAACGGTCAAGTTAATCTCAGGGTCCATGAAATGTTTTAAACCATGTCGTAAATATTCTAAAATACACGTTGGGAAATCCTAGGTCATAAAAAAAAAAAAATTAGCCTTAGATAATTTTCTGTGTATTGCTTCTAAAAAGTCATTTTTGCCGGGAGCCTTAACTTTTTTGATAATTAATCATGTTCAATGATGGAGGTATTTTTTTAAAGATTTCTTTGCTCTCCAGGTGGAAAAAGTAGTCATATCTCTCAGAAAACCCCAGGAGAAGAGCTATGAATAAAAGAATACTTCATCTGCGCATGACTCAAAAACCATAAATTTTTGTCAATTATGTAGGTGCAAAAGTGAAAGGTGTATTCACTACAATGTTGGAGGGGAAATCATGATAAACAGTTGTCTTTTTATCGACAGCAGCTTCTTCATGGCTTTCATAAATATTTTTCATATAGCCAAAACCCATTATTTTCCAAAACATTATATGAATAGTCTGCGACGATTTTTTTTTTTTTGTTTGATTGCTATGTAAGAGGATTTTTAAAGTTAAAAAAAATAAAAATAAAATGACAACTGAATTTTATGGCAACCAGTATCAATCTTCTATATATTATTCCTGTTAGGTCTCTATTGGTCGAAACGCCAAAAAAATTTTAATATTTGATCATATACGAAGATTGAGGTATCATTTTAAAGATTTCCTTCACCTCCAGTTGGAAAGAGAGAGTCTGATCCCCCAGAAAACGCCATGGGAAGATCTTCGAATAAATTAATACTTTATTTGCTCATAACAGAAAAACTATCAATGTTTTGTCGATTATGCAACGGCGAAAGTGAAGGGTCTCAACATTCCCCACAAACTTAAAAAAAAATCAATATACACATTTTCTTTTATACTGTTCTTTATACTATCTTTACTAAGTCTTAAATTAAGGTTATAGAGTCAATGATTAATTTAGTATGCGAATTATTAGCACGGGCCAATAAATTTGGATAAAATAAAAATAAAATAAATAAAAACCTTGACCAATACAACCCATACCAATACACCCAACTCGGTCTTAGGTTTAGTACTGTGTAACGAAGTTCTGTTTCTTGGTCAGCGGTCGTGCAATGAGGTGATTTGATCGTGATTACGCTTAACCGCCAGGTTTTCCCCTCTTAATTGTTTACTTTATAGAGGCTCGGTTTGCCCCAGGAGGTTCTCTCGGCCCACGATAACTGTGCAGAATATTAAAGATATCCTGTCACACTAGATTCGTACTCGGAACTTTGAGTAATCAGTAACTCATTGCATTACCGATGAGCTATCCCACTCCCAGCTGGATAAAATAACGAGCAAATAATAATAACATTTCTATTATCTTTATAAACAACGATGAAATTCTGTTTATTTATTTGTTTGTTTGTTTGTTCTTTATAGAAATCCATACCGTTTGTCCTAAATTCTACAAATTTCGCTCAGTGGTTCTTTCATACCAGGTGCGAACACCTGTCCATATTAAAATTGCATAACTTCAGCCGATCTTCAGCTGATATTCTTTATTGTTATAAAAATGGTAATGATCTCGCTTTACAATGATTTTTTACGAAATCGACCATTTTATTAGAAAAATGAAATTCCCCGGATGAAAACGGGATATCTAGCTATAATCTTTCCCTTTATTAAGCTATGTTCGCCGTGCTTGGAAATCAAGGTACAACTGGTTGTCTGATATACAAACAGTTTTCATTTTCTTGGTATTTATTTTTATTTTTTATTTTATTTAATTGTATTTTTTACTTTACTCCCCGAAAATAAAAATCTGTAAAATATGAATTCCTTAAATTGTAAAATATTACTTCATATATCTGTAAAATATTATTTCTTTACTCTTTAAAGCAAGGCAGTTAACTCTGACAGACGGCTTTTGCCATTATCATTAATAATTTTCAATTTTCAATTGTAGTATATATTAATGTGTAAATATATATTATTCATTCATACAGCTATAATCTATGTAAATATAGGTGAAATTCTGTTTGTTCTTTATAGAAATCCATACCGTTTGTCTTAAATTCTCCAAATTTCGCTCAGTGGTTCTTTGATACCAGGTGCGAACACCTGTCCATATTAAAATTGCATAACTTCAGCCTATCTCTGGGTATATTGTTATAAAAATCGTTGTGATCTCGCTTTCCATTGCTTTTTACGAAATCAACATTTTGAGTCGATAAAAGTCTCACTTTATAGATTTAAAAAAATGAAATTCTCCGGGTGAAACCGGTATATACAGCTAGTCTAATATAAATAAACAATATATCGCCAATGACCCAATAATTTAGATTTAAATTTGTTATAATTAGTGATGTATTTTATTTTTAACGGATTTCAGAGAAGATAAGTTGTGTGATCCACATTTGCAGCTGGAAAATCGATGCATCAACTGCCACATCATCTATCGATCTCTAGAATACGTTCGTTATGATTATAATTTACTTTTATATTTGTGTTTACATAATTCGAATGGATGACATTTCAAATGTTATATGAATGTAGCGAAAATGTGTGAAATAAAAGTTAAAAACCACGATAAGTTAACGTGGAAGTAAATAGTTAAAATTTTGTGCGATGCATGTGCAACATTCAAGTTTCACTTACCTACTTAAGAGTTGAAATCGCCGTGTTTATGAATTAAATGTTAATATCCTTTAGCTTATTACAAGGAAACACCGTTTTTATATTTAAATGTATGACTTCTTTTGATACGTTATTCATTATTAGGTACAGAAGATTAACATTTTTACAAAACTTTACAGTCGTTTTTACGGAACGTTTTTTGTTCGTTTCTACTCAATAAGGTATTGAGGAGAATATTTGGACCGAACAGGAATGAATCAACCGGAGAATTTAGACTTCGACACAACGCCAAACTTAGTGAACTGTATCCGGTAATACAAATATTATAGAGATAATATAGATAGAGATATAATAATATAGAGTAAGTAAAATTACGTAACTCGATTGTGAGCGAATCCTTAAAATATTAATAAGCACTGTGCCTACTAGGAAACGTCCAACAGTGGTCCCGAATCAAGCATTATGGTGCAAAAAAACCCAAAAACCAACTTTTTTTTTTCTGGATCTAATAATTTTTCTTTATTATAATATGAATACTGGACCTTAAAAACATAGTTGAAACTAAAATAGATTAAATTTGTGGAATATACAACATTTCAAAGTTGAATGTTTCTGGCATCTCCATCCGCGACCTTTTTGCAGCCCATTAACCAATGTTTGTATCATTCGCTTGTTAATTTCTTTTAATTTTTATTTATGTCACCTTGAATGTGCATATACATATACAGCCATCCAAATGATTTCTGTATCCATTGATTAAGGCGAATGAACTATTTTTTAAAGTAAACAATTTTGGTCACCTATTCTACATATTGGGGAATGTCTGAATAATTTTGCCCGCGATTGTATGCGATTTTTGTGCCACTACACGTTACAGAAACTATCTGAGTTTCAATTTGTATAAGTTTCACGTCCATCACGACACCTCAACGTTAGGAAAAGGGGAGTTTTTAGAGATAAAGCATGAGTCACGGCCGGCCGGCTCCAAGGGTGGGCTACCTTAATTAAATATTTGTGGTCGCATTTCTGTTGAGTTAGTTAATAACAGGGAAATGAAAAGTTTTGTGTTTAATTTTTTATAAATTATTAAAATTCTAAACTTATATAATTGAAATTCAATCTGTGCATTTTAAAACGTTTTCTTTTTATTCCACTGTTGTATACACTTCAAATTATTCCCAGAGAACATTCTTATTGTAATCTTATGTAAATGTGCACATATGTTTTTTTTTTCGTAGTTTGTCTCGTCTCGTCGTGTTTATTAAATTAAAAAAGAAATGTACCTAATACAAATGCTCTAGTTATGACTTATTAAATGATTACTTAGTATTAGTAATTCTGATGAGCATTAAAAGAGCTCTTTTTGTTATAAATTAAACGTTTTACATGATACGTTAATATAAAATGAAGTATGAATTTATATATAGTTATTTATTATACAAGTGACGAAAGTAGATCATTTTACAACTCGAGTGAAACGTTTACCCACACGAGCGAAGTGAGTGTGGTAATTTCACGAGAGTTGTAAATTCTACTTTTTTCACGAGTGTAATATTAAATTTTTTCTGTAATCGTGTAATACATGATCAGATCTAACCAGAATATGAACAAAATTAGGATGTTGTGAAGATTATGGTATGTTGTTGGTAGATTATAAGCATGGTTATAAACAAGTTCTCAAAGGGAGGGGGTACTTTATTCAATAACTTTTGGACTAGGAAAATCCGTTTTTTTCCCATGGTCAATTATGAGTCGCATTTTCTAGTGCGGGGAAAACATCGAATCTATTTGTTTTAACAAAAGGCAAGTTAACCAAAATCATTGTTCACCTATTGGTACTACAATAAATAGAAATTGTGAATTCCAATAATAAAAAAAAAAATGTAAATTAATATTACAAAAAGTTATCAATTAACGTGGGGTCACATGTGGTGTAGTGGTTAGCATGGCATCCTACAATGCTAAAGGCCGCGGGTTCGTGTCCCGCAGTGACCCTAGGATTTTTTAAAGGGAGTAAAAAATCCTTGGCTATGCCGTCCCTCAGATAGGATGTAAAATGGAGGTCCCGAGCCTGTAAGACGTCAGGTACTCGTTAAAGACCCCTATCCTAATTGTACATGGATAGGCAAAATTTAGCAGTCCCACTGTAGCATCGTCCGATTAGCCTTAGTGGCATAAATTGACGTTAAATTAACAAACCAACAAATTAACTTTATCTATCTCATTCATAAAATCATTCATTATTTTTTCAGAAAATATAATTATTCATGAAATTGTTATACATATGTTTTGTTAAGTATTAGGTTTGAGGTTCCTCCCGCTCGCTTTTCATAACCTGTTCAGGTGGAATCTACTGATACGATATCTAATTAATCATGTGTTATATTCCGAATTTAATTAATATGCATTATGGGAAAAGATTAATTTGGTAAATTTTTGCTCTCTATTGTGATTGTACTAACCCTATTCCAATCATATTCATATAATGTAAAAAATTAGTTCCTTTTACATTTGAGTTATTTATATTTAATCTCGCTTCTGCTGAAATAATCCACCAAGTGCTAAATGAATGGATCATTAATACTTTCTATAGGCAAATGTGAGATTAAAAAAATAAAAACTTCAACTGTTCTAAATTCTAAACCAAACAATTTTAGATTGGGCGTAAAGTTCTATCTTAAATCCAATAGATTTTTAAATCAGCTGAAACGTTTTTAAATTTATCAGTGAATTTTGATTTGACAGTAATAAAAAGAATAGGATATAATTTATTCAAAGCATTATATTTTTAGCTACTGAACCACAGCATCGCGTGGCCGGGTCTGCTCGTATAATTTATATTCTAAAATAATAAATCTGCATTAATTCCTGAAAATAATTTGGATTTGGAGTTGAGGTTTTTTGTGTGCCTTACTATGTCCTCTACTTTTACTCTATCAATTTTCGATCGAGATTCAAAGATTCTAGAAATAATTTTCGTTCAGAAACTCTCGTAGAATAATTTAATCTCCCCTATTACTCGGATATCTTTCTCTTTCTTAGGAGTTCTAAAACTTTTAATGTCCAGTGCTTCCATTCCTTAAATTACCTCATGTTTTTCTTCACTACGAACTGACTGCTGAATAGGAGATAAAAGACTCACGTTTAGTGTGGAGACGATTTGAAGTGGCTCTAACTTGCCTTCCCAGCAGATATTTCTCCTTATTTCAATAACTGGGTTTTGATTGGGCTTCGTGTTAGGAGCTGTAAAGGTGAAGAATTCTGTCATGGAGATCAAACCTTAAAGTTCTCATTATATTTAATTATTAATATACATTAATTTTATTTTGTATAATAAATGACAAATTCCTAATTCGTCGAAAACCAAACCTTCTTACACTCTTAAATACTATGTCTCAACCTGATGATTACATCATATGGCATTAAAACGCTTCCTTTGATCTTTCCTTATAGATCTTGGTTCCTGGTATACCATTAGAAATCTTTTACTCAAATCTAAAAGTCAATCTTTCTCCCCGAATGAATAGGTTTTTCTTGAAAGGACTTGATATTCACATCATCACATCAATTAGTAATTACTACGAACAAGTAATTGACAAGCGTTTATATGTTTACAACTTACTAGGTTAATATGTACAAAGATTGTTATAAGCGACTTCGGTCTCGATTTTTTTTTTTCACTTACATATATACATTCTCTTCTTCTTCTTTCTCTATCCTCCTCTGCCTCATATTAGCGTGGAGGTGCATCCAGCCACTTTCTACAGCCGTCTCTATCCTTTGCTAAGATTTTCATCTGAGCAAGTGTCTTGCCACGTTTCCTACCTATTCTCTCTATATAATCACTATAGGACATCCTGGGTCGACCTCTGGGACGATTTCTGATACCTCTAGCTTCCAATGCTTAACTCTTTCCTCTTTCATTCTGCAGACATGCCCAAACCTCTTCAGCTGTCTTCTCTCAATGGTTTCATGTAGTGGGGGTACTTTGAGGTCGTTCCGTACTGTTTCGTTCCTAATGCAGTCTCGCCTGGTTTTTCCTATAATTCTTCTGAGGAACTTCATTTCGGTAGCTGTTAATCGGCTTTGTTGTTTTTCTGTGAGTACCATATACATTCTCATGAAATAATAATAATTTATTAAAAGTACAAGATGCTTTTTATTCAACCCAAAACTTATAATTTCTCCGTGATAATATTATGTATCGAATCAGGTCAGTTATATTGGTGTTTCCATTCATACAATCCATGGTGTTTAATTATGCACAGATATTGGTGATTCCAATAGCCATTCGACCATTACAGCAATTAGCACTACTCTTAAATACAGACGCGCACACACACGTACACACACACATACACACACACAAACACACACACATACACACACACAAACACACACACACATATGTACGGATGATAAGAAGTTATGATCGGACCGGTTATTGATACGGAGCGGTTGGCCTTGGGGAAGGTCAGGGGATATCTTTCAAATAGCGGTCCCTCGGAGTCACAGTTACACTTTTTTGTTCAGCTCAATAATACAAATCGAACGCTTTATATTATTCATTATACAGTTTATATATATTTATATAATCACAAGTGTTAGAGATTTTACAGTTATGCTATTTTTATTACTTATTTTTATTTATGTGATATTATATGTAGTTAATTGGCTCTAATAAAAATAATACAGTTAAGTAACCTTGAATTAAAATAATCCCCCCTATAAAATCCCAGATATACCTAAAACTACTTAAACATAATATGTTCAAGTATTTCATATTATGAAGATTGTTGGACTAGTGTTTCCCCCAACTGTGCGCCTCATGAAAGTTTTCCTTTACAAAATATTATGGTAATAATATTAATATCATTATTACCATTTAAAATGTATAGAGAACGACATGTTCCCTTAAAATGAACCCAGTGGAGTGGCTGCCGTTAAACAAAAATGAAGAAGGGGCTAAGAAAAAAAAAAAAAAATGCAATTCAATTTATTTTTAAACTGAGGAAACATCAAATGTGCAGTTTAACTGCGTTTCGTGGCTGCATCGAAAACATTCAAACACGCGGAGTCACTATAATGATATTAATATAAATTATAGATGAGGTGATAAGAACAAAAATAAAAAGTTGTGTAAATATCTAATGAAATTAAATTGTAATTACATTTAAGCGACGTTTAATGAAAAATATAATATACAGTTACATGAAATTAATTCACTGGTGTTTGTCAAAAGGGGTTAAGTCAAGGAATGTGAAGCTTAAACAACGATTAACCGAGCTATCGAAAATCATTATAAATTCTTTCTGATTCTTTATTCCAGAATAATAAATGAAACTATATTCTTTCAACAGGGACTGTAATAAAATATGAATAACGAATAAATTATAGTCAATAATGAATTTTAAGAAGACGAGACAAATATTTTTTTATGACTTAAGACCTTTTGCCCAAACATGAATGAATTATTACTAGCTGACCCGTGCGAAGCGTTCGCACTATGACCTACTTAAATCCCACTTAATTAAACTACATACCGTATATTTAGTATTGTGCGTTTGTTTGTTTGTTTGTTTGTTTAACGTCCATTTTTATGCTACTTAGGCTAATCGGACGATGGTACAGTGGGAGTACTAAATTTTGCCTATCCAGGTTTAATTAGGATAGGGATCTTTAACGAGTACCTGACATCGTACAGGCTCGGGACTTCCATTTTACGTCCTATCCGAGGGACGGCATAGCTTAGGATTTTTTACTCCCATTAAAAAATCCTAGTGCCACCGCTGGAATCGAACCCGCGATCTTTAGTATTGTAGGTTGCCATGCTAACTACAACACCACAGGTGACCCCTAGTATAGTGCGTATTAAGGGCTTCATGGGAATAGTTGAGGGTTCAGGTAAAGAATAGATGTGTTTAAATTGTTTACTCTTTGAACACTATGTTGTTACGATATGGTCATCTGTGATTGTTTGTTGGTGGGTTTCTTCTACACAGACATAGTCACTGAAAGAGCGTACCCTGGAAAACGCTACATACAACTAACTGACCGTGTGAAAAAACAGGGTCAGGCAGGTACAATCCTGACTCTGTAATCGTCTGTCCATGCGCCTTATTAATTGTCTTGCCAAAGGCGACTTTTTTAGGAAATTGCTTCCTACTCAGTTTGTAAAGGCACGGTAGGATCAGAAGGGGTGAGGTTAATGCTTTGTATGACAGTTTGACCGGAGTCAATCAAATTCGCTGTGATAGTGTAGTTGTCCAAGTGAGACACAACTAATCTGGTGCCATTAATTAAGCCCTGCATAGCGTTTACGTTTCTTGTATACATTATAGTAAATGTTTTTACTTTCACTTACCTATATATGAAATATATAGTAAGTGGAAGTATTGCGATCGTGAAAAATTTCGACTTCCGGTTTTCAACGGAAATACACGTTTTGGGGTCCCCTGAGTTCAAATAACCAAGTCCCGCGAAATGGTCTGTGTGTGTGTGTGAACAGACTAGCTCAAAAACTATAAACCGTGCGAACCTGAAATTAGGGATTTTGTGTACGTATATGCCCGCGATGTGACAGACAAAATTTCATCAAAGTTGCTCAAAGGGAGGTGGTACTTTATTTAATAACTTTTTACGTTTTTTTCGATTTTCTCAAAAACGGCTCTAACGATTTTGATTAAACTGAGTATTTGATCTATTTATATGCCCGAGATATGACTGTAAAAATTTCATCAAAATTAATCAACCGGAGGGGAGACTTTACTTAATAAATTTTGTATCATTTTCACGTGTTTTTTTTATTTACTCAAAAACGGTTTTAACGATTTTGATCAAACTGGGTATTTGATGTATGTATATACCAAAGATGTGATAGCCTAAATTTCATCAAAATTGGTCCAAGGGAGCGGGCACTTTATTTCATAATTTTTTTTCCAATTTTTACCTTTTTTTCGATGATTTCAAAAACGGCTTTAACGATTTTTACCAAATAAGAAATGGCTAAATATGAGATATGATATAAATAAAAAAAACATAAAGAGGAGAAAAACAGAAAAATATTCAGTCAACTCATAAAACTCGTTGAGCCCACGCATGTGGAGTACGCCTTTAATTACAGACCAATGCTCATAATTAAAGCCGTTCTGTTCATTTGAGAAGTGGCAATTAACAAAATGCATTAATTTCTAATCTAAGTAAGTTGGTAAGTGAAAGTTGTGTGTTGCGCGCATCACCAGATTTTTTTAGTATGAGTTCATCAGTTTCGAAGAAAGCGAGTGCGCTGATTCTATTGACTGAAATCGCATGTTTTTTCTTGTAACACGCAAAACGACGGTGACAATCGGAAAAGTGTACATAACCAAAAATATTCGTCTCGAAAAACTGAAAGAAATGATAACTTCGATAAAGTCCTGCGAACATTTTGAAACTTTCGCTGACAATTACAGTGTTTCGCTTACAACTCGCAAACGAAGGGGTTATTCGAAAACATGTACATGACCGAAAATGTACTCATAGAAAACCTGAAAAGATTGGCAAAACATTTAGAAACTTCTACGATCATTTTGATTTTCTCGGAAACACCGCGGTTACGAAAAACTCGCAATCGAAAACGAAATGAGTGATTTGTATTTATTTCCGGTGTAAGGGCTAGGGAAAGCTTAAAAATGATGTCTCATTCATGAAATTTGATGAAGTATTAAGGAAGTTATGGCGTACCGACAAAAAAAAAAGGCCTTGGAAAATAATATATACTAGCTGACCCGTGCGATTCGCACTCTAACCTAATTAAATCTCACTTAATTAAACTACATCAGTATATTTAAGAACGAATTGTGCGTCATGGGCATCGGTGAGGTTCGAAGTAAAGAATAGATGTGTTTAAATTGTTGATTATTTATTTTTATGTGTGTAAATTGTAGTTTTTGCTTGTAACTCGCAACGGCGACAAACAGAAAAGAGAATACAACCAAAAACGTTGGTCTCGACAAAATGAAAAAAATGACACCTCCTAAAAAGCCTGGGACCATTTTCGATGTGAATTGCAGTTAACTCACAAACACAAGTTAATCACTTAACTAGCAAAAGAAAGGGGTTAATCGAAAAAAATGTATATGACCGAAAATGTTCTTGAAAACCTGAAAAGATTGATACTACGACCATCCACGACCAAAAAAACGCAGTTTCGCGCTTATTACTATATTATTATTATTATTATTAAATGAGAAATTTTTCCGGGTTAGGGGTTAAGGAAAGCTTTAAAATGACGCCTCATTCATGAAATTTGATGAAATATTAAGGAAGTTATGGCGTACCGACAAAAAAAAAGGCTCTTAAAAATAAGTATACGATGATTGTAAAAATAACTTAAAATGGATGTAGGCATTTATATTAAATGCGATATTTAACTAAAAATGCAATTCATTAATCTTCTTCTTCTTCACACTCATACCCTTTTTATTTATTTATTTAAATTTCAACTAACAGTCATTTAATTTACCAGCAATAGTTAATGTATATGCAAGTGTATAGTATCAAATATCTGCATTTTAGAACTTATTATATAAACATAAAAAAATAAAATAACACAAAAGAAATATTTTCTTCTCATTAGCGCTTGTTTTCATAACTATTTTTAGTACAACAATGGATATGTCTAAGTTTAGAAGCTGCATTGACTTAATATTGACGTATGAAAGGAAGTCTTACGAATTAATCAATCTTAAAGGTCAAACAAATCTCAATTTTTCGTTAAATATTCGTTAGAATTTTCGTAAATTATTCTTTAGTTTCTTTTAATTTTTTTTTTTAATTTAGTTTGGACTCTTTTAAATTTTATTTGGGATTGTTCCAATTTTGTTTTGAAAAATTCTAAGTTAGACTTAAAAATGATATACAGTTTGGTTATAAAACATATATTAAGTCTCGGAGCTCTGTATGTTGTCAAATCGGCCCTCACTCTCCTCGCTCAGCAAACACTCGTTATAGCAGAAAATGATGGAAAGTAGAATGGAAAAAAACTCACATTTTGTCCTAATTTAAGAAAAATTTGATTTGTTCATAATTTGAAGCTATAAAATATTTTATTATCTATATAAGAGGCTTTGTCCTGACTGACAGAATCAACGCAGAGCAAAAACTACTAATGATAGAAACTTGAAGTTCGGAATTTAGATTTTAAACGCGATGTAGGTAACCACTAAGAAAGGAATTTCAAAAATGTAACCCCTAAGGGGCTTAAATGGCGAAATTGTCGTTTAACTCTAACTGATATCTATTGTTGAGATTTTAAACCATATGTTTTTTATTTGAATATCGATTTAACGTTACAATAGTATTAAAATAGACATTCACATAAAATATGGCTACTGATTATTTAAGTATTAGTGGTAATCAAATTATGCACACTGTGATTCCCATGATTGGGGATGGTGCGTGTTTATTTCGATCTCTTCTCCATATATATAACAGGCTTTGTCCTGACTGATAGAATCAATGCAGAGCAAAAACTACTTATGATAGAAACTTGAAATTCGGAATTTAGATTTTAAAAGCGATGTAGGTTACCACTAAGAAAGGAATTTAAAAAATGTAACCCCTAAGGGGGTTACATGGCGAAATTGTTGTTTAACTCTAACGGACATCTATTTTCGAACATCGAGAAAATATATCTAATTAGTACTCATTATAAAGAATTTGATACGACGAGTTTAACTCGAAAGGCCCTATTGGGCGTCGAAAACCATGTTTTACAGCCGAAAAATGAAGCGTTCCCGACGAGTAAGTCATTTTTTGTTTCGGCGGTTTTAGTGAACACTCTCCATTGCGCATTTCCCTCTCTTCTACCGAGCCGGCAGCTTCCCCCTCCAAAATTCCACCTACCGGAAGCTCAGCTTCTACTAAATCTCCTTAACATCAGTTAACATATTATATTAGATCAATACCAAGATAATGGTCACAGAATTGATTTTAAAGGCTCGCGGGCGAAGCCGCGACGGGAAATGCTAGTGTAATATATTGTAACGTGAAACAAAAAAGCATATGATTGAAAAGAGTTCTAGACTGGTCTTATTCAGACTAAATATAAGGAGCAATGGACTGGAGAGTACTTTCTTTAACCTTGGTACTTTTTTTTAACCTTCTTGATTATTTGAGTTTCTGTTGTTTGTGTGGTTATGTAAATTCTTATTTCCGATTAATATATATTAAATATATATATATATATATATATATATATATATATATGTGTATTAATTTAATATATATATATAATTAATTAATATTGAGGCTAGGCGCACATTGAGGCACTCGCGACGCATGGCAGCGCAGTTTCTATCTCCAACACGTATTACAAAAACTGCTCTGCTCTGAGTCGGGAGTGTCTCAATGTGCGCTCGGCCTAAGTGTTACAATACAATAAATCGAGTGTTTGTCTAAACATAATTAAATACCAACAAAGTAGTGCTTTTTAATGAGCTTTATTCAACGAAAATAAATGTTTATTTATAACAATAATTTAGGCATTAGAAAAAAAAATGAAATATCAAAGATAAATATTAGGTCTTGTATTGGCAATAGCTAAAAGTTTGTTCCGAAATAATTGAGTTTTTTAAATTAAAGAACCAGAATTATTAGAAAAAAGTACCTAATTTTGATGTCATGAAAAAGAGATATCCAATGAATATATTTCTAATAAAACCTCAAATAACGTAAAATATATCTTATCAAGTAAGCGATAGCGGTTTCTATCTAATTCCTATCTGATAAGGGAAATCATGAAATAGTTTCCTGAGGTAGCAACAATGTATCACGCATTCCACAGTATCATCTTCATGCAACAATTTCATCACATGATATAAAAATAAAATTATATGAAGTAATTTTTTTTAGAACATTTGTAGTAGCGATAAATTTAATCATAAATCAATATTAACATAAATGCTCCGTAGATATTAACTTCATTAGCAATCGAAACTTTATTCGAATCATCATTATTTCTTATATAATGCATGATTCTATTTTACTTTTATTAAAAAAAATATTCATTGGAATCCAATATAAGTGCATCTTTATAAACTAGGTGCGGGATAAGAAAACTCAAAATATGTGCGTTAAAAATTTTTACTTTCACTTACCTATATATGAAATATATAGTAAGGGGAAGTATTGCGATCGCGAAAAATTTCGAATTCCGGATTTCAACGGAAATACAAGTTTTGGGGTCCCCCGAGTCCAAATAACCAAGTCCCGCGAAATGGTCTGTGTGCGTGTGAACAGACTAGCTCAAAAACTATAAGCCGTACGATCCTGAAATTGGGTATTTAGTGTATGTATATGCCCGCAATGTGACAGCAACAATTTTATCAAAATTGATCAAACAATGGGGGTACTTTATATAAAGAATTTTGTCAAAGTTTTAATATTTTTTTTCGATTTTCTCAAAAACCGCGCTAACGATTTTGATTAAACTCGGTATTGGATGTATGTATATGCCCGGGATGTGACAGTCAGTATTTCATCAAAATTTATCAATTTGAGGGGGCACTTTACTTAATAAATTTTGTCTCATTTTCACGTTTTTCTCAAAAACGGCTCTAACGATTTTGATTAAACTCGTATTTGATGTATTTATATGCCCGCGATGTGACAGTCAAAATTTCATCAAAATTGATATAAATGAGAATTTTCAAGTTTTGCATGACAGATAAATTATAACTTATGTAGATATACAAATATAAGTATAGAAACGTGGAAAAGTGTAGCGTTTACATATTATCGAAACCCGTCGATTTCTAATCTATGTAAGTTCGTAAGTGAAAGTTGTGTGTTGCGCGCATCGCACCAGATTTTTTGTTTTAATTTAAATTTTAATTTTTTAAAATAATATAGGAAAAGAAGGTTTTACGGGTATCTGAACTTAATATGAGCACCCTTAATATTAAAAAAAAAAAAACGCACTAAAATAATAGTAGAAACGCCTATAAAAATTACGTAAAATTTTATAAGAAGGCGTGGGGGGGGGGAGGGGGGGGAGCACTGGTGTTGACCTCAGTTGCAGTTGAAGAGTTGTCACGTGGTTTTTGTTTAAGCCGGGACAAAAACATTGAAATGTTAGTATTTATCCTGATTTTACAACCATTGGAGAGTATTAATGCACGGTACAAGCCATAACGTTTTGTTGAGCACATTAGTAGGATGAACCTGCTTAATATGTAGACTATTAACAGTAAAATTTATCAGTTTTTGGGCTCTTTTTCTTATATGACGAGGGTAGTAATTTGGGCATTCTTTGAGCCAGTGTTATGGGCCACCTTTTTAGGATATCCATGTTACAACTCAAAATTAAATTTTTCTGCTTTTTCCAGATTAACACGAAAACAAGTAAATCGACCTCTTCAATATTGTTTGTTGCATAGATAAGCGCGGCAGGAATATTCGTGCCAACAGTGATTATTTTTCTTCGGAAATATATGTTTTTCATTTTGTAAACATAAATTACACTCTTATTATAAATATAATTATATGTAATTTACCTTAAGTTTTCTACTTTTTACCACAGATAACCTTGTTTTATTGCGTACAATCTTATTTTCTTTTCATCATTGAGCCCATGTTACCAGCAAAAATGGAAATTTTCTGAAAAGGCATATAAAAGAAACAAAAAAAAATTACACAGTAAGTCAGTAGCTATTAGTAAGTAATCATTAAATGTTTACCAGACGCTAGGATATTTTTCCTGTAACTTTTTAGATTTTTTTTAAATACCACCCTCATCTCCAAGACTTAAATGCCACAAATTAAGGGGGGAAGAGAGTCAAGTGCCTGGAAATTCCTACTGAATCATAATAGTCACTTCATCCACAATAGAAAATATACAACTTACCAGACACCTTTTGATATATTATAGAAACAGGAATGATTATACTATTCTCTCTTTAATCAAATTATTCAAGATCTAGATACTTTGATAGTGTGTCCACATAACATATCGCTATAAAGAATATATGTGCTAAGATTAGTAACTTAAAGGGATTGATATTCAAATTTTGAAGATCAATAAATGATAAGGTAGCCGAAAATACGGTCGAGTATGTGGTGACCGACCACCCGTGCTTGCCCCCAATTCCAGGGGTGCCTAACCCTAGGCACGCGTGCCACGAGGGGAATAATGCCTAAGGGTAGCAGGGGACAGTTGCTTCACGCATGGGGAACCCTCATTTCTGGCACGCGCAACAAAAAAATAGTTGAGCACACCTGCTCAAGGCATAAAGAACGGGTCTGTTATACTGACCTATCACAAGGGTTTACTATATAGAGGGTGAAGTGAATGAAATCAATTTCGTAGATCTTACTGCATTATAACCTAGATATTATTAATTAGGTTTTAGGCGAAGAGAAAGTTGCTAGTTATCTAGTAATTACTAATTTTTTTAGATTATGAATAGGGCTTGAACATTAAAGCTGATTAACAGTTTGTTACTTTAAGCCAGTTGAGGAAACAGGACCCAAGTAGCATTATGTGTAGCAAAGAAACATTAGCATAAAATGTTACTTAGTTGGGGAGTCAGAAGAAGAATGAATGCAATGAACTTTTATAAACAAGCAATACATTAATTAATCTTCATGATCTTCAAAAACAGGCCACGAGGCCGTCCCAGAATTTCCTACCAGGAATATATTCAGCGGATAGGAGGGAAAAGAGGCAAAACCCTCCAAGAAATGAGGCAGCTTAGGAGGGACCGGGAGGCAAGGCTGCGTTGGATTGAGGCTCCTCGACACTAAATGGCACGAAGAGGTAGACAAAGAAGAAGAAGAAGAAGATCTTCAAAAACCAAACTTCCCCTTATTTTTTTTTTTTTTTATAGTTAAATTACAATAATCACTTCTCTCAGAAGTGCGCCAGGAGCAAGATAGCTAAATTTGATCGATTTCTACATTGAATGGTCGTTCCTATTTAACTTTATCAGAAGAAACAAAAGGTTTATTAGGATGGTGGGGGGGGGGGGGGGGTGATGACGGCTGAGTGTGTTAGAGCCTTGCTTTAGAATTCTTAAGTTTAGCGGTGGCAGTTCGGATCCGCCCTGGAAATACAATTTAGGGTAAACCGTACAATTATTGGCACCCTTAAGACTAAATTTCAGTGGTGACATAAAAAAAAATACTTCTTATGAAGGGATCTAATTGAAACTATCTATAATTCCTCTTTATCTATCCTTATAAAGAATCAAGAGTTTTTTTTGGGTCAAAAGTTCAATAGTTTTACAATATGGCAATATTTATTGTTAAAAGTGCCAAATCTAGTTATTGGCACCCTGTGGATTTAATTGTGAGATCTTCCCTATGGTTAGTTTGTTAAAGTCTTACTTCGTAGATGACTTAGAGGACCCTTCAAACATTAGATTCATAAACATATATCTTATAATAAAATTAGGACATGCTTACCTATTTCTTTAAGTTAAAGGTTGGGTGCCAATAACTATGGTTTACCCAATATGGCCCCAAGAAAAAAATCTCGACCTTCTTACTCTGGAAGGAACAGTATCCTCCTCCGTACGCTACAGTTGTTCAGCCAGGGGGGAGCTGGGCATCGGTCACATCCTCTCTGGTAGTGTTGATCCAATAATCCCCTACCTCCGATTACCATGTGATAGGGGACCATTTTTTTCTAGACACTTCCTCTGTGACGAAATGATCAAATAATAGTACTATCGGTTGTGATTGGTCTATGGGTGAAGGCTAATTGGGTGATTTATGGACTGTCTAGGTGACCAAGATTTGGATACACCATAGTGGAATTAATCTAGTTCTCTTGAATATTAAATACAGTCAAATAACAGAATGTAAATTAGTAGTTTTGTCTTAATATTTTCACCTGTTCCCCTTGGAGTGTCGGTGATTCGTACCTGCATCTCATTTTTGCGTGGAGAAAAGTTAGGGAGAGTAGAGGGAGTTTGGTACGGTCCCATTTTTCCGACCTCAAATGAAATAAAGAATACCCTCATTGGGTTAGAGGGGAATGAATCAAGATGCGAATGAAAACTAAGCCTTCATTGGTATAATTTGATAGGCCTACGTGACGGATTTATTGACCACCAATTTCACTAGTCGCTCAAGATTACAAAAGTTGTAATAATTATTATTAGAATAATATGAAAAATATATCGATTGTAGTATTGATGTTTCAACAACTTTGATGTTTCACATCTTTCGAGCATACAGTGAAGGACTATATATATTTTTCTTAGTTAGACCAGTCTGGCATTTACGAGCGATATGGTGGAATTTGGCAATAGTGCGACTATGTCAAAGAGATAGAGAAGAAATGTATAATATACCCGCCGAAATTTCAACGCATTGATCATTGAAGTTATATGAAATTTCTATTTATATTCATAAATCATTTTAAATCAATACGGAACAGCTTGGTTAGTTGGAGTGGAATGTGGTAAGTTGTGTGTTTTAGACATCGATCTTTAGTAGTATATAAGGAAAGATAAACCCCATATTATATCTACCATTCCGAAAACATCTAGAGAGTCTTAGAAACTTTAGTGAGGATCAATAAGGACATGATGACTTTATAACATACATCTAGCAAGCACTGGAGCAACTTCAAAATAGTTCGAGAATACAACCTCTCCTACCTCAAGGGCGCCCCCCTTATCAACATCCTCTGATAACACTGGTCCAGCCTCCGATCTTTCGCATGCCTATTTGATAATTCGATACAGTATGGACTTCTATCAGTCTAGCATTACGTGTGAAGTTGGTTATAATTTTAAAGGATTTACATAAAAAAACAAAACATATAAAATGAACTGAATTTCGGTTCGAAGGTTAATTGGTAAGTACCTGCTGTTACGGGACAATCAACTCTTAAATACTTGAAATCAATATATATTATAAAGCAAAGTGTACAATGTGCGTGCCGATAAGGGTCAAAAACGACTCAACGTACGATCAAGAAGGTTATGTCAGAGTGTAGTTATATAACCCCTAACGGAGAAGAAGGTTTTCGTTTTTGTCTTAAGGGTGTAAATTTGAAGAGGAAATGACTGGAATTTTAAGCGTCTCGCACCATGTAATTAGCCTAGCTGAGAATGACATACCAGTTCATGAATGAAAAATTTAGTTTGAGCTTTAGACTACCAGAAAGGGCTAGGGTGCGTCGTTGTTCATTCATTCAGTTCAGTTTGTAAAGTTTATATATTATTCAGCTGTTCTTTTTAAATTACTAAAAAATCAAGCGAAAATAATTAGTTTCTCCTTTGCTTTCAAAATAAAATACATCTCTGCAATCAATTAGAATACCGACCTGATTCCTTACAAAATTTCTCATAAGAAGGCTAATTGATCAACACATTACATTTAATCAATATATAATATATACTTAAGTAAATTTAATGCATTATGAGTAAACAATTCTTAGTAATATAGTGAGCGAATAAAAATAGACATAAAAAAAGAGATAAATTGACTGATTAAAAATCGAAAATAAAAAAGTGTTCTTATTGTATGTAATTATGAAAAAGAAGTTGGTTTTATTACTAGGTATGATAAGCATTCCATTTGACAAAATGACTAACTCCAATTACAGCATTTTTTAAAATAATATCACCCCTCTTAGTTCAGGATAAAAAGAAATATGGTGAAAAAATGTGCCTTCATGATATTTTGGTTTTCACTTTGTAATAGTAGGTGCGGAGTCCGCCCAAATTACGGGGGAGGGTATCTTAAGGGAGGTTGAAATTGAAGAAAGGTCTTTAAAAAAAGTTTCTATGAATCTTCGGTAGTTTCTATACTTCTGCATCTAATAGGACCATCACAGTAGTCGGCGTATAAGTTGAACTCGAAATATAATTTTTAAAAAAAAAATTTTAACTAATAGATTTTTCAAATATAATCTAATAACTTAATTTGCTGACTGCTTGGAATGGGCTTACAGGATTCAGAATCACAGAAAATATTAAAAACGATGCATGACTAGACAAAGGTGCAGCAAAATTAAGTGCTCATTCACCATTTTCAACCCCCTATAATGTATATAGGGTTCCTTTTTTGGTGGACTCTGCATATCTCGAGTCTTAATAATGATACCAAGTTAAAGCCGAAGTTTCAAGAAAGCGCTAATTTTGTTCTATATTTCATTTAATGTTAAAGTTTCTCTGTTATTAAAACTACAACACAACTACGGAGCGAAGCAGGGCACCCTAGCAAGTAAATTATAACGAGATCTATAGAAATTGGATCTTTCGATTTTTATGTTGTTTAGTATAAAGTGGACCAGCGCGTTAATTTTTTTCTTTTACTCACCTGTATATGAAAAAGATAGTAGAAAAGAAAAAGAAAGAAAGTATTTTTATTCTGGGACATCTTGTCCCCTAAGAATAACAATATATGTACAGATCCAGAGACCTTTGTCTGTCTAGTTTAGAACAAGGTTGGTATAGAAATTAAAGAACTAAAATAAAATAAACGCAAGCCTCTTAAATAAAACAAACAGCAAAAAAGAGATAAGAATATAAGTTGACTGGTTTCCAACCATTTGAACGTAAAGCAATAAAAGAAAGACAGAATTTTATATCCACAAACACAGGTAAGTATTATGAATTATAACAGATTTCACTATTTTACATAGTTGCGGTAGTTTGAAGATTAAGGAGGTGGAGAAATAATTGGGTTTTGAAAGAAGTGAGTGATGAATTTTTACGGATGGAAACAGGTAAGGAGTTCCAAAAGATGATAAATGATTTTGTAGAGGAGGCAATTCGGTAGGAAGGGATGTATAGGTTTAAGGTTTGGGATCTGGTATTTAGAGAGTGTATGGAGGAACAGGGTTTAAATAAATTCAGAATATACGGAGGCTTCTTAATTCTGAACGTTCGGAAGAGGTATACACCAAGGAAATATTGCCGCCGACAAACTGGGTAGAGCCACTTCAATTCAGTAAAGTAAGGGGAAGTATTTAGATCGCGAAAAATTTTGCCTTCTGATTTTCAACGGAAATACACGAGTCCAAATGGCAAAGTTCCGCAATATGGTCTGTGTATGAGTGACTATCCCAGAAACGATTTGTCGTAAGAGACTGATACAGGTATTCGATGTAGATTTATAGAGAAGAGCTATGAATAAAACAATACTTTATTTGCGCATGTCAAAAACTCCCGCAATTGCGTAAGTGGCACAGTGAAAGCTCTCTTTATTAACCTACAAATTGAAAAAAAGATCATCAAAATCGGATTATTAGTTTCGAAGTTATAGCTACAGACTTTTGAATCCTTTTCATGTTATGGTTTATAAAGCGAAAAAAAAAATATCCTTTCTTTAAACGATGGCGTGTTTACTTTGTCTCAAACTAAGGTTACAAGTTCATTAATTCATAAAGTGTGTAAATAATTCGCACGGGCCAACTAGTTACACATATTTTCTAAACTTTTCCTATTTCTAAAAAGCTTATAATACGGCATTAATAAATATTTATTAAAAATTTAAGAAGCTCTGCAAAGCGACTAAGAAAGCTGAATGGCATTTTAGAAATTTGGTGACAAATATTTAAAAGAGGTTTGCATATACTTGTTTTTTTATAGTTAAGGCCTCCAGTGTACGGAATAAAATTTAAGATGAACTCTATTCTTATCGTAATTATAAGTTGAGCTAGCGTTCCATCGGCCATAGCAGAGGTGAACGATCTTTGATTAATGGAGAGCATGGCTTGTCAGGTAGTTAGTGTGCCTATATTTAATAATGATATCCCACATAATAGTTCTATATACTTAATCAAGATTCATTTTATGTTCACCAATACAAAGTTTTATGCATATAATCAATTGAATTCTTTATCATAATAATATTCATTACAGAAATCCTAAACGCAAGGGATGATAGCCAGAGGCCCTGACGAGGTTGTTGTTCCCATTGTTCTATTGATAAAAATGGCAACATTGAAACGAGCTTTCTCTGTAAGTACAGCAAACTTATTAATGGTAGCCACATCCTTCAGATCTTTCAATATGAAACAGCAATATTGTAACATGAAACAAAAAAAATCTGGTGCGTTGAGCGCAACACACAACTTTCACTTACCAACTTAAAGTAAGTTGGTAAGTGAAAGTTGTGTCTAGAAATTGACGTGTTTTGTTAAATGCCATAATCTCAAGGTCACACAATTTTCCACATTCATTTAATTATATTTGTTTGTATTTGCTCTTCATTAAAGCACACTAAATTTTTTTATTATTAAATATAGGTTTTCACTTGTGATAATTCGGCAATGCAAGCATAGTACTCCAAGTCTTCTTATTTTATAATTATCTATGTAGTTGTTGAAAGTTTCATATAGTTCCAATGAAACAAATAATTTTCATTAAATGAACAGAACATCTTTAATTATCAACAATGGTCCGACATTAAAGGCGTTCTTCACATGCATGGGCTCAGCGTGTTTATGAGTTGACGGAATATTTTCTTTTTTTCTCCTGTATATATCTACTTAATTTTTTTTCATATTTCATATTTAGCCATTTCTTATTTTTAGGCGAAACGAGAGACAGATAATTTCTCCATATAAACAAAAACAAATGTACTTTATATGAAAAAATCTGGTGCGTGCGCGCAACACACAACTTTCACTTACCAACTTACTTAGATTAGAAATTGACGTGTTTTGCTAAATATCATTTCCTAAAGTCACACATTTTTCTACATTCATATCTTATTTTTGTTAATCGTTAAAGCCGTTTTTGAGTAAATAAAAAAAACGCGTGAAAATGATACAAAATTTATTAAGTAAAGTCTACCCTCCCGTAGATCAATTTTGATGAAATTTTTACAGTCGTATCTCGGGCATATAAATACATCAAATACCAAGTTTGATCAAAATCGTTAAAACCGTTTTTGAGTAAATAAAAAAAACATGTGAAAATGATACAAAATTTATTCAGTAAAGTCCCCCCTCCGGTTGATCAATTGTGATGAAATGTTGGTTATCACATCTTTGGCATATAAATACATCAAATACCAAGTTTGATCAAAATCGTTAAAACCGTTTTTGAGTAAATAAAAAAAACATGTGAAAATGATACAAAATTTATTAAGTAAAGTCCCCCCCCTGGTTGATCAATTTTGATGAAATTTTTACAGTCATATTTCAGGCATATAAATAGATCAAATACTCAGTTTAATCAAAATCGTTAGAGCCGTTTTTGAGAAAATAAAAAAAAACTTAAAAAGTTATTAAATAAAGTACCCCCTCCCTTTGAGCAAATTTGATGAAATTTTTGCTGTCACATCGCGGGCTTATACATACTCTAAATACCCAATTTCAGGTTCGCACGGTTTATAGTTTTTGAGCTAGTCTGTTCACACACACACACACAGACACACAGACAGACACACACACACACAGACCATTTCGCGGGACTTGGTTATTTTGACTCAGGGGACCCCAAAACGTGTATTTCCGTTGAAAACCGGAAGTCGAAAATTTTCACGATCGCAATACTTCCACTTACTATATATTTCATATATAGGTAAGTGAAAGTAAAAAGAGGTCCCTTCCCCATTTATATCCCCTCAGAACATTTTAATAATGATAAAGCTTACCTGATACTAAAGAAAGCTTGGTTTTCATTAAACATGACGAATTTGATCATAATCATTAAAGCCGTGTTTGAGATAATCGAAAAAAAAAGGTTTAAATTGGAAAAAAAGTGCCCCCTCCGTTTGATCTATTTTCATGAAAATTTTACTGTCACATCTTTGGCATATAAATACATGAAATACCCAGTTTTATCAAAGTCGTTAGAGCCGTTTTTGAAAAAATCGAAAAAGCATAAAAAGTTATAAAGTTAATAAAGAACCCCCTCCGTTTGACCAATTTTGATGAAATTTTTGCTGTCACATCACGTGCACATACTTATACCAAATACGGTTTATAGTTTTTGAGCCAGTCTGTTCACACACACACACACACACACACACACACACACACGCGCGCGCGCGCACACACACACACACACACACACACACACACACACACACGCACGCACACACGCACGCACGCACACAGAGGCCATTTCGCGGGACTATGTTATTTGGACTCAGAGGACCCCAAAACCGGAAGTCGAAATTTTTCACGGTCGCAATACTTTCCCTTACTATGTATTTCATATATAGTAAGAGAATATATTTTAGTTTATTTATATATTTATTATATTCATATTTTAGGTAAGTGAAAGTAAATACATATGAATGAAAAGAGCTCTAGAATTGTTATTGAAACATACTGTTCTAGTACATGTTCGTGACTGTTCGAGAATAATCTACGTTTGTCTGGAACCATGTTCTAATTCGGACTAAATATAAGGAGAAATGGACTGGAGAGTTAGTCTTGCTCTGAAGATTGAATCATATGGTTACTGTGTCAATAATTTTTGTAACCTTCTTAATAATTTGATTTGTTATTGTTTGACTCGTAGTGAGTTATAATAAAAAAAAATATTTTATATATTATTATAAAAAAATAATAAAAATTATTTAAAACCACATTAGTGTTATCACATTTTGGAAATTAAAAATGAATGTAAAATACTGCTGTCGGCTTATTTATTAAACTTTTAGTTCAAAATTTTACAAGTCGTCTAAATTCAAGAGTTCAAAAGTTTTAGGCAATAGTTTATTATCAAATTTATTAAACCGCTGCTCATTCTACACTTTCAGCAGCAACGTTTCGCACCCATAATGAACAATAATTTTATATATTCTAATTTTTTTAAATAAATAAATAATGGATGGGAATCGTTTTAAGGCATTACATAAATACGAGTATTACAGCAGTAAGAAATGCTGAGACCGGTTTATTAAGTCCATTCCTCTAATTTAGGGCTTGCTGATGGTAACATTTCCAAGCTTAATATTACCAAGCGTAAATACTCAAGCATATAAAATGTAATTTTATATATTATGTTAAATAAAATTTACTTTACTACTACTACTACTAATTTAGGGAAGCAGTTACTCGTGCCTAACAATAATTATTGCAATATTCAACATATTAACCGCTACTGGAATATAACGAAAGATAAACTGGTTAAATAAAGATGTGTAGTAAAAGTATTAGAGTTTGATGGTATAATTGTATGGTACACTTACAGAGTCATGTGAGACTTTCAGTTGATAGAATGGCTAAATCCAATTACAACATTTTTCAGGAATTTCTCTTTGGAATATTGGTACGTTTTTATTTTGTATTTTGTATTGGTACCTTTATACAGGGTGTCTAAAAAGAGTATTCGGGGTTTGAAAGTTGAATAAAATCTCAAATATAGAATATCAAGTAGGATGTTTACGTTTTCTTTAAACACAATGAACTGGAAATTTATTTATAAAAAACAATATTGTCTAGGTGTCCACCATAACGCTGCTGGCACTCCTCGAATTTCAAACGCAGTAAATAGTGGAAATAGTACTGTAAATAGAGAGCGTTACTGTGAAATGATAAGAGGTTTTTTGGCCCAAGAACTTCAAGAGTTTACAGGATATAACTCTAGAACATGGTTTCAGCAAGACGGGGCCACTTGCCACACTTTAGACTTATCAATTGCTACAGTAAACAAATTATTCGAAAACAAAGTGATTTCTCGTAGGGGCACCATTAGCTGGCCTCCCAGGAGTCCCGATCTCAGTCCTCTTGACTTCTTTCTGAAAAGTAGGGTATACGAAAAGAAAGCGACGAATCTAACGCTATTGAAGCAAAATATCAGAACAGAAATGACGGCAATCTCAGGAACAATGTGTAAATGCGTTTTTAAAAATTTGCGTTAGAGATTCGAGGAGTGCTAGCAGCGCTATGGTGGACACCTAGACAATATTGTTTTTTCTATATAAATTTCCACTTCATTGTGTTTAAATAAAACGAACATCCTACTTGATAATCTATATTAGAGATTTTATTGAACTTTCAAACCCCCGGACACCCTGTATAATTACAAAGTCAAAAATTACGAATTTTCCATCGAGAAATATTATTTAAAATTCCTTTCTACAAAATGTTGAAAGTGGAGTTATTCTGTCATCTGAAAGGCTCATATAATAAGTATTGACCCTTTTGGAAATCTTGCCATTCGAATTGAGGAAGTAGCAGGATCTAAGTGTATAGTATCGAATAATATGTGTGATGTAGAACGGTCTCGGGTTTGAAGAGAAGTCTCGGGTGCCAAGCTTTATCAAATGCCTCGACGACATTTAAAAAAATACCAGTAAAGTGCTGTTTCTGCTTATCAGCATTGTAGTCAGTTACTCTGAGTGTTTTTAGTGTTTTTAAATGAAATGTAAGAAACCCGAATTGGTCTTCAGGAATTAAGTTTTTATATCCAGTAAGCCAGTATGCCCACCAACCTTTTGTGTGTTAATTTTTCGGAAAGTTTAGAACTCATCGGAAGGAGATTGATTTGTCTGTAATATGAAGAATGGAAGGGGAGAGCGGGGTTGGTTGGCAACAGTTTTCACTTTTTTGATTGTCGATTCGTTCCTGTTAATATAATCCCAATAAGGCTGATACTCCAAGTATTAGTATAGTAGTAAACTCCAATTATTAGAGTACTTCAACAGTTTTTTCCAACACGTAATATTTAATAATAAGATCATAAAAAAATGAAGAATCCATCAATCCAGAGTAGGCCAATTAACCCCCTATGTGTGGCAGGTTGGCCTAGAAGATGGAGTTGTTTAGCCATCTCATTCAAGTACTGCCTGACACATATTATTGTTATTGAAAGCTGCACTATAATGGTATAATAATTATGAATCGGGTTTTAACAGCTTTTAAGGAAAATAAAATGACAGTAGAAGAAGATAAAAGTTAAGACTGTCGTCACTTTCTGCATAGGATATATCGCTCCCATCCTCCTCACTGGAACTAAAGATATTTGGTAGTTTCACCTTTCTTTATGTTTGCCTTGCTTTTGTGAATCGCTACTGCGACAACAAACCCCAGTGGAAGAGAGCAAACTAACCCCACAGGAGAGATCGTATAAAAGATGGCAGCCAGGACAGGGGATAACAATCAAACAAGAAGCTGGTTAGTCGAAAGGTTATGCTTTTCAAAGGAGTTTGGGGCTATGTGAACAAAATCGGAGTCAAATGTTTTACCATGCCTTTAAATCAAATTTACTGAAAATATAAAAATTTACTTACATGTTGTGAAATCAATCAATCAAGAACACTCTTCTCTATACTGTTAGCATCAGATTGAAAACTCAGGACAAGACTCCCGAGGTCGAGTGGGTCATATGGAACAATGTTGGGGCCTTCACAACAGGTGTGACGGAAACTATAAGCCAATGGCCAACCTACCCCCTATGCCAACCAACCCCGCTCTCTCCTACGCATTTTTGTTTTGAATATCATTTTGATGAATGTATGTTTCTATCGAATAATGAATTTAGTTTTCCTTAGAATGAAGTTGGGTGCTATCGAAAGAACAATAGAGCTTCCGAGATATCTGCTGGGGAGGTTCGGATGTTCAATCATTCCCAAGGGCTATTCTTTTATGTGATTTTCTGATGTAATGTGAAACTTGTGAGCATACGAGCAAACTCGTAATCCAATCCATCATATAACATATACTTAGGTTCGATATCTCCTTGTATTACAAAAAAAAAAAAAGAGGAATTAAAACTTTATTCGGAAGGAGATAAAACTAAGGTTGAAACATAATTTCTGCATCTCAAAGTAATTAAATTTGCATTTCGTATCCAAAAACCTGAAGATAGAATTAAGATTGATACAAAATAATCACAAGAAAACTATTTATTGAGATGATTTTTAGTCAGTAACTAAGGAAGATGAGAAGCTGAAGAATTGATACGGAATGCACCCCAGAAACATAATTGAAGTAATGAGATGGCGGCTGTGACAAAGGCATTTAATGTAGTTGAGCAGTTGCTTATTCCAATGGTCAATAAAACTTTAATTTTTTTATTTCTCATACTAACCTATTGATTGATTACTAACCTTTTGTAATTGATTACGTTAAAAATACGCTACATAGCGTTACAGAATCACTTAGTCTGCAGCTTGTTGTGTATAAAATTTATTATAAAGAAATTATTTGTAAACTCTACTACATCAGCAATTATTGAATTAAGAACAATAAACACTAAGTAATTTTCTTTCCAATCAATGAATAACTTCCTCATATTTTTTTATTTATTTTTAATATCTAACCAATTATTTCAATTATTCATGGCGCAAGCTGAAATCGATCACAAGGATTTGAGCCGTGTAGTTTGAAAATGGCCTAACTCCATTTATACTTAAATCAAGATATTAACTATTGATAATGTCGGAAAGTAGTGATGAAGGTAATTTTAATTAACTAGTACTTACAAGTTAACCTAAGTTTTTGGACAATTGTGTCAGTTGAATAACCACATGTGGTAGTTCAATTAATATAAGACATAAAATTTAATAATAAATTTTAGAAATTATTTTTAGTTCAGATAAGAATAAATAATCAAAGAACGAATATTTTTGAGAAGTTTTGGGGTTTGGGAGGTTGGGAGGTAGCGAACAAAATTTATCACTTTACGAAGCTGTCGAGGGAAAAATTGTGAAAGAAAGATGTCCAACAAACGGAAAAGGTTGGCCAAGAAATTGGAGTTATAGGTATTTATTAAATTCTAAAAAGGAAAAGTTCCCGTCTGTAAACAATTCTTTTTGGATACCTACTTTTAAAATACGTGAATGACGCTTAAAACGAGTATTAAACTCTGTAAATGTAGGCAATGATATACGTGGGATGATGGTTGGATCATCAAGAAAATTATCAGAGGAAGGAAAAAGCACGTTCATAACCATATTGTGTTTAAAAGATATGTAAAATAAATTCAGTATTGTTTTTTTTTTTTTTTTTTCAATTTGAACTATTTTAAATTACGTTGAATGGATTTGGGCACCTTCAAATTTGATAATGAATCTGGCTGTTAATTTTGAAAGCGGCCTAACTCCATTCTTGATAAGAAAACGGATATTATTCACTTAGTAATTGCCACTATTTTAATAGGAACTATAATTTTAACACACTTAGATGCACTTAAGCAGTATGACTCATTAGTATTCTACATGTATATTGTTAAATTCCTTGAAACGCAAACCCTCAAATATCTCGATTTGAAGATAAATGGACTTAGGCCACTTTAAAAAATAAACCACTCATTTGTTTGTTTGTATGTTTTTGTTTATCGTCACCTTATGCCACTAAGGCTAATCAGACGATGCTACTGTGGGAGTAATAAATTTTGCCTATCCAGGTATAATTAGGATAGGGATCTTTAACGAGTACCTGACATCGTACAAGCTCGGGACCTCCATTTTACGTCCTATCCGAAGGACGGCATAGCCAAGGATTTTTTACTCCCTTTTGAAATCCTAGGGCCACCGCGAGACGCGAACCTCCGACCTTTAGTATTGTAGGTTGCCATGCTGACCACAACACTACAGGTGACCCCTAGAAGGATTTCTTTTCTTATTTTTATTTATGAAGCAAAATGACAATATACAAGAGGTTTTAAAAAATGTTATAAAGTCTGAAGAGCTATTATTTTTTCTCTTCAGAACTCCATTCAAATCTTCGGTATTCTGACTGGTTGCATTTTATTAAATGAGTAATTTTAATAATATTAGTAAAAGTTAACGTACTTCAAGGTTCGATGCCGACTCCACGGATCGCACCTAAATAGGTACATACACCGCCCGCCTTGCGTTACCCACTTCCACAAGATAGGCTATCACAGAATCCTCCCACCGTCAATAGAGATGGGGGGTCTCAGCCTAACCCTTGAACGTTTACCAGTCGGCAAACGCTTAATAATATTTTAGGTATGATGAGTAATTTAAATACAAACGAAAATTTCGAGGTTGTTCAATTACAGGCGACATTGGATTGTTGACCAGAGCTGAGAAACTTTATCGTCTTTCTACAATAAGGCCAGTCCAACCTTATTATTATTCTAATCATATTATGGAAGCAAAATATACAACCAAATTTCTACATATTAAAGCGAGCTAAACTTCAATATCACCAGTTATATCGTGTAACCCGTAGTTTTTAAATACAGATATGTTTTTTCTATTTAAAGAACTCAAGCCATTCGAGTGAAGGTCAAAAAGTTCTCGGCCGAACCAGTAAGGAATGGAATGAAAACACAAAACATATATAAGTTTTCAATATTCAATATCTCCTAGATAATTATACATTTTTGAAATCTATTTATCAATTTCTCTAAGCCCCCAAATAAATTTAATTTTTAGAATTAAAAGGTGCATACATTGCTTCTTTTCCTCCTCAAATCGTCTTCCCCCTGATGTCCTTTTCGAGATTTGGTAACACGAAGCAGTCGCTAGTTACTCTTAGTTAGTCTTAAATATATCAAGTATATATTAATATATAAATATATATATATATATATATATATATATATATATATATATATATATATAAAAACCTGTACCACTAAAACCCATAAAGGGTCTTGGGTGCAGTACTATGTAAGGAAGAGTACATATTTTTTTTTTTTTTATTGTAAGGAAGAGTACATTTTTTTTTTTTTTTTTATTATGCTAATATCGCTATTTATAACGACAGCGGTATTATGTTCTGCTGATATTATCATTTTTTACATCTATTGTTGAAAAAATAGTTAAGGTTATGTGTAGGTTGGTTCCAACAAGCATATATATATACATATATATATACATGTATATATATAAAACAACATATATATGTACATAAAATACTCAAAAAATACAAAAAGAAACTAATGACCCTCATATTCAGAACCGACTTACAAACGAACCACGTACAATATAACCCAAACTGATAAAACCGAATAGTGGGTTAACACCCATTATGTCCAACTTTTAGTTATTGCATCTTGCTTGTAAATATAATTTATTATTGTAATTGTAACTTTCACTGTAAATATTACACACTTTAATTAACTATATTTTATTATTATATATTAATTAATAAACTAAATATCTATAAATTACTTTAATTTATGTTTTTATATATTATTTTCACTTTTAATTTTACAATATAATTTTATTTATTTCTATGTATTCCACTTTAAGAATTATTTAGGATATATTTGTATTAGGATATGTTAATTATTATTAATTTATTAAGCTTTTATTATTTAGTTAGGTAATTTTGTTCTTCTTTTTGTACTTTATTTTGTTCCTATTTTTATTTTTATTTACGTATCTTTTTATGGTAAACATTTAATTTACTGCTATTAAATTTTACATTGTTCAGAGAAAATTTGAACTGTACATTGTATGCGCATAATATGTAGTTTTACATGGAGTACGCACAATTATTCAATAAACTCCTCTTGCATAGGGCGTACTATGCAAGAGAGAAAAAAAATATATATATATGTACATATATATATAAAATATATATGTATATATATACATTACATGTATATATATAATAATATATAATATATATACATATATTATATATATATTATATATTATATAATATATAATATATACATTACATGTATATATATATATATATATATATATACATGTATATATACATTACATGTATATATATATATATACATGTAATGTATATATATACAACATATATATATATATATACATATATATATATAAAATATATTAACACGTTAGGTGTGGCATCGGTCCCCGGGGTTTTTTTTTATCATAGAGTAAGTGGTTGTAAAGCAGTAAAAGGCTTCTAAAAATTGTTTTAACATTGCAAAAATTATCAATATGGATGTTAATTCAAAATTCCATCAGTTTAATGCTATTTTCGATGTAGTGTGGCGTAAATCCTGTATGGGTCCCCAGGGTCCGATGTCTTACATTCCCCATTTAACAGCCGATTTTCACCTGAAAATGCCCGAAAGGCCGAACATTTCAAACACTCGATTTAATTGATTTTTAATGAGAATCTTGGATTGTAGTGCAGAAAATGTCGCTAACAGATGAAATTCTGTTGTTTTTTAGAATCGAACACCGGGGTCCGATACATGCCATCAGTAATAAAACAAGACTACTGGAAGGCATCACACTTCGCGTCCGATAATATTGCAAAGAATACCTTTATGGTTAGCTTTAATACTTCTTACTAAGTCTGTAATTATAAATAATACACTATATATATATATTATATAAATTCATTTCTTTAAAAAGAACTTTTTTTTATCATAGAGTAAGTGGTTGTACAGCAGTAAAAGACTTCTAAAAATTGTTTTAACATTGCCAAAATTATCAATATGGATGGTAATTCAAAATTCCAGCAGTTTAATGCTATTTTCGATGAAGTATGGCGTAAATCCTGTATCGCCTGTTATGTCTAGGTCTAATCCTTACCAAGAGATAAGGCCCTTGAGAAGCTCATTTAATTCACTTTTCAGTAAAAAAATAATACTTTCGTCAGAGCATTCCCATCGGACCCCGACGCCCGATATCGTCTGTGGGTCATCCCACAGTCGGACCCCCGGGACCGATACCGTCCAATTCAGGATACCCTTAAAATACGCCGCCGCATCTAACGTGTTAAATATATTAAATATAAATAGGTTGTATAGTCACATGAGACTCTATTTAACATTTCCGTCAATTGGATATAATCTTAGAATTCCATTCGATACAAATCACAAATTAGTATTATCCCTTAAAATAGTCGCTAAGGGCTAGATCTGGGATTCAGGGTGGATAACTGATCAAATCAAAGCCCGACGTGTCATCAATTGACGATTGGTGGATGCATGGAGCATTGTCATGAAGCCGTAATGTAATCTGAGCAATCTCCCCTCCTTTGATCCTGGGTTAACTTTACAAAGACGTGTTAAAACATTATCACAGTGCAATCATTTGATTGTTCCGCCTTTTTATTTGTAATCAATCATCAGGATTCCTCTTTAATCCTCCCAAAAAAACGTGGCCATGATTTTTCAGGTGGTAGGACTTTAAACATGACTGGTAGCTTTTTAACTTCCATACGCCACACCATCGATTCCTTATTTGACTCAGGATCGTAACAGTGGATCCAGGTCTCGTCCCTAATTCTCATTGTCGGTCATTAATTGCTTCAAAACATTGATGAGATTTTAACTACAAAGTGACAAATATTCTTTGCGGCAATCAACTCTCACTTTCCTTGGAGCAATGCTTTCTGGCAGACCATCGTGCACTAACCTTTGATATGATTTGAGAAAAGTGTATAGAATATTCAGCACAATAGCTTTCGATGATCCAACCATCCTTGTCTATGATTTATAATAGGCAATTTTATCAGTTAGCGTTGGTCATCAGAATGAGGAATATTGAGTTGAGAGTTGTGATGAAATTTTAGTCAAAGAAGACATTAAGCTCTTCAGATGTTTTCAAAAGCCTAAGAAGAGTGTATTTCTGTAAAATAGGTGTATTTTATTGAAGATGGGGCGAGAATCCCTCAAAGAAAACCAGTAGAAGCCAGCACCCCATACACCATCAGCTGCATGAAGACTTGGTCCTTCTTTGACTAAAATTTCATCACAGCTCTCTACTCAATGTTCCTCATTCTAATGACCAATGCTAACTGATAAAACTTAAAGTACCTATCATAAATATTAGACAAGAGAGAGTAGGATTATAAAAATTGTGTCAGTATATATATATATTTATTAGCTAAACATGATAGGGTTTAAGTCTTTATCTTAATTCCCTCTTTCATAATTAGAACGAGAACTTATTGACCTTCCCAGGTATGAGACTAAAAAAAACAACAAATATTAACATCGATTCATTGGAAAATAACGAAGAAAATATTGAAACAAGTGCAATAATGTTTATTTATAAAGCATGCATTTACAGATTTGAAAAAGGATTTTTTAGAACAATGAAATAAGAATGGCACTGTTTGCTTTTAATTATACTTGTTTATTATTTTCTATTTCGTAAAACCAGCTAGTTAATTATTTAAGCTAACAAAACAAATGTTTTTTTTGGATTCTTTGCAAATATACAACAATAACTTCTTCGTATAAAGTACCTTTAATTTTGTTTATTTAGAATAAATGACTGTCTCTTATTATCCCTAGTAATAAGAAATGGCGAAATATAAACTATGAATGAATTCCATGATCAAATAAAAGAGAAAAAAATATACGATTTTCCAAAAGTTCAATGCGTGTTAAGTACCTAATTGTAATACACATGTATCATATATCGCTGGAAATCTTAGAATTTAGGACATAATAAAATTTAGTTTAAGAAGTGGTACAGTTTCACTAGCATTTGACAAGCTTGTTTTAAACTTTAAGAACTACTATATAGCAAAAACTACTAAAAATATAGTAGAGCAATGGAAAATATTGACTAATTCTGAACTCAATAGAATTTCTTGAGAATTCTTCTTCCTAATTGAAACAGAAACAGCTCGCCTACAAAATAAAAAAATATGTAATATTAACTATCGTAACATCATGTAACTATCGTGGATGTAACTTTTCCTTGTATTCCTCGAAGCCACTTGATTCGTTGATAAACAACTCGGCAAATATTGACACAAGTGCAATAATCTGAATTTATGAGGAGTGCATTTATAGATTTGAAAAAGTATGTAGCAGAAAAATTGAATAAGAATTGTGAAATCGCTTTGCATCATACATTTCTAGATTTTTTTATTTAGTGAAACCAGCTTTCATAAAATTGTACAATTTCAATTATACGTTCTTAGACTTTTCTTTTTCCAATCAAAAACCGGTAAAAGTTACAATGATGGTTTATAGGTTTGAATATTAGGAATATCATTATGGTTTGTAAATTCACTATTATTTGTAAAATTTGTATTCGTTAAATAAAAATAATGTCAGATAAGTTTATTCCTTTAAATTGGATATCCATATATCTGATATACTAATTTTTGTAAGTGAAAAAAAAAAATCAACGGTAAAAAGCAGTTCAGCAATTTTTTTTTTTAGTTCTCACAAGCTGTATATACAGGTTTCACCCGGAGAATTTCATTTTTTAAATCTATAAAGTGAGACTTTTATCGACTCAAACGGTCGATTTCGTAAAAACCAATGTAAAGCGAGATCAAAACGATTTTTATAACAATAAAGAAGATACCCAGAGATTGGCTGAATTTATGAAATTTTAATATGGACAGGTGTTCGCACCTGGTATCAAAGAATCACTGAGCGAAATTTGCAGAACTTAGGACAAAAGGTATGGATTTCTAAAAAGAACAAACTAACGAACAAACAAACATAACTAGTGTTCGAGCTCTGAAACGCATGAAATCAAATCAAATCGATGATTTTGATTCGCCTACAATTGTTAACTAACCTCAACACATACAATTATTCATTTTGTTCCCAGGAGTATTTCAGACCATGAATTACAATAATTTCCTCTAATATATTCAGAGAAAATTTCAAAAAAAGAAAAGTAATGAAAGGCTAAAGGATAATTGTGTATACATAATTAATTATAGGATTAGTCGAATAAGACAACAATAAATCAATTGTTTATGTCACAGTCGAATAAGAATTGAAATGAATGCTTTAATAATATCAGACATTAATTAATGCATAATGAAAATTTTTAATATAATTGACGACACATCCTTAAAACCCAGACCTGCAAAAGTTTTCAAACTTACATTTCTCAAAACTTTAAATAAGATTGTAACTGAAATTTCGACATCACTTTTTTGACTGTAACTCACAAACAAATTAAGTAATGTCCTCAATGATTTACAAATGTTTACTAAATTATTTTTTTAATTTTATACAAGGTAGCAAACAAGTATTTATTGTTTATTTTGTTTGTTTGGCCTATTATTAGTTCATCAACTAAATAATTTATATTTACCTCTTTTTTTTTTGGAAAAAATCAAAAGTTTTCCTGTAACGTTATTATAATGAATAGAAAAAAAAAACCTAAGAGAATCTTTGAAAGAGAGAGTAAAATTGATTTTTGTACTTTCACTTCTTCCAATAAACTAACTTTAATGTTGTTCATTTAGAGTAAATAACAGTCCCTTATCATCCCTAGTAACAAGAAATGGCTAAATAAAAAATATGAAAGAATTTCATTATCGCATTAAAGATAATGAAATGATTTGCCCCCCAAAAAGTTCAATACCTGAGAATTGAAATACGAATATATTACATATCGCTGGAAGGGTCAGAATTTAGGAAATAATAATATTTAGTTTATGAAGAGGTAGAAGGTCACTAAAACGAAAAATTGGAGTCACCTGTGGTTTAGTTGTTAGCATAGCATCCTACAATACTAAAGATCGGGGGTTCGAGTCCCGCGCTGACCCTGGAATTTTTTAAAGGGAGTAAAAAATCATTGGCTATGCCCTCCCTCGGATAGGACCTACAGAGTAGGTCTCGAGCCTGTACGATGTCAGATACTGGTTAAAGATCCCTATACCAATTATACCACGTTCAATAAAGTTAGAATCGGTAATCATTTTTCTGAGAAGTTCGAGGTCCGCTCTGGTTTAAAACAAGGAGATTCTCTCTCACCTGTTTTATTTAATTTAGCGCTGGAATATGCCATTGGGAGGTGACACGTACCGGAAAGGGTTTGAATTTGGGAGGGAATATACCCGTGCTCGGATATGCCGATGATTTGGTATTGCTTGGGGAGGACGTGGAAACCATAGAAATGAACACAAAAACGTTGATGAAAGCCGGACAAGAACTTGAACTGGAAATGAATACGGATAAGACAAAATATATGGTTAGTCGTAGAAGTGGTGAGGATTTCGCTGATATCAGTGTAAGGGGGAATACGTTTGAACAGGTAGAGAAATTTAGATATTCAGGGGCGATGGTAACTAGAAAAAATGAAATCGATGAGGAAATTAAGGCTAGAATAAAAGCCGGTAATGCTTGCTACTTTTCAGTCGCGAAATTGCTTAGCTCCCGCCTTCTGTCCCAAACTTAAAAATTAGGATTTACAAAACTATTATTCTTCCAACGGTCGTTTACGGATACGAAACATGGCCGCTGACATTGAGGGATGAGCAACGGCTTAGAGTTTTTGAAAATAAAGTACTGCGTAGAATATTTGGATCGAAGAGGGATGAAATAACCGGAGAATTTAGACGCTTACACAACGCCGAACTGAGTGAACTTTACCCAGTAAATATAATTGACGTGGTTGCAACAAGACGAATGAAATGGGCGTGTAAAATTGCAAAACTTGGCTGTGAACGAATTCCGAAAAGATTAATAAGCGCGGTTCCGAATGGGAAACGTCCGAGGGGCAGGCCGAGACGGAGGTGGGAGGATTGCGTTCGGTCGGATCTATCGAAGTTAGGTCTGGAAGACGGTCGATGGATGGAGGTGTGCAGGGAGCGAGTGGTGGTGTCGGCATCGTTCGTTAAGCCTTTATTATTTATTATTTATACCAATTATACCTGAGTAGGCAAAATTTAGGACTCCCACTGTAGTATCATCTGATTAGCCTTAGTGGCATAAAGTGGCGTTAAACAAACAAACGAAAAGTTGAGGTAGCAAGAATATAATAACTTCTACTTTTAGATTATTTAATCGAAACTACTGATTTCCGTTGGAATTAGAAGTAACTGTTTTAAAACTAAATCAAAACTTACAAAACTTATTTTTTTAAATGGAAAACAAAGAAAACTATTTAGACAGAAGCCGAGAAGATTGCTATGAGAGAAAATGTTTGTCCATCGGAAAGAATATATGAAAATCGTAAACTTTAATGAAGGAAACTAACTGTAATAAAATTTTCTTAACTATTGATTTAAATAAAGAAATGTTTACTGTCCCTACCTGAGAAGAATACAATATAGCCTTCCTTTTACGGAAATTTTTTTTCCAATTTATTATCGGCTGTTATTACATTATTATTGAAAGAATCGAAAAATTTATGATATATCGTTGAAAAACTCGAATTTTCAGTCTAAAACTCGATTGTTATTTATATAATGCCCTAAAAAAATATAAATAAAAAAAAATCATAAGAAACTACGGAGTTCCATGAGTAAGTGGTAGTAGGCACTTAAGTACGCCATGTAAAAAAAAAAAAAAATGTCTATTTTTAGTCAAAGAAAGGAGATTTTCACTGCCCACCGCACCAGATTTTTCAATTAATAATAATAGCAATGAAGGTAAATTACTTCAATGTCATCAAAAGCATTCTAACCTTTTTTGAACAAGATGGAAAATATTTTTCTTTTCTAAATAAACATTTTTTTTTACCATTAGGGTAACTGTACTAATAGTTGACAGTTTAAGAAAAAAAGATTATATTATTGACTCTGTTTACCAATATATTGATGTTAGGATAATCTTTGTTATGAATTCAGTTAGGCCAATCCCTCTAGAAAACTAGGAATATAATATCCTTTGGTCTACATTTACGGTTTTTATAAAAAATAATTTCTTAGAAACTTCTAAAATGAACCAATAGTTGACACATCAAAATGTAAAGGTTTGGAAAGTTGGCATTTATGGCTTTATAAACTAGTAAATTCACAATGGAAACAAAATAAAATTTCCACAATTTAATTATTCTATAAACAAAAAGCTTAAATAACACAAAAAAAAAAAAAAAAAAAAATGTTGAAACGAAAAATGAGATCACTCAGTTAAGTATGATAAATAGATTTTAGTAATGGCCAAAGTTTCGTTTTTTAATGTTGGATTTGCGCAATTTTAGACTCCCTAATGATGAACTTAACTCTTCCAGTGCCTTTTTAGACAATTAAATATGACATATCCCTATGTCCTTTGCAGAATCGGGAAGTAGGAAGAGTTAGATGACTTTTGATGAGAATAGGATTATTGGCAATTCAATTTCGCTCACAACGATCCATGGATAGAGCACACTAGCTATAAAGTCATAAAATAAGACACCTGTAATCCATACAGACTTAAACTTTCATAAACCACCCCCAGAGGGAACACTATTTACTAATTCTGGCGGTAGTTGACATCGATGTCAACTGTTGAAATTATAGATTAATGTCTGTTCTAGTAGCTGACACCTACATTTAAGCCCTAAAACATTGTATAAATATATTAAGAAGGATATCAAATGATTCTCATGAACTTAATGAATACCATAAAAGTAATTAAAACATAATTGAACTCAAATAAACCAACTAAAAAGGTTATTTAACTTGACTTCCACCTTAATGAAACAGGATAGCAGAAACCAAGTTTTCAGGCCACTAGAAAATTCGCCATTACAACCTCTCACAAATAAGCTTGAGTTTTCATCAAACTAATTTCGATGGCACGGCTAACTAGTATAACTTGGTAAATTACCGCCAAATTTTGAACCAAAATAACCAACCCTTAAACTTATTATTCACTCTTTTTGTGCAAAATTTCAACTATTGGAGCACTGTCAACTTATGGTACAGTTACCCTACTCATTAGGTATAAGCCTACTAAAACATTCCATTTTTTTCTCTTTTGTGCCGTCAATAACTACAATACACTTAAATGTCTTTAGGTCTCTTGGTAAAAGAATGAAACTAAATCTACTTACTCAGGTAAGACTGTTCACTCATTAGAGGTAATTGCTTGCTAACGAATTCGCAGGTGTAACTGACCATTCCGGCTTTATCATTGAGGTGCCCTACATTCACAACCAGAACCCCAATATATCACACAACATTCACCATTTGCAACTTTCATTCTTTAAATAGGATAGAAAAAATTATATTCTAAACAACAAATAGTACATTTACCTTATTCATAAAATAAACTTTATTTTTTTTTAAATTAAGAATTTTTTTTATCTATTCGATTTTTTTATGTTTAAAATTTTTATACCGTAAAAAAATTACAAATGACATGTCTATCCCACAAAAATATTTCTTCACATGTACTCATCAAGAGGAGTATTTTTCAGAAGAAAGTGAAACTTTTAGTGTATTCAGATTTTACTAAAAAAATCGTGTTCATACAGACTTTATTTGATATTTTGAAGCAAAAATAAAAAAAATATATAAAAGTTAAAGAAATAAAGTGTCCCCTCCGGTTGATCAATTTTGATGAAATGTTGGCTATCACATCTTTGGCATATACAAACATCAAATGCCCAGTTTGATCAAAATCGTGAAGCCGTTTTTGAGTAAATGAAAAAAACACGTGAAATTGATACAAAATTTATTAAGAAAAGTCCCCCCTCCGGATGATCAATTTTGATCAAATTTTTACAGTCATATCTCGGGCATATTAATACATCAAATACTTAGTTTAATCAAAATCGTTTGAGCCGTTTTTGAGAAAATCGAAGAAAACGTAAAAAATTATTAAATAAAGTACCCCCCCCCCCCACCCTTTGACCAATTTTGATGAAATTTTTGCTGTCACATCGCGGTCATATACATAAACTAAATACCCAACTTCAGGTTGGCACGGTTAATAGTTCTTGAGCTAGACTGTTCACACACACAGACCATTTCGCGGAACTTGGATATTTGGACTCAGGGACCCCAAAACGTATATTTCCGTTTAAAACCGGAAGTCAAAATTTTTCAAGATCGCAATACTTCCACTTACTATATATTTCATATATAGGTAAGTGAAAGTAAAAAAAATGACCATATGGTTCCAGCTTCAGAGCAAGACTATCTCTCCAGTCCATCGCTGCTTATATGTATATAGTCTGAATTAGAACAATCTAGAACGTTCCCGACAAGCCGTAGAAGATTCTGGAACATTTTGTTCCAACAAAAAGTCTAGGACTCTTTTCAATCATATGTTTTTTTTTGTTGCACGTTACACTATTGCAAGTTTTGGGATTTATTTGACAAAAAAGATATTAGTTTAAATATAGAAGGGAGATTATTTTGGATAATTATGAATACGAAAGTTAACCATTTTCGAGATATTTGCACATTTTTCAAAAATCATTTTTCCATCTTGAAATTTAATTTTTATAAAAGGTAATGATCAGTTATTAATTTTTAATTTTTTCGATTTGTGATAAAGTACATTTCAATTCTTAAAACACATTAATAAAATACTAATATAAAAACTACAGGCCGTATTGTAAAAACAAATTTAAACTAAAAATTGGTAATTGGCTTTTTGATATTAGATTTTGAAGGAGAGAACATTTTCAAAGACATATATCATGAAAACGTTGATCTTTCGGATAACACAGTATCGGATCAAAATTATCCCCAATAAAATCCCCTGCCATCTTTTAAAAGGATCCACTATGATATATTTTTTTTCTAACACGAAGGATTATTTTAAAAAAAAAACACTTATGTCTCCCAGTGAAATAACCAAAAACTGAAAATAACAGTTAGTATAATTAAATTCAACCATTTTCTTACCAATTCATATTTTTTTATGTATGATTTTCCAAAAATAATTTTTTTTTTTTTAAACATTGGTGGCTATCTTTTCTTGAAGACAGTGGCTAGGTTTTATAATTATATAACAGAATATTTGTAAATATTTAAAAGTGGAAAGCAATTAAACGAAAAAATAGTTTTTCCGATTTCTATTACCACAATTACTTTTTAAATAAATAATAAAAACTTATTTTTATAAAAATATTTAAAAGCACAACTACATGATTTTATAAAGAACAAAATTATATCCATTAATAAAAGGTATTTTAAATTATATATTAATTATTTCGGTGCCTATTTGAGAAACATCTGTTGAAGGTTATTTATTACATCACACATTAAAACAGTTATAAATTTAAATTTATTATGATTGATTAGAATCACTGTCGCCTATTGATAACTAAAACCTTGATAAATTGAATTCTTTGATAATACTTTTTCGTTTCCGTGATCTCTTCGGAAAACATCAAAAAAAGAGTTTTAAGATCAGAATATGTAAAAAATATACCTCTGTAAATCAAATATGTTTGTTTGATAAATTTTAAAATTACAAAAAACATTATTATTTTTTTTTTGATGTTCGCTAATTAATAAAGATTAATTTTTTGTGTCTATAAATCATTCTGTTAAAAAAATTAAGCAAGGCGTCTCCAGTAAAGGGTCCAGAAGTTTTCTTAAGTTGCCGCACATTTTTATGAGTCATGAAGGACATAATTTCAAATATGTCAAATAGCTATGTAGTAAACTTCTAAGTTTATGTCCAATGTTTAAATGAAATCAATTTTTCATTTAGGGGGTTAAAAAAATTACTAAAGATATCCCTTTTTGGATAGAAATAGGGGCCCGCGCGTAACAACAAACAAAAATAATAAAAATATTGCCTTAATAGTTTGAAACGTATAAATAGCATTTCTACTAATTATTATTTTAACATAATTCTCTTATATACGAGATTTTATTTTTTCAATAAAATTTTTGTTTGTTTAACGTCCTTCAATGCTACTAAGGCTAATCGGACTATGCTCTAGTTGGAGTCCTAAATTTTCCTATCCAGGTATAATTAGGATAGGGATCTTTAACGAGTACCTGCCATCGTACAGGCTCGGGACTTCCATATAACGTCCTATCCGAGGGACGACATGACTAAGGATTTTTTGCTCCCATTAAAAAATCCCAGGGCCACCGCGGGTCGCGAACTCACGACCTTTAGTATTGTAGGTTGCCATGCCAACCACTATACCACAGGTGACCCCTTATTTTTTTTTTTTAATCCACCATTGAGGAAACTTTTGTTCGACCAATCAACTAAAGTTTTGAATGCAAAAAACGGGATAGTTCGGAATTATTCACTATCTTTCTATATTTATATAGAATAAAAGTCTAGAGGAACCATATTAGTAATTTTGTGTTAAAACATTGGAATCTACTGTTCTGGACTTATAAACGAAACTCTATAAATGAAATTAAAGCTAATTTGTTGGTACTTGTCTAATATACGACCGCCACTCCAAAAAATCGATTCTTCGATTATCCAACAATTTCTATTGTAACATATGTTCATAGAATAAACTGTATTTTGTTATCTATGGTTACAGGTACTTAAGGTTACCGATAATTATACAAAAATTACGCCCTGGATCCATAATAATCAGTGATTCCTGGAAAGCATATAATAGTATATATATTGAAGGATACGAACATGTTACAGTTAACCATAAATATAATTTTGTGGATTCTGTATCACTTCAACATACCCAAAATATCGAAAGGTTATGGAGCAGTGTTAAATGGGGAAATAAGAAAAGACGAGGTACAATCAGAAAGTTCTTAAAATCCTATTTAGCCGAGTTTATGTGGAGAAAAGAGTTGGAGAGGAAAAATGTTTATTTCAAACAATTTTACAAGATATATCTGATTTTCATGTATTTAATAATAATAATTAAGTAAGTTTGTTTGGTTAAATCTTATTTTATTTTTAATTAATCAATTGCATTATCCATACGAAAACAAATAACCTAAAGAAGGTTACACATACTATATTCGATTGTATGAAAGTAAATTATCAAGGTTAAAAAATCGATTTTTTGGAGTGGCGGTCGTATAGTAGACAAGTACCAATTTGTTCTTAAAAGTTTTGCCGAAACCAACAAAGACAGACCTGATTTTTTTTTTTTATAATTTGGTATATTTCGATATTGCTCGATGTTTGGTGCCAAAATTTTATTTGTGTTTTTGTTAAATTTTGTTGCGTGTTGTTAAGATAAAAGTTTGTTGATATTTTATAATTCGAAAGTCTGAAAAAATTTCGTTTTATCAACGTTTTGGTCTGCGGCTATGATCACCATGTCCAAATGTATAAAACAAATCATATTTCATGTTCACAGTTCATTTTTTCATCGAACGAAAAATGTATATCACACTTCGATACCTTATTCTCGATCCTCATTTTGCTAATACTAAACGTTATCTGGTCCATAATTCTTGGGATTTAATACAGCGGCCTTTACTGATATTTCCTTATACGACTCTTGTCATGCAATCTCCTTTCATTCAACATTCCGGACTCATTCATGCTTCAAAACACTTTCTAACTGACGTTTTGATTTTAAATAATTTGCGAATTGACTAATGGAAAATTTCTTCTTTATGTTTTTATTTTATTTTAATTTTCTTTGAATATAAATTTAGTTTGTTTGTTTAACGTCCCTTTATGCTTTTAATGGGAGTCTTCATTATTGCCTAAAAGGTATAATTAGGATAGGGATCTTTAACTAGTATCTGAAATCGTACAGGCTCGGGACCTCCATTTTACGTCCTATCCGAGGCAGGGCATAGCTAAGGATTTTTGGGTCTTCTTTACAAAACGACATCATGTTACTTTTTAACTGTTACATTTATACTCACTTGTAACCGGAAAGGTAAACACACTACAATTTGGGATCTATTATAAACGTGATTTTATAAGCAAGGTTATAAACTGCGTGATAAAAGTATTCTTGATTTCATTTGTATCTCGAAATTAGATTTCCTCGAGACAAAATGAATCTTTTGGAATTAAGCAATTCATTATCATCTCAAGAAAAGTGTATTGAAATACTAAGAAGTTATGGCATTCTCCATAAGAATAGGAAGTGTTCCCTGGAACATGACATGAAGTTGGAGATTACAGGAGGTCACACACCAAGATGTGAGCTAGAAAAAAGGTTGCAGGTCAAGTTTTAGTATTTTTAAGGAGACTTGGTTTAATTTTAGCAAGCTACCTTTAAACAAAGCTTTGATATAAAATATACATGGTTTTATAAATTAACATCTGTTCTTATAAATGTAATTGTAACAGTTAAAAAGTAATATGAGGTCGTTTTGTAAAGAAGACCCGGATTTTTTACTCCCATTAAAAAATCCTAGGGTCACCGCGGAACGTGAACCCGCGACCTTTAGTATTGTAGATTGCCATGCTAACCAGTACACCACAGGAAACCCCGGAATATAAATTTAATTCAAAATATTAAAATTTAAAATTACTGAGTTTTTTTCTTTGTAGGTTAATTCATACCTGTCAGCAAATAGTTATAATCAGCGAATGTGATTATATAAAGGAATTAATTTAATAAGCACTTTAGACACGAGTATGAAAAGTGCCCAGCAGCACCTCTTTTCGGGCTTAACACTAATTCAGGAGAGGAGGTCTCTCATCCAGCTTCTTTTTAGCCGCCTTCTAAGGGGCATGTCAGCCGTGGTCATGTAATAATCGTGTTGTTATGTCCGCGCAATTTAGGATGAAAACTTAAATAAAGAGTTGGGTCTTTTTCGTTAAATTCCCGCATCTATTTTTATTACAAAAATCATGTTTATAAAAAAAATATTTACATTTATTACCTGTTACTCTAATGACCAAAATGTCGACATTATTATTGGGTTCCTGATAAGAGAATCTGCGCAAACCTCCCTTAAATAATTTTTCCAATTAGTAACAGTTTCCGCAGACATACCTAACCCCTCTTGGCAAAATAAGGTGGTTTCATACTTTTTTGTCCAAGCATAAATGAACATCATTGCTGTATTTAAAGGATGTTTCGAAGTTTTACCTACTCTAATGCCAATTTTCAAACAACTTGCATGGTGACATCGCCATCTAAAAACCGTCCCTCTCTAATATAAATTCACAATGTGGCCATTCCGGCATTGTATTTCCTTGTGGAACAGGCCTTTTTCTTGAAGAAATTTAATTGTTTGGTCCATATCTTTAAAATCATCGTATTACTTAAATAAAGCCATAATTCAAAATATACCTACTCATACATATGTTATTAATAGTATGGATAATGGTTAATCACATGTTTATATTTCGAACAATAAATTAGAGATGCGGGGATTAAACGAAAAAGACCCAAAAATAGTCTGTGATGGTTTCGTATATGGTGGTTGTTGTAGTGAGTCTTGGTGCAGAGTTTTGTTAATTTGCGTACGAGCGTCTGTTGTCCAAAAGGGTTTTAGTAAATAAGCGTAGGTATTCAGTGTCTGTCTGATTTTCACTTTTTTTCGATTAAAAAAATAAATAAAAAGTTGTTACAGTATTTTTTATTAACTGTTCAGTTTTTTTATTTACTTTTTTAATTTTGACTTGAGGATCACCAAGTCATCGTTCCGCCGAACAGTAGTCCAAGGTCACGTGTCTGAGGAATTTGGTTGTCGCCAATAAAAACTGGTGGACACGTATCCCTTCTAAATGTGAAAGTTATGTGCTGTAATTTATCATGATATAATTTATTTTTTCAAATGGAGTATTATTTTTATAATTTAATTCATTATAAAGGTTGTGGAATGGAAACATTTTTATAAAGAATAGAAGAGTATTTTTTCTTTTTTTTTTATCGATTGCTTTTATGAAAAATGTTAGTTTTCTTCCTTCGCTATGAGATGAAAAATAAATTAAGGAAATAGTGCAATATTGATATTATTATGTTTGCTATATCAAAACTTGAACAGTAATGGATGAAATGAAACTTGGAATTTTTACATTTCCTTGCATTAAAAAGGAGGAGTTATTAAAATATGCTTATATACGTAACTAAAATAAATTTGGTTAACATTTTATAATACTTCCATATTGCACAGCAGTATATAAAGTTGGTTATTATATTTTGTTCCGTTGATGTATCCATGTTTAGCTAGTAAATATGTATTAAAGAATGCACAAAATATCTCGGAAGAAACGATAAAATAATTTGAGAGAGATAAGAGTTGTATCAACTGTTCTTGGCCTTCATTTTCAAGAGATATTTATCTCTAAGCGTCTAACACGAAATGTGAAAGTGGCTGTGATAATAGAAACATATTAAGTTCAAATCGCGAATTATAACAGGATCGTTTAGAAAAGTTCTGATTTTGAAGGTTATAACCGATATTATATATATGTGTATTCAATAAATGAAACATTTGTTTTCTTCGAGCTGTTTTTCATTACTTCATTGAATAAATGATGCAATAAGAATAAATTTGCATTTTTAAAAGTTATTTGTTAGCGGAGATTAAATTCTCATCTTGTACCTACATGACAAAACGAATCAGCTGGGGACACGTCAGAAGTATTCTTCGAACCTGGCAACCTGTTATAATGTATAACCTTTAATTTCCATCTGTTCATTGAAAAAGGTCAACCAGTCTAGAACGACTTCTTGAAGAATAAAGAAAAAATTGTATCAACGAACACTGAGCGGCTTCACAGGAGAGAATAATTATATTTATATATATATATATATATATATATATATATATATATATATATACATAAATAAATAGTATTTATTTATCATTCACTAACATTTTTGCTAAAATTCCGAAACCATAAATAAATTGTGTAAACGAAATTATAAATTAAAAAAAATACATTTTAGATTTTATTTTCCATTTTCTGACATTGTAACTGTATTAAAATATATTTATTACCAACTTATCAATGTTTTTTTAAATTTTAAATCATTAGTTTGTTATTGTTTGTTTGTTAGTTGGTTTAATGTCACTTTATGCCACTAAGGCTAATCGGAAGATGCTACAGTGGGAGTCCTAATTTTTGCCTATCCAGGTATAATTAGGATAGGGAACGAGTACCTGACATCGTACAGGCTCGGGACCTCCATTTTACATCCTATCCGATGGACGGCATAACCAAGGATTTTTTACTCCCTTTAAAAAATGCTAGGCCTACCGCGGGACGCGAACAGCAACCTATATATTGTAGGTTTCCAAGCTAACCACCATACAACTGGTGACCCCATTAGTTTGTTATTTTTCTTAATTAATTTAATTTTTTAGAATATTTTACCATATAAAATTCCAGATTATACGTATTATAATTGCATATATTTTTCCTTTACTACTTACATATCAAATCAATCATAAACTTGAAAATCCTTTTATATTCATAATTATGATGTAACTTTCAAAAGAAAAATATTATCATACAAGTATTTAGTGGTTTTCAACTATCACAGCTTCAATTTTTAACCATATTTTATTCAACTTTTAAATCTTAAGAAAAACTGTAATACTTTGCCTTTATTATATATCAGATTGCGTAGAAACGGGCTAAATACTTAAAAAATAACTGGTTTGTAAAAAAATATTTTTTTTTAATGTAAAAAACTATCAAAACGGAGACGGATTGTATTATATATTGGTCGGTCCTCTTGTTTTGCGATATAAAATTTGAATGTTATTTAGTTTATTAGACCAATTTGTTTTGTTATCATAATTTGTAATTAATACATTTATTAAATCAAATTAATCATAAATTTTTTTGAAAATTACTTTTTATGTTCTCATTTAAGATCTAATTTCAAAGAAAGATAAATTTGAATAGAAGTATTAGGTTATAATAAATGCAATCATATCATACAGCTTCAATTTTTAACCATATTTTATTCAACTTTTAAATCTTAAGGACAATTGTTATATTTTACCAAATATAAGTTATTAGGTGGTATTTATGATATGGAAATCGTTTTGTCATGAATAATTAATTTTTTTTTTGTGTGTTTATACCTATTCTATAGGTATAAATAAGCTTTATATTTTAATTTTTGTGAGAAGATGTCAGATTTTAGCCCCATAAATTCGTTTCAAAATCTAACAACTGTAATTTCGTCCGTGTGGTTTTATAGATTTTTAAACAAGAAGACAACGAAACAAGTTTTATTAATAAAAATCAAGTTTTTATGTTTAATTTTTAGTTTGTAAAGCTACATAATGAGGCAGAACTGAAATTCAAATACTTCCCCGAGAGAAGTAACATTTATTTAAGCTATTAAAACTAGCAATTGATAGGCCGATAAGATGGTATTAATATCCGACATATCTTGAAATAAAAATTACGTCAAACTCACAAGTTCTTCGAATCACGCAGGACAAAAGCAGTCTTTTAGATGTCCTTGGGAAATCACACTTTATTCACTCAGGCTGGAAAACTGCTCATACACACAGATTCTACGATACTAAAACCAATATTATGAAGGAAACACATAGTCGGAATTAGACTTTAGCCTACAAGATAACTCTATAAATAATATAATGTAAATAGTGAATTATTAGTAAATATACCAATTCATTAAATACATTAAAGTATTCACTAAGTTAAAATCAAATGAAGTATGTAATAAAAAAAAAATATTATCAAGTTGGAATATTTTTATAAGCATATACGTACATCATCCAACCAATTTTTGAAAAAATAATTTTAAATTGTAATTCGTTTCAGGTAAACTGGAATGAAAAATGAAATCCTTTTCATAAATAATAATAAAAAAAATACAAATAATCATTTTTATTTATTTTTTAAAAACTGTTTGTAACCTTTATTTCTTATCAGATATATATTTTTTAAATATGGTGGACTAAACAGGATTAACGACTTATCCTTTCGATGAAGTATTAAACAAATATGTAATATGTAAAATAATCATCGAGACCGGAGCACGGCGCGACCTTTCCTTTACCGGAAACTGGCGACGACTGACTAAAGTGGACTAGATTCCGCAAGATGGCAGCACATAACGAGCCTTTGATCTTATATACAACTTGCTCAACTAGTAATGGAACAAGTTCAATAATAATTATTAGATACAATAATTCAGTAATAATTATTATATCCATTTTTTCTTAACTAGTCTGAATAAAAAAGGATTAAGTAAACATTACTCATATTTTTTTTCTTAAGTTATGTTTCCTTATCATATACTCGTGGCACTTGGGTATAGATCACTTGAAACTTTCTGAATTCACATTATTTTGTTGCAAATCAAACAGGTAAAATTAATTTAAGGAATTTTGATTTGCACTTCTTAAATGGTTTATATTAAAAATATGAAATTACTAAATACCAAAGTGTCGCTTTTGTAATATATTAAAACTTTTGATGAACATATCAACACTGCAATTTTATTTTCAGTTTTTTAGATCGCCATGAAATGTAATTGAATAATACAATACTTTGCAATGCAGCTTATAAATTGTGTCAAAATTCACTGTGGTTTTGGATAATTTCTGTAATTGTAATTTTAAAAATGTTTACTTTAAAAGTGGTATTGTTTCAATTCCCTGTTTGATCTTTTAGTATGTTTGAGACATAAGGTTATATTATTATGTCGAAAGTTCTTCTGATTTACTTTTATTGAATTATCGCGAAAATTAGTCCCTTTCTGACCAACTTACTGGGTTCTGTAGTTTGCAAAGGAGTTTAAATTATATGATGAGCTATTAATAATAATAAATTAATATTAAATTAACAACATTTAAGATAGAAAGGTTTAATTAACAGTAAGAAGATTAAAAGAATTAATAAGAAAAAAAAAAGGAGAGTATTATATTTATAGATTATAGCATTATTTTAGGTGATTTCAAAAAATAAATATTTTGCCAACAATTGCCAACAATTGCATAGTTGGTGATAGTAACTGACACTGGCTATTTCCTTAATGGAACAAAATCTCTTCTAGGAATAGACGGAAAAGTAAAACTGAAAATGTTCAAGGAATATCCCACACATAGATGATAAGGCATAAAATGAATAAATAATCACCCATCACAAGATAGAAAAAAAAATTCGTTGATAGGTGAATATTTAACACGTTAGGTGCGGCATCGGTCCCCGGGGTCCGATTTCTTACATTCCCTTCTTATCAGCCGATTTTCACATGAAAATGTCCGAAAGTCCGAACACTTCTAATACTCAATTTAATCGATTTTTAATGGGATTATTGCATTTTAGGGCAGAAAATGTTGCTAACAGCTGAAATTCTGTTGTTTTCTAGAATCGGACTCCGAGGTCCGATTTTCGATAAAGAATGGCGTGAATCGGCCTGTCCTGCGCCTATTATGTCTAGTTCCGATCCTTACCAAGAGATAATGCCCTTGAGACGCTCATTTAATTCCCTTTTAATCAAAAGATAACGCTTTCGTCAAAGCGTCCGATATCGTCTGCGGCTCATACAAGCAGTCGGACCCCGGGGTCCGATACCGTCCAATCCAGGATACCCATAAAAAACTGCCGCACCTAACGTGTTAAAAATCAGATAAAAACAGACGTATATTCAAATATTGTGGTAAACAATTTAAAAGACTAATAGGAATAACATCACTAAGAATTAAATTTTTCATAAAAAGAATTAGGAATATAAAAAATGATATGCACAAAAATAATCAAGAAGACAGAAAAAATATTAAAAGTGAATAACTAATCATACTATGCCGATGGCTTATAAAGTGGTGCATGTAATATATATGGTATATATAATGGCCATTTTTATTTAATTTATAAAAATACGTAAATCTACTAAATTCAGTAGTTCGATTTGGAAAATATTTTTCAATACAAGCATCCATAGGTAAGGATCAATAACTTTAATAAAGCAATTCCAAAAAATCTTCTCATATCCGTTGTTTTCAGTTGCTATATTTAAAAAGCACTAGTTCAATTTTCAAGCACATTTTATTCAACTTTTCAATCTCAAGGGCAGCTGTTATATTCGGCCTTTATTATAGATCAAATTGCGGAAAACTGAGAAAAAAAAAAATAACGCCGGAATACTATAAATTATTATTAAATGCTTAAAAAATAATGTAAAAAAAATTATTTAGTGAAAAACTGTCAAAATGGATTCATATTTTATATTTGTCCCCTAGGTTTACAGTATACTGATATATCGCCAGGATTCTTTCAGTTGCATTGTTCATTGAGGAAATACTTTAGAAAATAGACAGCGGTATCTGACCTTTACATATTTACGTCACTCTGCAGCCCAGATTCATTGTTTCGTTATTAACACAATTTTTTTTTGTTAAAATATTTAAAGAAAACATTTCAGAAATAAAGTTCATTCAGTGAAAAAATATTTTTATTTATTCATATTTCCCATCGCTTTAAGCTAGAAGAAAAAAGACACAGTATCCTTTAAATATGGGAGCACCTACAATACTAAAGGTCGCGGGTTCGCGCCCAGCGATGGCCCTAAGATGTTTTAAAGGGAGCAAAAAATCCTTGGCTATGCCGTCCCTCGGATAGGATGTAATAATGGAGGTCCCGAGCCTATACGATATCAGGTACTCGTTAAAGATCCCTATCCTAATTGTACATGGATAGGCAAAATTTAGTAGTCCCACTGTAGCATCGTCCGATTAGCCTTAGTGGCATATATTGACGTTAAATTAACAAACCAACAAATTAACTTTATCTATCTCATTCATAAAATCATTCATTGTTTTTTCAGAAAATATAATTATTCATGAAATTGTTATACATATGTTTTGATAAGTATTAGGTTTGAGGTTCCTCCAGCTAAATGGATTATTAATACTTACTATAGGCAAATGTGTGTGTGAACAGACTAACTCAAAATCTATAAACCGTACGAACCTGAAATTGGGTATTTAGTGTATGTATACGCCCGCGTTGTCACAGCATAAATTTCATCAAAATTGGCCATACGGAGAGGGTACTTTAATGAATTTTTACGTTTTTTTCGATTTTCTCAAAAACGGCTCTAACGATTTTGATCAAACTTAGTATTTGATGTATTTATATGCCCGCGATGTGACGGCCAACACTTCATCAAAATTGATCAATTGGAGAGGGAACTTTATGTAATAAATTGCATCTATCTTCACGTGTTTGTTTTTGTTTTCTCAGAAAAGGCTGAAACGATTTTGATGAAACTAGATATAGGATGTATATGCCCACGATATTACAGCAATAATTTCATCAAAATTGGTCAAACGGAGGGAACACTTTATTTAATAAATTTTGTCTCTTTTCGCATTTTTTCCCCTTAAAAACGGCTGTAACTATTTTGATCAAACTCGGTACATTTCTATTGATTTACCTTCACGATATATTTATAAAAATAATACTCAGTAAAAGATAAGCAAGCAGTAAAAAAACTCTACTATTGATGAAATTAGGTCCTTAAAAAAATAAAGAAGCATTAATGAATCGAAAAGTACTGGGTAAAAAGTACTTCAAGTTTTGCAATACAAATACTCTATAACTTATGGAGATAACAAATATAAGCATATAAATGTGGAAAAATGTGTGAAGTTTAGAAATGGCGTTTACATATTATCGAAACACGTCAATTTCTAATCTAAGTAAGTTCGTTAGTGAAAGTTGTGTGTTGCGCGCACCACGCCAGATTTTTTGGGGGTTTATAATGCAGGGTATCATTAAATGTTCCCTGGCTCCGGGTTTTGAACTTGCTCACGGGTTTGAACTGCTTCGGGTTTCCAAACATATGTTGTCAGGGGCAACGCGTATTTCTTAATGCGTTTGCCCACTCAGCCATGCTGACACCCGAACTCAGCTGGTTTATATATAAGAATAACATACAGTGGATATTGTTTAGAACGACATCGGTTATAACGACGTACCGCTTATAGCAAAGGAAATCTTAAGTCCCTGGTTCCTACGGTCTTATTTTAATGAATTTTTACTCGGCTATTACGACCACAGCTATTGCGACTGATCGGCTTTAGCGACCCACTATGAGTCCCCCGGGAACAAAAGAAAAAGATCGCTTATAACGTCCGTCTACCGGAAAGAAGTCTCCTATCAGTCTTGCGGAATATTTCTTCCGGGGACAGGAAGGGACATCTATCACCTTTTCTAGGAAACTCCCTTCTCTGATTGTGTTTTTATTCTTTCAAACAAATTCGAATCAGTTGCGACCTATTTCTCGAATAAGACTGTTGTGCGTGGTGATATCTGGTTGTTAGTAGCGGGTTTGTTCTCCATACACTTGTGCATGGTGACACCATATCAAAGATAAGGACATTTTCGTTAGAAGAAAAATTGCATATTTGCTGTCGGCTGGAAAATGGGGAGTCGAACAGAAAATACGGACAGTTTTCGGGGACTAGTCGAACGCGGTGAATCTATAACAAAAAGATTTGTAAGAAGGCTATCATTACAATCAGCTGTTAAAAATGGCCTAGACCTGATAAAACGACCGGCGTCGTTATAAGCGATATGTTCGACGACCGCCTATAATGTCGAAATCTTTACGGTCCCTTCAATGTCGTTATAAACGATATCCACTGTAGTAAGTCAATTTACGGGGTCAAATGTACAATTAATTAATTTTGCTCTGGCTCCAGTCATTGCTGGAACATTTCCAAAATAAATAATAATAAAGGCTTAACGAACCCGAAAGCTCGGTCCGACACCACCAATCGCTACGTACGAGTACATCTTTCCACCTCCCATCTATGTCTCGGCCTACCTCTCGAATATTTTTCAGTTGACAAAGCGCTGTTGAATCTTTTACGTCTTCCGTATTCCTTTCGCAAGTAAGACTTCTAATTTTTCACGCAATAATGCACTTTATAGCTGTCTGAAATCTCGAGTTGAATCTCCGGCCCAAATATTCTACGCAGAGCTTTATCTTCAAAAACCTTGCTCATCCCTTAATGTAGGCGGCCATATTTCAGATCAGTATACCACTGTCGGAAGAATTTTAGTTTTATAAATTCAAGTTTTGAAGTATAGGGACAGAAGGCGTTAGCTAAGTAACATTACAACCCAAAAACTTACAAGAATTTCCTGCCTTTAACCTAACCTTAACTCTCTCTTCAATTACGTTTTTTCTAGTTATCCTAGATCTTAAGTATTTAAAGTTCTCCGCGTTATCAAATACCTATCTCTTTTAAGTCAAAATCGTAATTCTTCTGCAGCTTAAAAAACTAAGACAAAAAGTTGATATTAGGTCTTTATTACAATAGACACACATTTCATTTTAGCATAATGAACATAACATGTGATATAATGATTACTTTTTTAAAATCACTGCTACCAGGTTACAAATCATATGTTTGTGAAGGTTTCTTATTATTATCGGTTTCATAGTTCAATTAGTCTAAATATTTCACCCAAATTAGTGAAAATGAATTTTATTAATCTAAGTGCAATGATTTCCAGCACGAAGATTGCTGTTAAGGCTGTACAGAGATATGGATTAATTCATCCAAAAAGGAAATGTTCAAGACTTCATCGTATGGAAATCTACTCTAGAAGAAAACATGTGCCTATATATCATCAGAAGGAGGTTTCAAAAGGAAGATCTCTTCGAACAAATTTTAATATCTATGTTAAATTATTGGGCTCCCCATTAACTTTTTTTAGTTTTGTTCTTAATTAAGAAGCAGGGTTTGAAATCGATAATTATTTTTTCCAAAATATCATATTATAATCATTATTTCTGATTTTTAATTTAAAAATCATTCTTGATTTATAAATAAAAATTTAAATCGATCTTTGATATTTATTAATTGGGTTAAAAATAATAATCACTCACCGAGTGATACGGTATTAAATAAATAATAATGATTAAATTGTGATAAAAAAATATTGATCAGAAAATAAAAATCACCTTTTAAAAGCAAATTGATTTATTATAACATGTGGATTCCAAATCTTGTGGTTTTTTGCTTCTAACCTCAATAATGACCGAATTATGGCTCCCCAAATCAGGTAATTGGCTTTGAATCAAAATGGCGGATCACGATAAAGAGGTACTAGGATTGTCCCCGGATGAGCTTGGACCTTTGTGCAAAATTGTATAAAAATCGGCAAAGCAGCTTTAAATCGGAGTACAGCGGACGGACGAATTTTTTTATTCAATTTTCGGATTCTACGCATCTTGAAATGTAGTCAAATTGTTAAGGGGGAGGGGGGGTGTAAAAAAACGTATTAGGGTCTGGCCACACATGTCCGCACCGCAGCACAAATATAGGTTATGTTCAGAATATTTTTAATTTAACTTACATATTACCTTTAGTTATGCCTAAAGTTCAGGCCACACATGTCAGACACAGGCCACTTTAGGCATAACTAAAGGTAATATGTAAGTTAAATTAAAAATATTCTGAACATAACCTGTATTATTGCTACGGTGCGGATCCGGTGCGGACATGTGTGGCCAGACCTTTATTCGGAACATCACAATAATAAATTAGAAATTTATATTTCTGATTTATAAAAGTATTAGTCGAAAATTTATTATTATTGTTAATCGAAAAAATTTAATTCGAAAATAATGATTTTTTTCACTTTTGATTAAAAATAAAAATCACTCTCAATAAAAATAATCAAATGATTTTTAAAAATTCCAGATAAAAATATTGATCGGATTTGATTTATATTTATATTTTAATAATTATCGATTTCAAACCCTGTTAAAAAGTATTAAAAAGTTTGTATTTATTTTTCGAATAAAAAGATTGTTTGTTTTGCCATAATGTTTATAGAAATAAATCATATGTAGTAATGAATAGAAATAAATCATTCTTGCAGGTACAACTGTTACTAAATATATCACTGTTAGAGAAATGAAATGTGTGCCTATTTTAAAAAAGACCCTTGATATTTTGTCTTATCCGTATTCCTTCTGACTTTATTGAATGTTTCCGTCATGTAAATCCTAACTAGATTTATTAACGAACAGGAATTGGTTGGGGGGTGCGGTCAAAATAATAAGTACAAATATGTGATATTTACATATTTTATTCTAGCCAACGTTTCGTCCCAAATTTTAGGTCATCATCAGGGCTAAATGAGAAAAAAACCAAAAAAAACAACCAATCAGATAATTTATATCAACAGATACAAATGTGTGTGAAACATTAAACCAAATTAAACAAGCTAGATAAAATAAACATAAATATATTTTTGTAGAATTTAAAAAAAAATCTTAAAGTAAGGTCATGATGAAAGTAATAAATGAAAACGAGACAAAACTTAAAATGTGATATCTGAGGTAATGTAGAGAAATATATAAAACATAGGTGAACATATAATGAGGTTACAATTGATGACCTAAAATTTGGGTCGAAAAATTGGCTAGAGTAAAATATGTAAATATCACATATTTGTGCTTATTATTTTGACCGCACCCCCAACCATGTTCCTGTTCATTATATTTACGGTCGACTATCTTCCAGCATCTAGATTTATTAACATCTTATAAACTATTCCCAACTCAGCCAGCATGTTATAAAGCTTGTGAAGGTCATTAGAGTCACCAGTCTTTGAGACTTGATGTACAACTCTCTTATGATATATTTTTTCTCCGATATTTTCCAGAGAGAAAATATCTGGTCAATAGTTGAAAGGTTCCGTCTAAACCGCATTAGTAGTTTCCGATAATTCATCGGCGAATTCGGTGTCAACCGTATTAATGTGAAGATTACTAGAATAAATAGAGAATTAACGTAAAATGGACTGGTCAGAATTTCCCAGATTTAAGGTGCAATATGATATGAATGATGGAAGTGGAAAAAACAGAGACCCCAAGACGAGGCCCGGAGGGATGAGAGCTGCGGGGGGCCATTATTCTCCTAATTGCCATATCTTCTCATTACGACCACAATGGATTGCTTCCTAGATTAAATCTCATTCCTGTCACAACAACACTTCTTCCAAGCTCAATAAGGTTCGTCGTACCATATAGTAAGAATACCATATATACTATAGCGTTAGATCGTTAAATAAAAAAAGAAATAAGACTTATGTTTTTTATTTAATAAAAAACATACGATTTAAAATCCCAAACCTTTTATTGGAACAACTAGCGATTTGAGCGGACCGTCAGATCACGTTTTTGGGACTATATTGCTGGAGTTGAAGGCCTGGATGATTCCACGGGGGCCTCGAACCTTCCAGACGGGTTACTTTTACTACTATATATGAAGGGGTCGGGGCAAAATAGTGCCAAGCAAGAGTTTATTTTTTTTTTGATTCGCCATATTTTTCTAGAATATATGTTTAAATTGATTAATTAAAAGTACTTCTTTGAGTAGATTTAATGTAAAAAATTTTCATTCTTCCATAAAAAGAAATAATGTTCTAAAAATATTAAAAAACAAAACAAACTATTTTATAATGAAATATGATAAACCGGAATAATTCACCTCATTATTATGCAAACCTTATTATAAAATACCAAGAACCGAAACAAAACAATAATCTTGGTGGGAAAATAAAAATCGTAAGAAACGAGTCAAGTTTATTTAACACCAAAATATAAACATATTAAAAAAATGGATATAATAAATGGATATGGGTCATTCTCCCAATACATACGAATTTATGTCCCAATGAGATCATATTATTTATGTGATATTGCTAATAATTCAATTGCATCCACTGGTTAATAGAAAACCTCAGCTTGTTGTTCAATAATTTTTATCTCAGTAACAATTTGTTTATAGTCCTAAATTTACATTTAAAATGTCAATATCTATTTCCCTCACCTGTGCCAAAGCTCAAATTGCTGACTTTGATGGCGGCAAAAAGATATGTATTATTTTATTTATAACCTAATTTTTTTTCCATACTTGTCAGAAGGTATTAATTATTTGCTTTTAGGATATATTGCTATTTTCGAATTATAGAAAAAAAGTTATGATCCATAATCTACCTGTCCCATAGAGGCAATCTATCTCCCGCACATTTTTTTAAATCGGGCCTCAATACTTTAGAAACCTTTATTTCATTATAATTCATTGTTGGCAACATTGTAACAGATTCCCGCCTCAACAAGGATAACCTTTTTCACAGAAGTTCTGCTCTAGTTTCCTTGTGAGGGTGTTTTTATCGGTTAAAACAGCGAGTGTCGTTTCATCTCCTAACTACCTCACCCACTGATATTTCCTTAAAGGTGAGTTTGATTCACGTTATATTACAGTTAATTTGTAGGTTTTCAAGGTATTTCAATAACCCATAAATTTTGTTGATAAGAGACTGACATGGAATGGTCTACTTTATTACAACCTCAAAAACCAATCTCCCTCACTCGTGTGGAATGAGGAAAATAGGAACAAGGTGATGTTTGGCGGAATAGGATTTTATAAAAAATCTTGGTGCAACAAAAAAAAAAAAAAAAAAAGGTGATTTTTGAGTTTAGTAGAACCTGAACTTCTAATCTTATTTAAATATTGAAGTGAAATTGATTTTCAGGTTTTTTTTGAGCAAATTTAAATAATATTTAGAGACTAGCAGTATATCCCGGTTTCACCCGGGGAATTTCATTTTTCTAATAAACGTGAACAAATTTAAAGTGAAATCATAACGATTTTTATAACAATAAAGAATATACCCAGAGACTGGCTGAAGTTATGAAATTTTAATATGGACAGGTGTTCGCACCTAGTAAGAAAGATCCACTGAGCGAAATTTGGGGAATTTAGGACAAACGGTATGGAGTTTTATTAAGAAAAAACAAACTAACAGAAATTCATCTTTAAGCTGTATAACCCGGTTTGATCGGGGAATTTCATTTTTCTAATGAAATGGTTGATTTCGTAAAAAAACATTATAAATTGAGTTCATTACGATTTCTATAACAATAAAGAATATCAGCTGAAGATCGGCTGAAGTTATGCAATTTTAATATGGACAGGTGTTCGCACCTGGTATGAAAGAACTACTGGCGAAATTTGGAGAATTTAGGATAAACGGTATGGATTTCTATAAAAAACAAACAAACAAACAGAAATATTGGCCTGCAGTTTCAGCTTCTCACAAATCGGCTTGCCTAAGCCTTTGTGGCGCAAAGCGGGCCTCGTATTCCTGGGCAGACTCAGTTTCCCGCGATTCTGCCTGTCTAAGCCTCTGTTGTTCAATCCTAATTTGATGTTCGTCGAGAGTTTCAGCTGCTCGTATTTGACGTTGTTTTTAGCTTTTGAGCTCACTACTCCTATTAAAGCTCGCTTCTTAGGAGGCATTTATAAAAAATAAATTCACCATACATGTAAATAAACGTATTGTAATTTAAAAAAATCTGGTGCGTGCGCGCAACACACAACTTTCACTTACCAACTTACTTAGAATAGAAATTGACGTGTTTTGCTAAACATCATTTCCCAAAGTCACACATTTTTCTACATTCATATCTTATTTTTGTTAATCGTAAAAGCCGTTTTTGAGTAAATAAAAAAAAAACCGTGAAAATGATACAAAATTTATTAAGTAAAGTCCCCCCTCCGGGTGATCAATTGTAAATGAAATTTTGGTTATCACATCTTTGGCATATAAATACATTAAATACCAAGTTTGATCAAAATCGTTAAAACCGTTTTTGAGTAAATAAATAAAAAATCTGGTGCGTGCGCGCAACACACAACTTTCACTTACCAACTTACTTAGATTAGAATTTGACGTGTTTCGCTAAATATCATTTCCCAAATTCACACATTTTTCTACATTCATATCTTATTTTTGTTAATCGTTAAAGCCGTTTTTGAGTAAATAAGAAAAACACGTGAAAATGATACAAAATTTATTAAGTAAAGTCCCCCCTCCGGTTGATAAATTTTGATGAAATTTTTACAGTCATATCTCGGGCATATAAGTACGTCAAATACTCAGTTTGATCAAAATCGTGAAAGCCGTTTTTGAGCAAATAAAAAAAAAACAAGTGAAAATGATACAAAATTTATTAAGTAAAGTCCCCCCTCCGGTTGATCAATTTTGATGAAATTTTTACAGTCATATCTCGGGCATATAAGTACGTCAAATACCCAGTTTGATCAAAATCTTTAAAGCCGTTTTTGAGTAAATAAAAAAAACATGTGAAAATGATACAAGATTTATTAAGTAAAGTCCCCCCTCCGGTTAATCAATTTTGATGAAATTTTAACAGTCATATCTCGGGCATATTAGTACATAAAATACTCAGTTTAATCAAAATCGTCAGAGCCGTTTTTGAGCAAATAAAAAAAAACAAGTGAAAATGATGCAAAATTTATTAAGTAAAGTCCCCCCTCCGGTTGATCAATTTTGATGAAATTTTTACAGTCATATCTCGGGCATATAAGTACGTCAAATACCCAGTTTGATCAAAATCTTTAAAGCCGTTTTTGAGTAAATAAAAAAAACATGTGAAAATGATACAAGATTTATTAAGTAAAGTCCCCCCTCCGGTTAATCAATTTTGATGAAATTTTAACAGTCATATCTCGGGCATATTAGTACATAAAATACTCAGTTTAATGAAAATCGTTAGAGCCGTTTTTGAGAAAATCGAAAAAAACCTAAAAAGTTATTAAGTAAAGTACCCCCTCCCTTTAAGTAATTTTGATGAAATTTATGCTGTCACATCGCGGGCATATACCTACACTAAATACCCAATTTCATGATCGCACGGTTTATAGTTTTTGAGCTAGTCTGTTCACACACAGACACACAGACACACACACACACACACACACACACACACACACACACACACACACACACACACACACACACACACACACACAGACCATTTCGCGGGACTTGGTCATTTCGACTCAGGGGACCCCAAAACGTGTATTTCCGTTGAAAACCGGAAGTCGAAATTTTTCACGATCGCAATACTTCCACTTACTATATATTTCATATATAGGTAATTGAAAGTAAAAAAATCTGGTGCGTGCGCGCAACACACAACTTTCACTTACCAACTTACTTAGATAAGAAGTTGACGTGTTTTGTTAAATATCATTTCCCAAAGTCACACATTTTTCTACATTCATATCTTATTTTTATTAATCGTTAAAGCCGTTTTTGAGTAAATAAAAAAACCCGTGAAAATGATACAAAATTTATTAAGTAAAGTCCCCCCTTCGGTTGATCAATTTTGATGAAATGTTGGCTATCACATATTTGGCATATACATACATCAAATACCCAGTTTGGTCACAATCGAGAAAGCCGTTTTTGAGTAAATAAAAAAAGCACGTAAAAATGATACAAAATTTAATAAGTAAAGTGCCCCCTGCGGTTGATCAATTTTGATGAAATTTTTACAGACATATCTCGGGCATATAAATAGATCAAATACTAAGTTTAATCAAAATCGTTAGAGCCGTTTTTGAGAAAATCAAAAAAACACGTGAAAATGTTACAAAATTTATTAAGTAAAGTCCCCCCTCCGGTTAATCAATTTTGATGAAATTTTTACAGTCATATCTCGGGCCTATAAATAGATGAAATACTCAGTTTAATCAAAATCGTTAGAGCCGTTTTTGAGAAAATAAAAAAAAAACCTAAAAAGTTATTAAGTAAAGTACCCCCTCCCTTTAAGTAATTTTGATGAAATTTTTGCTGTCACATCGCGGGCATATACCTACACTAAATACCCAATTTCAGGTTCCCACGGTTTATAGTTTTTGAGCTAGTCTGTTCACATACACACACACACACACACACACACACACACACACACAGACACACACACACACAGACCATTTCGCGGGACTTGGTCATTTCGACTCAGGGGACCCCAAAACGTGTGTTTCCTTTGAAAACCGGAAGTCGAAAATTTTCACGATCGCAATACTTCCACTTACTATATATTTCATATATAGGTAAGTGAAAGTAAAAACATGTGAAAATGATACAAAATTTATTAAGTAAAGTCCCCCCTCCGGTTGATCAATTTTGATGAAATTTTTACAGTCATATTTCAGGCATATAAATAGATCAAATACTCAGTTTAATCAAAATCGTTAGAGCCGTTTTTGAGAAAATCGAAAAAAACTTAAAAAGTTATTAAATAAAGTACCCCCTCCCTTTGAGCAATTATGATGAAATTTTTGCTGTCACATCGCGGGCTTATACATACTCTAAATACCCAATTTCAGGTTCGCACGGTTTATAGTTTTTGAGCTAGTCTGTTCACACACACACACAGACACATACACACACACACACACACACACAGACCATTTCGCGGGACTTGGTTATTTTGACTCTGGGGACCCCAAAACGTGTATTTCCGTTGAAAACCGGAAGTCGAAAATTTTCACGATCGCAATACTTCCACTTACTATATATTTCATATATAGGTAAGTGAAAGTAAAAAAAACAAAAACATATGGTTTAAAAATCCCAGAACTCGACGCCTACCAAGGGACGGTCTTACCGGGCCTTGTTGGCCTCTTCAAAATGTATAAAATGATATTTTAGGCTGTTTTTCAACTCAAACGGTCGATTTCGTAAAAAAAAACCCATTGTAAAGCGAGAGCGTGACGATTTTTTTAACAATAAAGAATATACTATGAGATTGGCTGAAGTTATGCAATTTTAATATGGACAGGTGTTCGCGCCTGGTATCAAAGAACCACTAAGCGAAATTTGGAGAATTTAGGACAAACGGTATGGATTTCTATAAAGAACAAACAAACAAACAGAATTTCAACTTTATTTATAAGATTACAAGGACTTAGTTCACACGTATTGGGTTTGTTTGTTTAAAGTCTCTTTATGCTTAAGGTTAACCGGACGATGCTACAGTGGGAGTCCTAAATTTTTCATATCCACGTATAATTAGGATATGAATCTTTACGAGTACTTGACGTCGCACAGGCTCGGGTTTTCTATTTTACGGGGGGGGGGGAAGGGATTAATCGAAACATTTTATTTGACCGAAAATGTTCTTGAAAGCCTGAAAAGATTGACACAACTTAGAAACCACTACGACTATTTTTCTCGCAAAAACCGCGGTTTTGCGCTTATAACGAAGGCGAAATGAATGATTTGTGGGGAATGACCCATGTAGAAATAAAATTTAAAGAAAATCAAATTAAATATTCGCTATCTAACGTAATATACGTAAATACATTGTGAGAAAAATGTGGGAGACCAAATTTCTAAAGCACAGCATGCATTTTACGCTTTCTCTGGTTGCAATTTTACAGGGCAGGAATTAGTTATTTAAAAACCCAAAGAATTTTCTAGATCGTGTTCAAAGTGTATTCTATCATTAATTGATCGAAAAGGTATAAAACAGTTTGTCTGCCCTTTATACTCGTATTATGTTAACCGCTTCTCTTTTGATTAAACAAGGTTATTATACAAAACAGGGTATGAAAGGAGTGTTTTCATCATTGAAGTTAGAAAAAGGAGTTGAATATCAGCCTACCCCTAATGTTACTCAGTTCTTCTTAAAAAATCAACTGAAAAATGTACGTTGAATGAGTTTGGTGCAAGGCCAATCAGGCAATTTGGAAAATTTCATCACCAAATTGCCTAATTGGCCTTGCCCCAAACTAATATGTAAATAAAATTTCACGTCAAATTTCAAATTGTTTGGTAAAGAATTTAGAAGGATTAAAGTTTTTATTTTTTACATCTCCTATTTGACAATAGGAAGTATTAATGATCCATTCATTTAGCACTTACTGGATTATTCCAGCAGAGGCGAGATAAAATTAAATAACACACTGATAGCTAATGTCTTCTATATATTACGTAGGACTAAATGCCACCTAAAAATGACTATATAGAGCAATCTATAATCATATTTAGGTGGCATTTCCATCATAGACATGTAGTCCTACCTAATATACAGCAGACTGCAGCTACAGTTTATTTTTGTTAAAAATGTTGCTTGGTACTATTTTGCCCCGACCCCTTCATATAAGGAGCGAGTGACTGGGCCAATTAGTCTTACAATTAGTCTTGTCTTGACTGCGAAGCTCAAGCCATATGATTTGTGTGCTATAAAGTTATAATTTTTGCAACCTGCTCAAATGTTTACGCTGTTTAAATTCGTGTGACATTGATAATTGTATATTTTTGTTAAATAAATATTAGTTAACCCACAGAAGTGTTACAACACTATATGGTGACTTACTTATGGACGTAGTGTAACTTACAATGATCTAAAACTAACTGAAAAAGGACACAGCCCACAACAAACATCAATAAAGAAAGAACTCAATACACTTACTCATATAGCCTATCCTTGTATATATACAACTCTCGTATACCGATGTTTGTCGGAGGTAACCCCATAAACTACAGAACCGATTTGGATGAAATTTGGTTCATTGGGTGCAGTTTTGTCCAACTTAAAAGATAAGGTAGTTTTTATTTCGATTAATGGCCTCAACATTTCTTTTATTGGACATTAAATGCTTATTATACTACAATTAGTGTTATTATTTGTAAGTTTGAGAAATTTCCAACAGATGCCGGTGTAAGTTAATTTAATGAAAAACACTTCATTTTCTTTCGATATTTGGGGTGGGTAAGAATCCAGTAGCCAACTCTATTTTTTCCGGCTTGGAATGGGAAAATCCGTATTTCTCCCATGGACAATTGTGTATCGCCTTTTCACGTGTGGGGAAAAGATCGAATCTATTTGTTTTAGCATAAGACATTTTGATATCCTGTTTCAGGTAGAACCTACCGATATGATATCTAATTACATATCATCATATGTTATGTCCTGATTTTAATTAATATGCTTTATGGCAAAAGATTAATTTGGTACATTTGAACAATTGTGATTGTACTAAACCCTATTGCAATTATATTCTTTATTAGTTCCTTTTACATGTGTGTTATTTAATTTAATCTTGCCTCTGCTGGAATAATCCAGTAAGTGCTAAATGGATGGATGATTAATACTTACTATTGTCAAATAGGAGATGTAAAAAATAAAACTTTAATCCTTCTAAATTCTTTACCAAAGAATTTTAAATTTGGCGTGAATTTTATTTTAAATCCCATTGGTTTAAAGATTAGCTTAATCTGTTTTACCTTTATCAGTGAATATTTATTTGGCTGTATTAAAAAGAATAGGATATAATAACGCATTATAGTTACTGAGCGGCCGGGTCTGCTTACTTGAACAAGTTGTGTTTTCGCATAAAAATATCAGTCTACATCAGTGGATTCTATTAACTTCGTGAAAATATTTATGCGTATGGTATTTAAAATTCATTTGCCTATTTCAGATTTAAGATATTTAATTTAAGATTAAGAGTATGATAATATTTGTATTGTAATGAACCATTCGTTGTCATGGAAAAGGGGAAATGCTTGGGTGGCTTGAAGGGGAATGCACTATAAAGAAGGGTATTGTGGTGTAGTCATGAAGAACTCCACTAAGTATGGAAAGTTCATTAGTTTACAAGAATCTAACCTGTAAGAGTAGAAACAAAGTACGAAAGCCAAATAATTTTTTTAAAATTAACTTTAAACTTTCAACTAAACTTTAAAAGGATATTTATCCGAAAAATATCCCTTATTAGAACTTAGAACTAGAAATCTAAATAGAAAACTTCATTTAGTTCCATGAAACAAATAATTTCCATTAAATGAACAGAACGGCCTTAATTATAAACAACTGTCATTAACGGCTTACTGCGCATGCGTGGGCTCATGAGGCGTGTTTTATGAGGTAAAGGAATATTTTTCTTTTTTTCTCCTGTGTATGTTTACTTGATTTTTTTCATATTTAGCCAGTTTTTATTTTTTGGCGTAACGAGAGACAGCTAATTTCTCCAAATAAACAAAAACAAAGGTACTTCATAGGAAAACAAAAAAGGCGCCTTCCCTATTTAAGCAATTCGAAGAAAATGTAAACATTGGAAAAAAGTTATGAGATAAAGTGCCCCCTCCGTTTGATCAATTTTTGCTGTCATATCCCTACATCAAATACCCAGTTTTATCAAAATCGTAGGAGCCGTTTTTGAGAAAATCGAAAAAGAACCTGAAAAGTTTTTAAATTAAGTATTTGAACAATTTTGATGAAATTTTTGCTGTCGCATTAATACCACATACCTAATTTAAGCTTTGTACGGTTTATAGTTTTTGAGCTATTCAGTTCACACACAGACCATTTCGCGGGACTTAGGTTATTTGGACTGAGGCGACCCCTAAACATGTATTTCCGTTGAAAACCGGAAGTCGAAGTTTTTCCCGATCGCAATACTTTCTCACTATATATTTCATATATAGGTAAGTGAAAGTAAAAACTGAACAATCGATGAAACATATTCATTTTTTTTTTAATAAAAAAAAGTGAAAATCAGCCGCCGGAAGGAGTTGAAATCATACATATTGGATTTATCGAACGACTGATTCAATCACATGTAATTTCAATTAAAAATTAATTTTAGCTGAAATAAATTTAAACGGCTGTCATCAGTATTGATATAAAATTATATAAATACAGAATTCAATAAGCTACAACTTTCTTTATACAATTCTGAATTCCTATGTTTTTATTCAATTTTTAGGGGACATTGCTGTTATCTTATAAATAAACGAGCAGACCCTGACACGCGTTGCTGTGGCTCAGTATACTCGTATATAATGCGTTGAATTAATTAAATCCTATTCTTTCTAATACAGTACAAAGTTCACTGATAAAACCTCAGCTAAATATATATAAATAACACACATGTAAAGGGAACTAATCAATATATATTATAAAGCAAAGTGTACAATGTGCGTGCCGATAAGGCTCAGAAACGACTCCACGGACGATTAAGAGATTTATGTCAGCGTGTAACTGTATGCCCCCTAACGGAGAAGAAGGTTTCCGTTTTTCTCTTAAGGGTGTGAAATTGAAGAGAAAAGCACTGGAATTTTAAGGCTCTCGCACCATTTAATTAGCCTCTCTTAGATTGAGATACGAGTTTATGAATGAAAGATTTAGTTCGAGGTTCAGGCTACCAGAAAGCGCTAGGGTGCGTTTCACTCTATGTTTATTGTTCATTCATCCAGGGAGGTTGTAAAGGTTATATATTTTTTCAGCTGTTCTTTTTAAATTACTAAAAAATTAAGCGATAATAATTAGTTTATCCTTTGCTTTCAAAATGAAATAATGATTCAACATCTCTGCAATCAATTAGAAAACCAACTGGATTCATAAAAAAATTAATTTTCTCTTAAGAAGACCAATTGATCAACAGATTACGTTTAATCAGTATATAATGTATACTTAACTAAATTTAATGCAATATGAGTGAACATTTCTGAATAGTAGAGTGATCGAATAAAAAGACACAAAAAAAAAGAAGAGATAAATTGACTGAATATAAATCGAAAATAAAAAGTTTAAAGTGTTCTATTGTAGTTATGAAAAAGAAGTTGTTTTGATTACTATGTATGATAGGCATTCCGGTTGAAAAATGACTAACTCCAAATATAGCATTTTTTCAATAAGAGTTTATCATCCCTCTTGGTTCTTTAAAAAGAAATATGGTGAAAAAATTGTGCCTTCATGAAATTTTTCTTTTCACTTTGTAATAGTAATAAGATTCGAGTTCTGCAGAGTCAAATTACGGGGGGATATCTTAAGGGAGATTGAAATGGAGGAAAAGTCTTAAAAAAAAGTTTCTAAGAATCTTCGGTAGTTTCTATTCTTCTGGATCTAATAGGATCATCACAGTATTCGGCGCTTAAGTTATATTCGAAATATAATATCTTTAACTGAGGTATTAGATTTTTCAACTATAATCTAATAAGTTATTATCTGCTGACTGCTTGGAATGGGCTTATTCGATTCAGAATTACAGAAACCATAAAACACGATGCATGACTCGACAAAGTTTCATTAAAATTAATTGTTCATTTTCCATTTTCAACCCCCTATAAAGTATATAGGGTTCCTTATTTGGGCGGACTCTGCAGTTCTCGAATCTTAATATTGATACCAAGTTAAAACCGAAGTTTCAAGAAGGTGCTAATTTTGTTCTATATTTCCTTTAATTTTAAAGTTTTTCTGTTATTACCGGAGCGAAGCCGGGCACCCTAGCTAGTAAAGAATATAATTGGAACATGGTTTAGTACAATCACAATTGACAGTTAGCAAAAATTTACGAAATAAATCTTTTGCCATAATACATGATCATTAAATTCAGAATATAATACGTGATGATATGAGATATCGTATCAGGAGGTTATACTAATTAGTGCGTAATGATTTTGGATAACCCGTTTTTGGCTAAAACAAATAGATTCGATGTTTTCCCCATACGAGAAAAGGCGACGCATAAGCCCATGGTAAAATACTGATTTTGATAGTTCAAGCCAAAAAATATATGTATTTGGCTACTAGATGCTTACCCACCCTAACTAATCAACTTCCACCACCATCTGTTGGAAATTTATAGAGCTTACGAATAATCAGAAATCATCTCAATTGTAGTTTAATAAGCATTTAATTTGCAATAAAAGAAACATTGTTGTCAATAATCAAGATAAAAACCATCCTATCTTTTAAGTTGGACAAAACTATGAATAGTTTTTGAACTCCTACAAACATCGGGACACAAGATTTTGATATATATATATATATATATATATATATCCTTATATCCTTATATATATAAAAATCTCGTGTCCCGATGTTTGTCTCTCTATTTCTCAGAAACTACTCAACCGATTTTAATGAAATTTGGCTCAATGTATATAGTTTTGGCCAAATTAACGGACCGGATAGTTTTTAACTTGATTAGTGATAAAAATAATTCTTATATAGCGAATTATTGCAAATACAGTAGGTCGTATTTCGATTTATTAACATGGCGTCATATGTCGATTTCATAATGTTTTTGTTTATAAGCATGCTATTGTAATACAGGTTATCATTATTATAATTTTGTATTGCGTTATGTGAGTGCAGTTATTTGTTCCTATATTATTATTTTCCACAGACAAATAGTTATACAAATTTGTATTTATTGTTAATTTTCATTAAAGAATAAATAAATCAAGAAAAGGTTAAAATAAATTCTCAAATGTGTAGGTACTTTTTCTCCCTTTTCCTTTTTTATTTGTATTTAAATTAAATTACTAGCTAAGCGCTAAAACGCTTTGCTGTGGCCCACCCTGATATCAACTTTTAGTAAAGTAAATACATTTTAATAATTTAAATTAGGCTATTATTTGAAATAATACTCTATAAATGTTGTAACAGCACCTACTGTCATAGGTGTAACCTAATAGAAACCTGACTTGGGGAGTCAGTGTTGCCAAAAATTAGTGAAAATTAGTAAGCTGGCTACACTGCGGATAACCAGTCGTAAAAACTCCCTCACAAAAAGAGTGTGTTTTGATTAGGTGTTGTGGGATACTTTGTGTTTTGCTAAAGAACTGCATAATTAAGACCTTATTATTATATTTTCAGTTGATTTATTTAACAGAAGTTTCTTTATTTTCATTATTCGTTTTGTTATTATTATTTAAATACAGTGTTTTTTTATTTTACCAAACCTTTTTATCATTTTTATCCCGAGATCTAAAATGTAAAATTTAAAAAATGTCAGTGAAGATTTGTAATTCCTCCTTTATCAACAATAATTTAAAGTTGAGAAAATTTAATCCCATTCGAATAGAGGATGTTACTTCCTGTTCAGCAGAGTAGTAATTATCTTTAAATGTAAAATTTAAGAAATGTTAGCGAAGATTTTGATCCTTTCTTTAATTTAAAGTAGGCTATTATTGGGAATGATATTTCGTTGTTAATTTTACCAGAATACAATTTTTTACTTATCTTTAAATGATTGTTGATTAAGAAAGGATTACAAATCGCGGCATTTTTTAAATTTTACCTTTAATGATTATTACACCTCTACTGAACAGGAATAATTGTTATTTGGGTAACTTCAAGTTTCAGATTTATCTGCCATAAATATGAGAGTACTACTGCAAAATAATTCATCGGCAGATATATTTTTTAAACAATTGCTCTATATTGGAAACGGTGAAATAGAGCTGCATTGAAATTCAAAATTTATCAAATTACCAGAAAATTTCTGTACTGTTGTAGAGACGAAAAATGAACTGTCTACGAAGTATAAAGTGTCTTTCCTGATATTTTGAACAATTATTTGGACTATAATTGGCTGGGTAGTCGTGCTATTTTGGCAGCAAAAAATGTTGATTTCGATGAAATAAACTTCCAAAATCAATTGACAATGTTCTAGATGTAAACGAAGCCGTAAATTTCCCATCTGAATTTTTTAATTCCCTGGATATACATCTCCAGTTGAAGATTGGCTCACCGATCATTCTTCTTCGTAACTTAAATCCACCTCAATTGTGCAACGGTACACGTTTGGTCATTAAAAGGGTCACAGGAAATGTTATTGAAGGAAAAATGTTGCCTGGAAGGTTTACAGGAGATATCGCCCTGTTGCCACCTATTCCCCTGGAACCGACAGAAGTTTCAATAAAATTTAAAAGGCTTCAATATCCTATTCGTTTGGCTTTTGCCATGACCATAAACAAATCCCAAGGGCAAACAATGTTAACTTGGACTTTGAAAATCCGTGTTTTTCCCTTGGGCAATGGCATAACTCACGTGGGAAATGGGTATCGCCTGCTCACGTGTGTGGAAACCATCAAATCTTTGGTTTGTGTTAAAAAAAACAAAAAAACAAGTTAACCCAAAACATTTGAACAAATTAGTACTTGAATAAATAAAAATTCTTAATTGTATTATGTAAAACCTCTTTAAGAAGAGATTTATTATCACTCAAATATATTGCTAAATTTAAAGCTTCAACACACCACCCTCCTACCGAACACTATTCGGTAGATATCCGGTAGATATTAGCCGAAGGGTTGGGAAATCGAGGTCTCAAAGAATTTGAGAAAAACGCCTATCAAAAGAACGTATATGACGCGTTAACCAAGATTGGCATGACCCTGAGCAAAATTAAACCCGTTAAACAATACCAAGTTGAAGTAGTGTTAGGCCAATAATCAATAGATCAATGGCTGAGGTTACCAAACCTTACTTCAGTCATCCTTTTTAAAATAAGTGGAAGCTTTATAGCCATTTCGAGTTAGTTTATACCGATCCATAAAAAAAGGGCGATAGTGTTGGCAGCTCTGTGAGTCGTAAACACCATCAGCTCCTTTTTAATCAAACTACATTGAAATATGAGATGTAAAAAATAAAAAATTTAACTTTCCTATATTCTTTACCAAATACTTTTAAATGGTGTAACGCTCTATTCTCAATCACGTTGGATTTTGATTAGCTGAAAGGTTTTCATCTTTATCAATGAATATTGGTATTACTGTATTTGTTTAAAAATATTAGAATATAACTACTGAGCCACAGCAACGCGTGGCCGGGTCTGCTAGTATATATATATATATATATATATATATATATATATATATATATATATATATATATATATATAAGGATTTTAGATTTTTTTTTTTTTTTAATTTTACGATATTAATTTATCAGCCTGCTCAAATTAACAATTAATATTATGTTTTAAAAACAAATGACTTCTTTGATTAGTTCCGTGTTAACCCGTAATTTCCCTAGTATAAAAATTAAGATAAGAAAATTAGTTTTTGAGCTAAGAACAAATAAACATTTCAGAGATTTGTGCAGAGTACATGCCTATTTTTGGGCACTAGAGAATGATTTAATCTTCCTAATGATAGTTTAATCAATGGATTTGATTCGAAGTATTCAAAAAGACTTGGCTTCACCTTAAAACATAAATCCTTTTATACACATTATAATAATCTGATTATTTTAAATACAAAACTTCGAAATGAATAATTTTATAATCATCCTGCCAGAGTATGAATCTAACTACCTTCACTCCGACTAGACAAAAGGTTGATGGAAGAGAAGGCTTTCAAAGTTCACTGGCCGCGCGTCCTAGTTGTGGTCATTCAGCACTTGATGTTGTTACTTCATGACCAAGGAACTTATAAAAGTAAGTTATAAGGAATGTTTGGACAACCGAAGTCGTACAGGAGCAATTAGCAAACTCACATTTCCGAAATTAATTGTGCTCAAAACATTTGGCCCAAAAAAGGATAAGCAACTTTAGGATAGCTTAAGCAATAATGAACCAATTATTTAGGAAGTTACACAACGCAGATTGGGGAACATGCTATATATCCTACGACTAATATGGTACCTATATGTTATCATATACCATAGTTTCCTAGTTTATAAAGTTTCCTTTTTTGGAGTATATTCTATTATTAGACTTTCGAAGTACGAGGTGAAAATAATAACAAAAAGTTTGACAAAATAAAACACTGTATTCGAACAAAAAAAACAACAACAGAACGAATAATGAAAATAAAGGAACTTCTGTTGAAAATAATATATAAATAAATAAATCACTTGAAAAAAATAAGATAAGTCTTGATTATGCAATTTTTTTTGTTTTTTAGCAGTCACAATATTCCACGCACGCAAATAGCACACACTCATAGAGTCTACATCTCTGGTTACCCGCAGTGTAGCCAGGTATGTTCACAACTTTATGGCAACACTGACTCCTCGGGGTCAGGTTTCTATTAGAAGTAGGGGCTGCTACAGACTAATCGTATAATTTATTATTTCTCAAAGCCTTTTTTTTCGTCAGTACGCTATAAATTCCTTAATACTTCATCAAATTTCATGAATGAGCCATAATTTTAAAGCTTTCTTTAACCGCTACACCGGAAAAATATACAAATCATTCATTTCGCTTTCTATTGCGAGTTGTAAGAGCAAAACCGCGGCTTGTGCGAGAAAAATGGTCATAGAGGTTTCTAAATGGTGTCAATCTTTTCAGGTTTTCAAGGAGAATATATATATTTTTTCAATTAACCCCTTCGTTTTCGATTTGTAAGCGAAAAACTGCTATTCGCAACGAAAATGGTCGCGGGGCTTTTTCGAAGGTGTAATTTTTTTAGTTTGTCGAGTTTTTATATTTGTTTTTAATTTATTTATTATTTATACAATAAATAATAAATAAATTTTTGGTTTTATACACTTTTCCGATCGTCGCCGTCGTTTGCAAGTTACAAGCAAAAACATGCGATTTCAGTCAATAGAGTCAGAGCATTCACTTTCCGTGAAACCGATACGTTTATTTAAGTATGTGGCGTTTTCCAGGGTGCGCTCTTTCAGTGTCATATATGTCTTTGTAAAAAGAACCCACCAACAAACACTCACAGATGACTATATCGTAAGTTCAAACATAATGTTCAAGGAGGTCCTGTAAACACGTTAATACTATTAAATGTGTAAATACCTTTAACACGTTAGCTGCGAAACAAATAAACTAGGATTTTCGTTAATGCGACGAGGGGTCGAATGACCCCATGCTACCACACCGCTAAACTGCGTCAAGGGTTGACCCCTTGTCCCTTAGACATTAAAATTAACTCTCTGTAAACATTGATGAATGTTTTAAAGTGAAATCCATTTTTTTTGCAAATACCTGACGTACAAGAATTCGTAACAGAAGCAGGGTTGAATTCTGTTGCTTCTGAATATATTTTTTTATTACTTATTTTTTCCACAACATCTGTGTTATACTATCAGTAATTTTTTTCTTTCCTTTTACGTTCAATCATAAAATGTTTGCTATATGGTTTTAATTTTCAGCATATATAATTCATGAAAGGAAGAATTCAGATATAAAAAATAAAACCAAAAGTATGTTTTTATTATAAATAAATGAACATAGGTGTAACTTTTGTATATTTAAAAAAATAAACCTAAATATTACAAATTAATTTATTAAAAAAAAAAATAACATGTGAAAACTACATTTTATAATGCTTATCGTTGAAGCCCTGCAAGGAAAGAGACGGTTGTCGGCACAGTCGTCATAGTATGTCCGGACCTTCACCTTTTTTTGGGCTTCTGCACTGCTCATAGCTGTTCTTAGCTTTTCATAACAGCCCGAACATTTCTTCCATATATGAATCATAACTATATTTAAAACTTGAACTAGTTCTTTCATCTTCACTTGAAGTTGAATTCCGCTGTGAATGGGCTAAATCGGCAAGTTTCTTACCATGTGAATACATATCGAAATTATTTACTAAATCGAGACAAATAAACGAGAGCTCAGGTGTCAACAATACTAAGTAGAATCAGTCGAAGAACAAGAAAGGAAGGAGAATCTGTGATTCACCCTTAGATAAATGTGATTCACTGTAAATTACTGTCGCTTTCACCGCTTTCAAACATTTATGGAAATAGAAAAAATATTTTTTATTTACATATTCATTAATATCTTCTTATAAATAAAGTTGAAATTCTGTTTGTTTGTTCTTTATAGAAATCCATACCGTTTGTCCTAAATTCTCCAAATTTCGCTTAGTGGTTCTTTGATACCAGGTGCGAACACCTGTCCATATTAAAATTGCATAACTTCAGCCAATCTCATGGTATATTCTTTATTGTTAAAAAAATCGTCATGATCTCGCTTTACAATGGGTTTTTTTTACGAAATCGACCGTTTGAGTCGAAAAACAGCCTAAAATATCATTTTATACATTTTGAAGAGGCCAACAAGGCCCGGTAAGACCGTCCCTTGGTAGGCGTCGAGTTCTGGGATTTTTAAACCATATGTTTTTTTTGTTTTTTTTAAATTACAATACGTTTATTTACATGTATGGTGAATATATTTTTTATAAATGCCTCCTAAGAAGCTAGCTTCAATAGGAGTAGTGAGCTCAAAAGCTAAAAACAACGTCAAATACGAGCAGCTGAAACTCTCGACGAACATCAAATTAGGATTGAACAACTGAGGCTTAGACAGGCAGAATCGCGGGAAACTGAGTCTGCCCAGGAATACGAGGCCCGCTTTGCGCCACAAAGGCTTAGGCAAGCCGATTTGCGAGAAGCTGAAACTGCAGGCCAATATTTCTGTTTGTTTGTTTGTTTTTTATAGAAATCCATACCGTTTATCCTAAATTCTCCAAATTTCGCCAGTAGTTCTTTCATACCAGGTGCGAACACCTGTCCATATTAAAATTGCATAACTTCAGCCGATCTTCAGCTGATAGTCTTTATTGTTATAGAAATCGTAATGAACTCACTTTACAATGGTTTTTTACGAAATCAACCGTTTCATTAGAAAAATGAAATTCCCCGATCAAACCGGGTTATACAGCTCAAAGATGAATTTCTGTTAGTTTGTTTTTTCTTAATAAAACTCCATACCGTTTGTCCTAAATTCCCCAAATTTCGCTCAGTGGATCTTTCTTACTAGGTGCGAACACCTGTCCATATTAAAATTTCATAACTTCAGCCAGTCTCTGGGTATATTCTTTATTGTTATAAAAATCGTTATGATTTCACTTTAAATTTGTTCACGTTTATTAGAAAAATGAAATTCCCCGGGTGAAACCGGGATATACAGCTAGTTTTATATAATATGCTAAAACAATAGTAAGATGAAGTGTAATGAGCATCAAAAGACAAGGGGTCATTTGACCCCTTGCCGCATTAAGGAAAACATTTAAACTATAATGCGACAAGGGGTCAAGTGACCCCTTACATTTTTTTTCGATATATAAGTAATATTAAGTAGTGCATTATAAAAAAATAAATAAAAAATCTGAAAAATATTAAAACAGGATGCGTGACAAGCATCGCAGTTAACGACAAATACACTTTTAATGGCTCGCAGTAAAGGAAGCCACCGCATGGGGTCAAATGACCCCTCGTCGCAGTTAACGTGTTAACTTATGTTTCAAAAAATAAATAATCTACAAGTTAAACACATCTATTCTTTACTTCAATACTCAAGGTTTGAGTCCGAATGCTTCGCACGGGCCAGGTAGTATTGCATTATAAATGCTAATTAACCCAATAATTTGGTTTCATTGTGAGATATATTGAATGAATAATTAATTTCATGCGAATTGCTGTTTTATTAATGTACTATAGCACACAACAACAGCAAGTAAAATGTTACTTAAATGTAAGTATGTAAATTACAAGTTAACAATCGTATGACTTTTTTGATTATGTAAACAGTTTGATGATTTATAAGTATACAAATTTTCCTAATATGAGCCCATAATGACGAAAGTCGTCTAATTAAAAAAATAAAAAATAAATAAGTAATTTATTAGTCAATTCGAACTACATTACTTTAAACTAAATTAATTCAATGCTATTGTTACGATATTGTCAAAAACAAAACCTTAGAAAGCGGTTGAAATTTCGGCATTATATGGAATTAATTTAGTTTAAAGAAATGTGATGTTAAATAACTTATTAAAATAAATAATTTATTTTTTTATATATTGTAACGCTTATGTGCGCAACAAATATTTATTTAACAGAAATATACAATTATCAATGCCAACGAATTAATACAACTCAAATATTCGAGCTGATTACAAAAGTGATAACGTTATAACACACAATCATATGACTTGAGCTTCGCAGTCAAGACACAGACTTATCTCAGACTCACTCGTTCAGTTCCTCGCTCCTTATTTATAATCGTAAATGGTCAGGTCTGGACTGTTCCAAAACAACTTGGACTAGGCTCGAAAGATCTAGACCCAAACAGTTCGTTCCAATCGCTTATTTTGTTCCAACAAACAGATTTGAAATCATTTTTTATTTATTTAACGATTTAACGTTACAATATACTTTTAATACTTTTTTTCTAATTTACTAGAATATCCAATAAATGTTTCAAGTAACAGGATTCCTTGCGCATATGGTATTGATGAGTGTATAAATATAAATAAGTGTTGATAAAAAAAATAAAAAAAATATGGAAGATGAGTTGCTCAACCTATGATTTTTTAAAAATTATTTTGTCTTAGAACATTGATACTCTAAATGTACTAATTTAATTCTGACTAATTTGAAGACTTACCGAACCCGAAGGTTCGATGCCGATACCACTGTTCGCTCTCTACACACCTCCAACCAACGACCGCTGTCCGTACTAAATTTCGACAGATCTGCCCTGACGCAATCCTCCCACCTCCTTCTCGCTGTAGACGTTTCCCCATTCGGCGCCGCACTTATTAATCTTTTTTAGAACTCGTTCACTATTAAGTTTCGCAATGTCACACGCCCATTTCATTGGCCGCGCTCAATTCTCTGGTCGAACCTTCTTTTGGTCTTTGAATTTAAAAATAAAAAAAATATTTTTCCGGGGGTTCAGTTCCCGTTGTATCGGCATTGAACTTTAAAAATATCAATATATTTTGTATTATCTGAAAAATAAAAAAATAGGAGACGAATTACAACGGCGCACTAGTATCACAAAAAAACTCCTGTCACTTGGGAAAAACCCAAATCAAAACTAGCGCTACCCCCGAACACAGGCGAACAGATGAAGTACCTACAATACCCGAACAGCCCACGTGAAGGATGTTAATTATATAAACAAATATACCTTTTCTGCCTTTTTTATTTTGAATATTAAAAATATATTCAAAATGAAATATATATATACTCGAATATTTATTTTATTTATTTTGCCCCTTGAATCAAGAATTCATTGGTCACCTGAGGTGTATGGGCTAGCATAAGAGCATACAACTGTCTTTCGGACAGAAAAATGGTTGACCCGAGCCTGTACGATTACAGATACTCTTTAAGGATCGCTATCTTAATTATATCTGGGTAGGCAATCAGGAATCCCACAGTATCATCGTCCGAATAGCCTTAGTAAATAAATAAAAAAACAAATGCTATCCCCTCCTAACCCTTTATTTCGTTGTATTTTTACTGCTTTTCTTATTTTCTTAAGTGAGAAATGGAAAGTTAGGCTTAAATATTATGTCTACTTAGCAAAATTCACTAAAAAGAAAACAACATATTTTTAACTTTTTAAAATATGGCGAATTCTACATATAATTAAATAACCAAAACACATAAAGTTTACCCTTCGGAAAAATACAGACAATATTTACATTTTTCTAGCTAACACATCTTGGTGTTTCCTAAGACAGATGGATGACACGGGGCACTTTAAAATAAAATGAAAGACCGCCGAACAACGACTTTAGTAACTTTTACGAAAACTTAAAAACTAGGACTGATTGTGCGACAAAAACTAAATAAATATTCTTACCTATTAAAAAAACCTTAAGGGCATATTCTCAACAGGTATAGGGTACAGATAAAATAGAATTCTTATTGAAACTTGCAATCTTTCAATAAAATATGTTTATAACGACTTACGAGAAGAAAACGATGGTACATGACAACAAAAAAACAAACCCTACATACTAAATTATAGGAGATTGTGCTTATATAAAAGACATTGGCTGAGAAACCTTCTTCGTTAAGAAACCATCGAGAGAGAGAGAGAGAGAGAGGGAGTGAGGGTGTGTGTGTGTGTGTGTGTGTGTGTGTGTGTGTGTGTGTGTGTGTGTGTGTGTGTGTGTGTGTGTGTGTGAGTGAGAGAGAGAGAGGGAGAGAGTACTGCTGAGTGCCATCCTTCTTCATGCCTGACATGTCATTATTTAATTAACCCAAATTATTTTATGATAGCCAAGGGTTTTACTACAGGCGCATATTAAAATCACGGTTGGCAATGACAAATACATTTATAAATAAAGTCTAGACATTCCCCATATGAACCATTTATCATTGAAAACTGTAAAATAATGTTTAGCAATAGCTAATAGCCATAATGACTAGATACGTTATCAATTAACACAGGTTGAGCATTATAACTGGATTAAGGTAAAGAGTGTAAACATGGGGTATTAAGCACCGATAGAGCGGTGATAAAATGCCGTGCAAGGGCTGTTGAGATAAGCAGGGGAAGTTGTAAGTTGTCACGCAAAGGCTACAAGCACTCATTTAGTAATTAACGGTAAATCTTTCAATTTTACACATGCATCATCGGCTCCTGTTGCTTGCGCCTGTGTACACTCTAGGATATGCTAACCCGCAAAACGCAACTGCGTAGATATTAGTGGCGTCGACGGTACTAAGGGCGCTGCTTTGTTTTAGAGTTATCATTAGGGATGAAAATATAAAAATCAAATCTAATCAGCATTTTTATCTGGTATTTAAAAAAATATTTGATGGTATTTATCAAGAGTGATTTTTATTAGTGCCATTCGTGAGTTGATCAGTACTTTCTTATGGACTGTATTTATTGCGGTTAAAATGAAAGCCATTTCATTAGTTAGCTATCCGCCATAGCATTTCTATTTTTATTTTATTCAATGCTTTGATTACCTGTAAAAAAATGCATCACTAATAATGGGGTAGCCTATATTCATAACCATTTTTCATTTAAATTTAAAAGACGAGGACGCATTTCTGAATTCAAAGTTGTCCTAATGAGCAAGGACAAGTCCTAAGCAGTGGGTGTATTCACCTGAACAGCATTTGAGGTCACAATGGCGGATTCACACTATCGCTCCGCTCCCGCTCCCGCTCTACTCCTTTTTTTTTTTTTTTTTTTTTTTTGTTCGGTACCCCTACCTGGCCATGTGTGGCATACGGGGGGTTACTCTACAGGTGTAACCGACCTATTCTAACCATGGTGGGAGGGTCGAGATTTATTCCGTGGGGCCTCCACGAAATAAAAGTGAACCCTCCCAGGGCGGATTCGAACCGCCGCCGTTCAGCTCGAGCGTGCAACAACGGGTCGCGCTCCTACACGCTCGGCTATCCCGGCCCATTCCCGCTCTACTCCTGGTCCGCTCTCGGTATGGTAAAATATTTTAAAGAGAAATAGACAGAGAATTCCACTATCAGTACCGCTCCGGTCTCGCTCCACTCCCGGTCCGCTCTCGCTCTACCCCATTCACACTATCGCTTCGCTTCCGGTCCGGTCTCACTGGCAAAATATTCTAAAGAGGAATAGAAAGAGGGTAATCACAATATTGGTACAGGTCCGGCCTCGCTCCGCTCGTGCTCCACTCTCGCTCCACTCCCGGTCCACTCTCGCTCCACTCTCTCTCCACTCCCGGTCCACTCTTGCTCCACTCTCTCTCCACTCCTGGTCCGCTCTACTAAATTCTTTTCATATTCACATTATATAATTTTACACCGTTCACGATTGAAGCCATTAATAATCGAAGCCGTCTGTATTTGGATTTTAATTAATAATTAACTTTCAGTAATTAAAGTATTTATTTATTCATCAATTTGATGGCCAAAAAAAGTTCAACTTTAGAATACACACACACATATATATATATATATATATATATATATATATATATATATATATATATATATATATGATAATTATAAATTAATTTAATTAATGGTGATGAAATAATTTAATTTTTTTCCCGAATTTATTCGAATACGCTTGATTTGATTAAAAAAATCACCAACAATACGATACAATAATGTATTCGAATACATTCGGAAAAAATTTAAATTATTTCTTCACCATTAATTAAATTAATTTATAATTATTATTAATAATTATCATTTTGTTGCAATATATTCTTCTTATTATATGTTTTGATAATGTTATTTTCTTCATCAAGAAAAGTACACTTAACAGCTATTTCTACAAACGAAAAATTGAACTTTTTTTTTGGCCTTAAAATGGATGAATAAATACTTTAATAACTGAAAGTTAATCATTAATTAAAATCCGAATACAGACAGCTTCGATTATTAATGGCTTTAATAGCTTAAAACTTTCAAAAGTGAACGGTGTAAAATTATATAATGTGAATATGGTAAGACATTAGGAGAGCGGAGCGATAGTGTGAATGGGGTAGAGCGAGAGTGGACCGGGAGCGGAGCGAGAGTGGAGCAGGAGCGAAACCGATAGTGTGAAGAGGCCCTAAAGAATTAGACCCTAATTCCAATGGGTATTAGACAATAAATACAAGAATGGAAAGAGCAAACAAATTTTCAATCATCATTCATGATTAGTAAGACTCAGAATTGTGATTTTTTTATAATCATGATTAATGAATTAATGTTATTCATTATAAATGAATGATCTGTAATCTTGAGCAGTGAATTTTCATTAGTCATGATTAATGAGTAATAATGAATTCTTCTTAATCATGATTACTGACTAACATTTAATAAAGAATAATGGTCATTCATGATTGTTCATGAATACTCCACGACCAGCGATTAATTCAATAACAATTCATGATTAATGATTCCGCGCTAAAGAACGATTTTTGAATGATAATTACAATCATTATTCACATTTTTTATTATTAGTCATAATCATGATAACATTTTTATTTAAATATCCCCAACTCTGGGGGTAGCTCATTGGTAAGGCATTTAGTTGCTGCGCTCAAGGTCCTGAGTTCGAACCTGGCTTGTCGCAGGATATCTTTAATATACTGTCACAGATTGTCTCGGTGGCTGAGAGGACCTCCTTGGACAAACCCAGCCTCTATAAAGTGGTTACTCTTAATTGGAAAATTATGTAGGAAAAACTTTACGGTTGAGCGTGATCACGGGTCAAATCATTTCCTTACACGACCGCTGACCTATAAACTATCGCTTGCAAATATAATACATTAAATTATTAGGAAGTAAAGCCTAGGAATCAAATGTTACAATTGAAGAGTTGAGATGCAAAACTCGTTCGTTCCACATGAACACGTTTTTCAGGAAACTCAAAAAACTTACCACGTCTCATAGAGTGGCCAGATAAAAAAAATTGCCTTCGAAAGGTAGAGCTCTCCTGTGGAAGTGAGCTTGGAATGAAAAAAATTCCTGATTTAAAAGTAACAAAAAAAAAATAACAAAGTTTGAAATGAGAAAGTTTTGCAACAAAATGTTTAAAGAAAAGACATTCGCTGCACACTACATTGGAACGAACGACTTTTAATTCACACAGCGTAAGTTGATCTTCCAACAAGGTGAAAAAAACAAAAGCGAAGTTTTTTTTAATAAGTTATATTTATTTAGGTTCACAACCACTGGCTTAAAACATTTTTTTTGTTGATAAATTTCTCAAAAATATCAGCGTACTGATATAAAAATGTTACACAAAGACTAGATCCTAAGGCCATCGCCTTCTTCAATAATAGCGACTTCATCATCCTGTTGTCTGTGGCAGATATATTGAGAACTCGTGTGTAATACTTCAATGAATCATTGGCCCTCCACTCGTCCAAAATGCTTTTTCAGCAGTTTATCAACGTATTTCAGCTTGTTTGAGCCATTGGAAAATCAATTATGAATGTAGCTAGGTAAGAAGAATCGAGTATAAACTGAGTTTGACGAGCTTTCGATCTTTTGTTCAGAAAGAGTAACAGAAACTGCTGAAGAGAACGAATAGGATGGATGCAAAGTTATTATAGGAACCAAAGAGTTTTGCTTCACAACGAGTAACGAACCAGTTTTGAAACACAATGGGCTATGGAACGAATCAGTTCTGCAACAAACCGCTATTTTGTATAGCAAAAATCCATATGAAATACTCGTATAAGTTTTGCTTCAATCTGATAAGATATGTTGAAAGAGCATTAAAATATCTTTTAGAATCCACTGCCATCTCAATTTCTCAAAAAAATGGAACCAACAACTTTTCCTCAATTATATTATATAATAATAGGCGGAAATAAATATTAAAAAAACCATTTCATTATTCATCATCAACATTATTTTAAATCTTATAACAAACAACATCAGTTTGATCAGTAATATTATCTGCAGTTTGAATGATAAAATGTGTAAATTTATTGAAAAAGAAAAGAGAAAATAGACAATTATTGCACTGTATAAAGGTGAAGCCGTGCGATCGTTATATCCCTAGGATTCCTGGAACTAGCAAGTTTTCCTCATGTTCCTTTGATCCTCTTGTTTCATTGGGGGACAACAAATTAAATAGTGATTCAAGTGCAAAGTAATAAAGTGTTGAGAGCGCATATAAAGTATTTATAGAATGTTATATAAAAAAAGAAAGAAAGAGAGAAATAAATAGTACTATTGTATCACATAAAATTTATATAATATTGTAACACTTATGTGAGTTTAAATAATTTTATTGGAAGTAAATAATAATTTACAATGCCACACAAACAGTATAAACTCAATTAATCAACAAGGTTATAAAAAGTATCAACTTGTAACGGTACATTAACACAAAAATGACCATACTGTTCGACCTTCAGAACAAGACTAACTCTCCAGTCCATTGCTCCTTATATTTAGTACGAAGTAGAACATCCAGATGGTTCCCGAAAAGCTTAAGTTCTCGGACAGTCACAAACATGTACTAGAACTATCAAAAACATGTATTAGCAGTTGGTAATTATTCCAACGAAAAGTCTAGAACTCTTTTAACTTATATTTTTAATGTATCACGTTACAATCTTTTTGTAATTCTTCTTTTTTACAAATCCACCACTAAGCATAAAAAAATTAAAGTCGCAGGGCTCAGGTTTCGTGATTTTATATATTTATATTTTATAATTCAGTTCACTAGTTTCTCGGAGCCGGAAGATTTAAATAAATTGAATGATTTTTATATATGTTTTATTAAGCTAGCCGAGGACAGAAAATAAATTCTATTAGTTAACAATTACAAAATACCGTAAAACGAGGTGACTTTGTGACTAATGGGGTGACTTTATGACAAGCCTATTTTTCTACAGTTTTTGAATTTCCCTCCTTAAAAAGAATCAGATTAGGCAATTCAGTGTACTTGTCAGTTGGTGAGTAATGTGCTGCAACCTACTGGCCACAAATGGACCTCTATAACTTCTTTTATTCTATTTATCATGGTGCTTTATTTCAAATTTTCAAGTAAATGAAACAATCAAGCATATATGAAATAAAGCACCATGGTAAATGGAATGAAAGAAGTTATATGTGGCCAGTAGGTTGCAGCACATTACTGACCAACTGACAAGTACATTGAATTGCCTAACCTGATTTTTTTAATGGAGGGAAATTCAAAAACTGTAGAAAAATAGGCTTGTCACAAAGTCGCCCCATTAGTCACAAAGTCACCTCGTTTTACGGTATTGGTTTTTGTTTTGTTTTTATATCTATTTTTAATGTTTTAAATTAAATCTATCCTCAGTTGGAGGATTATTATTGTATTGATTTTCAGTTGTGTTCATTGTTTAAGTTATTATTGTAATTTTGTATGTAAATATGCTATTTATCCCTCTGTATAGTCTCTGAGTGATAACAGATGTAAATAAATAAATAAATAAATAAAAAAATAATAATTCAGTTTAATACAAGATTTACTGAGCAAACTTCTCATGTAATACAAAAATCTCACAAATTTTAACATCATCAGTACGATTCGGACTTGCAGAATTTAAAATTGGGCTTCCAGGAAGCCATCGAATTTTTCCCGACCCAATCCTTACAAGCTAAAACCATTCCAACTTTTGTTCATGACTTAATGTATACCAGAAACTAAATTATCCATAAAGTCCATCCGTTACAGAGATTTAATCAGCGTAGAGCTCAGGCAGATGAACAATTTTTTAACTTCAGTAAAATTTATGAATTAAACGTTTGTTTGTTTGTTTAACGTCCATTTTTATGCTACTAAGGCTAATCGGGCGATGCTACAATGGGAGTTCTAAATTTTGCCTATCCAGGTATAATTAAGGATAGGGATCTTTAACGAGTACCTGACATCGTACAGGCTCGGGACCTCCATTTTACGTCCTATCCGACGGACGGCATAGCTTATAAAAAATCCTAGGGCCACCGCTGGAATCGAACCCGCGACCTTTAGTATTGTAGGTTGCCATGCTAACCACAACACCACAGGTGACCTCATTAAACGTTTGTTTCAACTTTATATTTACATAAAGATTCGGGATCTGTGAAGCTGCAAAAATTTACGGTATCAGAGGACGTTAAAATGGGGTTTATGTGTGCAAAGAAACTACGCTAAAAGTCAGGTGATGGATTGTTTTTCGTTGTTTCGATGAGGCCATTTCCATAATGATAGATTCAACAGTTCATAAGTTATAACATATGATAGGTGAATAATTAAATATGCAAGTTATTGTGTAAGATTATTTAACGAGTAATATTTAATAAAATAAGAAAAAATAAAATAATCACAATGTCTAATGATGTAAGGGGATACATCACCGGTTTAGCGGCTCCAATATGGTCAAAAAAATAAAACTGATTTAGTGACCAATTCCTCCCAGTGACCTCTGTATTCCATTCCATTCCCTTCAACTACTAATTAATTGTAATAATTAAGGAAACTAAATTAGCAAATGGAATGGAAAGGAAAATGGAAAAAGTGTACGTATTAATAGTTTTTTTTTATTTAAAAAAACATTCAGATGATGCCTGGCTTTGGAAACAAGCCTCATCCGACTTTTTCGGAAATATGAACGTTTTTCCTCCACCTGTCGGTCATGGGACAGATAAGTAAATTTCCATGATCCCAAACCTTAAAATTTTTGCTATATAATATTTAACAGACTTTTTCCCAAGGCATTTAACAACAATGAAATCACCAACATTGCGAATGACTTGGGACAGTTGCACAGAATAATCTTGTTTTTATTGATCCTCTTTCCCTTCATCTCCTCATAAGCAATAATCGTGGACACGAAACTCGGACAAAGACAACCCGATTCACGTTAATACTAAAAGTGATGTTAATAATTAAAAGTATGTTGTAAACAAACTACTTAAGTTGTAACTAATTATTGCTAAGTATAATGGATCTTAATAATGAGATCTGTAAGGCCGTGGGAGTGATATAATTGCCAGTGACCCAGACGACTGAGAGGAAACCTTACAGATAATGGCGACTGAACTACTGTCAACAAACCTCGCTTGTTTTTCTTCTAATTTGTCAAGTCAAGTTATTTTGCAATGGCACCAAAAAAAAATTATATTAAACATAAAAATTAAATCCTACAATACCTTATTTTTAACAGGAATGAAATAAAACTACAATAAATTTAAAAAAATAATAAATATGTAGATATTTTAATGGGAAATCGATGTCATTTACTTTTTCTGACATTAAAATATTACAATAATAAAAGTAATTATATTTACTTAATGTCAAGATTTGGTTGGAAGATTTCGGTGGCAGTAAAAACAACCGACTCTAAGCAATGAGGCGCATATCCTGTGGGGGTTTTGTCCATTAACGGATATGCTGGGAAACATTTTAAAATGAAAAACAATTCAAAATGATTGTACAATTACGCTCTCTTAAGTATATTTAAGAGGGTTTTGCAAGGCAAAGTTGTATAGAACGGGTTAAGGTACAAGTTAATTATTTAACCAAGGAAAGGGAAATGCATAATAATGAAATGGATAAGGGATATGAATAATTTAACAAATGGGCATGACAAAAGGTTAATAAGTAAAGTGCCGACTGAGATCGACTAGGCCGGAACGGAGGTGGGAGAATTGCGTTAAGGCAGATCTGTTGAAGTTGGATAGAGGTTTGTGTTTATGTTTACCTTGCTTTTGTGAATTGCCACTGCTCCAACAAACCCCAGTTGAAGAGAGCCAACTAACCCCACAGGAGAGAACATATGAAAGATAGCTGCCAGGACAGGGGAGAACAATAAAAAAAGAAACTGGTTGGTCGAAAGGTTAGGTTTTTCAAAGGAGTTTGGGGCTATGTGAACAGAATCGGAGTCAAATGTTTTGCCAGGCCTTTAAACCAAATTTACTGAACATATAAAAATTTACTTGTAAAATCAATCAATGAAGCACACTCTTCTCTACACTGTTAGCATCGCATTGAAAACTCAGGACAAGACTCCCGAGGTCGAGCAGGTCACATGGTACAATGGTGGGACCTTCACAACAGGTGCGACGGAAACTATAAGCCAAAGGCCAACCTGCTCCCTATGCCAACCAACCCCGCTCTCCCCTAAACTCTAAAGAGGTAGTGATCAGTATTGCTAATAGGTATAATCATGACGCTATCGTTGCTTGTGACCAGGGCCCGGATTTTTATGGAATTGCATATTTTGTTTGCGTGCTTCTCTTAAATAGCGGACCTGATATGATTACGAAATAGAGTACGCAGATCTAATTGGTCAAGTTTTATTTTGCATATTTGATGATAACTGCATATTTTTATGATAATAAAGTATTAATTTATTACTGTAAAATTTTCGGACTTTTCGACCATCCGGGTCATTTTCACCCTATATCTAAGTATAAAGTAAACAATATATTAAGAAATATCCAACGTGGGAGCTAAGATTTCCAATTTCGATCGTGGTTATTCGCCGTAAATAATTCTCCTTCTTCGAATTGATGATTACTGGAATTCCCGACTTTCCACTTTCCGGTTTTAGCAAATAAAAATATATATCGCATCCCAGGCCATGATGGAGAAACTTAGAAAAAAACAAAAAAAAAAAAACACTGAAGACGTTTTATGAAAAAATTACTCGGACAACGACCCAATAATTTTAGGCCCTTATTTATTAGCTCCAATCACATCAGTTCATTTCGAAAGATCATTTTCGAATTATAAAAATATTTCAAAAGATAGAAGGTTCGGATCCACAGAAATAAATATAGAAATAAAAAAAAAAATCTGGTGCGTGCGCGCAACACACAACTTTCACTTACCAACTTACTTAGATTAGAAATTGACGTGTTTGCTAAATATCATTTCCCAAAGTCACACATTTTTCTACATTCATATCTTATTTTTGTTAATCGTTAAAGCCGTTTTTGAGTAAATAAAAAAAAACCGTGAAAATGATACAAAATGTATTACGTAAAGTCCCCCCTCCGGTTGATCAATTGTGATGAAATGTTGGTTATCACATATTTGGCATATAAATACATAAAATACCAAGTTTGATCAAAATCGTTAAAACCGTTTTTGAGTAAATAAAAAAAACACGTGAAAATGATACAAAATTTATTAAGTAAAGTCCCCCCTCCGGTTGATCAATTTTGATGAAATTTTTACAGTCATATTTCAGGCATATAAATAGATCAAATACTCAGTTTGATCAAAATCGTTAAAACCGTTTTTGAGTAAATAAAAAAAACATGTGAAAATGATACAAAATTTATTAAGTAAAGTCCCCCATCCGGTTGATCAATTTTGATGAAATTTTTACAGGCATATTTCAGGCATATATATAGTTCAAATACTCAGTTTAATCAAAATCGTTAGAGCCGTTTTTGAGAAAATCGAAAAAAACTTAAAAAGTTATTAAATAAAGTACCCCCTCCCTTTGAGCAAATTTGATGAAATTTTTGCTGTCACATCGCGGGCTGATACATACTCTAAATACCCAATTTCAGGTTCGCACGGTTTATAGTTTTTGAGCTAGTCTGTTCACATACACACACACACACACACACACACACACACACACACACACACACACACACACACACACACACACACACACACACAGACACACACACGCACAGACCATTTCGCGGGACTTGGTTATTTTGACTCAGGGGACCCCAAAACGTGTATTTCCGTTGAAAACCGGAAGTCGAAAATTTTCACGATCGCAATACTTCCACTTACTATATATTTAATATATAGGTAAGTGAAAGTAAAAAAACCTGGTCTTTTTCGTTTAAAGCACGCCAACCGAATCTACAGTTACAAATAACACAACACATGTTTTTAAAAGTAACGATATTTAATAACTAGTATTTTATGTGACTAATAAACTAACTTCCAAAAATTACAGATGTCTTCCAACATAACCACGAATAAATGAAAATCAATGCAGTATTTAATGGAAATTTAGAACCAGTAAACCGCGTACCCTTTCTTAAGCCAATTTCCATATGACAGGATCTATTATTACATTTCCATCTAAATCTATTCTCTCTCTTGCTTAATTTCATGTCATCTCCATATCCTAACTTTATGAAGAAGACTTTTTTCCTGTAGAAAATCTACATTTTTATCTAAACTTTGAATTGGTCGTGTAACCTAAACAAAGCCATGTTTACAATCGTAACTAAATATTTTAGTCATATGTTGTAATTGCAAAGAACCGATTATTACGTAACCAAGCAACGATATCGCAAATAGTAACGTAGTAGTTACCATATGCTCATATTTGTACCTGTAAATTAGGTTGGCGTGCTTTAAACGAAAAAGACCCAATAAAACCTGTACCACTACAACAATATGAAGGGTCCTGGGTGCAGTAATGTTTAAGAAAGTACTGTAACTTGGTCAGGGGTCGTGCAAGTAGGTGATCACGATCAAGATCACGCTCAACCGCAAGGTTTTAGGTAGAATGCCCAAATTTAGAAATGCACTTTAAAATGTATTATAAGAATACCTAAATTTAGTATTAGAGTACACAAATTTAGATATGCATTTAATAATTAATTTCATCGATTATTTCACTTGTTTTATATATTTTTTGAATTGATTGTTAATTTAGTTATCTTTATTCATGTTATTCGTTTATTCTTCTTTTTATCTAATAAGTTTGAATTATTTTTACATTTTAGTTTTAAATGTGTTTAATATTATTATAGGAAATACTTATACGTTTGATTAAGAATAAAAAAAATTAAAATCATTTTGGTTTCATTTCTATTCAATTCATTCAATAGTCCCCTTCACTCACTTTCCTATGGCATATTTTATACACATTAGTATCTTTGAAAATTACTGTTGTTTAATACCATATTTTTAGTTTTTATGCTGCTTATTTTATAATTTTTTACTGCATATTATATGGCATATTTTGACGCTTTTTACTGCATAAAAATCCGAGCTCTGCTTATGACAGTGCATTTCATTTATGTTAGGGCATACATCGAAAAACATAAAATTTCATGTTATATCACTATTCATGCCGACCGGCGATATGTATTAACTTATTTATTCAGTTTAATGTATTTTTAGATTTTCAACTGCGTTTTACCGAATCTACAAAATTTAATAAAATGCCACAACATTTTCTCGTTTCGATATCTTTATTCGATTAAATAAATAAATGTTTATGACCCATTTCTCTAAGTATATAACATCGAGGACGATTCATACATAAGGGAATATTGACCCCCCTACCCCCCGCAAGACTCGGTGCTAAATCCGCCCCAGCTCTCAATACCAGGCGACGATCGAAAATACTCTGGATGAACGATTTACTTACATAAGTGTTTGTTTAAATAAAAGCCTTGAAATGGGCGTTTATTTTTTCTCATCTCTACCATTTTTTTTCTTCTCTTTTTAAAATCTGATTAAAGGAAAGTCGATCTTATGATTGCAATAGCAGGTTGTGGATTTTGAAATAAAAGATAACCAAAAAAACATTTTGTGACAAAGGAGGGACATTAAAAATATAATTCCAGCAGATTTCTTTTGGATAACTAGAACTGAGCCAAAAATTAAATACATATTTGTAATTGCAAAAACCAATATGGATATATCTTTTACAGATAAACGGTACAGCCAAAAAGACTTCAGACCTTTATATTTTTAATTGAAAGGTCTCAAGTCTTTGTAAGTGAGTCTTTATGGGTACCGTTTATCTGTGAAGGATAAATCCATTTGGTTTTTGCAATTACAAATATGTATTTAATTTTTGGCTCAGTCCTAGTTTTTAAGATTCAGAAAAAAAGGGTGTAAATTAGTATGAATTGTTTCATCAATTTAGACAAATTGAAAATTGCAAGTAATTGTAGTTCGTCATAGCTTAAAAAAAAAAGAAACCATTATATATATATATATATATATATATATATATATATATATATATATATATATATATATATATATATATGCCATCATATTTGTAAGTAAGTTTGTAGGGTTTTCTATGAGTCTTACAATAATAAATGTAAACTGACTTACAAATATTACTTAATATTTAATATTATTTTAATAATAATTAAATATCAATATATTTAAATATTTAATATTACTTAATAAAATATTGACTTAAAAATTAGACCAACACATAAAGACATTTTTACAAAAGTTTCAATACTAAATTACACGGAGATTTCAAGCGACTGATAAGAGATATGGGCAACAGCTGATATGCTTATTATTAAATTATTTAAAATTTAATACGCTGGATGAGAGATCTCCTTTATAAAGAGACCAGATTAACTGAAACAAGCCAGACAAGAGGTACTTCTGAGGGTCATCCCTCCCCATGGGTAGCATGTCATTATTTGAATAGCATATAAGCGAAAACATTTGCTGATTGTCAAGATTTGTTGACATTTAATGCTGCATTTTTTTTAATGCAGATTTAAATTTCACAAAATATCATGATGGATATGGAAAACAATGGTTCTCAAGGACGTCTCTCCTGGTTGTTATTATAAATACATACTAGAGTTACGAAAAAATCGTTGGAGAAAACCAATCAATTGATCAACAAATTCAAATCAATGGAAGACAAAAAGATATTTTATTGAGTAACCTTGCCATAAAAAAGAGGAACTCAAGTTGCATGCATTATCACGTGGTGATAATAGGTTTCATTTTTTTTTTCCTGTATGGTATGTGACTCAGATCTAAAAGCCGATGTTTTTACCCCTTGATAACTTTTGAACATCTCAAAAACTTCAAAATTTTACATTATTTTTCATTTTTGACAAAGAAAAAACACGTTTTCGACAAAAAAATACTAATGTATTTAAATTAATTTATAAACTACACTGGATTCGGTACTATCTGAGACCGAAACTGGCTGAAAACATCAATTAACTAACTTATCGTTATTGAACCCTATTCATAATAGAACCTCGAAAACTCGACTATTCAGCGGCGTGGATCACGGGGGCTCGGGTCGGATTTATTTACAATACCAGTCAAAAGTTTAGACCCTCTTGTATTTAATTCGCAATCTTCCAGTTTAAAAAATAATTGTAATTCAAAAGGTAACATTTCAAACATTATATGATTGTTTTGAATAAAATTATAAATAAACTAAAAATAAAATTATAGTTGTTATGTAGTTAAATAAATAAACTGTTGTTATTTATTTATCTTACAAAATCTAAGGGTGAGTCGAAACTATTGACTGGTACTCTGTTTTATTACCGGTTTATATTACTTATTTAGATAGAAAAAAAGGGCCTCAAATAGTGTCAAATTCAAATATATTTATATATGTATGAGCCAAATTTTCGCCTCTTCGGGCATCATATTAAATATATCTATAAAATGTTTAACATAAATGAAAAGTTAAAATTCTCTTAAAAATTATATACAAACACTGTCTTAAGTAATCTGTGCAAGAACTCATCAAATATGAAGTGTTCTTGCACAGATTACTTAAGACAGTGTTTGTATTTAATTTTTAAGAGAATTTTAACTTTTCATTTATGTTAAACATTTTATAGATATATTTAATATGATGCCCGAAGAGGCGAAAATTTGGCTCATATATATATAAATATATTTGAATTTGACACTATTTGAGGCCCTTTTTTTCTAAATAATTAACTAGTCTCCTTCCTTCTATTGAAAAATCTTCTTATTATTTAGATATATTAATATGAATTCTTATCATTATCAGCTTGTTATTGCAAGAATATTTCAACTTTTCGGCCTCTACTCGTCTAGGGTTTGTAGTCTAACTTCCCTCTGTGACCAGCCGTACTAGGAAGTATGGGTCGGGATTCGATCCTATAACCTAAATAGTACACCTTTCTTACCACTCTTCTATATCAAACCCACGTATTGCATGAATAATTGAATGGGATAAATTTAATTACTGTCATTTTATAAACTAGCATTGATGTTATTGCTAAACTAGACATGATACACACTTACATGTGTTATGTATACACATGTAAATAAGTTTCGGTTTTGGCCCGAAACCAGGTCCGCGGTAAAAAATTCGGTTTCGGCTAAAAATTTGGTTTCGGTAGGATACTGAGATATTCCAGATTAAACTTGAATTGGTCTAAGATTATGCTTATTCACATATTATTTTTTTCATAAATTCAAATTAAATTTAACATTATAAACAGAGGATTCGACCATTGTTTAAAAGTGAGAAGAACACATGGCAACTAAATATGGAGTTGTGTTGAAGTGACCCCTCGCCTATAAAGCAGCTTCCATTATGTCTAGACCACTTGGAATTGACTTGCATTTATTTCACTGACTCACTCTACCGCCTACTGCTTTATTGTGATCGGCTGGCTCTTGTTTTTCGAACAGGTCCGAGGAATAAGTACTAGTCGTTACTGAATGATCCATGACCAAAGAGCATATTAAGCGACACCGTTTTACTTTCTCTCGAATATGGTATACGGTCTGCTCTATAGTGTATATGAAAATATATGGCGATCCCGAAAATGTTTGTTGGGAGTATTAACTTGAAAGGCTCAACACACGGAACCTTTTTTTTCTTAACCATATTTTAGTTTCATCTGAAATGCCATTTTTATGACATCACAACAAACCTAAAGTTAACACAAAACCTACCAGAGCGGTCAAATGACCACTTTTGAGACTTTAATCTAAATTGTTAAATTCCAGGTTTTTATTTTTCTTGAACTTACTGCAAGACTTTTTCTATAATATATAGCTGTTTAATTTTTCAGTATACATTTCTCTTCTTCTTTCGTTTTTCCTGATAATAATATGTACTCTACCGTTGTCTACCCTGAGCGGTCTTTTGGCCGCTAGAATACATATGAACTTTTATGACGTTATCTGTATTGAAATCTCAAACTTAACACAAAGACAATAGTTTTCCAAGAAAATGTCATCTGATTGTGTTCTAGGAAAACGCCATGTGCTTACAGTTTGTTTGGTATAGGTACTGAAGAGCGGCTGATGGCCTTTTTTTCAGTTAAAAAGTGCCTTGATTGGCTTTAATAGATTCAAGCTTTCGACTCTTTATTTTCATTATTTGTTTTGTTATTTTTATCTGAATACAGTGTTTTTTTTATTTAATCGAACGCTTTTATAATTTTCATCCCGTACTGATACAAATAGAACTAATCACGTCGCAAATATTTATAATGCCGCGTACAGAGCCAGTAATCTAATTTGAATGATCGCCATTTTGCCTCACCTCTTGATTACCAGCAGTCGCTCTGTACCCATCATAAACGCTCTGTACCTTTACCGAAACTTCTAGCAGCACCTACCTCTAATAGAAACCTGCCTATATCAGTGTTGCCACAAATTATATACATAAATATATTTATACCTGGCTACACTGCGGGTAACCAGACATATAAATTCTCTCAGAGTGTGTGTTGATTACGTGTGTGGGATACTGTGACTTGCTAAAAAAACTGCATAAAGACTTATATTTTCCAGTGGTTTATTTATTTTTTTCAACAGTTTCTTTACTTTCATTATTCGTTTTGTTATTTTTATCTGAATACAGTGTTTTTACTTTCACTCACCTATATATTTTTTATTTTATCAAACGTTTTTATTATTTTCATCCCGTACTGTTACAAATAGAAATAATCACGTCGCAAATATTTATAATGCCGCGTATAGAGCCAGTAATCTAACCGCTCTGGTAGGTTTAGTGTTAAAGATAAGCTTCTAGACTTTCTTTTAGCATTTTTCTGACGTTTTTTTATCCATAATAAGTGCGAACAAAAGTCAGATCAGCCGTTAGTTTCGAATCAGCCATCTTGTGATGAAAATTATTATTCACTTCGAGCCTTGGGGTTCGACTATCCTCAGTAAAGAGTTTAGATCAGTGACGATGTATAGCATTGAAGATGTGAGAGTTCATATTATGGTCTTCTTCTTTTATTTTAAATAGTATTATTTTGAATGGATTAAATTGCATTCAACAATAGCCCTAGGTGAGGTGCATAGTATTTTAAAGACATTGAGTTGAGCTATATTTAAAGAAAGAAACTTACTTAGCTAATCAGGCTTGGTTTAGTAAAATTTATTTTTAAAAAAGTACTTAAAAAAATAAAATTTTACAAAAATATGGGTAGTTTTTTTTTCTTTTTTTTTTTTACGCTTTAGAAATCGAATTAGCTATGTATGAAAATGAGAGGAAGTTTACTGTTTTGAAGATTTTCAACATAAGTAATCAAAAGCTGGCCCACGTAAGGCTGTTGGAACGGAATACAATGGGTAGTAAAACCAGCTCCCTTGTTTTGAATGGAGCTGTCATCATTAATGAATGTAATAACAACTAATGACCACAATTCTAAGCAAGAATATGTGAAAAATCCTACCACCTGTCATTAATTGTACTTTCAAAAGTCGATTTAACTTTTTTTTCTTTCTTTGTTTGAATGCCAATATTCCCCAGTTTTATTCCTGACTGTACGACATAGCAAATGAAGTAAGCGTGTGGTTAGGCAAATATAATCAGTAGTAAAGGGGCTAGTAAAGTGTGGCGTATATTAAAAAAATATCTACGAATTTGTCAAAAAATAAAATAAAACTTCATTAGATTTTACAATAATTCACTATAAATTATTACACTCAAGACGGAAAAAAAAGGCCATTCTTTTTGCAATGAATACAGCAAATAAAAAATCTGGTGCGATGCGCGCAACACACAACTTTCCCTTACGAACTTACTTAGATTAGAAATCGACGTGTTTCGATAATATGTAAACGCCAATCCTCAACTTCACACATTTTTCCAAATATAAGTATATAATTATATTTGTATATCCCTATAAGTTATAGAGATCTGTATAGCAAAATTTGGTAGTTCTCAGCACTTTTCGATTCATTATTGCTAATTTACTCGTATTTATGAAGGGACTAATTTCATCAACAGTCGAGTTTTCAAAAATTTATTATGAAACAAAAGTTTCTAGACTAAAATATACCTAAATTAATTATAGACTATTATCTGAGACCATATTTTTACACACCTGCGATGCTTCAAAAATTTGAGCATCACGTATTTACTCTCTTAAGTAAAATTGATCTTTTTATTAATAAATAAAAGTTTTTATTTTCATTATACGGTTAATAAAATTTTGGCTGCCACATATATATACATCAAATACCAAGTTTGATCAAAATCGTTAAAGCCGTTTTTGAGTAAAAAACAAAACACGTGAAAATGGGACAACATTTATTAAGTAAAGTGCTCCCTCCAATTGATCAATTTCGATGAAATTTCGACTGCCACATCGCGGGCATATACATACACCAAATACAGAGTTTGGTCAAAATCGTTAAAGCCGTTTTTGAATAAATAAAAAAAAACACCTGATAATGAGAAACTTTTATTAAGTAAAGTGCCCCCTCCGTTAAACCAATTTTAATGAAATTTGGGGTGTCGCATCGCGGTCATATATATACATCAAATACCAAGTTTGATCAAATTCGTTAAAGCCTTTTTTGAATAAAAAAAAAAAAACTCGTGAAAATGGGACATTTATTTAGTAAAGTCCCCCCTCCGGTTGATCATAAAAATGATAAGGTAATTATTTCATACTTTTTAGTGCATTTATTTTTACTGGTTCCTAGTTGTCGAAGTAGGTTTAATTATTTTTTTTTTCTTTTATAAAATGTTTTTTTGCTTTCATACTTTATAGTTGCGGGAGATGATTTTTAGAAGCCATACGTTGGTTTCTAGACAAATTTCGAAGTATTGTTTTTTATACAGATTTGAAGTTCATTTTGTACTGGTTTCTGGTTTTCGAAGTCATTTTTTTATTTTTTATTCGGTACCCCTTCTCGGCCTTATAGGCACACTACAGGTGTAAAAAAATTCTATCTATGGTGGGAAGTGTCTACTTTTGAATTAAGAGTCTACTTTTAACAGTCACAATTTAAAATAGCCGATTTCGGAGATATGAAGTTGTTGAAATCAGTGAGCGAAATAGGATTTTAAAAATTCTAAATGAATCGCAAGATTTTAAAAGACTCGCTAATAACTATTACGAAAAAAAAATCTAATGATATACTGTCACAAAAATTGCTCCAGAAGATGTTATTTGAATATAACTGCACTTTGTTCTATTCAACAAATAAATTAAAATCAACTAGCCTAAGTTAATGTCTAATAATTAAAATGTATTATCGGGTCTAAAGTCGTGCCTTTTTTTTTTTTTTTCTACCCGTCTTAAGCATTAAAATAATCAATCACCTTATCTTCACTTTCCATTCACATATTTGTTTTTTAGAAATAAATTTAAAATAATTGGTATCATTAAATTTACAAAATCACTTAACACATTTGGAAAAATATTACAGACAGTGGAAAATTAAATTAAACCATAATAAATCACAAAACATAACATTCTAGTCCGAGCTGAGGGCAAAAAAGGTGCCTGATTTGAAGAAAATTTTTGATCGTTTTGGTTGAAAGTACTCATTTCATAGACAACAAATGTGAACGTCTGCCACCTCAGATCGGTTGCCATCAAATTTGATAGGAGGAACAAAATCGACATTTTCGAACTTTTTTCAATTTTTCGCTAATAACTCGAAAACTATTTATTAAGAAATTATGTTATTTCAAAAATTAAAGGGAATTAAATTTCGCGTCGACTGATTAAACCGATTTTCAATTTAGCCACTTTAGCGGAAAAATGAATTACGCTCATGTTCCAAAGCCTGCAATTTAAAGAGGGTTACTCCAAATAAGAAAGGTTACCTACAATAGTTGTAGAATATTGAATTCCGTTTAAAACGATCTCATTAATTTTAAAATTAGCCCACTCCGGTGGAGACAAAGTAATTAAAACGTGAACGTATTTGGTGCCTTGTGGTCTAAAATCCGTGAAATTTTTTTAGGTATCTTTTTCAGTTTCTCGCATATAAGTAGGCAAATACAGATCACAAAGTATTGTTTTGTTCTTACTTTAAGAGGCTAAACTATTGCAAATAGAATGATATATTTGCAGTTTAAATCGATTTAGTGATTTAGCCGGGCTCGGTACATCAAAAATCTGTAATTTTTACTATTTTGGTGGAAACCTCATTCCAACGCCTCTAACGCAAAAACACCTTGTTTAAATGAGAGATATTTTAGTTGAAAGTTGCTGAGCGTCAAAATTAGCAGGAAATAAGCTGAGCGTAATTCATTTTTCCGCTAAAGTGGCTAAATTGACATTCGGTTTTGGCGAAAAGAATTACCCGATTTTAACTCTGAGGACCTCAGTCGAAAATTCGAAAGAACATAATTTCTTCTCCGATAAATCGTTTTCGAGTTATTAGCGAAAAATTGAAAAAAGTTCGAAAATGTCGATTTTGTTCGCCTATAAAATTTGATGGCAACCGATCTGAGGTGGCAGACGTTCACATTTGTTGCCTATGAAATGAGTACTTTCAGCCTAAATGATCAAAAATTGTCTTCAAATCAGGCACCTTTTTGGCCCTCAGCTCCCGGACTATTTACACTCGGACGAGATACATGCATGCCCACCAGTTTATATCGGCGACCACCAAATTCCTCAAACAGACAAAGTAAGATACATTGTACTAATAATTGACAGAAGGATAACTTGGGGCCATCATGTCAAAAAGAAAAGACAGACATTAATCGAGCGACTGAAAATACTATACTTACTATTTTCAAAATCATCAAAATTGAAAATCAGACAGATATCCCATATTTACTAAAACCTATATGGATATGCAGCTTACAAATTTATGGCTCAGCAAAAAAGAAGACACATTTACAATAACTAAAAATCTTTTAATCCAAAATTTTACGAATAATAACGAACGCTTATTTGTAAGTTAGTAACATATATAACATAAGTTAGTAACATATTCAGCTAAATTCGAAATCTACTCTGTGTTTTTACGAAGATAATATACCTAAATCGGCAGAAGCTGCCACTAGGACAAAAGCAGGGATAACTCATACTTTTCGTAATTTTGTGAAGTCATCTAAGTCAAAAATGTAATACCGTAGAACCCCCTTTATCCGGGGTAATGATGGGTAGGGGGGTCCACGGATAATCGAAAGCCCCGGATAAACGAATTACAACATTTTATTGACTTAATATGATAGAAAAAAATATTAACTAAACAAAAAAAAACTGCAGAAAATCACTTTTATCAACAAACGAACGTTTTAACAAACAACAAAAATAACAAATGAACTCCTTCAGCGCGTTTTTGCATGAACCACTGATAGACAGCTTCATCTACGTCTTAGATGTAGAGTTCTTCATTGTTTTCCGAGGACACGATGTTTGGGCCGACGACGATACGAAGTCGGAAATGTCTTTTATCTTCTTCAAAATGTTGCGAACAGTTTGCTCGCCGATTCATAATTCAGCGGACAATGTTTTAACACTTTCACCTTTTTCTACTCGGTTTATAATGGTTAATTTCTGTTCAAGCGTTAAAATGAAACGTTTTATTTTTTGCGACATTTTATCAGTTCGTATTTAAATGGAGACTAAATCATAACTGAGAATATTTTGTTTTGTAGTCAAACAGGTCAGAAAAGGGAGTTTCCTTCCAAGACTTGAAAACAATATCGTTCTTAGAATATGAATTGGAGTAATAGTAACCGGAAACATCTCATCATACGATACCAGCTTGCCGTGTTTTTCCATTTATTTATTATTTTATTTCATAATTTATAAGAACAATAGATAATTAACCATTGTGTAATCGTTAAAACATTTACGTATTCATTTTATTACTTTCACTTACCTATATATGAAATATATAGTAAGTGGAAGTATTGCGATCGTGAAAAATTTCGACTTCCGGTTTTCAACGGAAATACACGTTTTGGGACCCCCTGAGTCGAAATAACCAAGTCCCGCGAAATGGTCTTTGTGTGTGTGTGTGTGTGTGTGAACAGACTAGCTCAAAAACTATAAACCGTGGGAACCTGAAATTGGATATTTAGTGTAGGTATATGCCCGCGATGTGACAGCAAAAATGTCATCAAAATTGCTCAAAGGGAGGGGGTACTTTATTTAAAAAATTTTTACGTTTTTTTCGATTTTCTCAAAAACGGCTCTAACGATTTTGATTAAACTGAGTATTTGATCTATTTATATGCCCGAGATATGACTGTAAAAATTTCATCAAAATTGATTAACTGGAGGAGGGACTTTACTTAATAAATTTTGTATCATTTTCACGTGTTTTTTTTATTTACTCAAAAACGGCTTTAATAATTTTGATCAAACTGGGTATATGATGTATGTATATGCCCGAGATACGACTGTAAAAATTTCATCAAAATTGATCAACCGTAGGGGGGACTTTACTTAATAAATTTTGTACCAATTTCACGTGTACATATTTTTTATTTACTCAAAAACGGCTTTAACGATTTTGATCAAACTGGGTATTTGATGTATGTATATACCAAATATGTAAAAGCCAACATTTCATCAAAATTTATTTCATGATTTTTTTTTCCAATTTTTACCTTTTTTTCGATTATCTCAAAAACGGCTTTAACGATTTTTATCAAATTCGTCATGTTAAATGAAAATTAGGTTTTCTTTAATATCAGGTAAGCTTTATCATTATTAAAAGGTTCTGAGGAGGCTTTTTTTTGGGGGGTGTGGGCTTTTTTTGTTTGTTTGTTTCTTTCTTATAAAGTACCTTTGTTTTTGTTTACATGGAGAAATTAACTGTCTCTCGTTACGCCTAAAAATAAGAAATGACTAAATATTAGATATGATAAAAATAAAGAAAACATAAAGAGGAGAAATATTCAGTCAACTCATAAAACCCGTTGAGCCCACGCATGTGGAGTACGCCTTTAATGACAAACCATTGTTCATAATTAAAGCCGTTCTGTTCATTTGAGAAGTGGCAATTAACAAAACGCATTAATTTCTAATCTAAGTAAGTTAGTAAGTGAAAGTTGTGTGTTGCCAGCACGCACCAGATTTTTACTTTCACTTACCTATATATGAAATATATAGTAAGTGGAAGTATTGCGATCGTGAAAATTTTCGGCTTCCGGTTTTCAACGGAAATACACGTTTTGGGGTCCCCTGAGTCAAAATAACCAAGTCCCGCGAAATGGTCTGTGTGTGTGTGTGTGTGTGTGTGTGTGTGTCTGTGTGTCTGTGTGTGAACAGACTAGCTCAAAAACTATAAACCGTGCGAACCTGAAATTTGGTATTTAGAGTATGTATAAGCCCGCGATGTGACAGCAAAAATTTCATCAAATTTTCTCAAAGGGAGGGGGTACTTTACTGAATAACTTTTTACGTTTTTTTCGATTTTCTCAAAAACGGCTCTAACGATTTTGATTAAACTGAGTATTTGATCTATTTATATGCCTTAAATATGACTGTAAAAATTTCATCAAAATTGATCAACCGGAGGGGGGACTTTACTTAATAAATTTTGTATCATTTTCACGTGTTTTTTTTATTTACTCAAAAACGGTTTTAACGATTTTGATCAAACTTGGTATTTGATGTATTTATATGCCAAAGATGTGATAACCAACATTTCATCACAATTGATCTACCGGAGGGGGGACTTTACTTAATAAATTTTGTATCATTTTCACGTGTTTTTTTTTTATTTACTCAAAAACGATTTAACAATTTTGATCAAACTTGGTATTTGATGTATATATATGCCCGAGATACGACTGTAAAAATTTCATCAAAATTGATCTACGGGAGGGGGGACTTTACTTAATAAATTTTGTATCATTTTCACGGGGTTTTTTTTATTTACTCAAAAACGGCTTTAACGATTAACAAAAATAAGATATGAATGTAGAAAAATGTGTGACTTTGGGAAATGATATTTAGCAAAACACGTCAATTTCTAATCTAAGTAAGTTGGTAAGTGAAAGTTGTGTGTTACGCGCACGCACCAGATTTTTTAAATAAATATTATACATACAAAATAAATGACATAAAAATTAAAAATAGATTATTTATAAAAAAAAAAAAAAATTGGCTCCTCGGAACCCCGGATAATAGAGGCCCGGATAATGGAGGTCCTACTGTAGTTCAAAATAATATCTGTTCCGAACATTTTAGCCCGTACACTGGGAACGGTTTTAAACATCCAATCGAGTTAAAGATTTCCTTTTAGCTTTACAACCTTTTAGATCTTGAGCTTCCTGTACAAGCCTTCTAGTTCTGGATTAAGAATGTCTAGTTTCAATTAATTGACACTGCTGTTTGGATAATATAAAATGAACTAAGATTCTTCGTTGCCCGCTTCGAAGAGGTTTAATTATATAAAACAAATTAGCTAGTTTTTTTTTACAAAAGTCACGTCAAACTTCTAACCTAAAATCGACATGAAATAAATCTTTTCTGAGTTGACTGACAAGGGGAGGGCACAGCTATGGGGTCATCGATCGGGCCCATTTTTTTCCTGGTGATTCTACATCGAAAAATAGTCGACGCGTGTCCGAGCGTTCCGTCCAATGGGCCTTAGGTGCTGAGAAATAAAATAAAATGCCTTGAAAATCCTTTATTGTTTATCTTGAGTTTGGAAAATGATATCGACATGATTCTTTCACTAATTCATTTATTTTAGAGAGTAGATTAAAGGAAAAATACAATCGTTAAAGAATTATTCATATTTCTTTAATTTAACTTAAAAAAAACTTCAAGTTTTCACGTAAAAATCGGATCAGCTCAACACGAGATGCAGAATTTGAAACTACACATACAATTTTGCTGAAACATTTTTAAGCTGTTCCTGACAGGAAAAAAAATTTATTTTTTGTTTTGGATGATATTTAAGACATCAGGGTTTCTTGAGGTGCTGAACTCAATTCTGCTATTGTTTTTTATGTGAAAAAAATTATAAAGCTAGTTTACATGAAAACTTGAAGCTTTTTTTAAGTTAAATTGAAGAAATATGAATAATTCTTTAACGATTTTATTTTTACTTTAATCTACTCTTTAAAATAAATTACTTAGTGAAAGAATCATGTCGATATCATTTTCCAAACTCAAGATAAAAAATAAAGGATTTTCAAGGTATTTTATTTTTTTTCTCAGCACTTAAGGCCTATTGGATGGAACGCTCGGACACGTGTCGACTAATTTTCGATGTAGAATCACCAGAAAAAATAATGGGCCCGATCGACGATCCCATAGCTGTGCCCTCCCCTTGTGAGATATGAACAATCTTTAATTTAAACACTTTTTTTTATACATTCTACATAAAAAAACCTACCAAAAAGTTCCTATAAGGTCTTTTCGGTAAATATAGTGTTTGTAAATTTTTAACAAATAGCTTTTTTTTTTTTTTTAATGAACATCTCTTATAAAGTTTAAATACAAAGATAACGGAGATTTTGGTTTTTACCAATTTAAAAGAGCACTAAACTTTAATTAATATTTGCTATCAACTTAGTAGAAAAAAGTTATATTTAGTGCCTAATTATAATGAACGTTACAAAATTTTACATAGTTTTTACGAATTTCCATGGGGCAATTAACTTGTAAATTCGTTCAATCAAGCTATAGATTTTATAATTGGAAAACTAGAAAACTGAATAAGCTTTAAGATGATGCAAGGTGTCTTTTTCTGGTTACTAAAGGTTTCGCGGAAAAATTAAAAAATTTAAACTTAAAATTGAATTTGACATTAATTGCTAGTAAAAAGACTTCGGGAAATCTAAGTAATTAAATAACATACTAGCATCATTAATTAACAGTTGTCGAAAACGGAATTCATCAGTAATATATTTCCAATATGGTAAACTTTTAATTACGATATGATCTCGCTGGGAAAATATGCACTGTTTAGAATCTCTGTCATTCAACTTGGTTTATCGTTTTTAATCTAGAGTAACTCTGAGAATTTAAAGGGTTTTTCAGTCACTATCAAAGATAGGCATTGAATTTTAAATAGAATATATTATATTTATTTCTGGCGATACTTTAAAGCTCTTAAAAGCTCAAAGGCAATGTAAAGTGTAATTCATTTTTCTAAATGATATATTTTTTTATAATCCTGTCACAGAAAAAATTATTCTAAGCTATTCAAAGTTATATACTTGACGACTGTGTATTTTTGAGATCCTTCGAAATGATTTTTCAAGTGAATTATGAAACAATGATAAAAAATTATACGGATTTCGACAGAATGTAACAGTAATGCATTATGAATAAAACATAAACCTAATTTATTTTTTGTTTTCATAGAGTATTAAGTTCCAAGAGGAATGTTAAAGTTTAAATACAGCCATTACCAAAAATATATTAAATTGTTATGTGATACCAAAGATATTAACCATTATCTTTGGTAGCAATTATGTTGAAGTATAATATCTTATCTGTCATCGGCAATGCAAAACTTACTGACGAATCTTCATAAATTTGTCATCTTTTAAATAAGTTATTTCTTCACATCTCATGACAGGGTTACTTTATTTAAGCGATATGAAAACGAAAAAGCTTTTAAGATTATTAATAGTTCTTTTATTATCCGTTCATTGTCATTATTTCTTTGTTTCAACAGTGCAACAAAGATGATATTTAAAATCATTCTAAACATTTTGATTTGTATTCGGAAATTAAAAGTTATAAAAGTTGCACAATTCGATTGCATCAACGATATATGAGAACCATGAATGAAACATGGAAACGCCATTTAATATATTTTTACTTGAATGAGGTAGCGAAGCCACTATAAGACTTTCCTTGAATTTTAAAATGCAATTTTCAATAACTAAAAGATTTATTACTACTGTATGATTACCATAAAATGTAATTTTAAGAAATAGTTAAATTATAAATTATAATTGAAAAAAAAATGTTTTAGCTTAACGTGAACTCCGAATTCCGAGTAATCGTTTGTCATAGCATATCTAAGAAACATTACTGAAACAAGAGACCATACTGGTCCAGAAAGTTGAAAAATGAACAGGGCAATTTCATTTAGGATTTATTATGACAGTTCAAGAAATTGTTAGAAAACATATTCTTAATAGCTTCCCAATGGGTAAAAATAGTTCACAGTAAATTACATGTTTCATAATGAAAAAAATACAGAATATTATTTCAAGTCAATGTTTACAACAATATATCTTGAAACAAAGATCTCTTATGATTAATTAAAACAATTTGATCGCTCTTTTACAAGCAGCAGAAAAATAATTGAGCCCAAAATTTCTTCATTGATCAATCTGTTGCATCGTGTCCATATGGGACTAGTCATCGGGCCTAGATAAAGGAAAAGCGTGGGTGTTCTATCCAGGGTGGGCCGATAATCATTAAATTGAACATTTAAAGGCTGCTCGTTGGACTTGCGGAAATCAACAAGGAGGAAAGGACAGCTTAAAGGGTGAAATTTGACAGCTTCGCTGGTCCTGAAACCAAATAGGAGATTTGACTAGGAGGAAAACACTGGACCATATGGCAGTCCCGCCCCCACGTGTTTTGGCGCCCCCGTTCAAAACACTATATCGATCCAACATGGCCGTGAAACAACTGATGGAATTTGAGTTTTTATTTCATATGGGAAAACTAACAGCGTTCTAGATAGTGTACAAAGGGAACTAGGGACCGAAAGGGTCAGGGCTGAGCTAGTGGTAAGGAGAATGTACCCTCGGATGTAGCATATGTCAGGCTAACCTCACCTTTTGTATAATGTAGCAGCGGGAATTGTAGGCAGTGCATATGTAGGTTCCATCGGCATCGAGGCAAGCTGTCAAGGGGTCGTGAAGATGGCGTACGGCCAAATGCGGCTTGTTCTTTTGGGGCATTCCTTCATGCCCCTTCGGCTCTAAACATCGGGACCTGTTGCGGCGTTTCAGCTGCGCGACTGAAACCGTCCTAGAGCATCCCCACCCCGCGCAAGCGCATATTTCCTAAATTACCTTTCTTATAAAATTCAAATCCAGCCGTTATTCCTAGCTATTTCTATCCATATCACACTGTTCTAGCGCAATTCTTTCATAGGCCACTCGTGATAGCCTTCGCCCTAATCATCTAATTTATTATTAAACAAGTTGTTTAAATGACAATATAATGTGAACAAAATTAACTTGCTAATCTTATTTAACATGTTAAGCACATTAAAAGTAAATTAGAAATATGGTGTTTTGAACCTAATATTTTTTGTTGCAGAAAAACTTGAATTTTCTTCTTAACACTCTCAAGAGTTAGTTAAAGACTGGGGGTCTGGGCATTTAGGTTTCATCTGATTATTCGTAACAACTTTTAAATTATATAGAACAATTAATAATAAAATAATGAAAGTTAATTATATTTTCTTGTTATAAAAAGCCTTCTCTCAGAGGCAACACTGAACGAAGGAAAAAACTCACACGTTCCTCTAGAAAGCTTACGTGTCAATAGAGAGCGTTGCAATCAGTCAGCTGACTGAGAAAGTTAATTATTATTCAAGATGTCAATTCCGCCCTGATTTCGGGTTAGGTTAAATCAAGTTTGTTGGGGTTGTTTTGGCTTTATTTTCGCCAATAAATGTAGCGTTTGATCATGACAATTTGAAAAATTAGTTTATTATGTCTTCGAGAGTGTTAAGGAAACTAGGTTTACAAGGAGAAAAAGAAATAACTTGTATTAACGACGATGCAAGTGATCCCGAAGCTGATTTTTCGAATTCTAGTGGAGCAAAGAAGAAACAACTCAACATCAATCGTTATGATTTGGTAATTGATTTATTATCTTCAACTAGAAATGAGTCATTTTTTTAAGCCTCAATAAGCAGGGTTTTTGTTATTTATTTTAGGGCAATCAGCCCCAACTATTCATTACCTTATGCTGATAATTATGACTATTTCTAGTTGAATCAGCAGTCCCACTCTGAAAGTGAGGTTAAGGAGGATGATGATCATGAAACAGCTGGTTCGCTTAATGCTCAAGATGGGGCTATAGATCTCAAAGATGCTTCTAGGAGGAAGAAGAAGAAAAAGAAAAAGAAGCCAGGGAAACTCCCTAGTAGTAATGCTAGAAGTAGTGAAGATAACATCGAAGTAATGCATTTTACAAGTTCATTTTTATTGTCATATATTTTAAACTTGTTGTGAAACCATGTTTTATTTGTTCAGGATGAAGTTGAGAGGTCGGTACGAGAAGTTAATGAAATCCTTGGAGAGATAGAAACTGTAAGGCAGATCCACCCAGCTGATTCTGGCAATTCTAGCCTACGAAAGGGAGTTCTGAATGTAGAACATAGAGCTCTTAATCCAAATAATGAACTGAGACGAATTTTTGGTTCTAAAATACTGCAGACTGAGCAAATGTGTGTATTTGTGAGTATACTATGTATTAAATAGTAATTATTCGATTGTCTATATTTTCATTTATTTCTAGAAAGAAGAGAGGTAGAAGTCGAGGGCATATAAAATCTACATTCCTTGTTACTCCAAAAGAAAATTGGCCACCAATTGGGAAATCTGGTATAATTAATGTTTCTGTTCAGATGATTCATCAATTTTATCTTGATGCTTTAGGAATCACTAATGGAAATATGTTGAAGGTCTTTCAATGAAGTTGGTAGAAAGCAAAAATGGAATCAACTACTTCGCCTATGAACATTCTCTCAACTACCAACAAGTTCAGATGAAGTTTTTAGAAGCTGTCGAAAGTCTGAATCCAGATAATATTGTTGTAAGATTCCAAATACAAGATAAGTTAATGTAGTTCATTTGTTTTTATTAAATTAAAATGACTTCATTATTTCAGAGCATTATTAACATGTCTCCATACCATGTTGATGGATTACTACAGCTTTCTGAATTCTGTCGTCTGAGTGAGGATTTATCAATGGCAGCAGAACTAGTGCAAAGAGCTCTGTATTGTCTTGAAATGGCATTTCACCCATCATTTTCACTATCATCTGGTAATTCAAGGCTTGATTATAGAAAGCAGGAGAACAGGTACATTTATATCAATTATTCTGGCCATTGGAAATTCAACTTACCTTTGTCTATTGAACCATAATGTTTGTTTATTTATTTAACACTTCTTTATACTACTATGGCCTAAATTTTGCCTGTTTGGGTAAGGATCAATATCGAATGCCTGATATCGTGCCATCTGGAGGATGTCATTACCAATGATTTTTTTTACTCTCTTTATAAAATGCTAGGGCTATCTGCCGGGAAATGAACCCGTGAATTTGGGTTTGGTAGGTTTTATTGGTACGTAGTTTGAATGTATTTTTTTTTATTCTGCCCTTGTTATTTATCTTATAAATTAATGTTAATTTTTCATCTTAATTATAATTTATGTTGTTGATGTTAATAGTAAGCTACTTTTTCTGCCTGTTCTAACTTCTTTGGATTAATTTAGTGAGATGTTTTCCATATGACTTCCCTCAAGTTATTCCCCATGTTGTTAATTTGCCATTTCAAGTTGCTCTAGTTATCATTTAGAAGACTTTAATATAAATTATTTTGAATGATTGATGTTCCTGTCAGAGGATTTTCCTTTCATTTGAGGTTTCAGCATATTAGTGTGTATTCATCAATTTCCAAGGACATTTTGTTTCATTTGCTTATCTACATATACTAACCATACTAATTTATATTTTGAAAGCTTTCTGAAAATTGTTTTAGAATGATAAATGATCGAGGAGGCCAACCATATTGTCGAGTTTCTTTTAGTTTTATAAATAGCTGATTATATCCATGTCAAGTAGTTATTTTGAGGTTGAATGGATGCGAAAATGTTTTATCAAATTTTGGATATCACTAAAACAAAGCTTATCTGCGATGTAAAAATGTTCAGTAGTGCAGTTTGACTCTTAAAAGCATTCTTAATATATTTTATGTTTAAATACAGATATAGGTATTAATTTATTTTCTCTAACTTACAGTATTGTACTGTATCTTGCATAATATTCTATCCACCTTATCAATTCATCAATTTGACTTTTCTAATTGACCTGTGTTACGTGTTACTAAACATCAACATGGCAACCTTTATTTACAGGTCTCTCTTCATAGCTTTGTTCAAACATGCACTATTCGTTGGATCTCGAGCATGCTACCGAACTGCCCTGGAGTTCTGCAAGCTTATTCTCTCCTTAGAACCTGAGAAGGATCCATTAGCTGTGGTTCTAATTCTAGATTTCTTTGCTCTACGCTGCCAAGAATATGAATGGTTAGTAAGGATATCAAATGAATGGGAATGTACAAGAAATCTCTCTCAGGTAAATGATTCTTTTCAAGTTAATTTTAGTTTTTAAAGTATGAAGTAAATCTCTCTATAACGCTCCCTCTTACATTACTCTTTTTCTCTGATCCTGTTCTTACTGTGCAGTTTTAGGACAATTTTTTCCCCTAATAACTATCGACATCCCATTTATAATGATCTGATAATATTCATAGACAGGTAATGAAGTATTTGGAAAGGAAGTCTTTGTATTTGTTGAATTCAGAATTCTACAACATGACACTTGCCATGAAATTTAGTCCCCCCACCTTTTCTCCCAGCTCAGTCTCATTTTCAGTTTCCAGTGAGTTACATATCAGTGCTGTTCCGAGTTTTCTATGTGTATCTATGATAAATTTAATATGAGTCCTAGAAAATCATTTTAGCATTCAGAAAAAACTAACAATTATTTAGGAGTTTGCGAATACAGTTTTAAATCCGAAAAATTTATTACTTCAAGAAAGATTTCATGATGAATATTACGGAAAAAAAAAAAAAGGAAAACATTCAGAAGAAAATACTGTCCTTGGACCAATAAAGAAAAAAGAAATGACCTGGAAAGTATGAAAAATTAGATGAAATACTTTTGGAATGTTTTTGTCAGGCTTGGAGTTCAAATGCACCAATTAGATGTCCACTTATTAGGAAAAAGCAGGGAAAATCATAATACTGCTAGGCAATAAAAAAATTGTCACAGTATTGTGCATAGGAAAATCTGTGTCGGTTGATTGTAGTGCTGTCTTAATTGTTGACAGCTGTTCTGCCCTGACATGAAGCTTCAACTTTTATCACAAAATGCTACAAATGAATTACAACCACTAATTTCCACCACTATGGAAAGAGTTTCTATCACCAAGAAGAGACCTTTACCGTTAGCCTCCCTGACCTTCCAAAAAACCTAGTCCATAGGTCCACACATCATGTGCCATAAAATTGCTCTTAATATTTTAAATGAGATTTTATTCGCTTCAGTTCGTACCATGTAATCTTCCAAGCTTGATTGAGATGTGCACTGACTACTCTCATTTCTGCATTTCTCCTTATCCATAAACCTCAATATTTTAAGGATTTTTCTCTTGAATCTAAGGATGAATCTTTTCTGAGGACTAGTCCCCTTCTCATAATCTGAGAATTATGCAAGGACTGGTTGGATAATTTAATTATAGATTCTTGCTTTTGATTCCTTTCGTAATGTACTACTCCTTTACTGCTTTTGATATTTAAATAAATTAATTTTTTTTTTTTTTTTTTTACTAGTCTTAATTTCTAATATCAGAAAAGCAAGGCTATCAATATATTTTGGCCAGTTATTGGCTGCTTCTACACCTTAACTCTTTCTCCGACCTTTACTAATTCATATGACTATTTTAGTTTTTTATAATTTTTGACTCAAATCCATAATTTCGTAGCTTAACCTCCCTACGCTACATATCCTATAATGCCTTATCACTCATATCTGCTGAGTTGTTTCAGTTACTTAATTACCTTTATTATATAAGCTTTTGACTTTTGCCATATTTGCTAAAAAAGGATAATAAACATCCAATGAGTTCTTTTCAATTGGGAGTGGGATAAAAAAATACCTTATTATGTTTTATTTAATGATTCATTATGTTATTTATGTTAGTGCAATTCTTTGCATATTTATGATAGTATATTTAGTTATCTAATAACAAATGATAACCAATTATATTTTATTGTTTTAGGCAACTATGGTTGATTATTACTTTACTGTTAAATAATATTAGCAGCTATATTATTACTTATAACAAGAAATAGCTGAATAAATAATTATTTTCCTAGCTGCCGAACTTCGCCTATTCGCTAGCTATGGCCCAGTTCCAGCTGGGGGAGACGGAGCTCGCTCACTCATTGCTTCAGAAGGCATTGATAAAATTCCCTGGGGTTTTGCTTCCACTGATGGATAAGTGCGGTGCTGTTGTTGATTCAAGGGTTTCATCGAGTCCTTACTTTAATAATGCCCAGTCCACGTAAGTATCCATTTAAAGGTTCTTATTATTTATCCATTATAATTTATCATTAGAAGTTTATATGTGTACTTATCAGTGAGCTTATTAGGCTTTTCCCCCCGCTTTGTAGCTACCAAAGGTTTTTTAATGCGTCAAGTTGAAAAAAAAAATTATTTTATCTAGGTAAAAAAGTGCTATGTCTTATGTTTTAAAATAACGTTTAAAGAATAAAATTTTTAAGAATTGGAAATTTTTCATTGAAACAATTACAATATATGGGTGATTCTTATTTTAGGGTCAAATTTTAGTCCATTACAACTTTTACATAAATGGTTAAGCCTAGCCTGATTTTTTTTCCATTGCTATATGGTGAAGGTATATTTCTTAAAAAAAAAAATATTAAAAATGAAAATATTAATGAATAATATGAATTTATAATTACTTAAGCTACTAAAATGTCATTACCATGTAGTGTCCCACTCTTGATTTTGTAGTAAACATGTATTTTTTTTTCTTTTGAAACCTATGTTTAATGATTGAAATTTATTTACACTCATAAATAATAACTGAAACATTCTGAATTATATTTTTATTTTTTTATATTTTTTAACAATAAACTTTTTTTTAAATTTGTTGTCCCTTCACTTTGACGTCATTACCGATCACAAAACGAAATGGCAGAGATAAAGCATTGAAAAATGGGGAACAGTGGGGAAATTTCTTATGAGTGTAGTGGTCACCATGACAACCACCTGTGAATTAAGTGACTTCAGTTGGGAGCCGGCCTCCGCACATGTGCCTCTTTAAAAAAGTCACATACTTTTATTGTTGTCATTACCACGGCATGTATTAACACGCTTTCTTTTCAAATTATTTCATTCTCATCTATATCTTATTAATTTGACTATTGTTTGTCTAAGCCAGTTGGCAAAAAAATTATCTCAATTAGTTACACAGCGGTTATGCCCGAATAAAATACGTGGAAATGTCATTACTAAGTTAAAAACTCGTCTCATTCCTACGCCCGAATTATTAGCTCGGTAATGACATAAATTGTGCCGTAAATTTTGTTATGAAAATTGCCCATAATCTGATAATCACCCATATAGTGTTCATTGTTATATATCTGACCATATTTTTCTTACGTTTTTTCATAGTTTATATTTAGACGATTTTAACTAGCCAAGTGTTAGTAAAAACAGAATTTATGAAATAGTTTTTTTATGTTGATGAAATATGAATTATTTTATTAAAGGCAAAGCAAGTCCCTGAGCCAGTTGGAAACGATGTATGTAGAGCGATGTTACCACGCTTGGAAGGAGGCTGATCTGCTGCCGTGGCTGGAAATGAACACTCACCAGGCCCTTGACAGGGTGGAAGCCGGCGATCCCCTCGTCGCCGAGTGGAAGGAGGCTCGGCTCAAGCGCTACCACTCAACCCCCAGGAACATTCACAGGCACATCATCCTCTCCGACCTCAAGGAGACTCCACTCCTCCTAGCTGAGGTGAGTGGGCAAATTCAGTTTGTTTAACTGAGCGATTCTTAGCTTTGTCTGTTTCATTGTTTATCATTCCAAGGTTATCTGTTTATTTTTTCCCCATAAACAATCCTTGAGATCTGATATCAATTCTGAAATTTAGTTTACCTCAAATAATTTTGTCAAACTCCATCATTTGTTTCTTTCTCTAGTTAAATGATCAAAATAGATCATTTAAAGAAAGAAAAAAATTAATTTTTATTCTGGGACTAGTCCCTTAAGAATAAACCATGGTCAGGACCAGAGCCATTTGTCTGGCGAGTTAAAAAGAAAAAAATAATAATATAATATAATATATAAATAATAATATAATAAAAAAAAATCTGGTGAGCTGCGCGCAACACACAACTTTCTTTTACCAACTTACTTTGATCAATTTCTGACCAATTCTGATGAAATTTCGGCTGTTGCATCGCGGGTATATAAATACATCAAATACCAAGTTTGATCAAAATCGTTAAAGCTGTTATTTAGTAAATAAAGAAAACAGGTGAGAATGGGAGTACTATTATTAAATAAAGTGCCCCCTCCAATTGATCAATTTTAATGAAATTTTGACTGTCACATCGTGGATATATACATACACCGAATACCAGTTTAATCAAAGTCGTTAGAGCCGTTTTTGAGATAATAGAGAAAAACGTAAAAATTGGACAAAATTCTTAAATAAAGTACCCCCTCCTTTTGACCAATTTTGATGAAAATTTAGCTGTCATACTGCGGGCATATACATACACTAAATAACCAATATCAGTTTTGTACGGCTTATAGTTTTTGAGCTAGTCTGTTCACACACCCACACACACACACCGACCATTTCGGAGGACTTGGTTATTTCGATTAAGAGAACCCCAAAACGTGTATATCTGTTGAAAACCGAAAGGGTAAATTTTTCACGCTCGCAATACTTTCCCTTAGTATATATTTCGTAGATAGGTAAGTGAAATTAATAATAAACTATAATATACATAATAATAATAATAATATAAATATAATATAATAATAAAAAAACATAATTGTAATAAAATAAAAGACAGTATGAAAAACAACATTTGGATATTAAAAACAAAAATTGTATCAGCTTCTAAACTTTTAAGCATGGAAAATTGTAATACAAATCAAATAAATATATACTCAATGCTGGTTTAACTATTTACATATTTACGGAAGATTGATGATTAAGGAGGTGGAGAAATCTATAGATTAAAAAAGTAAAAAAAAAAATCATGTCATCCAGAACCTGCTTATCAAATTTGTAAGAAGATTTTTATCAGGTACTATTCTTTCTTAAACTCTCCTAATATGGTTGTCCCGTCCTGGGTGTCTAGCAATACTGGCTTTTAAAATGCACTTATAAATAAAAAAAAATAATACGTATTTTTTTATTAATTTATTTAAATGGATTGGCTCTTATTTCATTTTGACGTTGTACCGAGCAATTAAGTCTGATTTTTTAAAAAATATATATGGCTTAAGTCACAAGTCCAGTTTTATTTATATTTTTAATGTATGTAGTGATTTTGTTTTAATCCCAAACTTAGTGTATGCGATAATATCATCCAAAATCATCGCTATTTCAGTCATATAGATTATTTTTATTTTTAAAATTAATGCCAGAGGAACAAATTCAGAAAATTTACTGAAAAACCAAAACTTGTTCACGACAGTATAACTAGGTGGAATTACTCATAATATATGATCGTAATAGCTTTTTAGAAACAAAACAAAAAAAACCTTTATTTTTGAAGTAGATCCCATTCCTTATACCTTATCGATTTTTGTTCTATTAATAAAGACGCAATGTTTTTATTCGTTCGAATATTTCAAAACATCAATATTTTTCTTTTCTTTTAGCGGTAAGCTAGATTCTTATCTGCGGATAGATTGATGATTCTTATCTGAAGGCTGATTCATGACCTTACAACTGCTGCATGGTGCACTGTCTCCCCTTGGAGTGATGTGCGACGCTTCCTTCTTCTGCACTAGGATGGAACATTCCTTTTGCTGGATTCATCATCGATTTTCCCTTTCTTTCAAGTTTCTGAAGTTTTGCTCCTTTTACGACTATCAGTCTGATCCTAGCATCTGTAGCGGCTCATGTATATGCTCATTACATAGCAATGTCTCATGATATACTTCTTTATACTTTGCTTATTTTGATTGTTGTGGCTCAATGAATTATTTTAAGATGTTCCATTTCCTTTTAAATTTGCTTCCAAGGTTACACCCACCTATCTTTTTTTGACTCATTGATCCCTGTCATTGAACACAATGCTAACTTAATTGCAGTGTTTCTTTTCCGATATTGGAATATCATTGCACATTCAAGACATGATGGCTCTCTCATAAGTTTCTGAAAGTGTAATTTTTTAGAGAAACTAATTTTAATCAATATTAAAAATGACATAGGTGTTATTTAGATGTCAAAAGGTTTTTGTCCTACTTGTGGTTTATTTTTTCTATTATTGATGAATATAATAATCGCTAATTAAGCGGTATGGTATGAATAAATTCTAATCATCGTGTCACTCTATCAATATTTTATTTATTATCAGAAAAACCCTTTAGAGTACTGCTAATTTTTTTTTTCTCCTCCCCTTGAGGAGACCCCCAACACTCAAACATGGTTGTAAGGAGCCTCCTTGCCAGGTATAAGTCAGCCACCCTCCTGAGAATTTCTCTGTAGACTAAACTGAAGTAAACCTTTGTGAAGTAAACTATCTTTCTAAATCTGTTTTTACAGGAACACAGTGCACCTCTCCTAAACTTCGACCCCCTACCTCCTTTGGATACCATAGACCTTTATTCTCGACCTGTGCGTCCTAGAGCTCATGACAGCACTGGACCTCTCGCGATTTTGTTCAGGTCAATTGTTCCGTCATTCAACATCAATCAGGTGGCAACTGAAGAACCGTAAGTACTTAATATTTATGAATAAACTTTACAGTTATATGATTTTATTTGTATTTTATAAAAATATTTAACAATTCATACTCTTGTTTCTTTCGCAGTACCGATGAAGGAGGTTTGAGGAGGAGTGTAGCACTTCTCCTGGATGCTATGAGGGACCTCCTGTCTAACATTCACCTACCTGATGTACCAGGGGATGGTGATGTGGAAGATGTTGACGATGCGGAAGACGATGCAACATTATGTTAGTATTTAAGCTTAATAGTATTTGCAATAATTAGGTTGTAATTGCATTTGTTTGATTAAATATAAAAATTAAATCATTATTAAGGAGTTAGATTTCATACTTTTGGAATGACTATTACTGGATATATGTAATCCATAATCCATGTCATTTGTGCTTCACATTTTCGAGGGACAAAAAATACTGACATTGGGAATCCATTTTTTTTTTTTAATTTATAAATATTTTATGTAAAAAAAAAAAGGGCCTCACACAGTCTCAAATTCAAATATATTTAAATCTAATTTTATAATTTTATTATTCTGATATTGTTGTAAAAAAAATGTATTTCATTTTTATGGTTAGTAAAAACTTAATTTATGTAATGTTGGTATTACTGATACTAAATGATAGACCAACATAGCCCCAGTTGATGAAGTGTTCTTGCACAGATTACTTAGGACAGTGATCATAATGTATATAATTTTTAAAAGAATTTTAACTTTTCATTTATGTTAAACATTTTATAGATATATTTAATCTGATGGTGAGTCCCCCAATATTAATTTTATGAATGTTTAGTGAAATATTTTAGAATATTTATAATTTTTTTTTTTTTTTGGCCCCAAGACTTGCAATCACAAGTCCTATTTCGAATATTTATAATTATACCTTGGTACATAATTTTACAGCCCTGATGATGCTCGAAGGGGCAAAAATTTGGCTCATATATATATATATATATATATATATATATATATATATATATTTGAATTTGAGACAATGGAAGGCCATTTTTTCGCTATATAATTAATTAGTCTCCTTCCTTCTATTGTAAAATCTTCATATAAATATTTTATGTTTGGCTTCTATAGCACTTTAATGGTTGATTGTTTGACAGAAAAATATTGCAACTATAGAATTTATCTTTTCTTTCTTTTTTTTCAGGAAAGACAGATCTCCATAAAAAGAAGTTATAAAAACAAAATGCTTACGGTTTCTGCATTATTATATAAATGTATTTCCATTTTTACAATACTTTCTGTTGAGGATTGCCTCAAGTACTGATGTGCAGGTAGTTGTAACCATGGTTGTGTATAAAAAACACAAAATATTTGTATAATTGTTTGAAAAGTCTAATGTTCAAAGATAAAACTTTTTTTTTTTTAAGTTATTGTAAGTTTTTTTTTTCTTTTGTGGAAAGATTAATCTATTAAACAATTGTAAATATTATTTGATTAAATGTTTAATGGGTTTAAGTAGAAAATTGTGCGGATATCATTATTCTTGGATAATATAATTCTATTAATGAGTAAAATAATATATCACTGGAAACTTATTTATATCTTTTCTTCATCTGCTTCATGCTTCAACCCTTTATCTATTTTTACAATCTTTTTTTTTTTTTTTTGTTTTATCTTAGTGAACTATTTTTAAATATCATGAAATATGTCTAATGAGACTTAACAAGAAAAAATATTGGTTGAAACAAAATTAAAAATGATCCTGACAACCTGCTTTATATTTTCTTACCTTTTTTATCTCTCAACACAAAAATATTGACTGAATGAGGCAGGAAAACACCAGCCATGCCTCTGAGTATCTAAAATAAAAGATGGGCGATATCTTATATTTCATATCGACAGAGTATCATTGCTTGGCTTTGAAATATCAACCTCAACATCAACAGGATAGCCTCTCGAGGCAAGCCAATGTTGTTTACATACTCCCTCCCATCACTTCTCCCTACAGAGTTTTGTTTTATGAAATAATGCATAAATTCATATCTGTGTAAATAAAATTTGCTCTAAAGTAAGTAATTTTGTTCTGTATAAATATTTTTTTGCAATATCCTTTAAAAAATAATTCTTTTAACATGAAAAAAATTCAGTCCCTTCAATTTTTCATTAAAACAATTTTCAGTATAAACTTTAGATTCTGTTTAGATGATCTGAATATCATACAACATTCTAGTTTTCACTGGTCCTCACATCTTATTTAGGAACTAACGTTGCCCAGTACTTTACATTTTATGATGGAAGATTTCATATATTTTAAAGAATTAAGTTTTTTCTACATTTTTTTCCATTAAACTTAAGATAGTCATTATAACATGAAAATATATGAGTACATCATCTTTTCATACTTTACCATATGAAAAAATGGTAATTTTTTTCATATTTACCATTAAGGTTCTTCTAGCGATGGTTACCATATATCCATTAAGTTAATAAAAAATGATTTAGGATTATATAAGGTCGGAGAACTGTGGTTGATAGAACATGGAAATAAATACAAATAGTAAATTTAATACAAAAATATTGGAAGTTAAAAGGGAAAAGAAGTTTATCCAGTTTAGAAAAAATATTGCAAACAAAAAAAAAAAAAATATTGCAGACAAATCTTTCCAGCAGTTTTATCGAAAACTGTGGAAGAAACTTATTTTCTTATATGCTTTTCATCCTGGGTCACACCAATGAAAATTATCATCTAATCTCCCACACAGATCCAATCTTTTATCAGGCTTTTTGACCGTTTTCTTCATTTTTTTTTTTTTTTTTTTTAATTTCTCTGATTCACTGCATGTGTGAGAAAGGATTTTATTCTTAAAATTTAAGGGTGACCTTTTTTAAAACAAAAAGTTTTATTGGTTGGGTACCGTAGGACTACTTTGGTTCCATCTCATATCTACCAAATTCTTTCTCAAATCAACCATGGAACAGCCTTGTTTATGAAAAAGTATAGAAAAACAGGTAACACAAGAAATTAATGAGCTATTAAAAATTATATTTTACTTCTTTGTAACAAACATATCAAATTGATAATTTTTTGCCTCTAATTGCCCTTATGAACTCATATATATATTACCTTCTAAATAGTATCACATTAATTTGGTTTGGTAAACTTAAAATTAGAGAATAAAGTTACAATCTTTAACTATCAGTCTAAATTATAAAAATTATTATATTATGAGATCATAAATCATCACCACTAAATCCTAAAACATCACAGACACACAGGTACTGAAATTTAGGGCTTTTTGCTTTATCAAAGAACTTATCTAGTTTATGAAATATTAGGTTATATTTAATCTAATCTTTCTAATTAAGATAATAAAGATTAAATATTCCGATACAAGAATAAAAGGAAAGAACAGTTCTCGCTGAGCCTAGGAATAAACCAGTTCATGTACGGACTTGAGTCGAATTTCTAGTTTAGCCATCACATCGGTTTTTTTTTTATTTAAAAAAATATTGAATAAATAATTTCGTCAGTAAACATCATCTGAAATGTTAGGATACAATGTTACATTCTGGCATAATTACAAAATATTGCATAATTCTCATAAACAGTACCTATATTATAAATATTAAAAATTTCACTGACAAGATTAGTCATTCTTATTATGAAAACATATTATATAAATGGAAATTCAGGCACTTCGTTATACCTCTAAAGTAATAAGACTAGGCTAAAAAAATGGCTAGCGGTAACCCTGAAAGTTTCTTAAGAGCCTACGATTGTATAATTAAACGTTACTTATAAAATTAACTTAATTTTAATTTTTTGTAACATTGCTCAAACAATACCAGTTTTATCAATTAATGAAATTAATTCAAAACAACAATTAAGGCCACATTAAGTAAGAGTCAAAATTGCAAATAAAATAAACCCATAGCTAATAAAAGGCAGATTATTGGTAATAATGTACTTTATAGAAGGAAAATTTACATTAAATTGTTGTGCATCAAGTTAATAACATAAGAAACTTAAACATATATACTAATTCGATTGAACTAAACAAGTTACGGTTGTTTAAAAATTATCAATCTTGCAACTGTCAATAGAAATAAAAAAAATAAAAAAGTGCCTCATGGGAGGAATGACTCCTTGAAAGAAAAATTCTCAATATGGGAGGATATCAAAAATACACATTAAAAAAAAAACTTTTGAAAATGGTTGGAAAGACTTGGAATATCATCAAAAATCCTAACAACTAAATGGAAACTTATGAGAAAACTAAGACACGTAATTATGTCTTGTGCAACAATCATAAACAGACAGTGACTCCACTAAATCTGTAACTTTTTTCAATTCTTCAGTCTTATGTTATAATAATAACAAATAACCAAGAATTTAAAAAAAAAAAAAAACAGCCCTTAGAAAGCTAATTTCAACATTTTCCACATTATCAGTAAACAAGTGAAAGTTAGTTAAACAGTGAAAGTAAAGTACATTTTGCCCAGAATTAAAGGTCTCAATGCAAGAACCATCTAAGTCAAGAATCTCAAATTTCTAAGTGAGAACCATATGATTTTAAATAGGACACAAGAATATGCTAGCTTTAAACTTTAAATTAACCATTGACTGATAAATAACTTTCAATTTGCCGTAATTTCAGATTATTTATCAAAAAGGAGAGTTACTAGCATTATATTGGTGCTTGGTTCTTCTAAAGGTCAGAACGATATTATTACCCAAAGAAAAAAAAAAAAATTTGGTTCTTGCAAAAAGGTCCTAATCACTTGGTAAGCAACGATGAACAAAGTCCATTGTTAGAAAGTCGGATTTTTAACATAAAAAAAAACAAAATGCATATTGCAACTATGTTATGCATACTAGCTTAAGTAATAACAGATAAGTTTGAACACTTTATAATAGAGTAACAATATATGAATTATAATACTATATGGAAATATAAATCATTAGGTGTTAGTAACTGGCATGTATAAAATCATCTTATTGGCAAATTTAGTTTGTAAGAATGAAATTAGTTTAAATTAAAAAAATGATAATTCTTTCAAAATATATGAGGCATTAAAAAAAGCTTACACGTACCAGTTTCACAAATATTGAAGATTAAATAAAGATAATTTTTACAACTTATTGAATAAATTAATACATATTCGGACCATATTCTTATATAAATTATTATTGATAAATAAATAGGGACAGGATTTATAGATATATTGATTTTCTTAATCTTAGGGGCACAAATTAAATTTTACTTGTGTAAAAGCAAAAAAAAAAAAAAAAAAAAAAAAAGAAGTGTTCATATTACATATGAAAGAATATTAGCTAAGTTACCAGAGAGTTTATTATGTATTTCATCATTACTTAAAAAGAAGGTTTGTAAATTGAAAGGTATAGTTCAAAATGGGCTAAATGAATCAAACTAATTTAACTGTAATCTTTAGGATCACTGGGGGCATTCTGGATGTAGAAATAGAATAAATAAGACTTTTTAAATTTAAATATTATTTTGTGAGAAATTAAAAATTTATCATGAAGGTTCTATGTACTTCATAGTTGTGTCTAAGAAATAAATCGAAACACACAGCGGTTGGTTGGGCTTATACCAAAGGGTCAGAATTAACAAGATGGAGGCGTTCTAAGAGTTAACACCAAAATGGCTAATATCTTTATTTTTAAAAACATAAATGAAGCATATGTGCGATTTAAAAAAAAGAAAGTTGAGATGACAATATAAAATTTAGCATTGATTAATTTTTAAAATAAAATTTCCAAAAAAAATTATAATGTAACATCACACAAATTTAGAACAGAATCTGGTGTTAACTATATATAAATCCGGTCCTCATTTATAGTATAAAATAGATTAATAAACAAAAAACTTCAGAAAAGTATGACATCTTTTTATATAATATCGAATTTTTAAGCAGAATTAAGCGAAAACAGAACAAAAATTGTTTATTATATTCCCTGTTGCAAAGTCAAATGAGTAGTGATAAGTTAAAAAAAAATAGTTTGTGAATAGGAACATTAAATACAAAATGAGGATTGAACATGAAACATACATTCACTGTACTGAGCTCTACTTTTTTAAAATGCTCAATATATTTAAAAAAATTTACTATAGGAACATGCAAAAGTTAATAATAAAAATACAGGGAATTACAAAAACAAGATTGACGTTAGAAGACAAATCTAATAAATGTTCTAATACTGATCTAACAAGGAAAACGAAAATCATTCTTTACAAAACTCCAATTTGCCTGGTACCTAAATATGGAGCAGAAACATGGACCATGGGGAAGTAGTTGTAAAAGAATCGTTCGTTTTCGAGCGCAAGATCCTTAGGAAAATATTTGGTCCCCTATTATCGACGGAAGATGGAGAGAGGAAATCATAAAATGAGATCATAGATTTATTAGGTGAACCCGAGAACGTAGTGACTGTTATAAAAAAAATCCGATTAAGATGGGCTGGACATGTGGCTAGGATGAGTGAAGAGCTTGGTAGCCTGCAATTGGATGATCACAACAATGAACAGGGACTACTGGAGGCGTCATGTCTTGCAGCGTCGAATTAATGAATGAGTGAATGAATAATGAGCAGTATGGAAGACCAACAACATGAAATGTAAATACAGGTAGTCCTCGATTTTTGTATATTCAACTTTTGTAGAACGTGCTATTTTGTACATATGTTTTAAATATCATTTTAAAGGGATGTTTAGATTTATAATATAATCCTTAACTGAAGCTGATGTAGGGTCTTGTTTAGAACAGGCCCGCCAGTGATTTTATAATGATATTTAGTAACTGTTACTGTGTAATTTGATACCATCGATACAGAAATAAAAACACATGTTTAAATACTATTTAATTTAGTATTGTTTGTGTATTTGTGGTTATAAAAGTATTAAACTATGAATATTTTTGATGTGTACGATTTATGCAAAGAAGAGCCACGAGCCAGGATTTTCTTTGTCGAAACAGGAATTCTACCTAAGGAAAGATATTGTAAAAAAGGCCACATTATGATATTTTACGAAGAAAGGAAAAAATATAGATGCAACAAAAGAGAATGTCGGTTTGAATGTGGCGTGTATAAGGGTACGTGGCTATGTGACAGCAAGTTACCGTTAAGTAAAGCCCTTTTATTCATTCACTCATGGGCACAGGAGTATACGACATTTAAATTTTGTTCAAAAGAATTCAACATGAGCTCTGCTACAATTGATAGACTCGTATTTATGTGAGCACATGTGGAGGCAGAGAAACTCAAATGAAGATGTTTTTGATAAAATCCTTAAGGACATAGTAGAATTTTGGCTTCCAGATGTACCTGGAGGAACTGATTATGATAATGTTTTTGGTTATGTGTAAAAAGTTTTTATTAAATAAATCATATGTTCCTTTAACCCATATTTTTTTATTTATCAATAAGTAACTGTTACTAGATAAAATCAATGGCGGGCCTATTCTAAACAAGACCCCTGATGTATTCCAATTCTAACTCTTCGGAATAATATCCAAAATTGGAAAGGCTGAATTTACAATTTGAATTAAAAAGCGATATCTGAAGAAGGGCCCAACTAGTGAAGAGGCAGGCCTTTTAAAAGGCTAATTCTTGGTAAAGAAATCCCATCCTATATGGTCTTTTATTAAATTTTTTGTTGTTCTCCAAACATTTACTTTTGTGTAACAACTTTATAGTTTCAATTCAGTGTGAAAATAATGGACGATAATTGTACCAATAGTTTTACTATTACATAATAGTAAAAACAGGAGTGAAAAACGAAAAGCCGTTTATATTGATAAGGGAAAAAAGAAATCAAGATACCATAAACTCCTGACGATCCAAACAAAGATCTGAAATTGGATCTTCTTACGACGTAACCAGTAAGCCAATAACTTCAACTTTGAAAAACTAAAATAACATGTATCTTCAGAATTATTAAAATATTTCTTCAAAGATTGTTTCAAAAAGTTTCATGGAGTAGCGATGAATGAAGCGGAGGATTCTTTCCTTGGAAGTAGAACAATTATTGAAGCTAAGGCTCTGAGTATGAATTTTTAGATAACTCTACTTTCCAACATTTCGACTTTCAAATACATTTCAGGAACAAATCACGTACGATAATCAAGGACTTCTTGTATTAAATGCTCAGCTCATATGTCTATACATCCATTTCCACGTTATGTAACGAGAACTTTATTGTACCAATCCAATTGGAGAGAATCCTATCAGAAAATTTTTAAGTAATTTATAAAGTCAAATAACAAATTACATACAAAAACCTTAGTATCTGAAGTATAACAGCCAATAAATAAACGATAGAAAAAAGATCAGCAATTCACTAAGGATGACTCACAGAACAAGAACTTATGAAGGATTCGAAAAAGAAATAATGAGACTTGGTGTATTCGAAACAAAGAAAGATTACAGTGCTCCTATTCAAGGGAAATATTAAGAGATATTAACTCAGCTACTTTACGGCCCTCAAAAAGACATCAGGAAACGTCACAATACATATAAGAGGGTCATCCAGAAAATAAGTTCCGTTTTGGTCTGTAGGGCGGTAGGAGTGGTTTATGCCAAATCTGGCTCAAAAGAGGAGAGGTGGGGGAATAGAATGAGAGGTGGGTGACCTCAGTCGGTCAGTTACCAACGTCAGGGCAGGTAGTTGAAATGGAGCTCTCCATGTTGCGTCCCGCCACCTCGATCCCCGTTCCCTCTCGAGTTGTTTTGCGCGGAGTGATTCAATTTCTTTATGCACAGGGTTTTAAATCAGTTCAAATTCACGAACAGCTCATTTCTGTTTATGGAGAAGGTGTAATGAGTGAGTCAATGGTGAGGAGATGGGTACATGAATTTAAGGCGGGAAGACAAGACAAAAAGGAATTCTCCTGATTGATTTTTTGCCTCAAGGTGAAACAATTAACGCCAACCGCTATCGTGAGACCCTGAAGAAGCTTTGTCAGGTCATACAGAACAAGAGAAGAGGAATGTTAACCTCCGGTGTCTACCTTCTCCACGACAATGCTCGGCCTTCCTCGTTCCATAGCGCAACTTTTCGATGAGTTTGGTTGGGATGTTCTGACCCATCCACCTTACAGTCCCGACTTAGCCCCTTCAGACTATCACCTGTTTACCAAAATGAAGGGGGAATTGGCGGGAGAACGTTTCACAAGTGACGAGGAAGTGAAAGAAGCTGTCACGAAGTGGACCAAGGAGGTGGCGGCAAGCTTCTATGAGGAAGGAATGTATTGACGTTGCCAGGGATTACGTGAAAAAATAATACATATTTTCAAGTACAATACCTGTAAGTTTCAAATTTTTTCAATAAAAACTTGATTTAAAAAAAAAAAAAAAACGGAACTTATTTTCTGGATGACACTCGTAACTCATGAGAACAATTTTTTTATTTAATCAGGTAGGAAGAATATTACATCAAAACGATATAAAGATGTTGTATCCGTGTATTGGTATGACAATACCATGTATGTATCTACTTTTCATAAACAATGCAATGGAAAATGTAATGAAGAATACGTATTTTTGCAAATAATGAATGGAAGGAGGGCTACAAGCACTTAATTCAAAGGCATCTATTGTCAGAAGGAAACGAGAAAGATTAAAGGCTAAATACTAGGAGAGCTTTAAAGTTTAAGCAAAAACTTTGCATTCGGAATGAAAATTCAATTCCACTACGAAGAGTAACATCAACGTGATATGTGAGTTTGATATATTAACACACACTAACGATAGAAAAGTACTGGAGGAATAAAAGTGAAAACAAGGAAGTAGATCTAGCAATATTAAATCATTTGGTTTCAGACGGTAACCATATTGCAAATTTGAAAAGTAGTCACTTTTTTCAGTAAATTAAAATAAATTCATAGCATTCTTACAAATATTAACAAAGATAATGCAGAAAGAGATAGAAAGAAAACAAAAATATTTCTCTTTTAGTTAAAAAAAAGTTTGACTCACTTAATGAACAGATCCCAAAATACGAGTAATTTTTCAAACTTATGATGGAACCCTACATAGCCACAGAGCAAGATATTTAAAGCGTAAATATTAGTTATTTCATAATTATTTTATAACGGATTGCAGCTTAGAGATTTACTGATCTATCTTGGACCCTTCTCAATCAGAAAATCAGATCAAAAACATTGTTTAAGATGATGCCCATTCGTCTTAACCACATTATAAAAACTGAACAGGAAATCTACTCGACTAGAGAGTGGAGAAAAAACATTTTGTTTTTCCTAATGAATAATTTTCTTTTTCGCAACATGGTTTTTAATATGACCCTAATCATTTCTTTGCTGTGTTTATTAAGAGAGAGATCTTAGAGAATATGTAAGTGATGACCTCATCACTATGAGGCTTTTCTCTCAAGACAAACACAGATGGAGAATTCGAATACTACAGAAACAGAACGAAAGGTACTAAAAGAGCTAGAAAGAGGCTCCAATATTGCTAGCGTAAATTAAATGAAGACAAAATTATGTAATGATAGATAACAAAATTGGAATAAACCCCTACATATAAATCACTATAGTTTTAATGACGACATGAAAACACCGAAGATGCTAAAAATTACAATTATTTACGCAATTAATAAATGAAAAATAGGGTACTGAAAGCTACAGTAATTGATGAGAAAAAATGGAGACGAGATAAAAATATGACTTTAAAATAAAATAGGTCACAATTATTCCACTACGCCACACTACACAACAGCCATGTTAGGCATAGTTTAAAAAAAAAAAAAAAAAAAAAAAAAAAAAAAAAGATTCTTGTATCACTTTACACTTAGTAAACAAAAAAAAATTTCTTTAGAACTTACTTTTACACCGGTATAATATTTCATCAATTATATAAACATTCATCATCGAATTTTATAATTAATATTATGACAAATTGTTTGCTCGATAAACGTACTTCTTGTACTTCCGATAAAAATTAGTGTACCACTTAATTTTTTAAAACAAAAATCTTACATAATAAAGTTAACGTATACATTATAAAGTAAAGGAAAGATAGAAGTTAACTGAATTTCTTTGTCTTTTCATAAAAGAAACATTCAAGGATTGTTTACAACAGGTAATAATGGTCTCTACTCCCATTTCAAATGGAATTGTTGATTCCAAATACTTGATTATTCGCTCCTGGTCCATCACAGTTGCCCTAGATTTTCTTCCAAGTAATCAATATTTTTTTAAACAAGAGTTTTGATTTTCAGGTTAAACTTTTAAATTTTAAATCTACATCCTATATAAACATAGGATATAAAAAAGAAAGAAAAGAAGACATAAATAGTCCTCAATAATGATTAAATACAATTTTTAGGAGAGGTATTTTATAACGCACTAACTTAAATCAAGGTTATTTAAAGAAAAGGAATACGAACGCGACTCAAAATTGAATGGATTTTTAAAAGCAATTTTTTCGAAAAATAAAAAATCATCAAACAATCAGAATGCTCGGTGCAATGCCACAGTGAACTAATCACCGCCATACATCATATTTTGGGAAAACTGAAGTGAAGTAGAATTTTGTGAAATAGGGTTGTGTTTACTTCCATCCATTTCACTTTGCCTTCTGTATTATTCAAAGAAGCATGATTTAAAAAATAAAAAATTTTTAAATTGGTTTGGCGCTTAAGTTTGCTATGGTTTTACACCGACCACACAATTTTTTATGTTTTATACGTAAGAAAAAGAATAAGACAATCAATAAGATTTGTAAAAATAGAAAATATTCAATAGATTCGATCGTAATTAAAAAAAAATTTAATTCTTCAACGGACGATGTTAGGCTGTATCTATTTAAGGTAGTGAAAAATAGATCACACTAGTTTTACTTCATTGAAGAAGAATATTAAAGGATTTATTAAAAGACTATATATATTTTATGCTGTTTAAAAGAAAGATAGGGGTCTTATGCAGAATCCTGGCACCAGTGATTTGTGCAAGTAACCACATCACCTACATCACCTAATCGTATGACTTTATTTAATTTACATTTGTGGTAAGGAAGCTAGTGAATATTAGCATCAATAGCTCAGTATTTTTCATTATGGGGATTTTGAAGTTGATGAAGGATATTCCGGACAAGAAAAGTGCAATTCTCTTTCTGCAAGAAAAAAGATTATTATCTAAGGAGAGAAAATGTTTTTGTCCAAAACATCGTTGTTAAGAAAGAACCAGGTTTGAAAGATATTGTTCATTTTATGCCTCCAATGTAAATATTGTAAATATATTTTTTGTTAGTGTTATTGTTAAAAATGCTTTATTTATAAAGTAATCTACGATAGAGATAAAAATCCAAGTTGAATAGAGAGAAGGTGGGCTCCCTTTGTAAGGGGCAATATGGCTGCCGGAGACCTATGACGTAGTTGGACGCATTTGTGAATTTATCAGTGAATTGATAACCTTGGATAGTCAGGTTATCAGCAGGTTGCTCAGCAAAAATGAAAATTTTAAGAATAAAAAAGCTTAATATAAGATTAAAAAAGTTACTGAAGAAACAAAAAATAATTATGTAGCATAATAATGTATTATAATTATTGTTATAATATTTGTATTGTATGTTCATTTTGAATATATATTTTTTATAAATAAATTGTTTAATGCACGTTGTTTTTTTTTAAATTTCTACATTATCATTAATAATCAATACATTTTATTGATGTTTCTTTACCTATAATGAATTTTTATTCCATATATAACCATCAATTATAAATGAAAACTATTTCTGTAACTTCTAGGTTTTTATTGATTTGTTTATTTTAATTAATAAATCTTTCCTGGTTGAAATTATTAATTCATTAGCTAAATTCCAATGAGTGGTCACACCAGATATAAATAATCACTGGGAAAATATAATTAATTGGTATGTACAAGCAAGATTATTTCAGTATTATGAAAAGAAAGAATATATACCAAAGCTATTTTTTTATGTAATAAAAGTCTCATGATCGTGAATAATGGTCGGGTTTGTGGAGATAAAATCTCAGTTGTGAAATAAGAATTAAAAATAATGGAAAATATTAATGTTTTTCACTTTAACCTATAACGAAACATTATGGTGTTTAAAAAGAATTCAATACGCATGTGCCGAGTCATGCGTCCGATGACGTAAGCGGGAAGAGGTTGTGCGGGTTTGCCTACCCAAGTGAGCCCACCTTCTCTCTATTCACCTTGACAAAAATCATCTATAGTATCGCAACAAATTAGAAATAACCTACCTAACAATAAAGAGTAGGTTATTAAATGACATGTGATGATATTGCAAAAATCATAAATTAACCAGGTTAAATCACTGGTGCGGGAATTCTGCATAAGACCCAAAGATAGAAATCCCACCTTAGTCATTAACTTCACTCGTTCATTTTGTTTACATCCTGCTTATAAGATCCATGTTTTTATGTTAACGAGAAAAATACCATAGATAAACAGTGTGCTAAATGGAACGGTGGAATAACCGAGATTATCATATTAGAAAATAGAGATAACTAACCTCAAAAACTATTACTAAAAAAATTTTTAAAAAAGGCCGATTTTTCGGCTTCTACCAAATTATTTAAAAAACAATTCATGAATGATTTTTTTTAAATTAACAAATGTTTAAAAGGAAGCCTGAATTGTTGTGACACCATAGGAAGCATTTAAATCAGTTTGTTTTAAACAACTGGAAGTTTGAAATACGAAGTCACAAACCATGCGTGCTATCAAATTTTAAATAGTCGATGTTATAAAAATAATTAAGAACAAACTTTTCAAATCATTAAGGTCACGTATGTATTAATATGAATAAATAACGATAAATACTTATGTACCATTGATTAATGACAAAGAAATTTTTGATTTTACATTATCAGCTAACAACGTCCTACAATATGAAAAAATATAATTTATAAGAATAACAGAAAAAAATCTGAATATAATAAAAGCTAGAACAGAACTTTCAAGGAAAAGACGAAAACGAATAAGTGAGCAAACAAATAAGATTTTTTTTAAATGAAAAAAAAAATACGAATTATCATGCATAGCATGCAAACACGTAACAAAAAGTGGTCATATACAACATAATAATACTTTTTTGTTCAAAGAAATTTTAAAAAATAATTTTTTTAAATATAATATAAATACATTAAAAAACGAAAACATACTATATATATTATACTAACAAAAATATACTGATTTCATCCTGTACACAATATATTATTTTTAATTAAAAAATAATAACAACGAAGCTGATTTCTGTAAAACTGGTTAAGCACAAAATGGATGCCATGGCAAAAGCGGCAGTGGTATAACATACCACTTTTATATAAATGATAAAGAAAAAAAAATTAATAATAAATAACTTGTCGATCAGCATCAACCCAAAGAATATGGTCCTTTCTATCCATTATTAAATATTAACAACAAACTGAGGTTCCGTTTCTTAACCTCATTACATCACAGCTTTTTTTTTTTTTAGTTAAACGAATGATCAATTAATGTTAAAATTAATTACATAAGTTTTGATTTAATTTCAGTCAAAGTCGATTCTTGATTCATCAACCAGGAAAGAGCTGGTATAAAAATATTTCTACAATACGAAAAATATAATAAATAACATGATGGGCGAAATAAATTAAAAAAAAAAAAAATTAAAACTTACCTGTTGGCATTGACATATTCAACAATATCTTCAGGAGAAAAAATTGGAAACCTAGAAAAATCACTTTTCTTGCCTAAAAACTCTGAAATGGCTTTATGTAACGATTTGGCTACATCGCTATCCTCGGGAATCTGTTCCTGAATCAGCTGAAATCTGAAATATCGTAAGGAGCTATTAATTCCCACAGGTGGGGGGAGGGCAGTTGTTGGCACCTGCCCCCTAAGAAATTTTGATAAACAAAGCTACAAATTAAATAATTTACAGTAGAAGTGCGACATGCTTAAGTTGAATACCTCTATAAGTGGTAGAAAACCTGTTGTCCCATCATTCTTCCCTTAAATAAACTCTTTAACTGGAATATTTTCACCTCTATAAGTGGAATCAATTTTTGTGGAAGTTACCTCTGTAAGTGGGACAATTTTTGTATTCACCTCTGTAAGTGGAATCCACATTTCTAAGAAAACGTGAAGGGTTATCCTGTTCAGCCACAGGATTCGGAAAACGTGATAGGAGATACCAATGAGAAGCTTCCAACATTCAAACAGTATGCCCACACGAATGGCGAAATTATAACAGCAGGAGAGCTGAATGATAAAGAAATTCTTAAAAAATCTAAAATGCCAGACGGAAATGAAAATTTTGACAATCCGGACTAAGAAGAAAAAGAAGACCCAGAGAGGCTACCAGTCACTAAAAATGATGCACTAAATATTATTGAGAAGTTGCAGAGTTAATTTGAAATGATTAAAAGGGCTGAAGATGAAATCTTTGATAAATTATATGACAGAGAAAAAAACATTTTTAAGTGCCAAAGTGAAGTGCAGAAAAAAATAAGTGATTACTTTCATTAATACATTTGCACATAATTATTATCTTGTAATCTGCATTATTTTATTTTCACATTACAAAAAATATGTAATAATTGTATCAATATTTTATGTATGTATGGTTTTTAAGCGTGTACTGTAATCATTTTTTATAAAAATTACATGTTTGAAAACCTCTTTTAGTCGTACACATTCCCATTAATAAGATACCTGCACCCTGGATAAGTGAAACCTTGTTTAAGTGGAATTAAAATCCTGTCACCAAGAGATTCCAGTTATCCAGGTTCGACTGTAATATTAATTTATTATGAGTTCGACTGTAATATTAATTTATTATGATATATAATGTTATTATCATATTTAATACTAAGTAAAATATAAAGATATTTTAATTTTTAAATATTAATAAGTTTTATTTAAACAATTAATTAAGCCTTACAAGGTCAGAATACCTCGACCCCTTCTCCCAGGCATAAGAATTTTACCAGCCTGTTGCCCCCCTTGACGAATCACGATTCACACTAACATAGGTAATTGAATAATTGAGTAGCGACAATAAAAAAAACTTGTCTTATCTACACGACGTTGAAATTTAGTTAGCAGTGGATTCCTACAATTCTACTTTTTCAGAATATAATAACCTTTTACTTGCATCACATGGTTTCTGAATCCATAGAAATTATTATACAAACATTTTTAGAGTAGGTTGAAAAAGTTTGAAAAGTCCAGTTTTTTATCTTAATACTCAATTACAGGAGACATTCAAATGATCACACCATTTAGAAACTTAAAACATTGACCACAAGACACATATACAGTAATTTAAGAATTGGAAAAAAAACAAAAAAAACATAACAATAAAAGAGTAATTTCTTCTTGAAGAGTGTCTAGTAAACACTCCGACAATGTCTGAACCAATATATGAAATCGCATATTTGAATATTATTCAACAAAAAAACTTACCAATCACTGGATATATTAAATGAATACGATAGTACACCTTTCTATATTTTATAAAGTACCGGTCAAAAGTTTAGACTCACCCTTAGGTTTTGTAAAATAAATAAGTAACAACATTTTATTTATTGGACAATGTAACAACTATAATTTTATTTTTAATTTATTTAGAACTAGCTTTAATATCCCGGTTTCACCCATGGCATTTTGAAAACAATGAGAAAACCCGGGGGTCCAGAAAAGTTTGTTGGGACAGAAATGAGATTTTTTTTTACTCCAACGGTTGATTTTGTAAAAATCTAATGTAAAGCGAGATCATAACGATTTTTAAAACAATGAAGAATATACCCACAGATTGGCTGTTTTAATATGCAATTTTAATATGGACAGGTGTTCGCAACTGGTATGAAAGAACCACTAAGCGAAATTTGGAGAATTTAGGACAAACGGTATGCATTTCTATAAAGAACAAAAAAAAAAAAAAACTAACAGAATTTCAACTTTAGTTATATAAATTGTATTCGAAACAATCATATAATTTTTGAAATGTTATTTCTTGAGTTACAATTATTTTTTTTAAACTTGAAGATTGTGAATTAAATACAAGTCAGTAAACTTTTGACCGGTACTGTACGTATGAACAAATATTAAAATAAACATAGACAAAATACGGAAGAGAAAAATTATGGAAGTACTAAAACTTACTGTAAAATAGAATTCCTGAACTCATTGATCAGCTTTAAATTTATATCTATATGATGCAATACATCTTCATTTCTATACAGCAGCGAACCCTTTTCAGCATGCAAGGCACTTATATATGCCCTACAAAAAAAAAAAAAAAAAAAAAAAAATGAGATAGTTAGATTAATTATATAATGATAGATAAGATGTTTGGTAAATGAAGAAACTAATAGTTACACAAATTCATTCAAGCTATCCTCTGTATCTTTGAGATATTTTTGAGCAAGCCTGTATGAACCTTCAATATAGTTGGAATCATTCCAATCCAAAACAGGAAAACATTTTAAAAAGCTCTGAAAAAGATAAAAGGAGTTATTAGACAGGTTAAAGATTCGGAATCGCAATACTTTTTAGCACTGAAATTTTATTTTCAATATATTTGGAGTTATAATGGGACAATCGTACTTTTAAAGAATCGGAACATAGTTTGGATTGTGATAAAGAACATTCGTGAAATTCAAAACAAGGTTTTGAAAAAGAAACCAGAAAAATTGGGCCAGGATTGCAAGTTTAGGGTTTCTGTCTTTAATTTAGGGTTTTGATGTTTCCAGTGTTTTATTAAATATTAAAAAAGCTTTTTTGTGCATTTTTACTTTCACTTACCTATATATGAAATATATAGCAAGGAAAAGTATTGTGACTTATGGTGGCATTTAAGCACAGCATTTTCAAAAGGTAATGTATATTTTAGTCAAAGAAACTGCACCAGATTTTTCATTTATGATTTGTTTTGTTATTACATTAATCACTAACTGCATTTACTCTTTTTATCTCAAATTATAATTTAAAAAAGAATTATTTTATAAAATTTATTTATTTATTAAATTATTAGCACAAAAGGTGTAATGCAGAGAAAAAAAGCTATTGAAAAGATGCTACCAAGGCCAGGTATCAGGTGTCAAACCATCACATCGCATAATGTTATAGAGTTGATATTAACTTAAAATATTCAAAATAGGATTTTGATTAAACCTCAATGGTGCAGATGCTGGATTTTAAGTTCGGAGTGACCTCTTAACACTGGAGAGGGGTGGAGGATGTATCCTATAAGTGGATCCCGTACTGCTTCCAGTTGCTAAAAACTGTCATTTTTTATTTTGTTTGAAAAGCCAATCAACTACTTTTAAATAATGACTGAAAATATATGCTGTTAACGCTCATAAACTTTAATTTATTACTTGTTATTTATCAATTTGTTGTTTTGTTTTTTTTTTGTTTCTTTTAAAATGAAGTCATTTATTTTATTTATTGTTTAATTTCTTAATTTTTGTTAATAGGGTTTAATTTGTCTGATTATTTTGTTTAGATTTTTTTCTCTATTTTTAATAATTTTGGCTAATTGAATCAATCAGATTAATGATGCGATGTTTGTTAGAAGAAAAATGTTTATAAGGCCGTCTTAGTGCAGATGCTTTAATACAACTGCAGTGCTAATACCAGTAGTGTTGTATACACCCCTAGATCGTAACAGTCCACTGACTTATGTAGACGCGTCTACGGCTCTCTCAGACCGAGCTTTCGCCCACTGCAAACTGTATACTGCCCTAGCACCAACTCCTTCATCCGATGAAATTTATCAGCCTACTTCGGCTTCATCATTTTTCGTGAATATATTGACATTCTTTTCATCAATTGACATTAATATGCATTGAAATTAAATTAATTGATTCATAACATAAGAAGCTTCTTTTCTTTTGTTTCAGTTTCATTTTATTTTATTAGAGGGAAAATTTAATTTTGTTCGTTTTACTGTTTTATTAGGGGAAATTATTAATTTGTTTTGTAAAAATGATTTCATTTTATATTAATGTTTTATTTTAATGATGAATAAATGTTTATATTTTCGGTTTCCTTTTTTTATAATCAATCGTTTATTTATTTTAATTTAAGTTTCATTTTGGAGGTCCATTACTTTCTGAAGGGAATTTAATATATGCAAAGAGCCCTTTAGGTTTGTAAAATGACCTAGACCTTAACCGTTTAATGGCTCTGGATGATATATATTGGAAAAAAAGAGACGTTTCGCACAAGCGGACGATCAGATTACTCGTGGGGGCCACTGGTCCCCAGTAGCTACAGACGGTATATCTCGCAACCGGTTTCTCACTTATTTATGGTCCCGAGTTTCACACGAGATAACTTGTCATAACTGATGCACATTTAGCACACACTTAATAATTACATCTAGCGGCCAATAGGCTTCAGGGGTGTCTCTATTGGGGAAATATTTGTTCAACCATTATTCATTGCGAGTTCTAGACGCTCTTGAAATAGTCCTCTGCTTTCATCCCTCTGTTTTTTGGCGATATTTACTCTTTTATTTTGTTAATATTTCGGTGTTACTTTTATCACGTTGCGGAAGGTGTTCACTGAGCAGTAAAAAAATTATTTTTATCTTGTTCATTATTACCTTCCTTTATTCATGTAATCTTTCATTACAGTAAATAATCTAGCATTTTAATTTACTGAAGTAATAATAAAGGTATTAGAGAATCATAAAAAGTAAATAAAACATTAAGAAATAGTCGGAAAAGGTTATGAGGAGTTGAAGAAATAAGGCAGCCAGCGGCAGAGAGTGGTCTACATGCCTTAGCTTGGGGAGGGTAAAAGTTGGCTGACCTGCTTAACTTCTCAGTGCAACTTTCATCCAGAGTCCTTATCTGCTGAAGGGTTAATCATTATTAAAAAAAAAAAAAAAAAAGAATGAAAAGTACATACCAAGTCTTTAAAAAACTTTAGAGCGAGATCATTAGGAATAAAGTTATCAGTGCACATGGATTTAACTAAAGTGACACAATTTCTACCCAATTTTTCAAGTTCTGCTGGTTTAATATCATCATCTAAAATGACAGAAATAATACAATATTATGAAATTCACTAATTCAGTAAACATACATAAATATAAAACCAAATATAAATTAGATTTCAAATTATGAAAGTTCAGTTAACACTAAATATGAAATTATATTCTGATAAAATATTTCCAAGATATAATGCCTAGTCAAATTAATTATCTCATCTTTGATTTCTAAGTACGTTTAATTGGACCATCGGATAATTGGGACCACCGCTGAATTGAGCCATTTTTTAATAAAACGGAATCAAATATAGGTAAAATATCACCGCTTTATTGGGACAAAACATCGGCTAATTGGGCCACAACTTTATGAAACTTAATGGAAAAAACTATGAGACTCTGTGCCAATCAGAGAAACCCTGTTTCTCAGCCAGAAGCAAGAAACCGCATCAAAAAGATTAGTCACTTTTTTTTTTCACAAAAAGGAAATGAAGAAAGTCCTTACGGGTCCTAAAGAAGTGCGCTAATTATGTTGGTCGTAGTTTACTATGAGTGTGACAATGCACACTTGATTCTTACCTGTTAAAAAAAATTGACGTAAAAACATGTTCGGATTAATTTCTTATTTCGTCTTTATCAGTATAATTTATATTGTACACAAATAGTTATTTTAATTTTTTTCATCTTGTATATTTCTTATATGAAAACATCTAATAAATAAAAATACATTTTATGACTTAAAGTAATCATATTAATTTGACCTCATCATTAAATTAATAGACAAGAATAGGTACACATAAATGCACCTATTAACTGGGTTTTCCCCCAAATATGTCTAATGTATGACATCATTTATCATATATGTACGGTAGCCCAATGATTAGGCGTATTCAGGCATTTTTTATTTGCATTTATACGTGGATTCCATGGTCTCCGCTTTATTGGGTCCTCCGCCTAATTGGGACAAAACAAACTTTCCCTGTAAGTCCCGATAAAACAGAGTTGAATGTATTCAAAGATTCTAAACTGAAAATTCATTAGAAATATTTAATAAAAATGAAAAATTTTCATCACTAAATAAAATAACACAATTAAAACATGTTAGAGAAACTGGGATTTTTTTTTATGTAAGTAATCGCCTTCTACTACTTACATGATTTATTCTTAATAAAGAAATCTTTAATCGAGTTCAGTTTGATCCAATATGGTTGAAAATAGGTGCTGGAAGTCATGAAGTTGATCAATTCGGGAAAATGAGGTTCTTCAGGAGCCCATAGGGGCCAGATGTCGCCATATTTTTCTTTATATCTCAATAAAACAATCTGAAACAGAACATACCCTAGCATATATAAGGTAAATATTGATTAAATGAGTTTCTTCCCTTTTTTTTTAGTTCACTAATTAATAATATATGGGGGGGGGGAGTTTAACTTACTTGTTTTCTAGTAAGGGAGGGAGTTTTTATAGTTTTTCTAAATAATAATCAGTAATACTTTGTTATAGGTTTACTTTAATTAGGTTTTTAAAGTCCAACGGAATAGTTTGTTTGGCGAAATAGGATTTGATACCAAATCTTGATGCAAAAAAAAAACAAAGAAAAAAAAAATGGGCAGGACATATGGCCAGAATGGATACCTCGGAAATACAGAAAAAGGTGATGACTGAAGAGCTACACTTGACGAGACGAGTAGGAAGACAGAGCCAACTGGCGGAGGCTCTTAGAGGAGGCCCAGTCTCGGTAACGGGACGTAGCGCCAAATACATATGTATGTATATGTCAGTAATATGATTATCATAATTTTCTTTAATAAAATTTATTTAGCCTAAACTTGAAGTTTTTCTGATTTCGTATATATTTAAATTAATTTAATATAACCGGTACTTTTATATTTTTTCATACAATAAAACAATAGAGATATATAATAACCGAGACATACATTCAAACCAAATATAGATAAATATTGTATAAAATATTTTTTTCCCTGCTTCTAGGGCCCACTGAAGTGAATGGCAAACAATGTGTCAAATATTTTTTGAAAGAGAGCCTCCAAACAGCTTTTCATGAAGATCTGTGAGAGATTGACTGTTTCGTCCCATTTCAAGCCATATTGATCTTTCACTTGATTGATTATTGATAATAACTTATTTGCTGACAAGTAGGAATAAAAAAAAAAAAAAGGAAAAAAGGTAAGGAAAAAAAACCTTTTAAACTTACATTGTAAAGGGAAGACAGGATAACTTTTGTCGCTCTATGAACGAATTGACAAATGTTATCTTCACAGTCTAGTTGACTTTCTTTTGGTTTTTCTTCAAAACAATGAATAGATTGATCTGAAATAAAGTTTATAGATAAAGAATATTTTATAAGATTATTGATAGGATAATAATTAAAACTTATTAAAACAAAATATATGATAAAATTACATAAATGCTGCACTACAAGATCATTGAATAATAATGAACTGTTATAAATTAAAGATAATAAAAATTGAAATAGTAGGCTGATAACAGAATTTTAATTATTTTCTTTTATTTATTGATTGCTATTGAAAATAACTACTTTTCCTGACTGCTAGAAAATCTTCAAAGATAAAGACATTGTGATCGATAAAAATATGTAATTATTGATATCATCAAAACATCTAACTTGAAATACTGGTACTATCAATAGTTGATATTTTCAAAGCTATATTAACGATTTAAAAAAAAAATATAAATCCAAATTTTGAAATATGAACATCAATATAAGTATTAATCCTATACCACACAGGCGCATCTAAAAAAGTGTAATTTTCCTCTTTTAATAAATAAATGGAAAAATCTGGTTTTATTATTGCATATTTGATTAATTTTTTTATTCATAATTATGTGACATTATTTAAATACGTTATTCCAACATATGGGTGTTTTTGAACAAAGATATGAATGCTTGTTCGAAAAATCCTATTATTTTTTCTATAGGGCGTAATAAGGAGGCAGCTCGAAACATTTATTGACTCCTTATCCTCCTGAAAAGAAAAGAGGAGCTTCTACATGACCAAGTATCAAAAATACATTCCAATACTATCATATAAAATAAACAAAAACGGTTGTATCTAATACCTAATTTGTGAAACATTTTTAATCTAATTTCCCCAAAATTCTCCTCATTCCTGCACACCCTTTAATTATCATAATTAAATTAATAGTAAACTTTATTAACATAAATAAGAAATCAGAAAAGTATATCAAGCCATTTAGCATGCTGAGGTTTTGAATTAAAAAAGTTATTTTACGCATTAAATATTATAATAAATGATTTCCCCATTAATGCATTAAGAAAATTAGCTAAAAACGACAAATTTTAAGATATCAAAATATCTCTGACATAATAAAAAAATAAACTACTTACTTCGAGACTTTGATTGTTGGTCTAATATGTTCGATATCCATTTACTGTCCACTGCTTGAATATTGTTGGTATTTGTTTTTACCCTGAGGTTGACGTCATTTGATAAAAGTAGCTGAAAAATATATCTTTAAAGGCTTATTTGAAAAAATAAATAAATAAATTGAACCAATCATCATAGTTAAACTAGGGGCCTTGGCTTGGCGGGTTCGAATCCCGCCCAAGCCTGCCCGTTTCTTTTCGGTGACGGCCTCACTGAACAGACTCAGCGGCTCTCCATGGATTAGAAGAGGTTGGTTACCCTTAGATAACCCGTCCCGATTAGCCCTCATGGCATAAAGCTGACGTTAAAAAAAAAAAACTAAAAAAAAAAAAACAAGTGGAAAATGATTATATAGTACACTCTTGATAATCTAAATTGCTAATCCAGCAGTCTCATGAAGTATGTCAGTCTTCCAATCCTACTACTGGAAGTTTATAATAATAAAAAAAAAAAAAAATCAGCCCACTCTGATATGATTAAACGGAGTGATGGGACATTTATATTTTCGTAAACAAATAAAAAAAAAAGGTATTTTTTAATTTAGCTCACAGTTGGAATGAGGTTAAAAGTGTCACAATCCAGTTCCCGTGAAATAAGGTTTGGCCAACTCCCGCGTTTTCAATTCTGAAGACATGGTTAACCATAAGATATGAACACAATTTAACAATTAACTTATTAATTTGTACAAGAGTTGAAAATATTCTGACATAGTTTGTATAAATTAAAATGCACGGTATTTTGTAATTGTATCATCTTGGGTCGACTGTGTTTCGTCGTAGTTTACCAGTGTGACTTCAGAACAGAGGGTGACAACAACATGCATAGCAGGATTCAAGGAAGAGGGATAGCACCTCGAGGGTACTATGTCACGGGCTCAAGCCTCGGCTGTAGCTAGACCTGTCACAAACAAGACAGGAATTTTACGTCGGAGGTACCTGTGGTGTCACGGGCACTGGCCTCAACCACAGGTAGGCTCGCCACTGGTGGTAGAGGAGTGTTAGAGGGAGTTACAGGAGGAGAGCGCTTCGTGGGTAACAGTGAAGTCACGGTCTAATGACTCGATTGCTTCTAGACCCTTGATAGGCGATAAAGGAGAGTTGCCTCGGAGATTACTGGTGATGTCATTGACAAGTGTCTCGGCCACCAGTAGGCTTGGAAAGTATGTGTAGGAAAATATGTGGTTTAATACAAAAAGTACAAGGTTGAAGAAGAGTAGGAGGAGCAAGCAAGAGAGAAGACGATAGGGGAAGTTGAAGGTAAAAGGTAAGGTGCCTCGACTGGAGTCGGCCCCGGTATATATACCCGCGGGCCGCCCCCACTTTGTCTAGTGCAGCTGGCGAACCTAGTGGTACTATTAAGAATGCCTTGCTTGCTGCAACAATTGCACCATCTTGAAATGTTAAATGAAGCCTTTTTAATCAGTTTTTCCCTCAGAGGTGACAAAGTGAGACTAGCATAGCAAACATGAAATAGCATAACTGGGGACATGAAATTTTATTAGTGATCACGGAAAATAAAACTATAATTTTAAAGATCCATATGTTATCCTGCAGTAAAATACTGAAAATTTCTCTTTATAAATTCTATTATCACAATAAATATTTTATAATTTACGAATGATGAAATGCTTACCACTTTGTGACCTTTATCTTTCAACTGATAGCAGCACTTGATTAAGTGATCGTCAGGAACCTCAACAACAAACTGAGCATGGCATTCCTCGAAGTGTCTCGCTTGCGACTGAAATATCACGTTGAATTGGTCGCTATTTGTAGCTTCAGAAAGGAAACGAATCACTTTTCTTGCAGAGACGTTCACGTTCTCATAATTAACTTTTGTCTTCAAGTTGTCCAGTTCTTTCAGAACTTGCCAAGGTATTACTTGAATTATTTTAAAACCTAGTAAAAAAAAAATATAATTATAATAAAAAAAAGTTTTATTCAAATTGGGTAAATATTTTCCCTAATAATTCTTCCTAAAAATTTTTGTAACCCTTAACTGCTCACGTCGGGTCATATTGACCCGTACCAAGTTTCATTTCATTCTATTTACACCTTTTTGGCATTGAATGATCACCAAACTTTGACATATCCTTTGTTTTGGCTCTAGTTACTTCTTGGCAGTGTCAGAAAAATAAGGGAGGTGTTTATTTTATCTAAATCGATATTTTGACCCGACTTGAGTAGTTGTGTAAGCCATTTTTTTGTGTCCGATGCGGGGACTAAATTGGAATAAAACCACTCATTTCTTATCTGTTTTAACTGCAAAGGTTGTTCCTAGAATTTTTTTTTGAATTTAAATCAAAAGAAATTATGTTAATAATATTAATGTTAAGGAGTTCCTTTATTTTAGTACTTCACTTCAGACCTATAATTCAACCTGTTATTCATATTTTAAAACTTTCATTTATTGTATACATAAATAAATATATATTTTCAAGCCTTCTCCTGTTGTTTAAAACTAATATCTTACACCCTAAGGTTGTTCAATTTTTTTTTTTTGTTCTGGGTCATATTGACCCGAGGTAAGTAGATAAGTAATGTTGATTCAGGTGAGTAGTTAAGGGTTAAGTACCAAATTTGAACTCATTCAGCCCAAAGAGTCAGAGGTGCTGAAAGTAAACAGAATCCCAAAGAATTACATAATCGCATTCTAGTGATTGTAAAAAGCAGGCCAATCATTTGTTCCACTTACCAGACATTGCCCCCCACCCACATCCTATGAGTACCCCCCTGGGTAGGCAGTAAGCGTTAATATTATCCAGTGTTAACAAGGAGTATTTTAAAACAAAGTTTTCTTAATCAATGAGTACAAAGAATAAAATAGATATTTATACATTAATCATAATATTTAACAAGAAACATACCCCTAATGACAGCTTTTGAAAGCTTTTTGATGAGTTCAATATTTCTAATTAAAACATTTGTATCAACGACAAGGTATAAACTGTTGCCACAATCATGCCGTGAAATGTTATAATCAGCATCGCAAATATCTTGCCATTCCATCATTTCCTTACTTGGATCTACTTCATCTCTTATAGAGCGCAGCTGGAAAAAAAGTGTAAAGAGAGTTAGAATAATATGATCTGTAAAGGCAAGTTTAAAACTTCATAATTATAAAAGAAAAATGAATATATGAAAAAAAAAATTATTTTAAAGAATTTTATTTAATTTTTAAGCCTATGATATGAACAGTGCAATAGCAACTATTTATAAGTAACATTCCCGTTCTTATTTTATCCAGAAAAGTAAAACACAAGGAATATTTGTTAGAAAATCTGGTAGTTACATAGAACCGAATTGCCAAGGAACCTACCCCTTTATCTCATAACTTCTTTCTATCACTTTTCTGTGGCTAATTTGTATTTGAGTTATCAAATTTTTTTCTGCTATTATTGATTTGTTTTTTGGTTTTTCTGTATCATTAGTTTTTTTTTTTTGTCAGCAACGCAATTATTTTTATTTTATTCAACTGGATTCATTTTCTGCTGAAAAGGACCTTTACACCCATATCTAATAAAACCTCTACATAAAACCTCCCATCCAAATCTACACTGACAAAGGACCTGTTGTGGATTTGTAATCCCTTTCAAGCATGAGGAGCAGATGCGATGGGGAAAACTATGGGAAGTCCCATTGCGTCCTATTCAATTAAAAAGGGAATTGATTAGCTTTATTAGCTTGCTAAAAGGATAACAAACCCCTCAATGAATCCTTTTCGGGGGATATAGGGGCCACACTAGTGAATTCTTTACAGTGAAAAATAGCTCAAATTTCTAATTTCATTCATAAAAAAATTTTAAATAAATAAAAGTATCGGTTTTTATAACTTTAAAGTTCTTATTAATTTCAATTTTCATCAATACTAACATGAGGCTTAACGCCCTATCAGTGTATTTATGTAAGGTTATAGTGGGACCACCTGTAGTACAGTGGTTAGTATGGCAACCTACTATACTAAAGGTCACGGGTTCACGTCCTGCAGTGGCCCTAGGATTTTTTAATGGGGCTAAAAATCCTTGGCTTGGTAGGACATAAAATGGAGATCCCAAGCCTGTACGATGTTAGGTACTCGTTAAAGATCCTAATTAAACCTGGATAGGCAAAATTTAGGAATCCCACTGTAGAATCGTCCGATTAGCCATAATAGCATAAAGGGACATTAATCAAACAAAAAAACATACGTAAGTACCGAAAATCATCACAAGATTTAAACCAAGCATTTTTTAGACTTATGTTAAAAAGGAGAGAGGAAATGAAGAGATTGGCCTTCAATAGCAACGAATGAATAGGTCCAAAAAAACCGAAGGAACTGTTTGTGAAGATCACAGATTGTCCGTGGATGAAATTACAGAAATGCTTAAATCCAACTAAACTCAAGAAAGCAACTCAAAACAATGTAGAGGAATTTTTATGAAGGGATTATGCTGGCTTGAATGTCAACAACTCCTACTCTCACATAGCCAATGTCATCAAGGAACTTTTTAACTTGTTTGGTTGAGAGATGTTACTGCTACAACCCTGCATACTCCTCCCCCCCCCTCCCCCCGAACTTGATGCCTAATAATAAAATTGATTACTCTGACTTCCTGGATATGCCTATAGATGTCTTATTTGAAAAAAAAAAATTAAGAAGATAACTTAAATTTATAAAGGCTTATAATTATGAGGCAGTGATTAAATGTCAAAAAACTTAATCATTATCAAACAATATATCGCAATCCATGTTACCTTGTCATCAAAACTAAACTAACTTTTATATGCATTTTAGGAAAATGCAAGTTAAAAACCTGTATCACAATGAGGCTCAACTTCATTTCTATCATGCACTCAAAATAATTAAACTTGTCAAAAAAAAAAAAAAATCCACTAATTACTTTAATATAAGGCTAATAATAGATTTCAATGATATCTAGATCAGTGTAATAAGAGAATAAATAACTAAATATATATACTCACAATTAAATCATTTGAAGGTTCCCAATCCATGGATTCAATAAAATGAGAACTGTCATCTTTAGAATTAACATCGACTTTATCATTAGATGGTTCCTTTGTCGGTCTTTTCTGCTTTTCCTTCATATCAGCCTGGACTTTCTGAAGCCTTGCTTGAAGTTTGGTCTTTGGTGATAACGATGGTGGCTTCATTTTACCTTTATCTTTGATTTCTCTTTCTTTCTCTTTTACTTTTAAATCTGCATCTTTCTTATGGGGAATACAAAATTTTATAGTTTTTCTATTATTAATAATATTACAAGTTTCTTTAACTTGATAACTTTTCTCAGTTTTATTTTTGATTTCTTTTTCAGTCTGAAGGGAATCATCACCCAACATTGTATAGGAATCCACTATAAATGATAACTTGGCCTCTAAACTATTTGCACCAGTGGGTGCATTGCTTGGGGGACAATTTTTTGATTTTTTGTTTTCTATTTTTTTGGAAGCATCTTCATATTTTTGATTTTTTGTAATTTTTTTTCTGTCCAAGTTTTCATGATCAGATCGACGTTTTTCAGCGACCTTACAAGAGGTTTCTTGACACTTCTCAATTCCTCCATCACCAGTAAATCTCTCCAGTCTTTTTAGGCCAGCTCCTTTACTATCAATTAGTGAAGGATTGGATACAGCATGTAGATACTTATTGCAATTAGGTTGCTTGATGTCTCGTTCTATAGTTTTACTTTTATTATTTAAAATCTGAGGTTTACGATTTTTAAGGCTTTGCGATGTAAAAGCTACATTTTTAAATAAATTTACTGTTTGACACTCCATTACATCATTACTTGATGATAATCCGTTTTTATTTGAATTCTTCAAAATTGAGCTGCTGTTAATCTTTTCATCAACTGTAACAAATGATGTATAACATCATCATAAAATTAACAAAAGTACAAAGTACATGAAAATTATAATTTTATTAATATTAGATTAAGTGATATTAAAGAGTGAAAAATTGTTCAATGCCTTCCTTCAAAGAACCGATCAAAATCCAATCAACAAGATCAAACCAAATAATATCCTAGCATTACAAAAAAAAAAAAGGTTTATTTCCCGCTTAACTTTTATGATTTATGGCGCATTCAGAATGTAAAAAGCTACCTAAAAATCTCAGAAGGCTTTTTAGGAAATAAACTTTCTAAACACTTTTTTGATTAAAAAAAAAATTTGACCTTTGGTACTTTACACTATTTTTTATAGTAATCGATACTTATCCTGATTTCTAATATGATTAATTGGGATTCACCTAGAAACTAACTGACACTATCAAAATAAATAACTAAATTTAATACTTCTTTCTTTATTTGGACTTGGGGGGGGGGGGGGTGGATAATCCCACAGAACAGATTATTTGCTAGAGATGGTTTTAAATAAAAAAACTAATCAATATATATTATAAAGCAAAGTGTACAATGTGCGTGCCGAAAAGGTTCAAAAAAACTACACGTACTATCAGGAATGTTATGTTGTCATATTGCCCTATTGCCCCTAACGATGAAGAAGGTTTCAGTTTTCATTTTAAGTGCGTAATGTTGAAGGGACAAGGGCTGTAATTTTAAGCCTCTCGCTACATGTAATTATCCCCTCTAATAAGCCCATGCGAGTAAATGAATGAAAAAATTTAGTTCAACATTTGGAAGCCAGGAGCGTTAGCTAAGCTCAATTCATAAGGTTATCGTTCATTAGTTCGGTTTGTTATGGTTTTAGCTTCAGCTGTTTTCTTTAAATAACATGAGATTATGTATAAATAATTATTTTTTCCTTTTTATTTTTCAATAAGGTCATTACATCTCTGCAATGAAGTGACATTAAAAATAAACAAAATCAACTAGATTCCTAAGCGAATTAAGTTTTACAGAAGAGGAAAGAATTGGTCGAAACATTGCCTTTAATCAATATACAATATAAGAGTAAATTTACAACAAAAGAAAAATTGCTAATTAGTGTAGTGAGCGAATAAAAACTAACACTGAATAAAATAGATAACCTATATATAATATGAATAAAAGCTATAACCTAATGGAATATATACCGAAAATAAAGTGTTCATATAATATTTCTGTTTAATAGTTCTGCTCTGTTCGTAAATTTTCAACCGAATTCGAAAAAGAAGAAGTTACTCAACTTGATAAGGATGCGGTACCGTCATGAGAATGGTCTCAATGTAATCAGAACATAGAAACCATAAAAAATGTTACATACCAGGACATATTTGCTGCCAAAATAATTTTTCTTAATCAAGAAAAGATAAGAAAACGCATTGAAAGAACCGCATTAAGGTCTGGCCACACATGTCCGCACCGGATCCCCACCGTAGCATTAATACAGGTTATGTTCAGAATATTTTTAATTTAACTTACTTATTATCTTTAGTTATGCCTAAAGTTCAAGCCACACATGTCAGACACAGGCCACTTTAGGCATAACTAAAGGTAATATGTAAGTTAAATTAAAAATATTCTGAACATAACCTGTATTATTGCTACGGTGCGGATCCGGTGCGGACATGTGTGGCCAGACCCTAAATGGGGTCTCTTATACCCAAACCATATTTGGGCGGACTCTGAGATATCAAAACTTACCACTAATACTAAGCTGAAGTTTCAGGATGGTACAAATTTTGTTTTAATCATGATTAATTTTGGTATATTTTTCTGTACTATTACATTTTAAAGTTATTGTTTCATTTTACCTATTCCACAACTCCCTGAGCGAAGCCGGGCCCCAAAGCTAGTATTTAATATATTTAAAAAAAAACAACCAAAAAACCTGTACTACTACAACCCATAAAGGGTCTTGGGTTCAGTACTATGTAAGGAAGAGTACTGTTTCTTGGTCAGCGGTCGTGCAAGGAGGTGATTTGGCCGTGATGACGCTCAACCGCCAGGTTCTTTCCCTGGCGGTTGAGCGTGATCACGGTCTTATTTATTTAATAATATAATATATTATTTATTTAATATATTTATGAATATTAAAATTAATATAAATGTGTTCATTAAATATAAACTAAATAAAATAGAGACCAAATTACCTTTGCCTGGAGGAAGTACTGGTTTTGAATTTGTATCACGTTTAGGACAGGTCTTTTTATTTGAATCTGAAAAATAATTTAAAACAAAAATAAGTTAATAATATATACAATAAATTTTATTGCTGACATTTTACAGCTGACAGACTGTGTGATAGCAAGTTAGAGCTTTTAATAATACGAGGGCGAGTCAAATATAAACCGGACTTTTTCCCAAATTATTTACTTGTTTAAAATTAAATTTCAAAAATATTTTATAGTTTTTCTATATACCACCTTCAACGTTGACACATTTTCTCCATCGGGTGGGGAGCTTCTGGATCCCCTCTTGATAAAAAGTTTGAGGTCGTGTCTTGAACCGATTGCTGCAAAAGTGTCTTTGACCTCTATATATGGCTGCACAGACAGAACCAAGGCTGGACCGGGGAAGCGACTGGTCCCCCTCCCATCACCCCCTCCCTTCTCATCTAACCCACTTATACCCATCCACTCCTCTCAATACTTAGCATTTAAAATGAAAGTCCGGTTTATATTTGACTCATCTACGTATAACTGATATGATTAAAATAAATAGGAGATCTGAAACCTTGTTAAAGGTAATGTAGACAGTAACATGTAAAAGCTAGTTATGTTCTCTCAACTACAGTATTCACGATTCACAAATCTAATGAAATCAGTAAATATCCCTAACATTTAACCTGAAAAGGTTTATTAAATAAATAGGAGGACTGCTTCGAAAAACGAATTTTTTTTTTTTACATTCTTAATAAAAATATAAAATTATACTCTATTATATTTTTTTCTACCAAAAACACCCAAAACAGAAGAAGTAAATCAACTTGTAATTATGATACGTTAATAATAATCATAATATTTTTGAACGGACAGCCAGTAGGTCCTTTGAAAGTTAACGGAAAGTAAATGTGAAGTCTTAACAGCTATTACGGTTATTCTGTGTGGTGCCTCCTGATCAGGACCAATTAAGTTAATATATCAACAATAATCATAATAAAAAAAAAGATCTTGTTTTGCTGTTGGAAATTATTTATAAACCTACAATTCTCCATCAAATAACCACTTCCCGACACAACTTCGACCGATCTGCCTTAATGCTGCCCTACAAAGTTTCACAATTTTACATGCCTACTTTAACCATGGTGCAGCTACATCAATTATATTTACCAGGTACAGTTCATTCAATCTAGTGTTGTGAAATGTCTAATGTCTAAATTATCTAAATTATACATGTCTAAATTGTCCAGTATATTCTCCTTCTTCGGTCCAAATATTCTATTTTTAGTCGGAAAATGATTTTTTTTTTTTTTTTAAGATTTTCTAGGATTGATAACCAGGAATTTCAGTCAAAAACTTTTCTCTATTTTAACAGCTTACATTATGAGCAAAACATATACATCATTATGGCTAAAACAAATGTATAAAGTATTACCGACAATATGTACAAAAACAATTGTCCCTGAGGAAAGAAGAATTTTGTTCCTTTTTCGGTAGCACATAAGAATGCCATTTTCAAAAAAGGAAGTCTATTTTTAGTAAAGTGAAAGTTGTGTGATGCGCACATTGCAACAGATTTTTAAGATTGGAATGTATTTCTTGTTTGAAATAAAATAATTTGTCAAAGATATTTACCATGTCCAGAGGGTTGATAGCTTTTTAAAGATGGAGCTGAGTTGCTAAGTTTGAGTTTTCTCGCCTCTGAAAATATATATTAAAAAAAAAACTATTATCGACTTATAAACATTCATTTAAAGAATATAAAATTCATAGCATAACTAGTTCAAAATTAATGAAAAATATTTGGAAATAAATCATTTAATTTTTAAAATAAATTATTAACAGTAGTGAATAAAATTAATCATTTCATTTTAAATAAAAACATTAAATCTTGCTTCTTTTTTTTTTCTCACATTTCAATCAAAATCTATAACAAAAAATGTTTAAGAGATAAGGGAATGAGTAAAATTTTGTTGATACTGTTCATGAGAAAATAGCAAAGATATATTAAAAGGTAAAAAATTAATTGATATAAATGATTATGTGATATCTGAAGATAGCAAGTTCAAAACCTGGAGCCAGGGGACATTTAATAATAATCAGCATTAATCACCAATCCTCTCACCTCGCCTAGGAAAAGGCGAATAAGGGAAGGACCAAAAAAAATAAAATAAATAATAAAAAAAATACGTAATTAATGTATATGTAACGCTAATGTGGGTTGAAATAATTTTATTGAAATAAAATTACAATTCACAACGTCAAACAAAAACAATAAAGGCTAAAATTATTGCTTCTTATATTTAGTCCGGAATTGAGCATTCCGAATGGCCTGGAACATTCTCGTCACATCCAGAACATGTTATTACGTCTTAATACAATTACATAACAGTTCCAACATAAGTCTGGAACTCTTATTAGTGACAGAAATAATAATCTGTTTTAGTATAATATCACAATATTTTATTTTTCAATTCATATTATTCCCAATCTCTTTATTTTAAAAGTTACTCATTTGTTACATTTTTTATACAATTAATATGACTATTTCATATCATATCTAATATGTGGCATTTTAACCACACACCTGGTTGCTAAATTTATTTTATCTAAAAGTAAAAGATGAAATAAAAAATTAAATTAAATACTATATCTTTCTAGTTCTGAGACAAAATAATGGGCAAAACCTTCACCAAATACCGAATAAAGTAATTCAAAACTATGTTGTACTAAATTTTTTTTCTCCAACTTTGAGGTTCAACAACTAACATTTACTTCATTGGTACAGAATAGGTTTATTTTGTTCTTATTTCATACCAAATTCATAATTAACCCTTAATCAATAAAAAAAAAAAAAAAAAAATGCTTTTTAATTTTATAAGTTTCCATTTTAATTAAAAATTAAAAAAAAAAAGTTAACTAGATTAAATCATACCTTTGTAAGATTCACGCATTTTCATTAAACGCCGTTGGGCAAATGTCTTGGGTTCTGAAAGATAAAAATATTAACGTTACAAATAATAAACAATTTTAAGATCATAATACTCAAGTTTTTAAAAGACAAAGATGTACAGGAAGACACAGACTCGTAAAGAAAATATCTAGAAATAATGAGAAAAGAAAGGGGATAATCGTGGGGCAGAAGTGCCGATGACAGAGAGAGTGGTAGAAGTGGAGTAAGCCCAACAATGAAAAAGAAAATAATATATATAATCTTATTTATTTCGTCTTTAAAGCTTGATTATAAGTCCTTTTCATAATACATATGAAATATTTTACAAAGTAGATAAAATCTGTACCACTAAAACTCTTGATGATTTCAGCACTTTAACTTTACTGTTTCTGGATCAGTGGTTGTGCTAGATTTGAGTAGTTTTCTTGAGCAATCTTGATTTTTTTTCTTTTTAACATGTTCGGCCACATGATTTTTTCAGAAGGGCCACGGTTGTTTTGATTTTTTTGTTACCTTCAGATATCCTATCCACAATTTTAAGAAATTTGATAAATTTAACGAATAAAATTTTAAATTTAATTTGGGGTCCGGTTACCATGCTGATCTTGCGGAAAAAGCATTTTTAGTTTTCAAAAACAAATCTTGAATCCTTAAGAAAACAATCATGTACTGCTTTCGGAATATAACAAAGTGTTTTACATTCTTTAATTTCTTCAGTTAATAAATATTTTCATAATGAATGAGCAATGATCGAAAATCCCTAAAAGTACCATATAATCTACAGCGTAAAATAACATTGGGGAACTAGTACCAAATTTGTTACATATACGATTAACTAGGCAGACAAAGAATGAGTAAAGTTCTCTGATAATTAAGGCCGTAGCCTATATGGCACAGTTTAGTATGGCCCTTTTCTCTAATGAAAAGGAACTGTTTAAGGGTTTATCTCTAAAGGGCTAATATGAGTCTGAAGCTGGGATCTAATAAAGCCGATATAAGCCCTTTATAATAGAAAAGGACGCAATGTGAGTTCTCTTACATTTAGGTCACATAATTTCCTGAAATATGACACGCCCAAAAGTAGCATAGGGGAAGCTTTATATTATATTATGGCAGCTCCAACAAAGAAATAACTCAATCACTGAAATACAGAACTGTACCAATCACGATAACAATAATAATGATCAATGATATATAATACAATGCGATGATATATAATACAAAGAAATGAGGGACTATAGTAACTATAAAACAGATCAAGGTATCAGGAGGAGTACAGGTTTTCAGTTTTCTGATATTTAAATTACTTATGCTGTGAAGAAAAATCCAATAAAAATGGTTAAGGTGAATAAAATTGGATGAATGTAATAAACAACCAAGGGAACCCAAAGCAACATTAGTTAATTTAATTTAATATAATGATATTTGATTCCCAAGGGCACTTGAATGTGTTTTAATAATAAAGTACCTGTCATTTTTTATATTTGTGAAATTTCCGATTATATTTGGGAACTTTCTCACTCTTTAAGTTCATTAGAAACTAGAAAGTTTTTTATACTTTTCCTATTTCTATCACTGCTACACAAAATTTGGCAAGATTATTAAAAGGATGTGGTTAGGTTACAACAATGGTTATGACAATCGCTTGACAGGTTATCAGTGTTGTTTAAATGATAGTCGCAATTATTTAGGTCTATTAAATTAACCTTTAGCGATAAATATAAAATTGTAAAAAATTCATTTCAGATTAAATGCTATATAATAGAGATTTGGTTGCATATTAAATATTATTTATCATAACTGCTTGATTGATAGTTTCTGATGTGGATCGGGGAAAATAAAATGCTTTTTGTCACCAGTGGAACCAGGGGACAGCCCCCCTCCCCCCGAGAGGTGAGAAAATAAATAAAGTTATATGTTTTTCTATAAAACAAGCGCTTTTATAAATATTTTATGTCCTTAAAAGGAAATTGGGTTGTATTTAATTCAAAAAATTTCAAATGTTATTTCCTATGTTCTCATATTTTAAATAAGGTCCTTCATGATACATTAATTTTTTTTTATAATTCGCCAACCTCTCAAAACATATATGGGTACATTTTACGTTTCCGGACGCAAACAGATGGATATCCGCGATGTTTATAGCCTGACATCCCGATGAGACCTACGTTGTTGGTTGTATTAATCAAATTTGAAACACCTTATACTAATACATTTAAATAATTTTAAAACTAAAACTAAACTTATAAAATAGGGAGTGCATTTTATTAACTTTGGAACAGCGGCTAATATTAGCAACCTCTTATCGCGTCCTTTTTAGTTTAAGGTGCATTGATTAGCATTTAATAATACCAGCTTTTGACCTCCGCTCGTTTCGCATACACAAAATAATTAATAATATTAAAAAAAAGGAATGAATATAAGTATGATTATACCTACCTTTAAAGGGTCCTTTTCAGTTGATATCATGGTTACATATCCAGAATTGTTATGCAGGATCAATTATCCAGCTGAATTCAGGTATGTTATGATGGGGCTTTTTTTTTTTTTTAAATTTCATGAGTTCTGAAGGATCTAATTTAAAATATGAGCACCATGTAACGTTGTAAATCACAATTAAATGTTATCGAATTTCCTTTTACATCTAAGGGCTATTATTTAAAAGCTCTTTTTATTAAGAAATAGTATTAGTGTATTTTTGTACTCACTTCGTTGTTATGGGGGAGGGGGGGAGGGGGGTTTGGAGGCGCAACCCGCGCCCCTCCCATTGCTGGTGATAAAACGATAGTTGAAATACAAATGACATCTATTTTATTTTAAATAATTCTAGGCTCTGTTTCTAAGGATAAAGGACAAGATATGAGACTTTCTTTTAGTATGTGTGGTACCTGATTTATTTAGATAAGTCTAGTACGCGCCTCCGGAGTATCGGATAAAAATCTGGTAACTTGCAAATCACATTATATATTTTTATTCTGAAGAAAGTAAATAATCCTAATAACATAATCAAAGCGTATCTATTGCCATGCAAACCTTTGATAAATAAATGATCAAGATATATATATAATTTTTAAAGCCGTAAATTAATAAATGAAACGGTAGTTTACACCCCAAGAAACAGTTTATTGTTTTGTATTAATTTAATCATTATCGTGGGTATCCACCCCATTTTTAAATTTATATTATATTTAAATATTTTATTTTAGAAGAGAAAAGGTTGGACTCAGTCGGGAGTCGAACCCGGATCTCCCGCGTGAAATGCGCGGTACGCTAACCACCGCGCCACCGAGCTCGGTTCCAAGCGGAGCCAATCCTTCGTCTTCACTGATACCTCACCCCCGATCTCGCAAGTTTTGCGAGTAGTTACGGGTGGTGGACAATGTTTGTACAATTTGTGGTATCTCCTTGACATCGTCAATTTAAATTATTTCATATTAATTTAATCATTATCGTGGGTAACCACCCCATTTTTATAATTTTTTTTTTAAATATTTTATTTTTGAAGAGAAAAGATTATATTTACCGGATACATTTCATCCAGTTCGGCATTATGTAAGTGCCTAAACACTCCAGTTGATACGTCCCTCTTCGGTCTAAAGATAGTACGCAATATCTTAGTTTAAAAAACCCTCAGCCTTTGCTCATCCCTCAATTTTAGCGTCTACGTTTGACACCCTTAAAGGACTGTAGTAAGAATAATTGTTTAGTGAATCCAATCAATTTCTACCAAATATTATAATAAAAAAGGTAAATAAACGTAGGCAAATAGATTTAATTGAATGCTACTAGTTTGTGGATATTTGTTAATCTCTCGATTTAATATAAACAGCCGGTTGTTATAATATTGATAAGATAGAGCTGAACGAGATATCGACAGCGACTCCTCAGGTGGCAGTATGGGCCGCCATTAGAGATGAAGAAGTGGGTCAACTGGTCCATCTTCGCCTCCGTCGGCCTACTCCTTGCGGTCGGCACCCTCCTCTTCCACTACTTCGTACTGCCCATCGCTCTAAGATATCAAGTCACCAAGGTCAGAGTTCAACTGCAAACTTATTTTTATATCTAAATCAAAACATTATCTACTATTGAGCTGCAAATACGGAATTTAAAAAACAATAAAACGTAGCAGTAGATGTTAGCATAATTCGGTTGGTGCTAATTCGCGGGCGTAATCGACTTTAGGGTGCGCTAATAGTTTTGCAAAATTTCGGAAGGAACGGGGATAGACATAGTTGATGTGATAGAGATAATTGGTAATTTTAAAAGAACATTAATTGAAGGGCAGGCTATCCTTGATGCGAACCACATAATTACATGTGGAATAATATCTAGAAGTAAAAAAACAGTTATTTTACAAGCCTTGTGCCTTTAAACCATCGATGTTAAAGGACTGCCCCATCAAATAAAAGTGGAAATCAAATTTATTAACAATAATAAGCAATTTTCGTGTAAAGCTGGTAGTTCTGGAAAAATGCAAACACATTATTGTAACTTTACTCTACTTTTTTTCGGTTAGTAATAACATAAATTACCTATTCATACAATCATTGTTATGGTAGCAATCATTTTCATGACAGCTTAGTTTATTTGTCATATTATTTATTTATTTGTCAAAACATTTAGGCATCGCATTGAAAACTTGGAACAATTAGGCACAACGGATGTAAGACAAAAATGGGGAAAATTAGAAAAAGAAAAACAAATCTAAGGCACTATGGTCCCAATGTTATTTGCTTAAAACCAACATTTTGGAATAATAAAATGTCAAATACTAATATTTACCTGGATAAACATAGTCACTTTCTTTAAAATGAAGACTAAATATCGTCATATGTTTCGAAACAGGCTTATCTATTCTTAATTTTACAATCCACTCTCTAAGAAGCTTTTTATTTTTTGAAAACAAATGGAATGACACATCTTTAGATTTTTTTGAAGAACACTGAGGGACCGAGCAATACCTATTAGACATTTTTCCAATAATTTTTTGCTCAATCGGGTTTTAATTATGGAAAAATAAATTAAAAACGGCAAAAAAACCTATGAATCCCAGGTAATCGCACGGCTTCTATCCCCGTTTCTCTAGTTCCTTCTAGTTCCTCAAAGAAGCAGCACCGTCGCTTGTGCTCGCCTATATCCCCGTTTTTCTAGTTCCTGTAAAGAAGCATCACGGTTGCTTGCGCCAGCCCATATAAAAGTGATAGATTGGAATTTGGTACATATTTGCATGTTAACATAACATTGTACCCCAAATAAGCCAATGAGTTGTAAAATCCAACAATTGTGTACATTCTTTTATTGGGTTGGCAAATAAGTGCTTTCTGTTTTTCATGTTAAAATAAAATTCAGGGTATTATTGACATAAAATTTATGTACAATATTTTGACCAATGCTTAATATGACTTTTTCCCGTCTTTCAACTAAGTGCATGTTCATAGATTGTCTGAGGTTTATTGTTTATTGTTTAAGTGGTTTTTGATGTCCTCTTCCTTTAGGAATTTCTTTCCATTCGTGGAGTTCCGCAGAGACCAGAATAAGTGGTAGCCGCTTGGAGCTACGTCTAGTGAACAGGGTGGTACAAAAGTTCCCATCCAAGACTCAATTATTTATTGACCAATGAGGTGTGGGGCCTAGCGTTGTCCTGGTGGAACACAACACCCTTCCGAGTTTCCAGTTCTGGGCGTTTATTTTTAACTTATTGGGCCAATTTTGTTAATTGTCAGCAGTATGGAGTTGAATCAATTTTTTCTCCTGTTGGCAAAAGCTCATAGAAAATAACACCCATGAAATCTCACCAAATGTAAAGCATTGTCTTGTTTGGATGCAATCCGGGTTTCGAAATTCTTCTTGGAGCATCACTACTTGGTCTCCAAGATTTTCGACAGACTACCTTATCGTAAAAAAAAATTCATCTCCGTTGGGAATCCATGGGCGGATCCAGCCAATCGTAAAGGGGGGCTGCAGTCATAAAGGGGGGGTGCTGCAACCCCACAGCCCTTTATTTGGATCTGCTAATCAGCTTTTTTACCTTTATGTTCCTTTCCCACAACTGAAGTTCGACTTGTTCTGCACATTATTTGTTCTTTAACTTGCTTCCTTACTTTAAGGAAAGTCAAATTCTATCTTTCAATGACGAAAAATTTTCCAAAGGGAGGGGCTGCAGCCCCTGGATCCGCCAATGTGTGAATCACAAACAGAAAAGCGTGTTGCCAAGTTGACTTCTTTTAGAGAGTGAGGGACCCAAACGTTAAGCCTTGAAACATAGACGAACCTGTGTAAATGGTTTTCTACGCTTGTGTGCGATACATATAGGGCCATAGCAAGCCCTCGCACTGATCAGGTGGGATTTTCTATCAACAATGGTCTTAACATTGCTCATTTCAATTTCATGTGGGCGACCAGTTCGTGGAGCATCATTGATATCAAATTTTCCTGAATGAACTTTGGCATACCAACTTTCACAGGTGCGGTCGGTTAAGGCATTATCCCCACAAACACTGCAAATTTTTCTATGAACTTCTGCAGTACGCTCACCTTTTTTTAAATTAATACAACAATATATGACGATAATGAATGATATTATCTTCCATATTCACAGTGCAATAGCAAACACAATACTAAGCTAGTTTCAGCAAGAGTTAACAGTTAACAGTCGTTGACATATTAAAGACAGGATAAATAATCCGCCTTAATGTATCATTGTGAAATAAAAATATACAGAAAAACCGAAAAAACTTATTTGCCAGCCCAATACACTTATTTTGTCGTGTGGTGAAATATTCTCACAGGTTGGATTGAAAAATATTTCTTTTTAAAAATAATTTAAAATCCTATACTAAACTTTAAACGAAAAAAACTTTTGTATTAATTTAGTTCTTAGGCAGGGCAGCAGTATTTACAGAAATTTTTTCGAGAGATAGTCGGTAGAAAATAAAAGCACTTATAAAGCATAAAAATAGCACAATTATTTATTTACATAAATAATAGCACCCTTTTAACCTTGAATTCATATATATAAATATTTAAAAATGCGTAAATTTATTCCACTTTTTTTTTTTTTTTTTTTGGTGGGGCATAATGATTTCTCAAATTTTGATGGCAGGTACCAAGAGTGCATAAATAAATAAATTTCCGCAGCCTTAAAATTAGCCACATAAGTTCTTATGTTTGTTTCAAAAGTTAAAAAGCAAGCTGCTTATACGGGGTCACCTGTGGTGTTGTGGTTAGCATGGCAACCTACAATACTAAAGATCGCGGGTTAAATTCCAGCGGTGGCCCTAGGATTTTTTAATGAGAGTAAAAAATCCTTAGCTATGCCGTCCCTCGGATAGGACGTAAAATGGAGGTCCGATGTCAGGTACTCGTTAAAGATCCCTATCCTAATTATACCTGGATAGGCAAAATTTAGGACTCCCACTGTAGCATCGTTCGATTAGCCTTAGTAGCATAAAAATGGACGTTAAACAAACAAACAAACAAACAAACAAACAAGCAAGCTGCTTATAGCATCGTAGGAGAATATTAAAACGATTTATATGACCCCAAAATATTAATAATAAACTAAAAGTGTATCTTCTAAATTCGATAGTATAGACATCGAAAGTGCTTTCATTTCGTATTATAACCATCTTTATAATCCTATTACCTAAAATTTTAATATTCGGAAATCAAACTAGGAGCAATAACAGACAATTAAGTTTCGAAAGGGGATAACCTAAAATTATTTCATAAGCATTAACCGCATTATTTGAGTAAATGAGGTTTTTTTAATGTTTCAATCGGCTTATCTGTATTAGTTTAAAACTCTTGTTGTTGGAATGTTCTTATCTAAAAACCACCTGTAACACCCTATGTGTTCAGGCGTGATATACAAAAATACTTTCTCGTGTGGAGTTTTTACTACAAAAACATAATTCGATCGCATTTTAACAATTATGTTTTGAAGTCCAGATTAGTTTAATGAATCGAAAATTTAAAAATCTCTTTTACGGCTTAAACCGATATATTTAACGATTTAACCGATATATTTAACCGATTATTTAAAAATCTCGGGCTACTTTGGTCCTTGAGGGATTACTTTGGCACACCAAAAAAAGTTTTCAATGTTTGTACTGTGCAAACAAAACAAGACATATAAGTATTTTTGGGTTCAAATAATATTTTATACCCTACTTGAGTGTATTTTAATAGTTTTGGGTAATTTAAAATTTTTACCATTGGCAACACTGGAGTTTTTGTAAACCTTTGTTTTGATGCTTCAATTAATTGATAACCTCCAAACTTTTCATCAAGGACAAATTCAGCAACAAGATAAAAATAAGGTAAGTGTCAAAATATCATCAACAAAACTTAACAAAAACTCCAGTGTTATGTATTAGTTATGTTATATTCTTGTCGATATGCATGAGAGGTAGAGGGTTGTGATGGTGACAAGCCTCCCCCCCCCCCCCCCCCCCCAAATAATAATATATAAATAAAAATAATCGTATTTATAGGGAGTAAAGGGGGGGGGGTGACCCAAATTTTTGCTGATTACCTAATGTTACATAAACGAACATTTTTTTAACTTTTTTTTAATGCCTTTAAAAAATAACAATTTAGGATTATTTGAAGAAATCAAATACACCAACAGAAAAGTGACATTTCATTATATGCTCTGCTATCATTAGCCCTGACAATGAGGGGGAGGGAGGGCTTGCCACCTTCACAACTCTTTAACCCTCATGCATATCGACCAGAATATGTAATAACTAATACTTTTATTCAATCAAATAGTTTTTCTAGTAGGTACGTGAAGCAATCAAGTATTTACTCTCTAGCTTGTTGTTCATCAGAAAACCTCTTTTAGACTCAAAAGGTGAAGTGCAATTATATCATGGGTCACACCATTAAAAAGCTAACTAAATTCCGTAGTTTTTAGGAAATTTGACAGCTTCTAGGGTGCTCCAGTGAGGAGCGAAGAATTTTCAAAAACTATTAAAAATTTAAGGCACGATATAGCTAAGGATTTTTTACTCCCTTTAAAAAATCCTAGGGTCATATCAGGACGCGAACCCGCGACATTTAATATTGTAGGTTGTTATGCTAACCATTACACCATAGGTGATCTCCGATTATGAGGTTTAATTTGTTGGAATTGTTGTCGTACAATAATTGCAAACAAATAAAAGATTGAAACAGTGAAACTGCAACATTAGTTCAAAATTTAATTGACAGCTCCCGTCATCATCGATAGTGTGTACATAAAATAAAAAAAAAAAGTTTAGAGTGGTTATATCGAGTTTCAATAATGAGCTTTTCATCCTTTTTCTCATTGAAGTCCGTAAAACAGTAGGCAACACCTATATTGATTCAATGCTCTCAAGAAAAATGTTAGATATAGGCCTATCTTTCTGATCAAAAAAGGCTATACGTATTAATTAATGAAACACATCGACAGTTAGAAAACATGTTTGTTGATTTACATGTAAAATGTAGCAATGAGTTCTAACACACTTAGTATATACGAGTATGTAAGCATATTAAATTGCAAAATATGCGCATACCGTCGACCGGGGCGGGGCTACTTTGGTCCTTGATGGGTTACTTTGGTCCAACACCAAAAAAAAGTTTTCAATATTTGTACTGTGCAAAAAAAACAAGACATATAAGTATTTTTGGGTTTAAAAAATATTTTATACCCTACTTGAGGGTATTATAATAGTTTTGGGTAATTTAAAATTTTTACCATTGGCAACACTAGAGTTTTTGTAAACCTTTGTTTTGATGCTTCAATTGATAACCTCCAAACGTTTCATCAAGGACAAATTCAGTAACAAGATAAAAATAAGGTAAGTGTCAAAATATCACCAACAAAGGTTTACAAAAACTCGAGTGTTGACAATGGTAAACATTTTAAATTACCCAAAACTATTAAAATACCCTCAAGTAGGGTATAAAATATTTTTTAAACCCAAAAATACCGATATGTCTTGTTTTGTTTGCACAGTACAAATATTGAAAACTTTATTTTGATGTTGGACCAAAGTAACCCCGGTCGACGGTATGTGCATATTTTGCAATTTAATATGCTTACATATATACTAAGTGTTTCAGAACTCATTGCTACAGTTTTACAGTAAATCAACAAACATGTTTCCTATCTGTCGATGTGTTTCATTAATTGATACGTATAGCCTTTTTTGATCAGAAAGATAGGCGCATTAATTAATGGCAATGTAGTTATTTTGTAATCTTTTATTCGGTAAAATGAAACGTAATATATAAACGGCCTTTATCTTACAACTTTCTTGAGAGCATTGAATCAATACAGGTGTTGCCTACTGTTTTACGGAGTTCAATGATAAAAAGAATGAAAAAACTCATTATTTAAACACGACATAACCACTCTAAACTATCTTTTTTTTTTTTTTTTATGTACAGACAATCGATGATGACGAGAGCTGTCAATTAAATTTTGAACTAACGTTGCAGATACACTGTTTCAATCTTTTATTTTATTTTTTTAATTTGTTTGCGATTATTTTACTACAACAACTTCAACAAATTAAACCTCATAATCGGAAGTCACCTATGGTGTAGTGGCTAGCATAACAAATACTAAATGTCGCGGGTTCGCGTCCTGATGTGGCCCTAGGATTTTTTAAAGGGAGTAAAAAACCCTTGGCTATATCGTGCCTCGGATAGGACGTAAAATGGAGGTCTCGAGCCTGTAAGATGTCAGGTACTCATTATAAGATCCCTATCCTAATTATACCCGGATAGGCAAAATTTATGTCTCCCTCTGAAACATCGTCCGATTAGCCTTAGTAGCATTAAGAGAGGTTAAACAAACAAACAACAATAAACCTCATAATCAATATACAAACTCCTCATTCTTCTTGGCGGCACCAAGTTCACCAACCCATTAATACTAACTGTCCCTTCTCCGTAGAAAATTCCAAAATATACTAGCACCTTCGATCATAGATACATTGCAGCGGTTTGAACGACTCGCCCACTTATGTGGAAAATCTTCGATATTATCACAATTCGTTTGTATATATCTTCAGTTGGATCAATCGTCCCTGATTCCACTGCATAACAAGGTAGAAAAAAGTCTCCTTGTTGTTCCAACAGATAGAGACGCAGGAAAGGCTCAACAAGGAATGTCTCTATTTTTAGTCTTCATTTTAGCCAAACGAGTAATCCCATCACGTCCATACTCTACAAGTAGTTCAATGACCTTCAGTGGCCATTCCAAACAGTTCTTGTAGTCTTTCTCAATCAACAGGGAAACTGTTTTGTAAACTATTATTACTCATTGGCGGATCCAGGGGGGGGGGGGGGGGCTGTGGGGGCTGCATTTATATGCCCATGATATGACTGTAAAAATTTCATCAAAATTAATTAACCGGAGGGGGGACTTTACTTAGTAAATTTCGTATCATTTTCACATGTTTTTTTTTAATTACTCAAAAACGGCTTTAACGATTTTGATCAAACTGAGTATTTGATGTATGTATATGCCCGAGATATGACTGTAAAAATGTCATCAAAATTGATTAACCGGAGGGGGCACTTTACTTAATAAATTTCCTATGATTTTCACGTGTTGTTTTTATTTACTCAAAAAGGCTCTAACGATTTTGATCAAACTGGGTATTTGACGTATGTATATGCCCGAGATATGACTGTAAAAATGTCATCAAAATTGATTAACCGGAGGGGGCACTTTACTTAATAAATTTCCTATGATTTTCACGTGTTGTTTTTATTTACTCAAAAAGGCTCTAACGATTTTGATCAAACTGGGTATTTGACGTATGTATATGCCAAAGATGAAATAGCCCGAATTTAATCAAAATTGGTCAAACGGAGGGGTACTTTATTTCTTAACTTTTTCTGCAATTTTTACCTTTTTTTCGATTTTCTCAATAACGGCTTTAACGATTTTCATCAAATTCGTCATGTTTAATGAAAATTAGGTGTTCTTTAATATCAGGTAAGCTTTATCATTATTAAAATGTTCTGGGGGGCTTAAATGGGGTAGGGGCCTTTTTTGTTTGTTTGTTTTTGTTTCCTATGAAGTATCTTTGTTTTTGTTTATATGGAGAAATTAACTGTCTCTCATTACGCCTAAAAATAAGAAATGGCTAAATATGATATATGATAAAAACCAAGTAAACATATAGAGGAGAAAAAAAGAAAAATATTCAGTCAACTCATAAAACACGTTGAGCCCACGCATGCGTAGTACGCTTTAATGACAGATCATTGTTCCTAATTAAAGCCGTTCTGTTCATTTAATGGAAATTATTGGTTTCATGGTAACTAAATGAAATTTTGAAGAAGAACATAGAGAATTATAAAATCAGTCGACCTGGATTATTATGCTTGAATATTATCTCAAGTAAAAACTTTTATTTAATAATAAAAGAAATTAGTGTTTGTTATAGAGCAAATGAAAACAAAAATAAGAAATGAATGTGGAAAAATGTGTAACTGAGTGAGAAGTGGCATTAACACAACGCATTAATTTCTAATCTATGTTGGTAAGTGAAAGTTGTGTGTTGCGCGCGCGCACCAAATTTTTTTCATGTTCATTAAGGCGTGGCCCAAAATTCACGTAAAAGATCTTTCAATATTGGAACCAATCTTTCAAAAAATCCTCCTCACTATGTGGGAGTAAGTTGGCTAAATTTTCATCGTTTTGTTTTGGATACTACTCTTTTCCCATTCCCGGTCTATTATTTGGAACGAATGTCCAATTCCGCGGGAAATAAAACGCCTTAATGCTTGCACAAAAGCTTCATTACTTTTGAATTAGATGACACATAAATGTACAGAACACATGTGAAAATAACAATCCACAGTTTTCCTTACCCCTAAAACACGGTCTTGTAAGATTTACACGTGTAACCTAGAAGGGAGGCGAAGCTTTAGTACGATCCATTGACGAAGGCGCATTAGGAACTTCTTCAAGTTTTAAGTTCACATTTTTGAATTCATGACACTTCGTTCATGATCATTCTGTTGAATTCACGATTGCCTCCACAATCAAAAACTCGAAATTCGACTACCAATAATGCCCGTTCATGATGGAAAACAGGGAGCCCTCGGTGAACCCCTTTTTTTCCGTGTTAATCAAAATATTCTCCTAAATGGATCTCATCGAAATAGTTATATCACCTGATTTTTTTTTTTTTTTTTTAAACTGCAGTCTCATCAAGACACTGTGAGGTATAAACTATGGTAGTAAGCACAAAGTATCAAGATCTAATTGGAACAGACTGTCCAATCCTTGGGCAATAAAACGCCTTAAAAGACACCAATTCTGAATGTAAATGTACATCATTTTCAGTCTGAAATGTGGCCATGGACCTTATGAACTTTTTTCTGCTTTTAAAGTTTACTATCTCTTCTTCAAGTACATATTTCCTGTTGTATCCTTATACCCATAATATACTTATATCTACCAATGTATGAAAAATCTATGACCACTAAGACATGTATAGATTTAATTTTCAACTAAGCACCTATTTATTCCACAGACATTGGCATTAGAAAACGGTACCGAAGCCTGGGATAGGTTTGTCAGTACTCCGATCCCAATAATATTGAAGGTCTACTTTTTCAACTTGGACAACCCGGAGGGTGTACTTCAAGGTGATATGCCACAAGTCACACAAGTTGGCCCCTATGTCTACAGGTGAGATATCAGGTATTCCTTCATTCAACTTGAATAAATTATTACACTAAGCTGAAATATATACTCGTTTGTTTTAATGAATTTTACTTTAATACAAAGAAGTTCATCATATTATTATCTAATTAATGAGCATACAGTTTTGAGATGTGTTTAGAGAAAAATGGGAAAAGGTGGACATCCGCGTTGACGAAGAGAAAGACAGCATCTTCTACCGGCAGAAGATCGATTTTGTATTCGATCAGGAACTGTCAGGAAACCTTTCCGACAAGGACAACGTCACTATAATCAACCCAGTGATCCATGTAAGTACGTTTTTTTTTTTTATCCACTTGCGTTTGTATGAAATGTAATATGATTCATAATAGGTAAGTGACATTAATAAGTAATGCAAAGTAAAAAGTAATAGTTTCCCGAAATGCGAATGTGAAAATTTAGGTTTTCCATCGTAAATAGATGTTTTGGAGTCTGCTTAGTCCAAATAACAAAATCTCGCAAAACGTTACCTTGATAGACTTCGTAAATCGATTATTAAAATTAAATACCTCTAATATAGTTGGATAGGGTGCGATTTCCTTGTATTCTAGTAATTATTACAGTAAAGACTCGCTTGTCATCGATTGAACTTTTTCATGATCTTTTTATTTTGCTATCCGAACAGCTCTCGTCTTCACAATGGGATCATTAATTACGAATCTTATTGACGACTCTTAGATAAAATTGGGACTACTTACTCGAATAATATCCGATTCCAAAACATAGCTCATGTCGTTTCGCGCATCGACAAGGCCACAGAGTACACGACGATCGCTCCCTTTGGGATTTATCCTTGACTTCTCAACATCTGATATCCCCATGTTCGGGACTCCCGGCGGGTCTGTCTTGTTGCCATCGGAAGGTCAGTTCTGGAAGGTGAAGGTAATATCCAATAGGCATTGCAACGAGAAAGATTACGAGAAAACAAAAAGAAAAGAGTCTGGATTTGTAGAAAAATCAGTATTATTGTCCAGGTTATTTTCAAAAGTAGTATCACAGTTTTGCGAATCAGAGATTTTTCGTTTTTTAATGCACTAATCTCCTTCCTACATTTATCGTGGATTTTGAAGCCTCTTTCGATGTTCTGATATAATTCAGCCAGTCATGTGCTGATGTTTTTGAGTTCTGACCCTTAACAGAGTGGTTGGTTTTCTTCAAGGAGTTGCAACATAAAATTATCAAGGAAATAGATTCCTCATTTATAAAAGAAAATAGTAACAGTAAATAATTCACAAAAAACAATCAACACTCCTCACTGACTAATTACACGCCAATATATGCACTAGGGCATGTCTGTACTCACTGCAACAATTTGCATCAAGCAACAATAAGGAGAGGAATGTAAATTGTCAAGTTAGAGATTGTTTAATAATTGGGTGACTAGTTAAAAACAGTTAGTTTATTTCACTCTCATTTTTTTTTAACAATGAAGACCTTGTAATCCCAGAATTTTGTTTGTTTAACGTCACTTTATGCTACTGTAATCCCAGATATATTATACTAGCATTCCCCGTCGCGGCTTCGCCCGCGAGCCTTTAAAATCAATTCTGTGACCATCTTGGTATTGATCTAATATAATATGTTAACTGATGTTAAGGAGATTTAGTAGAATTTGAGCTTCCGGTAGGTGGAATGTTGGAGGGGGAAGCTGCCGGCTCGGTAGAAGAGACGGTAGGAACCGCCGAAACAAAAAATGACTTAGGGTCTGGCCACACATGTCCGCACTGGATCCGCACCGTAGCATTAATATAGGTTATGCTCAGAAAATTTTTAATTTAACTTACATATTACCTTTAGTTATGAAGTGGCCTTTGTCTGACATGTGTGGTCTGAACTTTAGGCATAACTAAAGGTAATATGTAAGTTAAATTAAAAATATTCTGAACATAACCTATATTAATGCAACGGTGCGGATCCGGTGCGGACATGTGTGGCCAGACCTTTACTCGTCGTGAACGCTTCATTTTTCGGCTGTAAAACATGGTTTTCGACGCCTAAAGGTCTGGCCACCCCTGTCCGCACCGGATCCGCACCGTAGCAATAATATAGGTTATGTTCAGAATATTTTTAATTTAACTTACATATTACCTTTAGTTATGCCTAAAGTGGCCTGTGTCTGACATGTGTGGCCTGACCTTTAGGCATAACTAAAGGTAATATGTAAGTTAAATTAAAAATATTCTGAACATAACCTATATTATTGCTACGGTGCGGATCCGGTGCGGACATGTGTGGCCAGACCCTAATAGGGCCATCGAGTTAAACTCGTCGTATCAAATTCTTTAAAACGAGTCCTAATTAGATATATTTTCTCGAAGTTCGAAAATAGATGTCCGTTAGAGTTAAACGACAATTTCGCCATTTACATTTTAGATATTCTTAGGGGTTAAATTTTTGATATTCCTTTCTTAGTGGTTACCTACATCGCTTTTAAAATCTAAATTCCGAAGTTTTTAATCATAAGTAGTTTAGTTCAGTCAGGACAAAGCCTCTTATACATATGGAGAAGTATATATATATATGTAGTAGTATATATATATGGAGAAGTATATATATATGGAGAAATATATGGAGAAGAGATCGAAATAAACACGCACCATCCCCAATCATGGAAATCACAGTGTGCATAATTTGATTACCACTAATATTTAAATAATCAGTAGCCATATTTTATGTGAATGTCTATTTTAATACTATTGTAGCGTTAATTCGATATTCAAATAAAAAACATATGGTTTAAAATCTCAACAATAGATTTCTGTTAGAGTTAAACTACAATTTCGCCATTTAAGCCCCTTAGGGGTTACATTTTTGAAATTCCTTTCTTAGTGGTTACCTACATCGCGTTTAAAGTCTAAATTCCGAACTTCAAGTTTCTATCATTAGTAGTTTTTGCTCTGCGTTGATTCTGTCAGTCAGGACAAAGCCTCTTATATATATGGAGAAGTATATATATATATGGAGTAGTATATATATATGGAGAAGTATATATATATGGAGAAATATATGGAAAAGAGATCGAAATAAACACGCACCATCCCCAATCATGGAAATCACAGTGTGCATAATTTGATTACCACTAATATTTAAATAATCAGTAGCCATATTTTATGTGAATGTCTATTTTAATACTATTGTAGCGTTAAATCGATATTCAAATAAAAAACATATGGTTTAAAATCTCAACAATAGATTTCTATTAGAGTTAAACTACAATTTCGCCATTTAAGCCCCTTAGGGGTTACATTTTTGAAATTCCTTTCTTAGTGGTTACCTACATCGCGTTTAAAGTCTAAATTCCGAACTTCAAGTTTCTATCATTAGTAGTTTTTGCTCTGCGTTGATTCTGTCAGTCAGGACAAAGCCTCTTATATATATAGAGATAGTCACCTGTTGTATGTTCACTTATGTGAGGAAGAGTTTATGTATTCAAGTTTTTTTTTTTTTTAAAGAAGTAATCTCGTCCATATTTTCTTAGTAAACCCATCGTTTAGGACTCCTGGCCCATCTTTCAGGGGTATATGTAGTGCATTTTTAAGATTCTACAAGCATATATTTGTCAAAAAAAAATTCATGTAAGATAAAATAGATACACAATAATATCTAAATTTCTCTAGGTGTTCAAACGTATCCTCTTCTTCATAAATATCTGCAAAATGGTCACTTCTACTCCTAACCATTTATTTTGTCTTATCGGCATTTAGTTCCAGCCCAAGTTCTTGACCGGCTTTCATCAATATATATGTACATGGTGGCCACGAGAAACATTTACATTTTAGAATTAAAAAAATAATATTAAATGTTTCATGATTCTATTTATTTAACTTAAGATACATAGTTGTGGGTATATGCCATTTACTTGAGAGAAAATGATGTGAGGAAGGTGACGTCTTTCTTCCTTCAGGCAATTTTCTATTCTGTCCAGGAAGCTCCTCCTCCACACTCGTTCCAGTGTATCCTCAGTGATCAATGCCACCTCAGTGAGTATCGCCGCTTTCAAGTTACCTAAAGTACGGGGTTTATGTCGATAAACGTCACCTGATTTCAAGATTTGGAGATGTGCATTGGCCTCCTCGATCTCCGCACATGTGTGATTTTTATTTGTGGGGAAATTTGAAAGAGAAAATTTATCGAAATAAACCCCGTAATTTAGATGACTTGAAAGCGGCGATACGTACTGAGATGGCGTTGATCATTGAGGATACATTGGAACGAGAGTGGAGGAGTTTCCTGGACAGAATAGAAAATTGCCTCAGGGAAGAAGGACGTCACCTTACTGACATCATTTTCTCTAAAGTAAATGGCGTATACCCACAACTATGTAACTTAAGTTAAATAAATAGTCTCTTGAAAAATTAATATTTTTTTTTATTTCTAAAATGTAAATATTTCTCGTGGTCACCATATATATATATATAATATTTACTATACTGATATGCGAAGCTTGCAATGACATTCCAGGTGGTGTCCAGGATAATAGACGGCCTTATGGTCCTGAACCTGACCAACGAGCTCCTCGAGTTCGGCCTCCCAATCATGGCAGGAGCGAACTACGGACCCACGATGACTGCCTCCGTCCACGACATCCTCCTCGGAGGGGTGAGGGTCAACTGCAGCAAAGGGTTGACCTTCGTCGTCAAGCTCCTCTGCGCCGCCTTCAAGCAGTTCCTCCCTCTGCCATATATGTTCCAGGAAGACAATGGCGACCTCATGGCTGCCATCTTGAAATTTGTAAGTAAACAGATTTATTGAAACAAATAATTATATTTTTACTAATATTATTTTAAAGACCAACTTTTTTACTTTCACTTACCTATATATGTAATATATAGTAAGTGGAAGTATTGCGATCGTGAAAAATTTCGACTTCCGGTTTTCAACGGAAATACACGTTTTGGGGTCCCCTGAGCCGAAATGACCAAGTCCCGCGAAATGGTCTGTGTGTGTGTGTGTGTGTGTGTATGTGAACAGACTAGCTCAAGAACTATAAACCGTGCGAACCTGAAATTGGGTATTTAGTGTAGGTATATGCCCGCGATGTGACAGCAAAAATTTCATCAAAATTGCTCAAAGGGAGGGGGTACTTTATTTAATAACTTTTTAGGTTTTTTTCGATTTTCTCAAAAACGGCTCTAACGATTTTGATACTTACACCTATCAATAATATTACTGATTGATACTTACACCTACAATATCTAACGATTTTGATACTTACACAACTGAGTATTTCATCTATTTATATGCCCGAGATATGACTGTAAAAATTTCATCAAAATTGATTAACCGGAGGGGGGACTTTACTCAATAAATTTTGTAACATTTTCACGTGTTTTTTTGATTTTCTCAAAAACGGCTCTAACGATTTTGATTAAACTTAGTATTTGATCTACTTATATGCCTGAGATATGTCTGTAAAAATTTCATCAAAATTGATCAACCGCAGGGGGCACTTTACTTAATAAATTTTGTATCATTTTTACGTGTTTTTTTGATTTTCTCAAACACGGCTCCAACGATTTTGATTAAACTTAGTATTTGATCTACTTATATGCCTGAGATATGTCTGTAAAAATTTCATCAAAATTGATCAACCGCAGGGGGCACTTTACTTAATAAATTTTGTATCATTTTTACGTGTTTTTTTTATTTACTCAAAAACGGCTTTCACGATTGTGACCAAACTGGGTATTTGATGTATGTATATGCCAAATATGTGATAGCCAACGTTTCATCAAAATTGATCAACCGAAGGGGGGACTTTACTTAATAAATTTTGTATCATTTTCAAGGGGTTTTTTATTTACTCAAAAACGGCTTTAACGATTAATAAAAATAAGATATGAATTTAGAAAAATGTGTGATTTTGGGAAATGATATCTTACAAAACACGTCAATTTGTTATCTAAGTAAGTTGGTAAGTGAAAGTTGTGTGTTGCGCGCACGCACTAGATTTTTTTTCTTTCTATTTATTTACTTTATACCCTGGTTTAAATTTCCAGAAGGAACTTGGACCAGTGCTGGAGCTGAACAGAGGCTCCAGGAACCCAGACCTAATCGGGAGGATCGTCTCCATGAACGGGATGGGCAAGCTGACTAGCTGGAAGTGCGACTCCGCCAACATCGTGGACGGCTACGACATGACCATGCTGTCCCCGTTCGTCAAGAGAACGACCGACATCCCTCTCTTTACCTACGATGTACAATCGTAAGTAACTGACTCTATGCACAAGACTTAAATAGATAAACAAATTTAAAAAATAAAATAATGATTGGAGATTAGTTGACCAATCGGCAGTAATGTAGTGGATATGGTTGTGGGGGTGCGATTAAAAAGAATAACTAATATTCTAACGTTACATCCCTTAATTGTGATCCGAACTGCGTTTCTGGTCTTCATCAGGGCTAAATAAAAAATATTTTTATGGTAATAATATTAAGTAGTAAAGATGAGCAGATAAGGTTTAATTTTTCTCCAAGACCCGTGGCACTGAATTTAAAATGAATAGAATCGAATATATAACGTGATTAGGGTTGAGGTATGTATGTCCTCCTCTCCCACCACATGGTGTTTACCTCCTCAAACAACAAATGATATGAATTGTTATTATAATCAGCCTGTTACTGAAAGTATATTTCACCTTTTACGCCTTTGAAAGTTAAGGGGGGTATAGTTTAAATTTCCGCGAAGATCAGTTGTACAGAGGTTGTGAAGGGTTGTTAGAGAAATTGTGAGTTTTAGCATTGTTATTAATCAGTGTTTTTATTAAGTGTTCGGTGTTAGATTTTAAGGTATTTTTTAGGCGGATTTTGTTATGACAATGAAATTGTGGATCGGACAAGGTCAGGCAACGATGGATAAGGTTTTTTGCGACGTTGATTTTTTGGTGCGGTGGTGGAACATGCCATCGCCCACAACCATTCCTTTGACTTTGAGAAACCCTCCATATTAGTTACGACCATACCATGTACCAAACGACGATAAACGACTCCTCTCAGAATCCATTTTCATCCATCTGGAAAAAAATAACCCTGTAAATCATAAAATTGATAAAGAGATAATTTCATCCACTTATTCTAACATCTTCCGCATCCTCAAATCCTAGTTTTGATTTCATAGGTATCCGCAATTATTATTGTACCTCTTGTATTATTATTATCTTTAGTATTTTATAACTTCCTTCTGTATATTTTTCAATTTTGTATGCATTGTTGCCGTATGTATTATCTCATTTTTCTGTTATTATTGAGTCCAGACATAACCATTTGTATACGGTACCATATATTTTGTTAGTTTTTAGTATTTTATTTTCACTCAGTTGTCATGTAGCCTTTCACTTCCAAAGCCTTGGGTTTCCCCGTCATAAACCTTTGAAGTCGGCAAACTACCCCCTACCACTACCTACCTCTTACCTTATTTTACCTTCAGTCTTTGTATCTACCTTGACTTAGAAGTTAAATATCAGATTATATTTTATCTTGCTAACCAGCTACTTATTTAAATATTCTTGTTAATACTTGCCATCTTTTATATTATTATCAGTTCTGCAAAATATTCATTTATTGTCATCCTCTAGCATAGATACTCATATATTTGTTTTCTTTTAGCCCTGATGAAGATCCACAAGTTGGATCGAAACGTTGGCTTTCGAAAATAAATTTTTTTTCAAACTGCAAATCCTGACTATCACTCACCTATCTTATGAATATTGTATTTTATAAAACTAAAGTGATATTCACTCATAAAAGCGCGAGGTTAACTTTATTTACTCAGCTTCTTGGCGTGACATATTCGGCAGTTAATGCGACCTAGACTTACTTTAATTAACCCCAGTTTTCCGCTTGCGTCGTTTGATCGAGGAAGGAATAATTGAACCCCAATGAGGTTTTTTTCAGTTGGAAACTGGTCCACATTAAATAGCACAAATCAATCCGTTCAATGCATATAAGACTAGCGAGTATCCATTTAAATAACTTAACAACAGACAATTTTAATAAATTTCTCAGGACTTTGCAGATGCAGTACCAGAGAGACGTCGAGTACGAAGGTATCGGAGGCTACAGGTTTGTCCTGGGTCCAGACGTCCTCGGCGACCCGGAGACCAACCCCAAGTCGAGGTGCTACTGCCCCGGGTCAATCAAGAACCTCACCACATCGCAACCCTGTATGAAAGGGTTCGGAGTCTTGGATCTTTCTTCTTGTTTAGGTGAGTGAATGATCCAGAGGATTTTAGTTGCATCCATTGGTAACTTTAATACCGATTATGTAGAAAAAGGCAAAAAGTTAAGAAGGCAACGGATTCCTAGATCCAAAGGTTTAGGTTTAGGTTCGAATACGACTTTCTGGACCATGATTGAGGCCTATAACAAAAATTGTTAAACGGAATTGTATTACTAGAAATTTTTCATTATATTCATTGGATTCAGTTTTTAATGTAAGAACTCTGGCAATCAATATTCAATTCAAAAGATACATACAATTACTATAAGATCAATTTCTTTCGTAATAAAACCGCTAATAATTCCTGATTGTTTTTTTTTTTTGTTCGGTACCGCTACCTGGCCATGTGTGGCATACGTGATGGTTACTCTGTAGGTATAACCAACCTATTCCAACCTTAATGGAAGGGTCGAGATTTATTCCGTGGGGCCTCCAGTCAACCCTCCCAGGGCGGATTCGAACCGCTGCCGTTCGATTCGAGCGTGCTAAAGCGGATCGCGCTCCAACACGCTCGGCTATCCCAACTCCACAAGATCAGCCCACCTTCGCCTAGGCCTACCCCTCCGACTTTTTCCAGTCGGCAAAGCGTTTATCAATCTTTTAGGTATTCGTTCGCAACTAAGACCCCGGTTGTTGCTCACATATGCCTTAGAGAGAGTTTCGCCATTAAGAACGCAGTGTACATTTTGACACTTAATTTTTATTTCTAAATACGTTTTGAAATATAAAGACAACGCCATATCTGATTGTTACCTTGACCGTCGTGCCTATATTGTTATGAAGAGATTGATTTTTATTGTTTTTTTTTTTTTTTTTTTTTTTTTTTTTTTTTTTTTTTTTTATTGGAGGAGATAATGTATAGTAGCTGTTCTGGATTATCTCAAGATGGCGTTGAAGCTCGCACTTGCTTCTTATCTAGCCGCTGATTGATTGTCATTACCCTCGACATTTATAGCGCTACTCAAAACACGATTCAACCGATCACGAATCTAATGAACTGGATATGAACTGTTTTTGGGCAGGAATTGATCGGAAACAATACTATTAAACTCTCCAACGAAACAGAAACATTATAACTTAGCGTTCAAAGCTTTTCCGCCTACGAATATTACCCCAAGTTTATGGTACCCCTTTCTTCCGAAAAAAATCGTTTTAAATATATTTCATATCCTCATGTATATTAGTTAAAGTTTTAATTAATATTACACTCAACGAGTCATTAACTTCTTATTTATCGACGGGGATATGGGAAAAGGACAATAAACTTGATTTATTTTATACATCCGGTAATCTGAATTATATAATAACTTAATGATTCTCTAAGGTTGTAAGATGAGGAGACTATTTCGCCTCTATTGAGTGAATAAGAACAAACAGAAAAAAAGAGCTAACTTTACTGAATATAATTCCCAAATTAAGTGTGTTAGGTGTTCTTAGTGTATTTATCTACAAACCTTTTGATTTTATAATAGTGCGAATAACTAACATTTTACTAAAATATAAATTCAAAATATATGAGGTTAAAGCATGGGCGGATCCAGCCGATCGTAAAGGGGGGAGGGGTTACAGTCCTAAAGGGGGGGCTGCAGCCCCACATCCCTTCATTTGTATCTGCTAATCAGCATTTTTACCTTTATGTTCCTTTCCTACAACTAAAATTCTACTTGTTCTGCACATTATTTGTTCTTTAAATTGCTTCCTTACATTAAGGAAAGTCCAATTCTATCTTTAAATGACGAAAATTTTCCCATTCCAGCTCCCACAGCCCCCCCCCCCCCCCGAGTCCGCCAATGGGTTGAAGAGACTAATGAATTGCTTCATTAGATTCATCTTCGGTGTCCCCAGGCGCTCTACCCAGTTTTGCCACAATCCCAGTATATCTTTTCCAAACCTTCAGAACCAAGAAATCTCCTTATATCCTCAATTTGTTCAAACCGTACTCTAGATTCTAGTGTTCTATTAGTGTTCAAAGATTCTATACATTCTCTAAACACCAGATCTCAAACCTATAACCTATATATCCCTTTCTACCGAACTGCCTCCTTTACAAAATCCTTTATCATCCGCGCCGCTACCTTCAGGAATTCCTTAACTGTCCCCATCCGTAAAACTTCATCCCTCACTTCCTTTACAAACCAACTATTCCGCCACTTCCTTAATCTTCAATCTTCTGTAAATATGTAAAATAGTGAAACCAACATAGAATATTTATTTGATATATTATAGTTTTCAAGCTCAAAAGCTGATCAAATTTTTTTTGTTTTCGTTATCCAAATGTTTTTTTTGTTGTTTTTTTTGGGTCAATGTTTTCTCTTTTGTGTTTACATATATCTTAATTCTTAATATTTTTGCTTTTCTTTTAAACTAACCAGGCAAATGGCTCTGGATTTGACAATGTTCTGTTATTCTTAGGGGACTAGATGTATAGAATAAAAATTATTTTCTTTCTTTCAAAAATAAAATAAAATAAAAAAGTATGAATTTCCCAAAGAGATTTATTTAAATTGCTTTCCTGCAAAATATTGAAATTAGAGTGTCATTATGTCAGTTGAAAGACTCATATTATAACATTACCCAGACGAGTATCGGATGATTTGTACAAGTGCACCCCGGAAAGGAAAATGAAAGAAGTATTCCAAAGATATAAGAATGTTTTCAATAAATTTTTATCACCTATTATAGTTATGGAAAAATAAACCCCAATTGTCAGCGCACAAGATGTACTCAAATAATTATTTTGTAACTGTGACATCAAATTTTTCTACTATTATCAGTTATAACTTATCTGTTATTACATCGTCATGGAATAGTCTGATTGGATTCAGAATCACTTAAATCATCAAAAACTATACGTAACTCGACTAATTCTAAGAAAATTATTTTTTCAGTCCCCCCTTTCAACCCCCTCAACGAGGCGTACTCCGCAGATCTCGGATCTTACAACTAATACCAAGTCAAATCCGAAGTTTCGAGAAGTTAAATTTTTTCTAATCATGGTTAATTTTGTTCTATATTTCCTTTAATATTAAAGTTTTTCTGTTATTAAAACTATCACACAACTCCCGGAGCGAAGCCGAGTACCCCAGCTAGTAATAATATAATTTTAACTAATGTACCCTGAAACAGTTCAACCGCCTACTATATCTCCGTTCGTTTAAAACCCACCAAATCCTGATCTCCTCTCTTATTCCTACTTTGACTACGGTTGCATGTTGTACGACAAACTTAAGCCAAACTTAAACGCCTAATGAATTGTTCAATACGTTATGTCTTTGAGATTCCATGAGTTACGCATTTAACCGAGTATTTCGCCGAGTTGTAGTGGCTCTACCCCTCCTACTAACTCACCTCCTTCCTTTACTAGGCCATCAGAACTCAGCGACCATCCTATATCCTACAGAACCTACAATTTAAATCCTCGATTCAATTCCGCCCAACCAGATCCCGAAGGCAGGACGTTATCCTTCACCCCGTCGAACTGATTATTTGAAAAATCCTACATAATGCAAGCCATATCACTCTGGAACTCTATCCCTTCTAATATCCGACACGCTCCATCGACCGCTTCTTTCAAATCCCTGCTCTTAAAGTTTCTATTCGACTGCCACTTCAACTGGTCACTCGAAGAAACAATATAGAGCTCTCGAATTCTTCGCTTAATTACTTTCACTTACCTTTATATGAAATGCATAGTAAGGGAAAGTATTGCGATCGTGAAAAATTTCGACTTCCGGTTTTCAACGGAAATACACGTTTTGGGGTCCCCTGAGTCCCAATAAGTCCCGCAAAATGGTGTGTGTGTGTCTGTAAGCAGACTGCCTCAAGAACTATAAACCTTAAGAACCTGAATTGGGTATTTGTTATATGTATAAGCCCGTGGATATGACAGCAAAAAAAATCATCAAAATTGGTCAAACGGAGGGGGTACTTTATTTAATAACTTTTTACGTTTTATTTTTTCGATTTTCTCAAAAACGGCTCTAACGATTTTAATAAAACTGGGTATTTGATGTAGGTATACGCCCGAGATATGATTGCAAAAATGTCATCAAAATTGATCAACCTGGATTGCTGGAAGTTTCGATTTTTACTTTTACTGACCTACATATATATGAAATATATAGTAAAGGAAAGTATTGCTATCGTGAAAAGTTTCGACTGCCGGTTTTAAACGGAATTACACTTTTTGGGGTCCCTTGAGTCCAAATAACCAAGTCCCGCGAAATGGTATGTGTGTGTGTTAACAGACTAGCTCAAAAATATAAACTGTATGAACCTGAAATTGGCTATTTGGTATGTATGCACGTGATATGACGAGCAAAAATTTCATCAAAATTGATCAACCGGAGGCGGCACTTTATTTCAAAACTTTTTTCTAATTTTTACGTTTTTTTTTCCTCGATTTTCTCATAAATAGCTTTAACGATTTTGATTAAACTCGTCATTTTTAATAAGAATCAAGTATTCTTTAATATCAGGTAAGCTTTATCATTATTAAAATGTTCTGAGGGGGCTTAAATGAGGTAGGGGCCTTTTTTGTTTTCCTATAAAGTACCTTTGTTTTTGTTTATATGGATAAATTATCTACCTCTCGTTTCGCCTAAAAATAAAATGGCTAAATATGAAATATGAAAAAAATCAAGTAAACATATACAGGAGAAAAAAAGAAAAATATTCCGTCAACTCATAAAACATTACCCAGTATGCCTTTAATGACGGACGATTGTTTATAATTAAAGATGTCCTGTTCATTTAATGGAAATTATTTGTTTCATGGTATCTATATGAAGTTTTAAAAAAACTACATAGAGAATTATAAAATCAGACAACATGGAGTATTATGCTTGCATTGCCGAAATGTCACAAGTAGAAACTTTTATTTAGTAATAATAAAAAAAAATAGTGTACTTTAAAGAGCAAAAACAAACAAAAATAGTTAAATGAATGTGGAAAATTGTGTGACTTTGAGAAATGGCATTTAACAAAACCGCACCAGAATAATAACAGGTTTTCTAAAAAGGTTTTTAAAATATTTATGCTAAGGAGTAAATTAACATGTACCTAGTTATTTTTAAGGAATTATTTTTATCTGATTCAAACTGCCATAGAATAAAAAGGCAGCTTTATCGGTAGAAAATGGAATATAAGAAAATGGAAAGAAAAATCAATAGGTTAAGCCGTCAATGGATCGTTAACAAATAAAAACGACAGTTATGTCCTCATCGTGTGTATAAAAATAACCTGTTAGTGAATTGGTTGCTGTTCCTCGCTTGGAACAGTTACATTTATAACAACTACATCGAGGTTACTGCGAGAAAACAGTAGACTTTTACCCTTTCTTATCTGGCCTCGAGAGAGTCCTCAACACTGGAGTGTTCGCTACCGATGTTTAAGAGATGACTTGAGGAAATATTATTTTTCTAAAAGAAGAACTACAGAATTCATATCATTCATAGTGTGAATTACAGAACCACTCAAAATATTTTACATTTCTAAATCTAATGTTAATTTTAACTTTATGAAGTACACCATCGTTTGATGCTAGATAAGTTTATCTGTTAAAAAGAATTTCGTCATATCGATCGACTTCAATGGATGAAATATAAAGATATGTTATGTTCTCAAATATTTATCATATTAATTTGGTAATATATACTATATTTGGGATATTAGCTACGTATGCAGGGGTGCGTATATTGTAATAAAAATAGTGGTAATGTAATAAAAACATTAATTCTCCGTCTAAAACATAATTTATGCATATACATTGTTATTTTTAATAAATTATTTTGATATGATTCAAACTGCCCTATAATAAAAAGACAGCTTTATAGGTGGAAAATCGAATGAGACAATGAAGATTAGTTAAAAGAAAAATCAATAGGTTAACCAGTCAAAGGAAAGTTAACAAATAAAAACAGCTGTTATGTCCTTTCGTGTGTTTGACATTTTGGAACAAAAAGAACAACAACCAATACGAAACGTCGCGGGTTCGTGTCCCGTGGTGGCCCTGTGATTTTAAAAGGGAGTAAAAAATCCTTAGCTATGCCGTCCCTCGGATAGGACTTAAATGGAGGTCCCAAGCCTGTACGATGTCAGGTACTCGTTAAAGATCTCTATACTAATTATACCTGGATAGGCAAAATTTAGGACTCCCAGTATAGCATCGTCTGATTTGCCTAGTAGCATAAAGGGGCGTTAAACAAACAATTCGACTGGATTTTTAGCTTACTAAAAGTATATAGCACTCAATATTAATAGGCAATTAAAATAACATATTTCAACATACTAGATCATCCGTAATTTAAAAAAAAAAATCGAAACTTTCAGCAACCCTTTTGGATCAACAAAACTGAAATGGCATTGATTGATTGGGACAAAAAATGTTATTAAAGTGTGGATATATTTTTAATCAAAATGTTGAAAATTAAAGTGGTTATACATTTTTTTCCGCATTCTATTGTAATAAATCAAATCACCTTCTCCAATTCCATTGTTTAGTGAAAACCTTAAACCTGATCTTTTTTCTTCTGATAGCTTCAGTCTGGAATTAGCCTTTGTAAGAAAAAAAAAATGAACAGTTATTAGTAAAAAGGCGATCTGACCTGAAATTCCGAAATTATGGATGATTCACATCAACTGATCAACAACAGCGGCACATATTTCGTTCGGCCAATTTCGGCTAATTGTCACTAATTGCTGATCGCAAGCTGGTTCCTGTTTTAATTCGCCTGTTCGGAATTTCATCTAGCCGTTTGTTTTTCAGATTTGTTTGTTTGATGTCCTATTTCAAAGCCTTTAGAAAATTCCATTTTCTATTCCAAATTAAAATTATCCTCCATCTGTGACATCATCATCGCTAAACGTAAGTTCGAAATCATTCCCTATATGAAGATGTTCTGATAGGTTTCATCGAAAAGAATTCGTTAATATCAAAGACTTAAAATTATATTCACAAGGCATAGAAAAGTTCTTAACTCGCTGACTAATGTAAAGTATTTTGATAATTAAAAATATTTTGGATCATTTATTTTATTTTGTTTATATTTTAAACCTATAATTCTAGGAAAACCCAAAATTTAACTAATTTATTTAAATGTTCAGCAATTATAAAAGAAAAAATTTCCTATTTAGTTAATCAAATTCATTCATATTTTATTTTTTATTACTTGAAACAATCTCAAAAACTCACTCAAAATAAAAAATATTGAGAAAAAAATCATTTAGGAAACTCTTTTTCGAGATAATTTATAAAATGAATCAGTGTTGGTTTGTTCCAGTAATTAAATTTTAAAAAAATAAAATAGGTATCTTAAATGAATAATTTATTATTAACAGCTTTTCTTTAATGTTAAAAACGACCACATAAGACGTAAGAATTTATCTGTACTAAAAAAATCTTTTAAATATTATTTCCGTTGAAAACGTCCATTCGAATTTTTTGTCAATCGCAACAATATCCCAGATATAATGTACATTGCATAAAGAAGCCAGTTAAAATAAAAATAAAAATACAATGTTCATCACTTCATCACCGATTTAGCGGTGCATTTAACCTTGAAGAGTGTATAATAAACTTTAATATAAGCTTTAATATAGTTTTTGAATCGGTTTTTTCTGGCAACTAATTAATAATGAATTTGTAGATTTCGAGTCTTAATATCATTATTAGTCAGAAACCTGGATCGATTTCGAAATTTGACTTGTAAGAAGATGAATCTAAAAAATTTCCAATCGTCACTTGGTACTTTTCTGTTAGGGCGGATTCACTCTATCGCTCCGCTCCCGCTCCACTCCCGGTCCGCTCAAATATTCTAAAGAGAAATAGACATAGAATTCCACAATCGGTACCGCTCCGGTCTCGCTCCACTCCCGGTCCGCTCTCGCTCTACCCCATTCACACTAGCGCTCCGCTCCAGGTCCGGTCTCACTGGCAAAATATTCTAAAGAGGAATAGAGAGAGGTTAATCACAATATTGGCACAGGTCCGGCCTCGCTCCGCTCCCGCTCCACTCTCGCTCCACTCCCGCTCCACTCTCGCTCCGCTCCCGCTCCACTCTCCTAAAGTCTTTTCATATTCACATTATATAATTTTACACCGTTCACGATTAAAGCCATTAATAATCGAAACCGTCTGTATTTGGATTTTAATTAATAATTAACTTTCAGTTATTAAAGTATTTATTTATTCATCAATTTTACGGCCAAAAAAGTTCAACTTTAAAATATATATATATAATTGAAGGGTCCAGGGGAAAAAGGGTACTTGTCCATTTTTTCTCGAAAATGAGATAACATCAAGATCTTGTTGCTACTTGTTGTCAGTTTTAAAACCTTTATACCTCCAGGGGAAAAACAATTCCTGTCCAAAGTTATGAGCCTCAAAAGTTTCGGAGTTCTGGAATATAATCGGATCTGCAGCATTTAAAACAGTATTTGGAGTCCCCACAAGCAAGAGAATTTTATGATAAGTTAAAACCAACTGATATACAAGGCGGAAGTGATGAGGAATATATTGATGATGTTCCCTTAGAAGAAGAATAATAATGAATAACGGGGAAGAAAGATTTATGTCCAATAACTTTTTGCATTACATTTTTTTATCAATAATAAATTGAAATAATCATTAAATATTATTGTTTAAACCTAAAATATACAAACCAAATTTTGATATCAATGTACATTTTTTTACCCTAAATCCTTCATTTATGAATTTATAAGTTAGTGAACTTTGTTGTTAAAACCCTGAAAATTATGGAAAAATGGACAAGTACCCTTTTTCCCCTGGACCCTTCAATTATAAATTAATTTAATTAATGGTGAAGAAATAATTTAAATTTTTTTTCCGAATGTATTCGAATACGCTTGAAATGATTAAAAAATCACCAACAATACGCGCGGTTTATCGACGTGAAAAATTTATTTTATGTTTGAGATATATTTTGCTATGAATTAATGTACTCGTAAAAAATGGTCACCGATTTATTTATTGACTACACACTCATTGCTATTATAAAATAACGTTTAATTTGAAACGAATAAAAATGCAGTATATTATGAAAAATGTCAGATAATTAACAAAAAAATATATTAAAGCAAAAAATAATTAAAATATTAATCAGGAAAATAAGAGAACACAAACGGTAAATTTGTAGCATTTACCGATTCCAACTTGAAATTTTCAAGCGTATTCGAATACATTCCGAAAAAAATTTAAATTGTTTCTTCACCATTAATTAAATTAATTTATAACTATTATTAATAATTACCATTGTGTTGCAATATATTCTTCTTATTATATTTTTTGATAATATTATCTTCTTCATCAAGAAAAGTACACTTACCAGCTATTTCTACAAACGAAAAATTGTTTTTTTTTTTGGCCGTAAAATTGAAGAATAAATGAATACTTACTACTACTACTTAGACCGATGTGGTCCTTGGCCTCCTCAATGAGCCTTCACAAATGAATACTTAAATAACTGAAAGTTAATCATTAATTAAAATCCGAATACACACAACTTCGATTATTAATGGCTTTAATAGCTTAAACCTTTCAAAATTGAACGGTGTAAAATTATATAGTGTGAATATGGTAAGACATTAGGAGAGCGGACCGGGAGTGGAGCGGGAGCGGAGCGCTAGTGTGAATGGGGTAGAGCGAGAGTGGACCGGGAGCGGAGCGAGAGTGGAGCGGGCGCGAAACCGATAGTGTGAATAGGCCCTTATAGTCACGCCCAGAGAAAATGTTTTTAATTTAGTTAGTACATTGCATTAAATAAATAAAACACATGTTTCTGAATAAAATCAATCTCTTGTCTGCACGTTTTTATATGACTCCTCCATTTAATTCCCTTTAAATGTTAACTTCATCTCATAGTTATTTTTATATATTCTCATTTCAGGAATAATATTATGCTGTTGAAAAAATCTGACCGCAGTTTCCTCATCCAAAATATTCCTAAAAATATGTTTTAAATTATACTGATACTCAACCATATTTAACGTGATTAATTATCTAGTCAAAACAAATGATTCGGCACGGAATTGTTTTCTCCTGACAATGTTGCCAGTAAGCGAACAGTTGTGAAATGATCTCTAAGTTACCTCCCTAGCAATACTGGCGATAACCCTGCTTCTCCTTAAAGCAATGTACTAACTAAATTAAAAACATTTTCTCTGGGCCTGACTATAACAGAAAAGTACCCGTCAGGTACATCTATTTTTATGTTTGATATACAATGTTTTTATTTAAAATATTTTAAACATTTGTTGATTGTTATTCTTTTCATTGACCTGTATTAAGGTCCGCACCGGATCCGCACAGCAGCAATAATATAGGTTATGTTCAGAATATTTTTAATTTAACTTACATATTACCTTTAGTTATGCCTAAAGTTCAGGCAACACATGTCAGAAACAGGCCACTTTAGGCATAACTAAAGGTAATATGTAAGTTAAATTAAAAATATTCTGAACATAACCTATATTATTGCTGCGGTACGGATCCGGTGGGGACATGTGTGGCCAGACCTTTATTCAATCTCATTTGCAATGAGAATGAAAAAAAATAAACTAAATGTACGATTATTGACTGTTTTAATCCAATGGTAACAGTAATAGTAGAATACGATCTCAAGACGCAAAACCTTATTTTAAAAATTAATGTCACTGTTATTAATTGATAGGTAATCAACGGCTTTGTTATAGACCAATTACATCTTTACAAAATAATTTAATTATCATTAGAGATACATAGTATATTAAGCTACAAAATAAAGACTTTGGTATTACTTCGGATGAGCAACTCCAAGATGGCGGCCGGCGTGAGTAAACAACAAGGTATTCCGATCACGCCCTACCCGATATCCACGATTCAGTTCGGGTTCAGCGGAGAGTTCCCGAGATCCGACATAGGCTTTTTGGTTATATAAATACATTTTTCTTGAAATAAAAATATAAAATATAAACATTTAATAACAATATAATGTAAACATTTAATTAAATTAACCTTGCGCAGAGGCAATATCGTAACCAATGAAGGTCTACTGAAATGCGATTATTGCTAGTTGAAAGTTATTTAATTAAATTAATTCTATATATTTAATAACCAGTGGATTATAATAAAGTTGGCCAATAATAATATAATTTAAATTGATTTTATTAGATACAATTTCTTAAACATTTTATTCCCTTTCTTCAATCTAATAAATCATGTACAATTTGTCCTTTTTCCTATGGAGTCATATCATTTTAAATCGTCATCAAATATTTTTAAAAAATATCCTTTTTGGTTATTTTAATACATTTTTCTTGAAATAACAAAGAAAGTAATAATGAGGTGGTTAGGAATACTCGGATTCTGATATTATTAATTTATTTGTACCTGCATTTATATGTGCATTTAACTTGAACCCATTTAATCATTTAAACAGGACAATAATATATTTTTTAAAAACAAACAAATAAATTTACAAAGCTAAAGATTAAATATTGCTAAAAAGGCATCAAATTTTAAATTTAAGCAACTATCACAGGAAATGTTCATATATTGAAATAGTACTTCTACTCATATCTATTGTAGTACTTTAATTATATTAAAGACACATTCATTTGTACATTATTTTGGTTGTTCCCATTATTGAGGCGGGAAGGTTATCCCGACTACATCTGATCAGGAACTCTCGGTAAACCCGAGCTGAATCGTATATATCGGGTAGGGCGTGATCGGAATACCTTGTTGTTTACTCACGCCGGCCGCCATCTTGGAGTTGCTCATCCGAAGTAATACCGAGACTTTTTTAAAGCCCATAAAATAAATACATTTGGCACATGGGTCCTTTAATAATAGTTACACAAAAGCCACATGATAGAAGTACAGGTTATGTTTTTTTTTTTAGTTTAGATATTATTTAGTTTAGATTCTGAAAATTTTAATGAAATGAAGCCGCTACTTTATCATTTGGAATACCACGTAGAAAATGGCTACTTCGACAGATTTCCCAAAGGCCAAGCAATCAAGATGGTCGTGGGGAACGATGGGGGAGTACAGACCATCCATGGCAGAGGTACCGGCAGCGGTAGGGTTATGTTTTCCTCTGGAAAATCTGTTCTTTTCGCCATGGACAAAGCGAGAGAAGAGTTGAAAGTGGTATTCCGGGCATACTCTGATGAAAAACTCCTTGGAGAAGCGGTGAAGATCTTCAAAGATACCTCATTCCCTAAAAGAACGGAAGTGGGGGAACCAGCGTCCTATACATTCGGATCTGATTTGGCATTTAAAAAAGCAGCTGAACTTGTAGGTGCTGTAAAAGCGTTCATTAGAGTGACGTCTTTTGGTGAAAACATAATATCAGATTGCATTAAAGATGGCGAATCCTATAGAGTGCGGATGACATCGCTTATCGTTGAGAGGAACAAAGATCCTAGAAAAAATGTCAAACCATGGTGGGTGATTCTGGATGGTAGGAGGCTCAGGTTTAGCCGATGGCTTAGAGCCCTTGAAAAAGAAGATTGCACAAAAGATGTTTTCTTAAAAGTGAAGAAATGTTGTGACGATAATCTTGCGAGTGTGAGTGAAGTCTCTGCTAGTGAAGAAGATGAAGCTGCTTTGGAATCTGTCGAAGCTGCCCTTGAAAGGGATTTCGATTTGATAAAGGAATTCAGCTCCCAGGAAAGATATGATAAAGGCAGTCAAGTTGATTTCACTATCGATACATCGTTCTTCGATTTCAAAATAAACAGCTTCGATTTAAAATCAAATGAAAGTTGCTGTTGTGAGCAAAACATAACAACTAAATTCTACACCCCTACGATTATGCTACGTAATGAAAAAGAAGAAGAATTTGAAAACAGTTTTGAAGAAACTTTATCATCATCGGAAATAAAACCTAACATTACACCATCTTGTATAAATAACATCAAGGAAATTGGAGTTATAGTTTCTGAGCAAGATAAAAATTCCCAAAATGAGCTGGATACTATTGGCTTGATTTGTTCAGACATCAACCCGCCGACAGATAATGATTCAAAGACAATTGATGAAAGTAATGTTATAAATATTAAACAAATTAAAACTGATGATATTTTTCATTTGGAAACAAGCACAAGTGATGAGCTTGGGGAAATTGCATACACGGAATCATCAGGTGTAGTAAGTATGATTTCTGATGGAATACGTGCCACTGAATGTGAGGTTGAATCAACAACTGTCACAGACAGATCATTTTTAGCAGAAACGATAGTGAGAGAGATAATTGATGTTATCATTGAAAGGATTGTTGAAATGGACTTTTCTTCTTTAGAAGAGCAAGCTATAGAAGAATTAATGCTAGCAACAAAAGAGGAGAGTAGCAGCAGGGTTTTCCGGGTTGTGGGGCACGGAGACACAGAATCGCTCATGGATTTGTCCGTTTTAGGAGTAGTGAAGACATCTGCGTGCGTTGATCTTTCCTCACCAACAACACCCGACATGACGTCAAATGGCTCTGCAGCATCTTTCGAAGAAAATGATGGTAGAAAGAGTCCTAAAACTATACTTGTTCGAAGCACCAAGATGGCAGGATTGGAACGTTCCAATGAAGAATTTTCATCTGAAACTTGTACAGAAAACAAATATATAACGCCTAATGATTTGCGGCAACAATCAGATGTTTCTTGCATATTGATAAAGTGCGCGGATCAAGGTAACATAGAGAATAGTCCTTATTACAGACGAGGGGAGAGGAGCGTTGGATCTTTTTCAGAGGGTAACGAGTCTAATGAAGGCCTAAGCGATACGCAGTTATATATCAATAATACGGCGCGGAGTTCAATAGATCATTGTATTTCCGAATGGGCGAAACAAGATGAGGTAACTCCTTGTTTTACCTGCGACGAAGAGACTAAAGATGATGCCGTACCTCGGGAACGATGGAGGAGAACTATTATAACAAACCAAACTAGCTTCGTGGAATCGGCAGAATCTTCCAGCTTACCGAGACCAGAGGATGAATGTAGGCCCGATATTACATATTCTAGTTATGAGGTTCAAATGACATCTTCAAATACATACCTCTCGCCCAATGTACAATCAGAATCTAAATGTAGCATTTCAGATAAAATTTCAATTGATTCTCAAGTACTACGCGCAGAAATGAGATTTGAGGAAGAATATCCAGGTAATACGGATACATCGGACACTGACTTCATTTTAGAAAATAATAGGAGTACTTTGAAGGAGGACATGAGCTCATAGAGCAATCCAGCAAATGTTGATGATGAAGCTTCTCCAGCGGAGCATGCCCTGCCAAAATAATATGTTATTCCCGATCATTTCTTGTTTATTTTTTATTAACTGCTCCTTGATTGATACTTGCTATTTTAAAGTTACTATTATTCAAAATTGAATTATTTCGCATGTAAATTTAAACCTGATAATTATTTTCTTTAAAGCGTCTGGGGGATTTATTAGTCTAAAATATTTATAGGTCTAAAAGAACGAATTGGTTACGTCGATCAGCCTATAGATTTCGCATATTTTCATACTTCGGTTTAAAAATGTAGAAAATAGGTATGATAGGAACATACAACTGGGATTACAGGAGAGGTCAACGAAGGGAATAAGCCCTACATTACTTCAACAGGTAGGTAAACATACCCTGGCTCTGGAAAAACACCGTATAGCCGTAAATACTTGGAAAGGGAGGGAAAAGAAAAAAAAAGTATAGTAGCCGAACGTGCAACTCCGCGGTTCACTATTGAATTTTCGTTTTTTAAAACTTTGTTTCGAGGCGGACCCACCGATTACTCAAGAACTTCCAACACTGGTTTGAGAATGTTGAGTTATACTTAAACAACAAGATCTCTCCCCCCCCCCCCTCATGCCACACATGACCAGGTTATTATTATAAACACATTATAAGTTAAGAGAATCCATCATCTAAATTTTCTGGATAAAAGCCTAAATATGACCTCTCAGAACCAGAGTTGGCATATTTAAATAAAAATGTAATCATGATTATGACTAATAATCAAAACTGTGAATAATTAGGACTCTTCTCTCTTAGGACTTGTCCTTGCTCATTAGGACAACTTTTAATTCGGAATGTATTCTCGTCTTTTAAATTTAAATGAATAATTATTATGAATATATCATATTTATGATTGATGATTGGTGAATTTCTGTTATTCATGATTGATGAATATTATATTAATCCTAGCTCATGAATATATTTTATTCATGAATAATGACTAACTGAATTTATCAGTATTCGTTAATCATGAATAACTGAATACTAGTTATTCATTATTCATTTCAAATGAATACCATAAACACTCAATAATCATTAAAAATCCGCACTGATTATGAATAATGGTTATTCATTATTCATTTGTATTGTGATTATTTGTATTATTCAGATTACAATTTGCCTTTTACAACTCTGCATAAAACACCAAAAGATGTTAGGGATTTAGCGAATGGGAGAGCAATTGAAAATGCCTTATGGTTCATATTCTCATCGTAAAGGTTATTATCGCGTTTATCGTCACATTCATTTACTGCCACCCGGATCATTTACGTATACAGACGCCTCAATAATTAAATTTGTTTGAAATTAATATTTCTACAAAATACTCTACATCTATTCACATAATAATAAAGATAGAGGAGTTTTGAAAGAATAGAGCTGAAGGTTTAAAACCATTAAAATACGCTAACCAATTTTATGATCGTTTGAAGTTGAACTTTGAAGTCCGTATGAGGCACTCAACAAACATCACCCATACATATATATACATCAACGCATACAAAGTAAATAGGGTGTTGAGTTAATTAATTTGAGTACTTTGGTTTTTCGGTTCATCCATTTGATTGGAACATGAAATCAGATTGCTGTATTAACTCTTAAGGTATTATACATCATACCAAATAATAGCTAAATGGATGGTGTTAATCAGGGAAGAAATAGGAGAGTAATTATCTCTTTACAGTATATCTTTCATCTACTGCTTTTAGAGTATCAGTAGGGAATATATTAGGTTAGGACAAAGTTTGTATGGCTTATAAATAACCGTTATGTGCAAATTTGTCACCAGGAACAATTTAGCCTCATCGGCAGTATTGTTTTCCCTTCTTACCACATGGACAAAAACTAGAACTCAAGGGAGCAGTTTATTACTAAGCGTTCGAACTACCTCAGGCAATTCTATTCAATTATCTAGAAAACACACTTGAATTTTTGGTATTACAGAAGACAGTGGAGGTCCCTAAAAAATATATGCAAAGCTTAAAAAACAGCACATTTATTTACAAAAATAATAAGAACTTGATTAAATTCGTATACATACGTACTAATATCCCAGTTAATTTTTAAGCCTGAGGTGCTTATTTTTATTCCACGATTCGTTTTGTTTTTGTTTTTTTGAAATTTCGGGGCGGATCATACCTATGTCCCTTTATCCCGGGCACCTCCAAGAATATTCATAGTATAGAGTGAAAAGCGCCATAGGCATCCGCAGGGGTGTATTCATTTACTATATTTACAAACTATTATATAATAATCTGGGGGCCGGGATGGCCGAGTGGACAAGGACGCTTGCAATAGGTAATCAAAGTTAAGCAACGTCCATCGTGGTTAGTACTTGGATGTCTGACCGCTCCATTCGGGTGACCACCCACCAATGAACGCCACGCAGTCCAAGTCTACCCAGACCCCCGGGTATGTGAGACCCGTCAGGCTACCGGAGGCGATTCACACCGACCGGGTATAGAAGTGATGGACCTTCCCCGTGTATCTCATCGAGAATCGTGGTGTGGTTTTCCAGGATGTCAGTAACCGCCCGGAGGTTTGGTTCAAGGACGGTATGCTTCGGGGAAAGAAATATAGGTCCTTGGGGCCTGCTGACTCTGAGCTACCATAATCCTTGGACCTAGACAAGTTTGTCACTGTCCTTGAACCCGAGAGAGCTGACGCCATCGGTGGGAAGGACACTGCCAAATTGGTCCCAACGGGGTTGGTTATGGAGCTATGGGCAGTCTGCCGCTAAACCATGGTGACCATGGTTTGCAGCAACGTGAGGTTTGGGCTACCCCCTCCAGGCTGTCTGTTCTCCCGCAAGCAATACAAATGTCTGAAAGAAGACCACACTGCGCGGCCAAAGGTCTCATTAGGCCTAATGCGCCAACCGAAAAAAAAAAAATAAATATAATAATCTGGTTTCGATGAGTGCAACACACAACTTTCACTTACCGACTTACTTTGATTAGAAATTGACGTGTTTTGTTAAATGCCATCTCTCAAGGTCACACAATTTTCCAACATTCATATAATTTACACTAAGTTTTTTATTGTTAAATAAAAGTTTCTACATATGAGAATTCGGCAGTGCAAGCATACCTATCACTCCATGTTGTCTGATTTTATAATTCTCTATGTTGTTGTTTAAAACCATATAGTTCCCATGAAACAAAAGATTCCCATTAAATGAACAAAACATTTTTAATTATATAGCATTGGTATGTCGTTAAAGGCTTACTGCGCATGCTTGAGCTCAACGTGTTTTATGAGTTCACGGAATATTTTTCTTTTTTTCTCCCTGTATATGTTTATTTGATTTTTTTTTCATATTTCATATTTAGCCATTTTATTTTTAGGCGAAACGAGAGGTAGAGAATTTATCCATATAAACAAAAACAAAGGTACTTTATAGGAAAACAAAAAAGGCCCCTACCTCATTTAAGCCCCCTCAGAACATTTTAATAATGATAAAGCTTACCTCATATTAAAGAATACTTGATTCTCATAAAACATGACGAGTTTAATCAAAATCGTTAAAGCTATTTTTGAGAAAATCAAAAAAAAAAACAACGTAAAAATGGGGAAAAAGTTATAAAATAAAGTGCCCCCTCCGGTTGATCAATTTTGATGAAATTTTTGCTGTCATATCACGAGCATATACATATACCAAATACCCAATTTCAGGTTCGTACGGTTTATTGCTTTTGAGCTGGTCTGTTAACACACACACACACAGACACAGACCATTTCGCGGGACTTGGTTATTTGGACTCAAGGGACCCCAAAACGTGTAATTCCGTTTAAAACCGGAAGTCGAAATTTTTCACAATCGCAATACTTTCCCTTACTATATATTTCATTATATGTAGGTAAGTAAAAGTAAAAATCCCAGCAACCCTCTTTTGGATCAACAAAACTGAAATGACATTGATTTATTGGTACAAAAAATGTTATTTAAGTGCGGATATATTGTTAATCAAAATGTTAAAAAATTAAATTGGTTATACATTTTTTTCCGCATTCTATTACAATAAATCAAATCACCTTCTCCAATTCCTTTTTTTAGTGAAAACCTTAAACCTCATCTTTTTTCTTCTGCTAGCTTCAGTCATTATTTTGTTTTTATTTGTTCTCTAAAGTACACGAACATTTTTATTTTTCCTGCCCCCATCCCAAACGAAACCCTGCGGACACTTTTGATAAGCACTATCCCTCATTGCTTCCAGGTATTTGTTAGAAAAAGTTAACAAAGACTTAAAAAATTGAACCGATTACAAAATTTCCTTTACAACGAAAGAAAGGTAAAAATAAATCACCTTAGTAGCCAATAGAAAACAATTCGCAATTCCTGCAAAAGGTAAATGGGCCAAAATAGATTCGCCAAATTGGAAAGCAAAGAGAGTTGTGGCAATAAAGTTCGACCTACATCCTCTCGGTGAAACTCCTCCATTTTACCGTTAGTAATAAACCTTTTTATTATTGCCATGATGAAGGCTTGGAAAGGCAAAGGTCGCGAATTGCAGAAAGAATAGAATAGGAAATGGAAAGGCAACTTGCGGTGAAAGAGCCTCTATTGACCAACTTAAAATAATTCCGGTTCCCAATAATACCGCGGCCTACACTGCAACTCCCACCCAGGCCAGCCGAAGTCTTCCCGATTGGCTATTCCCATTTGGCCACTTATCGGTTTAGATATTTCTGAATTTCAAGTAATACATTAAGTAATGTTTTGAAATGAAATTTAGCAAATGAATTTATATTATTTTTCTTACTTAAAATCCTTTGAATCTATTTAATATTAGCAAAATCGTGTTTATCTTTTTTGGACGCAAAAATACCGCATTGCTGTAATATCGATTCTTACATTAACTCTTAACTACTCACCCGAATCAATGGTACCTACTCACCTCGGGTCAATATGACCCAGAACACATAAAAATATTTAAATAACCTTAGGGTGTAAGGTATTAGTTTTAAACAACAGGAGAAGGCTTGAAAATATATATTTATTTATGTATACAATAAATGAAAGTTTTAAAATATGAATAACATGTTGAATTGTAGGTCTGAAAAGAAGTACTAGAATAAAGAAACTCCTTAACATTACTATTATTATTTATTATTTATTTATGGTCTTTGGTTGAATAATTTATTTTATTAGAAGATAAAAGATTCGATTTCCGGCCATGGTCGAATCTTTTATCTTCTAATAAAATAATTTAAATATTATTATTATAATTTATTTTGATTTAAAATGTAAAAATTTGTCTACAAACAACCTTTGAAGTTAGAACGAATAAAAAATGAGTGGTTTTTACTAATGCAATCCCCCCATTGGACACAAAAAATGGCTTGCACAACTACTTACCTCGGGTCAAAATATCTATTTCGATAAAATAAACACCTCCCTTACTTTCCAGACACTGGCAAGAATTAACAGGAGCCGAAACAAAGGATATGTCAAAGTTTGGTTATCATTCAATGCCAAAGAGGTATAAATGGAATGAAACGAAACTAGGTATGGGTCAATATGACCCGACGTGAGTAGTTAAGGGTTAAATGATCATGGATACTTCAATAAAATGGATCCATATTTGTTACTTTCACTTATATATTTATGGAATACATAGTAAGGGGAAATTATTACGATCGGGGAAAATTTCGACTTCCGATTTTCAAGGGATATACCTAAACGTTTTGTAGTCCCCCGAGTCCAAATAACCAAGTCCCGCGAAATGGTCGGTGTATGTGCGAACAGACTAGCTCAAAAACTATATAAACCGCAGGATACTGAAATCACGTGTTTGAGAAAGGTATAGTGACAGCATTTATTTTATTTCAATATTTTATTTTATTTTTGTTTCGTCACAGTTAAGTGAAGGGAGAATTTATTTAATAATTTTTATCACATGCTTACGTTTTTGCGATTTTATTAACAACAACTTTAAAGATTTTGATCAAAGTCGTTATGTGAATTTAATGAGAATCAAGTATTCTCCAATATCAGGTACGTTTATTTGTTTAACGTCACTTTATGTAACTAAGGCTAATCGGAAGATACTACAGTGGGAGTCCTAAGTTTTGCTTATCTAAGTATACTTAGGATCACGGGCGTCACCGCCGGGGGGGGGACAAGGGGGACTCGTCCCCCCAATATTATGGCAGGAGAGGACTGTCCCCCCCAATATTTTTACAGGAGAGGACCGAATGTAAAAAATTAAATAAAAATGCGATTTTGCGAATTTATCTGAGTTTAACCAATTAAATATAGATATAAAATATCAGTTAATTACAGTACACATTGTATATTTGATGAATTATATATTTTTTATTTCAACTTGAACTGTTTAGTTTAATGAGTTTTGTCTACATTCCTTCTTTAAACCAAGCAGCTTGATCCTATTTTTCATCAATTCGATGAAGCTTATAGAAGTTGATGGATAGAAACGAAATTAGTGGGATCGGGATCAGAAGAAAACCTTAAATAAAATAAAATCAAGAAATTTTGGCCCACATCCTTCAACATTAAGCCTTAACAATTCCCTTTGAAAACTTACCTGAAACAGCACCCAAAAGTGCAGTTATCAGTTTTATAACTGAGGCATAAATTCACAGATATTTAAGAGACTATAAATACCTTTAAAATAAATCGTTGTAGGATGAATTAAATGTTCCAAAAGTGGTTTTTAAGACTTATTATTTCAACTTTTAGCCCCTCGAATTTCTACCTACCCTATCCACGAAAATATTGAACCGTCCCCCCCAATAATTTGATGCTTGTGACGCCCATGCTTAGGATAGGGACCTGACGTCGTACAGGCTCGGGACCTCCATTTTACGTCCTATCCGAGGGGCTGCATAGCTAAGGATTATTTACTCCCATTAAAAAATCAAGTATATCAGGTTTGTTCAGGTAGGTTCTTTAGTATACAAGAAATGTAATTCGTTCACCCAAAAACAACATAAGCTTAAATCGTTTTCCATAAATGTTACTGAGAAAAATGAATTTGAGAAGTTCATTATGTATATATATATATATATATATATATATATATATATATATATATATATAATGAATTAATTACTAAATGAATACAAATTTGAATCACATTCGTGCTATCGAAATCTCGGAGTCTTTGCTAAAATGAAAATTATATTATATTAATGTGAAAGGAGTAAGATAGAAAATTACATACTTATAAGTTTTTAAGAAAATTTAGGTACACTAACAAACGCCACATCTCTGTGGGAAAGAATTTAATTCGAATCAGATGATTCTTGTGTAATTATTTATTTAAAGTGCATAGTGGTCGCTGTCGCTTTGGCGTCTACGCAGGAATGAGGAATTGTACGCTGAGTACCGAGATCTGAGCATCTCCAACTTTGCCAGGTTGCAGCGATTAAAATGGGTTGGTCACTTGCTCAGGATGGAGGAATGCAGGGGCCCTTTAAAGGCATACAAGAATACACCAGGCGGGTCTAGACCCAGAGGAAGACCCAGATCACGCTGGAAGGATAACGTCCTCATAGACGTACGATATGCAGGGATGAGCACAGCGCATGCTTCAGACAGGACCATATGGGGCAAGATGATAGGACCGCTTTATGCGTCTGACGCGCCTGTAAAGAAGAAGAGTGGTCGCTGTAATTTTGGTCGTTGGCTTATGGAAATTCAGTTGGTATAATTAATGAAACTTGTGGCTTCAAAAGAGATTGCATTTATTCAAGTCACTACTCATCACTCCTCACAAGAGCGTACCAGGGGCGGATTTGGCACTAAATTTGGGGGTACATAAATAGGGATGCGACATCAATGTCGATGTTTCTGAAACATCGATGTTAACAGGCGATGTTTTCCGACCATCGATGTGTGTGGGCTGATGTTAACATCGATGTTTTTAGTAGTTGACTTTTTTTGTTTTTTGTTCTTGAACATCGATGTTTAATCGACATCGATGTTTTGATTGTAAAAACATCGATGTTCAAAACATACTATGCCCCAAACAAAGTTATGTTTGGGGCATAGTAACTATCTAATTTCATTATTCCTTTAAAAATACAAAAAAATTGAAAAGCTAAATTTTTTTTTTTTTGTGGGGGGGTCATAACCCCTGTAACCCCCCCCTGGATATACCAATCTTGGAGGGGGGCGGATAAAGGAAAATCCATTGAATGATTTCAAATAATGTAATAAGTAGCTTGTTTTCATTAATAATATTTTTTTTTTTTTTGCAAGCAAAACTATATACATAGAAAAAACAATATTTACTTGTTGATTTGATGTTCCTTTGGAATCAGTTGGAGTGGGCAACGCCCCCGCCTCTTCTAACATACATGGGCGAATCCAGCCTGTTGCAAGGATGGAGGCAGTGTCACCATGTAAATTCGCTACCAGCAGAAACTGCTCCAGAGATCATTATTCCCGAAAGTTAAAGATATTATTTACGATATTATCCAACTGCACATCGTTCTGATCCACGTCATTTAAAGTCCTTGCAAGAATAAAATAGGCAGGAGGAGGGGGGGGGTTACTAGCAACGAAACTCCATTATTTCCTTAATGGTTAAAATGAAGATAGATTATTGATGGCTGTATCTTCTCTATTATCGTGTGTAAGTCAAATTGGCCAAATCTTTTTTTTAGGAAAAATAAATCTTGGCTCATTTAGCAACATTCTTCCAACCAATAATATTTGAATACAATTCAAACAGGTTTGATTTAAACATTTTTATCCATTTCCCGTCGGGGGTAACCGAAAATAACAGGAATAGACTGGCCTTGGATGGCAGATCTGGGGAGGGGGGTCACAGGTGTCATACCCCCCCAAATATTTTGGCTTTAATTTTTTTTTGTATTTTTAAGCGAATAATGCAATTTGGTAGTTACTTAGCCTGAATAAAATGGCAGGTTTCAAAAAATTTTACATGGAATTTGTTTGATCAGTAATTGATGAAGAGACTTTCATGATTTTATAGCATGGTTTATATAAATAAAAATGTTTCCCTAATAACGCTGATACTTTAAATGTATTTTTGACGTGCCAAATGCTCATAGCAATTTTTCTTTTTAATCTAGAAAAGAAGCGACAGGTGTATGTTTCATGAAAATAATAATACATAGATACTTGACACGAAAGTATGTTTAAGTATAGTGATCCTAACCTTCTTGCATATTTCATTGCAATTATGATTTCAAAGTTAGAAAAACTGGTTTTCGCTTGTTTATTTACAATTAGTAAGAAGAGAAAGAGAGTGATATATAAGAGAAAGGAAGGGAGGCGAGGGGGGGCTTGTAAATAAACCTCGATCGTTGATGCGTGAAACCTTGAAGTGGGTCAGAAGGTTGGCGAACCTGTTGGCGAACAGAGGGAGAGAGGAAGGAGGTACTTAAGCCCGACAGATCGCGGGGAACGGGCAGTGATGCTGCTGCTGCTGACACTGCTGTCGTGGGGCGAGGCCAGGACGATGGGGCCCTGCGAGCTTGCCCGGGAGCTCCTGGCCAAGGGGGCATCCAAGGGGGAGGTACCCACCTGGGTTTGCATCGCCAAGCACGAGTCAAACTTCAACACTTCCGCCGTCGGGAGGATGAACGGCGACGGCAGCGCCGACCACGGCATCTTCCAGATCAGCGACCGCTACTGGTGCTCCCCACAGGGCTGGGCCTGCAACATCCCCTGCGACCTCTTGGAGGACGATGACATCTCCGATGATTGGAAGTGCGCCAAGAGGATATTCAGGCAACACAAGGTTCTCAGTGGCAATGGGTTCAAGGCTTGGGCAGTTTACTCTTCCAGGTGTTCCGGAGATAACAGTCAATATGTCAGTGGGTGTTTCGATGAGGAGACTTCTGATTCAGAAACTAAGAACACAATGAGCTCCACGACTACTCCTGGAACGACACCAACAACCTCGACTACTACTACTTCTACGACTGCCTCTTATGAAGAACCTGAACGAACAGCAGAGTCTTTCAGTGCAAGAGAAGGAAACAATGCAGAGAAAGCGCAAGTTTTAGACTTGGAAATGATGGAAAAAAAAGGGAAATCTTTAGTGAATAAGTTGCCACCATCTAAGAAAATATGGAAACCTTGGACTTGGGAAATATACCGTTAAAAAATTGTAAAAAAAAAAAGTCTTATCTGTGAATATCATACATGCAAGTATTGATTTGTTTTTAATTGAAACAATTGTAGTTCAAAACATTTCTTTTGTAATATATCATAAGTTCAATAGAATTAAGTAATTCAGAAACCTCTTGATATACGTGTTATGTCCTAAGATAGTACGTGTAGAAATTAAATCACTCATTACAGGGTAACTGTAATGAGAAAACAATAAAACCACTTGATAAAATTAAGATTACATATGACATTGTTCTGCTTAAAATGCATGTTTTTTAATGTTTATTTGTACAAATTAGTTTGTAATAAATTTATTTATTTATTTAAATTACTATGCAACCAAATTTATTGAATAAAGCTAGGCCTTAAAATTATATTGTAAAATTAAATTATATATATTTGCATGCCAAAGAGTATAAATCAAAAATAAAAATGATTCTTTTTTTTTTTTTTTATAAGCTTTTCCTTAATACATGATTTCCATAATAATTAGTTCATGTTTTTTTTTTTAAGTGACTATAAATAACAAAAATGATTGGACTAAATATTTGGATAAGTAAGTTTAATTATATTGAAATTGAGTTCTTTCCAATTGAGTTTTTTCAGCTTATCAAATTAAATTGAAGTGAATCTATTAATATTCATAAACAGAACCTATCTATCCTTGTATTTTGAAATAGGGCATTTGATATCACAGATTAAGGGGATTTAAAAAAAATATTATTACCTCTTAGTGTTTGATTCATAATCATTCAGTGTACCCTGAAAACCAGAGGGACTAAGGTATATAAATAATGAAATACATAAATAACAAAGAACATTCTTAAATAAAAAATGCGGAATTTTTTTAGCTTTGTGCTGAGTAAAAAAAAAAAATATTATATTTTATTATGGAATTTGATTATCATATTATAAATCAAGACATATATTTGGCTATAACTCAGTGTCACCCTAATCATTTTCTCTATTCCTTTTTTCCCACTCTTCCTGCATTTGCCCAACAATTCAATGACATATTATAGTTATTATTATCTTAAAATAATCTACTTAACTACAATCATCTGTATATTAAAGGCATAAATATCAATTTTTGTTATGACATTCAAGTTCTATTATAGCAAGCCATTTGCAATCTCGAATGAAAAATCTGATTTCTTGAATAATATTTCATAATTTAAAAAAAATTATTACTTAAAGCCATGGAAGTAACGACTCATCACCTTAAGGAATTTCCCAAGTTCTAAACTACGAAATTTCTGGAGAGCATTGCTGATCTGTGACTTGTACTTCCTGTTACACTGTGTACAGTCAAACGCTTAAATTTAATATGAACTTTGGATTTTTAAAGGAATAGAAAGAAAATATATTCATTGAAAGTCTATTATACTAAATATTCACAGCGTAATTGGAAGGCTCTCTATTATCTTAGTAAATAAAAGCAATTAAATAAAACAGATGCATGAAAGGAATAGTGGGGTTAATAATGGTAATTGTATTGTGAATTAGGCATTGCTTGTACTAAAACTAAAAAATTCATAAAACTTACCTGAAACAGTACCTATAAAGTGCAATTATCAGATTTGAAATAAAAGAATTTTAATTTAAAATTATAATTTTTAAAAGTGTGATTTGTTTTTGTAGAGGAATAGCCATTAAAACTCACTGTATCTAATGTGTAAGTTGAATGATAACTACTGTAACAATTTGAATAATCAAAAGGAGGGTCAAATATCCATTTAGGAAATGAATGCGTGCAAGTATTAGATAAAATAAAAGATTTACTGAGCAACTAAAAACTTTACTGATTAATCTATCTCTTCCAAAGCTAAAGAAAACCAGGTACTATGGACTATAGAAATATAATGCGAAGATATGTACAAAGATATTGTTAAATGAAATAATTATAATTTGTATAGAAAACAATAATTAACTTTTTTTTATTTATCTGATCGAATTTCAGATTGAATATTAATTATTTTTTAATTCATCATTATCATTTGAGGCAATACATTTTTTTGAGAGTTGAAACTATATACACTTTGTGCCACCAGTCTCCCTACTAGTCGCTGCCTTATTGTGGGGAACCCAAGATGGCCTTTGTAAAGTTTTTACTCTTCTTTTACATGTCTCCAAACTATTCTTTCTCATAATGGATTCTACAAGAAATCTGGTCTTTGATCTAACTAACTTTACTGTCGAAGTTGCACCCTCACAACATTTGAATGCCAGTAGAGTCCTATTAAAATTCCATCAGATTCCAATGGCATGGCCAGCAACAAATACTTCTTATTGTTCCTCTTAATGCCATTCAGAAACAAAAGTAATCAATTTTCTCAAAAGAGACTGCTATATTTTGACTTCAGTGGTCGAAGGGATCACTTGATCAGTGGTCAAACTCTTCTAATGTTTTCCTAGCTTATAGTAAAATGTATTAGTAGTCGAGATTTATTAGATCAGATCTCAAGTTCAGATCAAGGTTAGTTTCTAATTGTTTGTGATTAATAGTGAACCGAGAAATATATGGTCTGGTTAATGATATATATATGGACCAGTCTCCTGGAAAACGAAGGTTGGATGACATGCGGACCTAGGGCATTTTGGAGTCAGAAGATGGAGACTGTTTTTGCTGAGAGACCGTCCTGGCAGAATATCTGTGAGGATGTCCATGCTCTTGGAGGGCAGTAGCACCAAATAATAATAGTAATAATAATAATATAGGTGAACCAAGATAAACTCATCTTTTCAAATATTCAACTAATTTTTTTCTGTTTGAGGTAGGGTTTTTTGTTTGTTTTTTTAAGTAATGGTTTGCTAGTTATATACTCTCGGGTAGAAAAAATTAAAAATTAATCAAACAGTGCAAATTTAGGAAAAATAACATACTGAAAACCTCGTAATCAATATTTTTATTGGTGCTTATGCATTTTCACATTGAAATCGATGATATGATGTTGTGGAGGCAGCACGCAAAGCATTAAAAAATATACAAATACTATCTGCACTCCACTCAACCAGATAAAAACTTCTCATCAAATATTTTATCTACTACACTCCGGGACAAATAAAAGTGTACACCCTGTTGTGCTTATGCCCCTTATTCCTGTATTATTATTTACAACTGGTACTTTTTGTTTCAAAAGGAATAAGTAATTAGTGAAATATGGATATGTTACAATAAACTCTTTATTAGAAATTTTCATATACAATTAAAACCATTTAATAAAATTGGACAAATAAAAGTGTACACTTTAATTTTTATAAAAAATGTGTGGGAAGTACCTAATCTTTAATGAAAACTTAGTAGTATATAACATCAGCTTTTTTTTTCTAGCACTTTCAACAAGCGCTTATTCATGGAAAGACACGGATTTTTTAAAAGATCTTGATTCTTGCGAGTGACGACTTCTGTTGCTTTTTTGATACCTCTCCAGTGATCATCATCAGTATTAAACTCACCTTTAGCGTACAATTGATCCGAGAGACATTTCCAAAAGCTCTCGATTGTATTCAGATCTGGGAAGCAAAAGGGCCACCCCACCAATGTGATCCTCATTTCATGAAGGGTTGCCTTCGATTTTTGACTTGGAACATTATCTTGCAAGAAATGAAAATTTCCGCCTGGATATATCTGGGTTGCCCATGGGTACATCCTTTCTTTGATCGAAGTTAAATATTTCTCACTATTCACTCTTCCGGTAAGCCTTTCAATGCGGTAATTACCAGAGGCGGTTATCGCTCCCCAAACCATCACACCCCCTCCTTGATTTTGACGTTTTATTCTGTTGTAAATAGTTTTTTTGGCCTTTTTCTATGTAACTGTATTCATTATCAGGCCCATCTTTAGAAAATATTTATTACCATGAATTAAATAAATAACCGAGTTTCAACTGTACACTTTTATTTGTCCCGGAGTGTACATCTATTAAACTTTACAAATAAGACTGTTAAAAAATTTATGATTTTTTGTTGATTTATTTGCAGGAGCTCCAGCAATATTATCTAATCCACATTTTTATAAAGCAAGTGAAAATTATCAATCAGGAGTAAAAGGATTGCAGCCAAATAAGGATCTTCATGAATCATTTTTAGAAATCGAACCCGTAAGTAGTCCTTAAAACTATGCTCTTTAACATGGGTTTCTAGCATTGGTTTCATTCATCAACAGTTTCACGTCATCAAAAAGTTTAAATTGAAACAATTTTAAATCTTTACTACCTAGAAAAAGACTAACATACAAATTGAAATACTGAATCATAATTTCAATTATTAAACTCCTGATCAAAATTAATGTACCACTTCAATATTTTATCGATAATTCTATTTTTTTAATTCCTTATTAATACTGAGCATTTCTTTCTTTTTAGGAAAAACGGGAATAAATAATCAAACATTAAAACAAATGTTTTTCTTTATTTGAAAAAATATTTCTTATAAATGAACAAAATTCAGAAAAAAGTACAATAAAAGTTTAAAATCTGTTTCTTAAAATTACAGTTTTATCAGTACTTGGTATTGCCTCCTTTGGCCTTGATTACTGCTTCCAGACGTCTCCTCATGCTTTGATGAGATTGGCAAATCTATCTTGAGGAATATTCCCCACTCTCCCAGTGCAGCTTGTTCCAACTGTAACATGGTGGTAGGAACTGCTACACGACTTCTAATGTTCCTTTTGAGCTGGTCCCAGACATGCTCAAAGGGGTTGAAGTCAGGACTTCGAGCTGGCCAATCAATCCTTCCAATGCCCTCTTCCTTTAAGAATTGTTCTACTGATATTGCACGGAATATTGAAATCGTCTGACACTTTGAATAAATTTGCCAAGTTGAGAACTTGTAACTCGCCTTCTTCTTAGAGCCTTTAGGCGTAAAAATCTATCATCTCTCTCGGTTGTGGCTCTTGGACGCCCTTGTCATGCCTTCGTGTATGAGTGCCGGTCCCTTGAAATCGTTGGAGGGCTCTCCTAATAGTTTTATGGTGAAAATCAAGTCTCCTGTCAACTTCACGCTGGCTGTATCCTTCAGAGAGGAGATTTAAGGCCCTGGCAGCTTCATACTCAGATAAATGTCTAGTGGGGGCCATGAATCGAAATTTGAACAAATTCACTTCAAAACTTGTGGAAAAGCAAGCGTTCACTTGAAAGCAACTGCAGTAAAATTGACTAAACTGAGGAATCAAACAATAGAGTAGAATTATGGATTTAATGAATTCCATTTCAAACGGGATTAAAAGCAACAATCACTGTTTGCAAAATAATCCTTGGATCATAAACAAATGAATGAACATCAAGAGGAGCAATTTGTTTACATAAAATGGAATTTGTAGTTAAATTCTATAGTGGTGCGCTAATTTTGATCAGGAGAGTAGTTACATAAAACTGGTATTCGTAGCCCCATCCATTCCCATAGATTTCTAATTAAAGGAATCTGTTGAACCAAAGTGTTAATGATCCTTGTTGAAAACGTCTTAATTTTTTGTTATAATTCTTAGTTATTTTATATCATTATAGTTCTTTTTTTTCTATAACTATTCAAGTTGTAGGAAACACAATTTAATATTCATATTAAAAAAACAACTTATAAGCCTTATTGATATTTTTGATACAATCAAACTATTCGTAACTATTAATAAATCATGAGATATAAATATTAGAAAGGCTAAATAAATATTTCCTGATTAAATAATTAAAATGAATTTCAGACAACCGGGGTTCCGTTACAAGGAAAGAGAAGGATCCAAGTCAGTGTAAATGCCAAAAGGAGGACTGATATTAAGCTACTTCGTAACCACGTGGATGCTGTCATACCAATGTTGTGGATAGATGAGGTGATATACTTATTTTTTTATTTCAACGTTAAGGACAATGCATTGCCAATATTATGATTATTTTAGGTTCAAGTTGAAATATATCCATAGTGAAGTATATTCCTTAATATTTGTAATGATTTTTCTTTTTTCAGGGAGCTTCATTAGGTGGTAAAGAAATTTCATTACTCAAAGACCAATTACTCTTTGTCATGAATATTGAAAATATTGCAAGGTGGACCCTCTTTTCAGTCGGTATTCTTTTCCTAGTCATAGGTGTTAGCATGGCTGTAATTAGAAAACGACAAGAAGATAATGATATGTATGACTTGGAAGATTAATAAAAAGACTTTTTTAAAGTACATTTATATTATAGAAAATTAATTTACTTCTCAATAAACTAAAAAAAACTCCTTAAAAGGCATCCTTATAATTAATAAAGTTATAAATTTTTACGATCTTCTGTTTTAATGATCTTTGAATATACAAAAAATATACTTTCGGTACCAACAAAAAAAGTATTGAGAGGTATTTGGCTATTGAGTTGAACTATTGTTCTTATAACACAAATAATATTTTAGAGAAGCTCAATGCTGGAAAGGCAGAAATTATTAGGAATTATTCTCAATTGCATATTTTAAAAAAAACTGAGGAATAATTTTGGGAATGAAAAAAAATTCTGAACATTTTTTTACCTACCTAATTTTCTCTTTGATTTTTTGTTTTGTTTTCAAAATGTGCAGGTCTCATGAATATATCATAGGCGTCACCACCACCACATTATTGGGGGGACCACTCAATATTGTCCTAGATAGTGTAGACAGAAATTCGAGTGGCTAAAAGTTTAAATAATAAAGCCTAAAAACAACTGTTGGAGCATTTGATTCATCCTCCAACAGTGTATTATAAAGGTATTTATAGTCTCTTAAAACTTGTCAATTTATGGCTCGGTCTGAATAGAGGCAGTTTCAAAGGCTTCATGTGTGGGTCAAAATTTCATGATTTAATTTTATCCAAGCGAATTTATTTTATTGAACTTTCACTTACGAACTTACTTAGATTAGAAGTTGACCTGTTTCAGTAATATGTAAACGCTATTCCTCAACTTCATACATTTTCCCACATTTTGTATGCTTATATTCTTATATCTCTATGAGTTATAGAGTATTTGTATTGGAAAACTTGAAGGTTCTCAAAACTTTTCGATTCATTATTGCTTGTTCTTTTTTTTTTTTTTTTTTTTTTTTTTTTAAGGGACCAAATTCATTAGTGATAATATGGGATATGAAATTATGGCTCTCACATCGCAAACATGTACATGCATTCAGTATGATCAAAATAGTTACAGCCATTTTTGAGAAAATAAAACAAAACTTGAAATGAGACAAAATTTATTAAGTAAAGTGCCCCCTCTGTTTGACCAATCTTAATGAAATTTTGGCTGTCACATCACTGGCAGTTATAAACACCCAACACTAAGTTTGATCAAAATAGTTACAGCCGTTTTTGAGTAAATAAAAAAAACACATGAAAATGAGACAAAAGTTATTACATAAAGTGCCTCGAAAGTTATTAAATAAATGTGAATGGTTAAACTCGAATAAATTCTTAAAATCGCATTTTTATTTAATTTTTTACTTTGGGTCCTCTCCTGCCAAAATATTGAGGACACATCCCCCCTGTCCCCCCTGGCGGTGACGCCTATGGAATATACTGTACAGATAAGTAATTTGAGCAACTGTAAAATTTAATTGTAATTATTATATCTTATTAAAAATAAATATTTATTTGTATATTAATATTTTTATAATGAATTTCTTAAGAATAGCAGAATTATTGCAAAAAATATTAATTTTATAAGAGAAAAGAACTAACTTTTGTAATAACAGTGATATTTTTTAAACAATTACCATGGCTGTTACCTATTTTAAACTATCTTATTTAATAGATTAACTTGATCATTTTTTTAAATAAAATTTTTATTTTCAGCTAAGAGTTTATATTTACCACTGTTCATAATTTTTTATAACATAAAATATTAAGATCTGAAGATTTATTACAAAAACTTGACATATTTACCTTATAAATAATTGATTATTTTCAATTAATGATTAGGATACATATTTTTTAGTAATACCACAATTATAACAATAATAATACAGGCAGGCGCAGTTCTAGAAAAAAATTTCGGGGGGAGCTTGGACGGTATGAAAAAAAAAAAAAACAGCGTAAAAATAGCACACTTTATTTGCTTATGCTTATACATTAAGTTCATATACAAAATTCTGTGTAAAAAATTCTAGTCAAAATTAAACTAAACTTCCCTAGAAAACTCGTAAAAGTTAGATGTGTAATTAATTTTTTTAATTCATCCCACTAATTTTTTTCGTCGAAATTTCGGGGGGGGGGGGGGGGGATTGATCCCCAATATCCCCCCCCCCCTGGGACCGCCACTGAATAAGGGACATTTGCCCAATGGGTTACTAAAACTTGGATTTCTTGGAAGGAAGCCAATGAAGAAATTTCAAAACCTTGTAGGCTTCAATGCTTTACTATGTTTTTATTAATTTACTATGTGTATTCATAAAAATCAGAAGGTAATTATTTCATACTTTTTAGTGCATTTATTTTTACTGTTTCCTAGTTTTCGAAGTCGGTTTAATTTTTTTTATAAAATGTTTAAATTAAAAGCTTTACAAATGTTTAAATTATGGATCTTTATGATCAAAACCATATGATCCATCAAGCAGACCAGAGTTTAGTACATCTCATTCTAATACCATAATAAAGACAAAATAATACATATATTACATAACTCCAAAATAGTACATAACACACTTAATAGTATCAAAAAGTGTGAGGGATAAATTGATGTTTCGCTTTATTAGTGAAAAAACTTAAAAATGGAGGTCAGTTTTGGAGGTTTCATCTGTTTGCAACCTATTCTGGTTTGGAGTTGAGTTTCTACAGTCCTCCCTCCCCCACCACTTTAAATTATAGGTATTTAGTTAGATTAAAATTTAGTTGGTATAACAACAATGTGTAATGCATCTTGAGAGGGGGGTAGACAATTTGCTCCCCCCCCCCCTCCCCATTTCCACCAAAAAATTAAATTTATAATTTTGAAAAAAAAAATTGTTTAAAAATTATAAATTAATTATCTAAAAATAATAAATGATTAAATTTCAACATATAATTAAATCGAATGCTTAAAAACTATACACATGAAAGAAATTTTATTATGTAATTGAAAGAATTATCTATAATATTATACCTGGACCTGGCAGTGAAAAGCTATTCCACCCCTGTACTCCCTTAAACTCTTGATTTGCCTTTGCATGTTCCAATGCATAAGATTACTGTTCATTAGTTAATAGGTTTTTATGATAACTTAAAAATTGAAGTCTTCCTATTTAGATCAGGTTGGAACCGTCAGATTTCCAAAAGGCTTACATTGGTTGAAAGCTCAGACATTTATGGAGTGCAAGAGCAGCTGAAGAACAAACGTAGGGTCTATGACATATCCCACCATAGGGGCCGCCCAAGTAACGAAGGCTTGCCATAACATATTAGGTAAATTTACCTACCCATAGAGCGCGTTGGGCAAGAGTAGGTAATTTTACGCACAGAGAGTGTAACAATAACTCAACTACCCTTGCCTGGTCTCACTACAGTCAGTGCTATATCGCGCCAGTTGACTTCCGAGTCGCATGCAAGCTTCAGCTAGTGGCTTTTGGAGAGATTGATAGGGTCTGGTAAAACTGAAAATGTAGTGACTCCGATGTGAATCAATGACCAACACGCACATGAAAGTGACTTGTAAGAGGCGATCACGGCGTGCGATTTGTTTGATTTATCTCCGCCCCGAATAACAAAAAACATCGGGGAAATGGAGGGAAGGGCGGAAAATGATAGCTTAATGATTATTAGTTTTCAGGTGTTCTGGTAGCATAAGAAGATTTATTCCACATAAATATTATCTTGGATAGTTTTGGGTAGTGTTGGAAGGGTGAATTATTTATTTGTTCCCAGTTTATCCGGGTTCAACGACGAATCTTTAGGACCAAGACTATTCAGAAGCATTGTTTTACGATAGAGAAGATTGAGCAAGTCACAAAGACTCACATCCAATCCAAGATTTACCAGATACAAGAGGCACATATATTATTTTTTAGTTAAATTAAGAAAATAGTTTTGGAAAATTCAAAAGTTAAATTGTTATATGAAGGAAGTAGGTTTTTTATTTTTTTAGGTCCCCCACCCTTACTCGCCGTTTAGGCTATACGACGTTTCCCGGGCCAGGGAGAGGGTGTGGGATTGATGCCGAGTATTATTAAATTTCCACTGGCTCCGGGTTTTGAACTGGCTATTCAAGGGTTTCCAATCACATATCAGGGGCAACTTGTATTTCTCACTCGGTCATCCCGCTACTCAAAAAGGAAATAAATAGGTTCTTTAGCGGTCTCGTAATCTGTTTGGAAAAATAACGAAAACGTTGTTGGCATTTCTGAAAAATGGCTTTTTTTTTAGTTTGACCCCTTATATTACACGAGAGCGATATCTATGAAATTAACTCCAGGAGATGTGGAAAATATTAGCGATTAATATTAGTTAATAACATTTTACGCGGTCACCTGTGGTGCAGTGGTTGGTATAGCAGCCAAAATTAAGATCGCGGGTTCGCAACCCACGGTGACCCTAGGATTTCTTAAAAGGAGTAAAAAATCCTTGGTTATGCTTTCCATCGGATGGGACGTAAAATGGATTTCCCGAACCTGTGCCATGTTAGGTACTCGTTAAAGATCCATATCCTAATTATATCAAGATAGGCAAAATTTAACATTTAAAAAATCTTAGTTAAATACTATTGTTGTTGTTGTTCTTTTACGTCACTCTATAACACTTAGGCTAATCTAGCTAATCACTTAGCTGATGATGCTACAGTGGGAGTCCTAAATTTTGCCTGCTCAGGTATAATTATGATAGGGATCTTTGACGAGTACCTAACATGGCACAGGTTCGGGATCTCCATTCTACGTCCAATCCGAAATCTTTGGCTATGCCATGCAGAAGTAAAGATCCCTATCCTAATTATACCTGAATAGGCAAAATTTAGGACTCCCACTGTAGCATCATCCGATTAGTCTAAGTGGCATAGAGTGACATAAAACAAAAACAACAAACTAAGTTTTTTCAAATGTTAACTTGCCAAAATAGTGTAGTAAAAATTGTAATTATCATACATAAAAAACCAGGATGAGATATTACCGTTTTATAGAAATCATTGGCGGATCCAGGAGGGGGGGGGGCTTTGGAGGCTGCAGCCCCTCCCTTTGGAAATTTTTTCGTCATTTAAAGATTTTCCTTAAAGCAAGGAAGCAAGTTAAAGAACAAATAATGTGCAAAGCAAGTAGAATTTTAGTTGTGAGTAGAAAGGAACATAAAGGTAAAAAAGCTGATTGGCAGATCCAAATGAAGGCCCCTTTACAATCGGCTGGATCCGCCCATGATAGAAATACACCTGTATCTTACAAATTCCAAGTTGCTTATATCTGGAACGTAACTGGGAGAAGAAAGATTTTTATAATATTCAATATTCAACTCAAATAGGTAAATTAGTGTAGTTAATTTTACTCGTTATGATCGATAATATACCGTCTTAATGTTACGTCGATATCACTTTACGTTCCATTCTTGAGATTTTCATCCTATAGCCTACCAATATATATTAATAAAGATTCGATCACTTATTAAGAAAAACACTTTTGAAAACGAGCATATCCTGAATAAGGCGAAATATTAAAATAGTCCAGAATGGAGGTGTCAGGTGGAGTGCTGGTGGGGGCCTAACGTTGGCTCAGTCTGTTCCCCGCAGCCGTAGCAGACCAAGGTGAGCATTCTTCTCTTCTTAGCCACAATCCTCATCCTCATCCTCATTCCTCAGCAACCTTTGCCAATATCCAGGACCTTCGATCCTTAATTGACGGAAGGCGGAGTGTCCTAGAGCATTCCACAGGATACCCAACGCTCCTGCAATCAACAACAGTGCAAAAATAACCGACATCAAAAGGATATAATATTCAATATACAAAAACAAACCTTTCTGTGACGTAATTTACATCACCTATGCAAAACATCATGTTGAAATAAATTAATCAGCTTGTTGGAAAATAAACCTGGCAGTTATCGAAGCCAGAATCGTTCGCATATATATTTAGGTGGCGGTTGGAATTGAAGTCAGAAATTATTTTTGGATGTGCCAGGGTTGAATAAACTATTCATTTTCAATTATCTATTACTATTTACTTATTTTTTTCTTACTAAAATTGAAAGTAAACAAAGTGATATTTACTTTCACTTATTTTTCCTCCATTTAGAATGATAGATTAGTAGGCATTAATTTCATTATGAATCGCCGTACAAACTCATTTGAAAACAAAAAACAGACAATAATAATTGTTAAAATATTATTGGAAAATAAAAAAGTCACTCAGACACCTATAAATGACTGATCGAGGCATCATTATGAAAAAAAGCGCCTTTTTTTTTTTATTTCTTTACTGACATCCTAAACATATATATAAGTACATATAAGATGTAGATCAGTGGAAACTACCACGTCAATTACTAGCAGATGTATGGCATTTCACATTACTAAATATATTTTACGATAGGTAGAATAATAGTCAGGATTTTCAGTTTGATCTTTTTATATCTTGGATGGCTAACGTTTCGATGCCTACATGTGGATCTTCATCAGAGACTCTAAAACTGAAAATCCTGACTAGTATTGTACCATCGTAAAGAAAAACAGTTGACCATTACACACCTCTAGATATATTTTAAATTATATTGGCAGTTGCAGTAAAGGTATTATGGTACTGCTTGGTACGGAAACCTTCATTTAATTTTTGGGTTTTATAAAAGAATCTATGTTGTCCCTAATGTAATTCGCAGTTGAAGGTCTGTTTTTCATTAATTACTTTAGTTTGTTTGTTTTAACGTCACTTTATGCCACTAAGGCTAATCGGATGATGCTACGGTAGGAGTCCTAAATTTTGCCTATCCAGGTATAATTAGGATAGGGATCTTTAACGAGTACCTGACATTGCACAGGCTCGGGACCTCCATTTTATGTCCTATCCGAGGGGACGGCATAGACAAGGATTTTTTACTCCCATTAAAAAATCCTGGGCCCACCTCGGGGCGCAAACCTGTGACCTTTAGTATTATAGTTTTCTACTTTTATTCAAAATAAAAACTGACTGTAGCGTATATATTGTTGATTGCCAACATATCAATATTTTTCATAATAAATAGTCGAAAGGGCGATTTCTATTAAAAAATTAGTAAGACGTCTTTTCCGTCAATTGGTTTTGTGTTCTGTGTAATGCCTAAGTCTATGTGTTGAAAAAAAAATTCAGGAGAAGTGTTACAAATGCATTCAGAAGAGTTGTCATTTCAAAACATCCTTCAGAAAGAAATAACCGCAATAAATATGAAAATCAATCCGAGAATAACCTAATTGAATGTGGATAGGAAAGAAACGCCTGAGAGTATTAAGATCAAATAGAAATAGATGAGAGTAAGTTATCCTTTTTCATTTTTTCGGATGCTCACCTCAACAAAAGCGGTGCATTATTGGGAAGATGATTCGGTAAACCGAAACAACCGATAAGTTTTTTGTTTGCTTCGGAGACGTTTTCTGCGTAACAGGGAGATGACCGAGAAAACGAAAATCGTCGTTAACAATTCGACTTTTCTATCTTACTCTTCCAAATCGTGGACCTTTACCTCGGAACACAAAAGATGATCCCAAGTGATGGAGTCCTTTCAATATCAAAATCGACAAGTTCAAGATGTTGACGGCCATAACAGACGAAAACTTAGTAACAATAAATACCGCTGAACCAATATATAGGGATGAAGAGTTTCTGTATGGATATGATACCCAATGTAACGTTTTGAGTACTGAAACTGGCCGTGTTTTTAACTGTGGAACTGAAATATGGTATAACTAATGACAAAGAGCTTGTATGCATATATCTTTCACCCCACTGAATAACTTGTTAAGTCGAATTCCTTTACTTTCAAGGCACGACTTTCAAAGTTTTGAACAGTATTTTTATAAAATCAGTTTTCATTATCAAGAATTGAAATTTCTTCAAAGATACCAAAATAGTGGCAGTAATGAGATATTAGAGTCGCCTTATTGTTCATCTACTGATTACAACAGATTTAAAGCAAATTATAATGACTACATTTCAAATAAACGCCTGGCTTAAATGACTTATTCACTACGAATAAATCACCTCCATGTTCTTTTTTAGCCACTTCAACGATCATAGTCTAAATTCGGTTCTTAACCACTTGTTCACTGGGACGACAGATATATAAGCGAGTAAAACTAGAATGCTACAAATGTAATTTCAATCGAAGCTTTAATCGGTCAACAGTTAGAACCTTAATCAGCTCCAAAAATTAATTAATGAATCATTAAATACATCGTCATCATAATAATCTTTAATCCCATCTATGGCTCTGCCTTGGAATGGGGGAATGGGGGAATGGGATTACGTTGTAGGACCTGGACCAGTTTTTTCGTTCTTGAGGAAAATGTCTTCTACTCCAACTCATCATGAAATGCGCTGTCGTTCTCAAATCCAAGGGTCTCATAGGTATCTGATCTATATTAAAGAGGTGTTCAAAAAGACCTTAGTTTATATTAATAATAATTTACCCATTTTATTTTTAAACAGTCTCATCTTTTTTATTTTGTTCTTACATCAGAAGCTTTCGGTGCTTGGCACCATATTCATCTAAAATGATTTATTATGTTATAATTATATAAAAATATTTTTTTATACAATATTTTTTTATTGTCATTAGTTATTTTAGCATTTTCATACCTGTATTTTATTATCCTAGTGGACATCGTCTGATTTCTAAAAACTTTTGGATGAGATTCATCTTCGTCATACGTAGGGATTCTATTTAATATAATGTTAAAAAATTAAAATTTAAAGTCATAAGATATTTTTTTTTTTATTTATATTATATTTTACTGAAATTTTTTTTTATATAATACCTTTACTGGAAACATGGGAAACATCCGTCTACTACTTCTATAAATCAACCAATGGATTAAGTCCTTCTTTATTATAAACATCCCCACCCTAGCCCCCACTGCTTTAAATTGACCGATCAAGATGAGACTGTTTAAAAATAACATGGGTAAATTATTATTAATATAAAATACATACAACAGTCTACTTATCCTATCATAAAACCTTAGTTTGTATTCCTCCAGTAAGGTGTCGGCCGGTTTAACTTCGAGGTTAGGTTGATTCCATCGGATGGAATCCTCTTTTGTTTTGCGAGGTAAAAGTCCACGATTTAGAAGAGTTAGAAAGAAAAGTCGAATTGTAAACGGCGATTTTCGTTTTCTTGGTCACTTTCCTTTTACCGAAAACCCCTCCGAACACCCTTCGGCCGTTCCGGTTCACCGAATCACCTTCCCATCAATGTATCTCTTTTGTTGAGACGAGCACCCGGAAACTGGTACTCGTCAAAATACTCACAGGTGTTTCTTTCCAATCCGCGTGCATTTAGTTTTTTCTCGGATTGATTGTCATATTTATTGCGGTTATTTCTTTCTGAAGGATGTTTATATTGTATAGCCTTGATGCATATCTACGTGTCTCGTTAGTCGGGAGTGAGCAAGAAAATGTTATCAAAATGGAGAATCTACATTAATTTATTCCAAAACTAATTAACCCATAGGAGGATAGAGTGGGAAGAGTGCAGCCTCCCCATTTGGGAAATTTGTTGCTTTTTAAAGATACAAGTTAAATTTACTAAAAATACGGAAGTAACGTAAAGAAAAATAACATGCAGAAGTTTAGCTGTGGGAAAGAAACCTAAAGGTAATGTTTTGCAGATCCAGGAGAAGAGCTGTGGTGAATGCAGCCGCAACCTATTTAAATCCGGCTGGATTCACCTGATAATGGATGTTTGATATGTCGGTTAAAAGAGGATTCGTGTTTTTTTTTTTTTATTTGCTCCCAACTTTAATTGATCAGACATGATCCTCTATTTATTTCTTATACATTAGGTACTCTATTACGTTCCGGGTTTGAGTCATATTTTAGCAGGGAATGTTTATTCCGGGGATTCAAGGCTAGAAAACCTGCTGGGACTCACCGAACACTATTAGGCGTTTTCTCTTTATTAAAATAATCAATTAACGAGAAAAAACTAGTAGTTGTGCTTGACCTCTGTCTAATCACATTCTAATAAAAGCGTCTGCCAAGGACTTCTGTATACTCCTTCATCAAAATCAAACTTACTAAAATATTTCTCATCACAAAGTTTTTTACAATAACAAGGTCATTCGCTAAGTTACGTTTACAGTAATAGATTCGATATTTGTTAAAAATATTTCACTTTGATTCTCAACTATCAAAAAAGTTTGAGCTATTTCTTTAAAATTGGTGGATTTGGGAATTAAAATAGAAAAACAGCCTTGCTGATAATAGGTGAAATTAATCTTAGCAACAAATGGATTGGTTGTTTATAATCTAATGCTATTTCGGTGGCAGTGGCCGCTGGAGCATATCGATAAATAGAAGGTTTTCAGATATATTTTCAAGTCTTATAAACTTGAATCTTCTCATCAAATATTTCAAAATACAACAATTATTTCAGAGCTATGGATGTACCTTAGTAAATATGAATAGTGAAACATCATAAGTTTCGTAGATATAGATAACCGTGAATTACTAATCCGCAATATAGGTTTATATAGTATTCATGTTTGAGAAAAAGGGATTAAGTCATAAAAAAAATGTTTTTGTTTCGCCTTCTTAAAATTCATAATTGACTACAATTTATTGGTTATTCATAATTTATAACAGTCTCTGTTGAAAGAATATAGTTTCGTTTATTATTTTGGAATAGAGAAATACAATCAGAAAGCATGTATAATGATTTTAAATAGCTTGGTAAATCGTTATTTAAGCTTCACATTCGATGACTTAACCCCTTTTGACCAAGCACCAGTGATATATTTTATTGGAGAATGTGAACGATTCTTTACAATCGTGTTGTCTCTCTAATTTAATTTTTTATATTGCAAGTTTCTAATGTGAAATTCTATTTTTACAGAATCATAACCAACCTTTTTTGATTCTTTATCCACCCTTGCCAAGTTGATTCGCTGTATATTTATCGATATGGCTGAGAAGATCGATATTTATTTCAATGTAGGGCGCCAATGTTCGATGCTGGTAACTGGGCCAGCCTAGCATAGCATGGCTTAGTGCTGCTGTACCTTTTGCCAAAAAGAAATCCAATCCGAAATAAATTCTTCTTAGCAAGCCTAATGCCAACTATTGTCTTGGGTACAATGATGTAGTCAGCTTAACAGATTCACTGTCAAATGTTTAACTTATTCTCAATGATATAAAAAAATAACATAGTTATTGAAAAGAAGAGTCGTCAAAATTTCTTGCTTTTTGGTGAACCACTTCTGTTTAGCATTGAACTAATGCTTCTATTGTTGATTTCTACAGGAATCTTAAATTTTGGAATCTAGCCATATTTAAAAAATATATATATATTAGAAGATGTTTTCCCATAAACAGGTATGGTATAAATGCGTCAATCACTTTTCCAATAATTGATTAAAGTAATCTTATCAAATACATACAGGGTAGTTACAGATGCATACACACTAAGACTTTAGAACCATGAATCACTAGCAATTTTTAAATTTAATAAGATGCCAGTTACCCCCAAATGACTTAAAAAATTATCATTTTAATACCTAGCTAAAACAAGGAAAATTGTGGTAAAATGTAAACTTACTTTAATACATTACATATTTCTCAAATAAATAAATAAATAAATAAATAAAAATAAAAACACATATAAACTTAAATTCACCCAATCACTGCCACACTGGATGAAATCTAAGATATAATTATCTGCCAACAAAGAATTATCCCTCATTCGACCCCTAGACCTTCTAAAATGCTTCATATTCTTTTTAAATCATTCCGCGAAATTTAATCCATAGGCCTCTCACAGCGAATCTTTTTTTTGTTTTTCTCCACTTCCTAGCTTTCCTAGCCTTTAAGTTATACTGGGTACTTTCTCCGGGGGAGAGAAGAATTAATGCCTAGTTCATATAAAAAATCCCCAGCACTCAAGACTGGAACTCTTAAACATTAGGTTATCGATTATCTAGTCGTCAAGGGCAGTGGTGTACCAGGAACTTCCGGGCACATTGTCGTTATGTACCACCTATGATACACTAAGGGCCAAACTGCTGAGGGAGACTGGGCTCTACATTCTGTCTTTGAGCTAACTCCCTCAGGTGGTAACCCACTTTACCTTGGATCGAAGGAAGAGGATCCAGGGATACCGCAAAACGGAGGAGGTGAAGAAGAGGATGGGAGAGGCTGATGAACAAAACGCAAAAAGTAATGCAGTGAACACTGTCACTTGATATACTTGCTGCAGTGGTATGTTATACAGGCATGCGATTCATACCACTCTTGCAGAAACTCTATTGTATTACCCTAGAGGTTCGGTAGGGTGGAATAAATAAATAAATAGTGGTCAAGTGTTCTTCTGCCTGTTCCTCAGCGTTATCCCGCATGGTCATCCCGCCCCCTGATCTTGGAGAACTCTTAATATATCAGACGGACTAATATTGAAGTTGAGTGCATTAGTCCATTCTAATAAAAAAAGAACAAGAGTTAAAACTAGCTTAAATTAGTCCCATATTAAATAATATTATGGCTTAAAATATATTGAGACTACTTTAAGCCATTTTTGAGCCTTACTCATCTATAGTAGTCTATAAACTTTTACTATGCAATTTTTAAAAGATCCTGCCGACCTATTGCGACCTAGGCCGACTTATAAAAGACCGGATATTGCGATCTAGTCTAAAGAGTACTCTGGGAATATCAACTGTAATTTGTTAGACAGTTAATAGGGTGGATGTATATTTATTTTTCTATTTATAAATAACTAGCTGTATATCCCGGTTTCACCAGGGGAATTTCATTTTTCTGATAAAATCCTTGTTGGCCTCTTCAAAATCTATAAAATGAGACTTGTTTCAACTGAAACGGTCGATTTCGTAAAAACCAATGTAAAGCGAGATGATAAAGAAAATAATATACCCGGAGCTTGGCTGAAGTTATGTAAATTTAGTATGGACAGGTGTTCGCAACTGGTGTGACAGAACCACTGAGCGAAATTTGGAAAATTTAGGACAAACGGTACGGATTTCTATAAAGAACAAACAGAATTTCATCTTTATTTACATAGATTTAATAACTAATTGGCCCCTGCAAATAATTCGCTTATCATATTAATCAATGACCCTTTAGCCTTACTTTGAGTCATAGTAAACTCAGCATAGTATGAAGAAGATAATTGTTTCTTCGCAATGTAAACTAAAGTATAAACTGGAATCAAAAGGCAGTGACCTCGAAACTAATGTTTCCTTTCGAAATTAATCATTTTCATGATTTTTTTTTTAAGTTGTAGGGTATATAGATTTCAATAAAATAGAAAAGCATATTGCCTCTCAGAGATTAGAGAGGATTAGGTACGAACCATGCACTTATTGTATTATAATGCCCTTTTTCTTCTATACATTATACATTGGTGGTTTGTCTAGGTTTTTTACACTATTAGATACGTTTTGTAACTTTACTTTTACCAGTTAATCACCCATAAACTAAAAAAGGATAATAATTTAGGTGATAAAGCATCTATTGAGTTTTAAACTCAAGTGTATATGACTCTCAAGGATACCACCTAATGGAGTTTTGAGATAATTCAGGTACAAATGTAATTACTGAAAGTCAGATGGTCCCAGATGACTCCTAATTTTTTTAACAGAGCGTGAAAGAAGAAATTACACATTTCTTCTACCCAACAACACTCTTGGGGATAACGAAGAAGAGAATGTAAGGAATGGGATTGTAGCAATGAGAATAGCTTTGTTTTTGTTTCTTGCATTCGGTTGCAAATTGTTTCTCTTGGCGTTGAGACAAATTCTATCAATATCATCAGGAAGTTTTTAAGAGGCCACATGGGAAGATAGATAAATTTGTAGTTCATTATCGTAAAGATTTTATCGGATGGGGCATGGAAGAGAGTAATCCATTAATGTAAGGAGGTAAAATGGTGATCAACATATTTACGATGAGGGGCGTGGAAGGAAGTTTACTAGGAAAGATATCAACTGGATAAGATAAATCGAATGAAAGATGATGAAAAAAAAAGAGGACGAATGAGAGATGAAATGAATTGGCTAATCGGACGATGCTACATTGGGAGTACTAAATTTACCAGGCAAATTATGATAAGTATCTTTTACGATTACCTGACATCGCACCGTCTGGAGGCCGCTATTTTACACTCCTTCCCCAATGATTTTTTTGGGGTTCCCTTTAGAGATCTGCGGCAGTGGTTATAGAAGGTTGTTTTGCTTACCAATTCTCACAGCCTGAATGTATTAATTGATATTTATTTAGGCAGATCGAGAGGATTATACGGAATGAAAAATTATTGAAAGTGGATATTTTTCAGCACTTCTTATTCTTCTTTGTGCCTTTAAGCGGCTAGATACCACATTAACCCAAGTTCTCCATCTATCTCATTCTCTCGCTAACATCCTCAGATCCGCTATATCCTCTTCCCTAATGCTTTTCGCAACTTAGACATGTAATGGCAGTAGATCTGCCTGAGTCTCCCTCTAGGTCTGGTGCCCTCAGGTTTGGTTTCCATTAGCTTTCTTGGATCCCTGTCTTGACTCCTTCTCTGAACATGCCCAAACCATTTGATCAGAGGCTTCTCCAGAGTTTTTTTTTTTTTTTTAGGGAGGCAATGTGCAGATTCTCTCTAATCGTCCCGTTCCGGATCCTTCCATCTTCTTGTCTTGGAAGCTACTTGCCCAAGAAATTCCATTTCGACAGTCCTTAACCGGTTCCAATCGTTTTCCAGGATTACCCAGCTCTCAACCCCACACGAGATAATTGAAAAATATACACTTTTGAAATTGTGGAGTTTCACGTCTTTTCCTACTTTTCTTATGCCTGTAATATTATTGTAGATCCGGTAGTATGAATACATTGCTTTCAGATCTACAATAATAAGTTTGATTCATAATAACTAAGATTGATTCATGTCAATGCTCCCACGGAATTCTTTCTAGGTCAACGGAAAAAAGAACGAACAGTAGCAAAGGTAGGGGAAGAGGAGGAATTCTCATTATGGATGATCTCAACGCTGGAATTGGCAAGGACTGTTGAGGAGCACATGGTATAATAAGAAAGTGCTGGGGAGGAGAAACGAAAAACAGAAATGGACAAAGGTTTATATTATTCTGTATAGATCAAAATATGTTTATTGCAAGCACACTATTTCAATGCCAAAGAATTACAATGATAACATTGTCTGCTGTAGAAAGAAATGTGTGATAGTTTATTTTATATAGGTGTAGCCTAAACATTTTTCAGGACTCTTCGAAGTAAATCTTTATTGTGATGGAGTTGAGTATTCGGATTTCAAAAAGAGAAGAATACATTTGAGAATATCAGTTCATTATAATTGTTAGAATGAGAGTTTAAATCTGAGCTAACAGAGCATCTTCTATTGTGTCATAGAGTGTAAAGCTTGGTAGAGAAAAATGACAAAGAATATTCGCCAAAACGCTGCGAGTAGAATGCCATGTTAGAATTCATAATGATGAATCAAGTATTAATAATAATGTTCTTTTTCAAGTGGCGGTACTCAGAGGAGCACAGTGGTGATTAAGGAACAAATTCCGGCAGTTAACTACAGCGGATTTGTGATAAGCGTTAAGAGATGCTGGTGTTATCTGCGCGGTTCAGAAGAGTTTATCGTTCTTCGTTTCTGCCTTGGATTGTCTCTATGATATACTAAGGACATAAATACTAACATAAATACTCGTAACATAAATACTAAGGATTTCTGATTAAGGTGCCATTATATCTTAGTATTTCTTATCAGCATATTTATAAACCAGAATATTTGTTTGAACTCTCTGCGCCTATTGTAGGAGTCTTGTGCACACTGCTTATATAGGTTTTTTCCGGCCATCAGGCAAACCTTGAAAGTGCTTTTTGTTTTTATGATGTTGTTTTGGGGCGTTCTAACGCGACTCTTTCTTTCATTGCTTCTACCATACGTTTTCAAACATGTAATGGCAGTGTTACTGGCTCAAAATCTGCAACGTAGCAGGTTATAGTCGCAATATTACAAGTACCTATTGCAGATTTTATTGTTTGGAGATAATGAAAACATACTTAATCCACAAGATTTTTTTACTTCTTGAATTCTACTAATAATTTTTGTTTTAATGCAGTTACTATAATGCATTCTATGGTTGTTTTATCTTTTATATATTCGCATAGCACCTAATCATTTATATTTACCATTTTCGTAGTGCAGGGGCTCAACTCCTCTATGAATATTTCTTTATTCTTAACACTAATTATACGGATCAAAACTATTTTGCCACCTCTTAGGTGGTGTTGAATCAGTTTAACCTCTCCTAGGAATGTTCGTTTATCAGAAATGAGGTAGAACTAAGATTCATATTAAGAAGAAAGGATTTTGGATCAGACCAATGTCAGACGCTTTCACAAGATATTTTTCCCGTTCCAAAACATGTAGCTCGCATGCACTTATAACAGAAAAAAATCGTGTTTAGCTTGAAAGTAAACTAAAAAAAAAAAAAACTGCAATGCATTATTAAATAGAATAATTTTTTTTCGTATCTGTAGTCAAAGCGATCATCCAGTTAGTATCGTCTGGTGGTGTTATTAAAAAAAAAAAAAAAAAAAAAAAAAAAAAAAAAAAAAACAACCAAGAATTAGACAAGATAAAAGAGATGGTATATTCATTAGACGGTTGCCTCTTGGACATGCTACACCAATATTTATAAAATTTGGTAAGAGTCCAGCTTTCGAGGCAGAACCTTGACCTGAGATTAAGACCGAAAAAAGCTCAATATTCTTTCTTCTTTTTTATGTTTCATTTTTTATTGTTGCCATTTCTGCTCGGTTTGAATTGTATTCCATAATACTAAAAACTAGATTACTGTGTGTATATCCTATTTCAAACTGAGAATTCCCTGCATGTATGCACATCAACATTAGAAAATAATTTAATGTTCTGCCTGAAGAGTCTCGAGTCTTTATTTATTACATTCACAAATGAGGACGCTTGTTATTAACTTTTTTAGGACATTTGATAATTACTTTTAATTTGGTAAATATAAAAATACCCACTACCGTCACTACACAGTTGCTCTTTCTCTAAATATTATATTGGTGGCAAACAGTTGATATTAGAAAACCGTACATAAAATAAAAATGAATATATAAAATGAAAAATGTCATCAAGAATGTTGGAAATTAGTATAGTCGAGTAATATAGTAGAGACACTACATTGTATTTATGTAGCATCTGTAGATAAGTGTTGTTGTTTTTTTGGGTGTTTTTTTTTTTTTACATCTATCCTTCCACTTCTTTAAATATTAACTTTTTATTCCAATTTTGAGTTTCATTAATTAATTATTAATTTTTTGTTTCACGATGGTTGAAATATTAATATTATACTATTTACTATATAACTAAATACTAAATATTAGTAGTTATTTTTTTATCAATAAATTTAATGTATTGAAGACTCTACTATTATAATATATAGTATTGTAGAGGACCATTTTTATTTTACTTCATGGAACCAATAAAAGTCAAAAAATAAAAATTCCAAAAGCTCCACATCTTCTGACACTCAATGTTTTGTTTTTCTCAATATTGCTTATTAGGTTCGAATCAATCACATGTCAAACATTATTTTAAAGAAATGTTTCCAACCAATGTGAATTTTATATACGTAGATGAATTTAATAATATACTTTGGCGTAAAAACCAAACAGGTGTTTATTTTTGTAACGTTGTACAAGTTGTAGAACTGACTGAAACGGTGACATTCATGCATTAGTACTTGTTAGGATTTTCTGGGTGGTTCCATAGCGGACCATATTTAAGAAACGATCGAGTAGTGTCTTAGTAGTTTTAGCCTAACAGAGAAGTAAGTAGTCTGTGTAAGTAGTCTAAGCCTGATCAGAGAAGAATATATTTTTGAGTCACTGCTAGTACATGCTTTGCATCGTTATTATTTGAGTTTTAATTGTAGGGAAGAGCGGGGTTGGTTGGCAACAGTTTTCACTTTTTTGATTCTTGAGTCGTTCCTGTTAATATAATACCAATAGGGCTGATACCACTGTAAACCCCAAGTATTAGAGTACTTCATGTATTTTTTTTAACACATAATATTTAATATCATAATCATAATTAAGATCATAAAAAATTGAAGAATTCGTCAATTAACCCCCTATGTGGGGCAGGTTGGCCTAGAAGGTGGAGTTGTTTAGCCATCTCATTCAAGCACTGCCTGATACATATTATTGTTATTAAAAGCTGCACTATAATGGTATAATAATTTTGAATCTGATTTTAACAGCTTTTAAGGGAAAACAGAATGACAACAGAAGAAGATAGAAGTTTAGGCTGTCGCCGCTTTCTGTATAGGAAATATTGCTCTCATCCTCCTCGCTGGAACTAAAGACATTAGGTAGTTTCACCTTTGTTTATGTTTACCATGCTTTTGTGAATTGCTACTGCGCCAACAAACCCCAGTTGAAGAGAGCCAACTAACCCCACAGGAGGGATTATATGAAAGATGGCTGCCAGGACAGGGGAGAACAATCAAACAAGAAACTGGTTAGTCGAAAGATTAGGTTTTTCAAAGGAGTTTAGAGCTATGTGAACAGAATCGGAGTCAAATGTTTTGCCATCCCTTTGAACCAAATTTACTGAAAATATAAAAATTTATTTACATGTTGTAAAATCAATCAATCAAGCACGATCTTCTCTACACTGTTAGCATCAGATTGAAAACTCATGACAAGACTCCCGAGGTCGAGCGGTTCACATGGTAAAACGGTGGGGCCTTCACAACAGGTGTGACGGAAACTATAAGCCAATGGCCAACCTACCCCCTATGCCAACCAACCCCGCTCTCCCCTACATATTAATTTGAAAATATTGTGTAATTAATAATTTTAAATCAAAAAAATTATTTAAACCCGCATCGCTGTTATAATACAAGTGATAGAAAAAAAAAAGAGAGATGGCAAACCTAATTACTTTTTATCTTGATTTCAAAAATAATATTTAGGCGAGGTAATTGCTAACATTATATATTTTAGATTACTGTTTAGATACAAAATGTCCTCTTTTTTTAAACAAAACAAAATAAAAATGTATACATGACACAGAAATAAAATATATAGTACTCCTGAAAAACTGTTCGAAGCCAATATATGAACAAAACGGAGCTCTTATGTCAGCCGTGTAAATTTAGAACTGCCGAAACCACATCGCCTTCCACTAATGCCACAGTTTTAAAATAGTTCCCTTGCCGAATTTATGGAAATAGTATTAAGCGGTAAAATATACAACAATTTTGTCAACTCTTTTTCTTAATATACATTTTAAACAATTTACTAAAGTTTATAGCAATATATATTACACATTACCAATCCATGATAGGAAGTCTTAGGGGGAAAAATGCTAGAAAACAATTACTAAATAACATGCACTTTTACTCAGCAATAGACTACGACCTTAATTGGAAAGAAAAATTATAAAATGAAAATAAGTATTGTATATGGGTTCATCAACAATAACTGGAATAAACAAACGAAGAAATAAAGGCAAGCCAAATTCGTAGCCAACACAAACCTCTTTACGGCTCATTTTGCTAACTAAGGTCGTTGACACATTACCCAAAATATGGGAAATAGCTTTGTTTCTCTTGGCTAGTCTGTGTATCACTCGGTTTTCATCTGCTGTCAGTTCCTCAATCCACTATAGCTTGCAGAAAGCGCCACGAGAGCGAAGAAGGAATTTTCAAGTGCCTTTACACTATGCGAACATCACCGCCGAACAGGTAATTCCCCCAAACCTTGCCATACGGGCTTACCACGAAAAGCTATTTACACTAAAGCGTGAAGTCAAGTGAACGATAATGTCTGATCGCACCTATGCACCCTAATTCAATAATTTTAATTATAAAGACGGTTGACTTGGAACTTGCGGCTGTTCTGAGTCGTGCTCTAACGTTTTATGGATTAAAGCAACGTCAGGAAAATTCTAAAAGAAGATCTAGAAGCTTATCTTAACTAACACAAAAGCGACACTAGCGCTACCCCCCCCCCCCTAAACACGAGCAAAAGGATAAAGTACTTTTCGAGTTTGCCGAAAGGCACCTTTAGACTCCAGCCAAACCTCAAAACTCGCGTTTTTTTTTCACTTTTCTTAGGCAAATAAAAACGCGACGTGTTATTGTTTGTGACTCTTATATATGTAGCATTCGTAACGAGCTGGTTTTTTCTGTATGAATGCTTCCTTAAGGTGCCTTTACACCTTACGAACCTCACCTTTGAACAAGTTCTCCTTCGAACCTTGCCGTACCGACGTGAAGCGAACAGCCATTTATACTTCATGTGACGTTAAGCGAACCAATATGGCTGATGCACCCAAAGCTAGCTTATGATAAAGAAAAAATCTCCATTATCAATACATTTTATAACCTCTGAAAAATAAAAAAATAGGAGACGATTTACAACGTTTCACAAATTACACTAGTATCACAAACAACTCCTTTCACTTAGGAAAACCCCAAATCAAAAGTGACACTAGCGCTACCTCCGAACCCAGGCGAACAGAGGAAGTACCTAGAACACCCGAACAGTCGACGTGAAGGCTTCACGAGGGTTGTTCGAGGGTAGTGTTCGAAGGTAAAGTTCGTAAGGAGTAAAGGCACCTTTATAGGATATTCGTTCCCTGATTCAACATCTGAACAAGATTGGTGTTTTGTTCCATTGATTATATACGTCATGTATGAATCAGAAATCAAGTCATAGGACGAACTGATCGTAGGATTGGCTTTGGAAAGGTTAGTAAGCAGTTCGAAACTATTCTGGGGTCACCTGTGTTCAGTGGCGGATCCAGGGGGGTGGAGAGGGGGGCGCGCCCCCCCCCTGGGAGGTGAGGATACCAATCAATTATTACTATTTCTTTATAAAAAGGGCTATCTTTAATAATTTTTTAAGCTCCTTAAATGAAAAATAAATGTTATTTAAACATTTAATAGAATTTAATACTTGAATGTGCACTAATGTTTTAAATTAGATCTTTTATGACACAAAAATATAAAGAATAAAAAAGTGCGCCCCCCCTCAGAAAATTTCTGGATCCGCTACTGCCTGTGTTGTAGATGTTAGCATAGCTACCTACAATACTAAAGGTCGCGGGTTCGCGTCCCGTGGTGGGGGGGAGTAAACAAATTTTTAAAGGGAGTAAAAAAACCCTTATATACCTTACCTTGGGTAGGACGTAAAATGGAGGTCCCGAGCCTGTACGATGACAGGTACTTGTTAAAGATCCCTATCCTAATTATACCTAGATAGGAAAAAATTAGGACTCCTACTGTACTTTCGTCCGATTAGCCTTAGTAGCTTAAAGGGAGATTAAACAAACAAAATTACCACTGAATGGACTTTACATAGAGATAAGAAAAGCAGAGACGAAAGGGAATGTAGTGACCCTGTTTATATTTATAACCACAACCGATCGCTTCCTGATAAGCAATTTTAATCAGTTAGGACGAGGTAGCTGGGAACTGTCCAAGATAAACGACCCCATCAACATTTTCCGGCACGGTTGGCAATCCTTGCCTGATTCGAATGGCTGAGAATTTAGAACAGTGAATCACTGCAAGTGCACTTCCTGCTGATAATGGAAGCCTTTATCGAGAATGTACGGTACTAGTATCGCTATGCGACTTCTATGCGTCGCAACATATGATGCCGTTTAGTGAGTCCCCAGTTTGAAAAGGACCTCTTTGGGGGTTTATTCATCTCTGAAGAGTGTGCAAAGCGAACTGAAGTCGATAGCTGGGATGTAATAAAGCTGATCAAGGCACTTCTTAACTGAAAAGAACGCGTTGTTGGGGATGCTTACACCTTAGTTTTATACCATCTTAAAATTTTTGAAGAGGATCATAACAAAAAAAAACAAAAAAAAAGGATAGATATTAATATATTTATATTATAGATAATTCTCGGTCAATCCATTTGAAATGGACCCGAAAAAAATAATTTGGTTGCTCGATCATTTTAGAAATAATTTATAATTTTACCACCAATTACGTATGGAATCAGTGGAATCATAGACAATTTTCTAAAAAAATTTAAAGAGAACACGTAAGATAGAACAGACTGTAAGGAAAATAGTTGTATTTGAATTATTAGTCTATGACTTACCAATCTTGAGAAAATTAGTTAAATTTTTATAGAAAATTGTTTTGAACAACTGATTCCATACGTAATTGGTGGTAAAATTATAATTTTTTTCTAAAATGATCGAGCAACCACCTTTGGGCCTCTTGATATGGATTGACTATCCTCTTTGCTCTAAATAGACAAAAACTTAAAGGTTTACTTCCAATTCTTCCTTAATTCTTGGATGTCCATTATTTTATGTCCGTTCTCGTGAGGGAAGCAGGTGTAACACTCTAATTTTGAGCGTTTGAGGGAGAAAACTACGCATAATTTATTGTATTTTTTTCTGTCAAAGACAGTTAATATTTCTTTATTTAAATCAATAGTAATAAAAATCTGGTGCGTGCGCGCAACACACAACTTTCACTTACCAACTTACTTAGATTAGAAATTGTGTTAATGCCACTTCTCAAAGTTACACAATTTTCCACATTCATTTTTTATTTTTGTTTTCATTTGCTCTATAACAAACACTAATTTCTTTTATTATTAAATAAAAGATTTTACTTGAGATAATTCGGCAATGCAAGCATAATATTCCAAATCGACTGATTTTATAATTCTCTATGTACTTGTTGAAAATTTCATTTAGTTACAGTCATGATGAAATTTTCACAGTCATATCTCGGGCATATTAATACATCAAATACCCAGTTTGATCAAAATCGTTAAAGCCGTTTTTGAGTAAATAAAAAAACACGTGAAAATGATACAAAATTTATTAAGTAAAGTCCCCTCTCCGGTGAATCAATTTTGATGAAATTTTTACAGTCATATCTCGGGCATATTAATACATCAAATACCCAGTTTGATCTAAATCGTTGAAGCCGTTTTTGATTGAATAAAAAAACACGTGAAAATGAGACAAAATTTATTACGTAAAGTGCCCCCTGCGGTAGATCAATTTTGATGAAATTTTTACAGTCATATCTCGGGCATATTGATACATCAAATACTAAGTTTAATCAAAATCGTTAGAGCCGTTTTTGAGAAAATCTAAAAAAACGTAAAAAGTTATTAAATAAAGTACCCCCTCCCTTTGACCAATTTTGATGAAATTTTTGCTGTCACATCGCGGGCATATACATACACTAAATACCCAATTCCAGGTTCCCACGGTTTATAGTTCTTGAGCTAGTCTGTGCCCCAAAACGGGTAATTCCGTTGAAAACCGGAAGTCTAATTTCATATATAGGTAAGTGAAAGTAAAAATTATGATTAGGGTAAATTTTATTCATTAAGGTTTACGAATTGCCATATGTTTTTCCAATTGATAAACAGTTCGAACAGAACGCACATCGCCTTCTCTCAGAACAATCCTCTCTGCTTCTCTCTGAACACGTTTCCTTGTTTCCCTTGTTAATTGTGTAAAACTAAATTAAAAAGATCGTATGTGATTCTTTAAGTTTTGATTTAGTTTTGAGACATGGAAAGTAATAATTTCCGTTAAATAATCTGGAAGTAGAACTTCAACCTTCTACTACTTTAAACTTACTTTACTTTAAACTAAATATTGTTCATTCTAAAGTTCTCAGATTTCCAAAAATATATGTTACTACTCTTATTAGCGAATCCTTGAAGAACTTTTTTCTTTTTCAATTCTCCATTTCATTATAAAATTCTTTTATATTTTGTATTTAACCATTTCTTTTTTTTCTAGGGATACTGTTAATTACTCCACATGAGCACAATTTAAGATGCTTCTTCCTACATTTAACCCCCATAATACCCCATTTCTATGATAAAACTTCATTTTAATTCATATACACGAAGATAAATAGTTAGAGCCTACTTTTTGAAGGAATCGTAAATATTTTTTACTTATCTAATTATGAAATGACACTTCCGGTTAGTGACACTAAGTAAACGATGCTGTAACTTCCTGGGCACATTTCGCTCGGAAATGGCATAGTAAATAGCGCGGAAATAGCTTCCTAAATATTTCATATATAAATATGTGAAAGTAAAAATGTATTTATCTGAGCGGAAGGGGGAAAACAAACACTGTTTTTTAAAAACGTTAAACGATGATAAATTGTACTAAACATTATACTAAGTATTTAAGTTCATTAACTTAATCAATTTTTTTTCGGAAATTAAATGAATCCTTAAGATTAAAATAGAACGTATTACAATTTTTTTTAATTGTACTTCCAGTAACCAGCAACTATTTACAGACTTCATAAGCTCGTTTTAATTATATAAAATGTTTTAAAGAAGTAGAGACTGAAAAGTTTTCACCAGTTCATCAATACATCCTCGTTTCCAAGCCACCCCCATCGTCGGCGGTGTTAAAGGGCGGCCGTTGGCAGCACTGCTCGCCAGGAATAGCCCTCCTAAATACCCAGGGTCACTCCCCTATTGTGTCACTAACGATGCTGCCAAAACATAGCTTAGCATAACATTTGCGGTCAACCTTTACCCCAATATTTCAATTTTCTTCTTGTTTGTCTGTGTCTGGTAACACAGTGGCAATGAAGATGGAACCTGATTTAAAAATGAAAAGCAGCAAATGGGCCAGGTTGCAAATAGTCAAATAAGGTATATTAAATAAATGACATATGTTATTTATTTACAACCTATGTTTTGACCCACTTGATATTTCATCGTCAGGACTAGAAAATATAAACAAATTACAGATGTTGTAAGAAAACAAAAATGGTAGATCAATTCTGTATAAACAAAAGTATTTATGATATTAATTACAATAACTAGTACATGCTTTCTAAAAAAAAGGAGTTATGTGGGTTCTCCTTCATTATTTAAATATACTTTAAACCATGAAGGGTGGGGGGGGGGGGGTTCTTTGCCCACTTTTCAACTTCAAAAATAAAATGCACTTTTGAAAGTTTATCCTCTACTTTAAGTTCACTGGTGAGACCCATGTAAATCTCTTATCATCCCAAATTTTAAATGTTAGCCATATTTAATAATAAATAATTAATTTAATCATTTATCGTGGTAATAACCTTAATCTAATTTTATATTAATTTTAAATATTTATTAATAAAATATTTCAAAATAATAACTAATATTTAATGGACTTTCTCTTAAGTAATTGAACAACAATGAAATCACCACCATTGTAACTAACTTGTGATTTTCAGACATCAAACATTTTGTTTTGTCTTTTATACATCAATTATTTATTAGTTATTATTTCTGTTCAGCAACTTATCTTTTATTTTTATGTACCATGTATTAGTTCTCATCATGCCTTCACTCTAAGCTACATATTTTATCTACCATTTTAGTTTTTCCTATAACTTTTGGATTTTGTTTGTACTTTCTAGCTCTTAAGATAACCTGCAGAGTGGGTCAAAAAGTAGGGTGCAAATAAGTAATTAATGTTATTTATTTAATTTACCTGATTTTTCCTCAACCTGGACGATTCTCTGCATGGAATTAAACAGTCAAATATCAACACTGCAAATTAAAAATAATTTTACTTTAGGGTGACATATTAGGCTCTACTATGAACAATTTCTGTTTGAGGTCTGTCGCCCCCTAAATTGAGCATCAGATTTTGCACAAATTTCCAGAATAGGGGAATGGAATAAACTTCTTTCTTCTTGCTTTAGTTAAAGTAAATAAATATGTACATGTAGATGGGACCATGTGAAAATTTATATACAAATATGAGTCATTGCCATTGATACATATCATGGAAAAAGAAAGTTAAAAAATTTACATTTAAAAAATTACTAACCCACTTTACCTTTGGCCGAAGTTTAAAGAGTTCATTTTATTTTAAGTATGATTTTTTATTTTGAAGAGTATGATTTTATTTTTATTTTCTTATTCCATTAAAAATAACATGCCAAAATATACTTCCATAAAGTCCAATGGGCAATATTTTCTACGGTTTTCTTTCTCTGCAAATATTATTTTAAAAAAGGTTTCCTCTCCATAAACAACATAAAATTTATCAATAATTAATTTTTTTACATTGGTTTCTCTATAAAACATTTAATTATTTATCCTACTATTACTAACCATTCAAAAATATTTTTCATACCATTCGGAAAAATATTAGAGAAATTAAAGATAATACCAAAATTCGATAGACAAACTCTTGTCTTTAGTTGATCCATCTTTTGTATAATTTGAGCTTAAAATAAACTGAAGGTCAAAAGCTAGCGTTGCTTTTTTTGATTTGGCTCAGAATTTTAAACAAGAACCGTAGCTAATGATTAGGGTGCTTATTTAAACTAATTTTAAATAATCCAAGGATGTCAGTTGCGAACAATCATGTGTTAAAATAAAGGATGTTCGCATTTCCAACAGCATTCAATTTAAATTGAGCAAATAGTTTGTATGTATCTCAGATAATAGCCAATATAAAATTATTTTTTGTTTTTGGGTTTTAGGTTTGATTTTGTAATTTAATAAATAAAATTTGTAATAAAAAGTAAGTTTGATGCAGCATTATTATAAGTGTAGAATGAATAATGAAAATTAAATTTTTGAGAATTGCATGAATTATCTTTTCATGACCCTCCCCCTCCTGGAAAATAACAAATGAGATGGTTTCCAAAAAATATGGATAAGTGCATAATAATTATGAGTAAGAAACAAACTGAAACCATTCTGAAACAGATGATTAAATTACCTCCATTTTACAGATTATTTAATTTCTAGGAGCACGAGAACCAATTATTAAAAAGCTTAAAATGTGATACATTATAATTTTTGTACCATTCCAGTTGTTTCTCAATAGCCGTAGTCTATTAATAATAAAAAAAATTATAATAAGAAAAAAAAACAACTCAGAGAGGTTCAAATTCATTTACAGTAGAGTTCAAAATTTTGAAAATTGGCTTTGGAGTAATCAAAGAAAGGCTTAGTCCGGAAACTGAAATTTTCCGGATAATCGATGCAATATTATAAAATGCGAATTATGCAGAAAAAAATAAAAACACATGATAGAAATAATGTATTTTCATTTAAAATTAAGCATTGTAATCATGACATTTGTAAGTAACTATGTTTCAAAATTACAAATGAAGAAAAATAATTAGTTCATACTTCCAAAAATACAATCCAGGAAAACAAGAAACCATAAGAATTCTAGGTCAGAATTCGAAGTAAAAAAACAGTAAATAAGAATCTATCATCGCCATTTTGCAGATACTGTGAGAAAGAGAGTGAGACGGCCTATCACATAGTCTGTCTATGCGACAGACTCGCAGCATTAAGGTTCAGGATGTTTGGACTGGACCGCATCACGGAACCTAAGGCGCATGAGATAATCAACCCAAGCAGCCTCCTTAAATACACTGAGGTTCTGAAATTAAGCATATAAGAGGGAGCAGAATCCAGGCAGTAAATATGGCGCACAATAGGCCCATTGTATAGGCCCCGGCGCACTTGCCACGGTACAAAAAAAAAAAAAAAAGAATCTAAAAATTCAAAAAAATATTACTACAGCACAGTAACTTATTTTATACTATGCAATAAATATTTAAAAGAAGAATAAAATTTTAATATTTTCACATCCAAAAACAGAAATATATATATGAGTAAAATAATACAATAAATCATTAATTTCTACAAATCCTCATTTAATTTTAACTCGTGAAACTGTTGACCCAAAACAGTCCTGATAATTTACATTCCTGTAAATTGATGTCCGAATAATAGACGTCTGCAGTATGTATTTTTTATTTTAGTTCCCTTAAAGTATTTAGTAAATAAAAACAAATATATTAATCTAATATTTTTTTTTATTCGATTAAAAAAATGACTTTCACTTACCTGTTTATGAAATATTTAGTGAAATTAAGGGAAGTATTTAAAGTATATTTTGAATAATTACTTTATATTTTGTACTATGGCAGTTTCAGCAATAGTCAGCTTAGGAGGTTTTTAAAGATGACACATTAGAGTTTGTAGTTATACGCAGTGACTAACTTGGAGCTTATTATCTAATTTAAAAATAACTAAAAAGCTAAATCTTCCTAGTGCTATGGTAGACAGTGAACCTTTGGGCTCCTAAACAATTCTCCACCAGACTCAAGATCCAACTGGTCTCCTCCATGCCCTCTCACCTAAGGATCTAGGATCAGCCTCTATTCCTCCATCCATTGCAGTGTAGGCTGGCCTCTTTCTCTTATTCCATACGGGTGTCCTACCATTATCTGCTTGGGATTTTTTATGAATTCATGAGATGTACATGGCCTAAACATCTTATTCACCCATTAACGATACAAAAAACTAAGTTTGGGTCCCGAAAAAGTCTTTATTCGACCTTTAATGCAGAAGTGGTTTTCTTCTTTGGTTGGGCCATATATTCTTCTAAGAATCTTTCTCTCAAAAGCTTTCAGTAACCTTTCTCGGTGTTTGGTAGGGTCCATGCCTCACTAACACTATACATTATCACTGACTGTCTTATATACCTTTATTTCGAAGTTTTGGGGTACAGATTTAATAAAATAAAATAAATAATCAAAATAAATATAAACCACAACTAAAGGCCTTTTATAACCTTTCTAATTCATCATTTTAATCCAATTCATCCTTAATGATCGAATACTATTTAATTGAAACAAGTTCATTTCTTTTAAAATTTATAATCAATTAAAAATACACTTGTAATCAGTTTATAATTGCATAACAGAATTGTATTTGTTTATGATATCATATTTATGTGACTAAGCGTTATTATAAGTTTACTAAGCGTAACTAGCGATACTTAAAGTAAAATGTTAACTGGTAATACATAGTATTGCCAGTATGGAATTTTCACATATGTTATCCCTACAGTCAACAGTTGGTCGGTATAAAACCATAATGAATTATGGGCCAAACCAATTTAAGCAATTTTCAAAGAGTTAGAATTAAACACAATGCAATTTCACAAAATTCAACTTAAACTTCAATTTCCTCCAAATATGGAGTATGGCGCTTAGTTCACTATGACTTTACACCGACCAATTATCAAATCAAAAAGTGAATTCTATACAGAACTGAAGTTCAAAGAGAGAATAAAACTATTTAGAGGGATTCAATAGTCGTAAAAATATTTTAACATCTATTGCCACCTTTTTTACATATATAACAAAGAATAAGTTTATATCACTGCTCCAGAAGAATAATGGCACATAGAAGTGTAATATAGATGGACCAAATTTAGAATTTCTTATTTCTAGTTTATTACCCTTTTATTTGTCGTTTCAGGAAACACTAACCCATCTTCAGGTTTCATTTACTTACTCCAATTTCATTCCTTTTCCATATTTTCCAATTCATACAACAGTTTTGTGTAGTCTTTTCTCAACATGTTAAATATTTTATACTTATTTAAAATAAATTGATATAATTTTTTTTTTTTAAATCTTGTTAAAATATCTGTTAGTTTTAATAAGAACTACTTTTGATATCTACAAAAAATAATATTTTTTTTTCATATTTTTTAATCTGCATTTAAATAGGATTTTAATATTCATTTCTTTTTTGTTTTTCATTAGACAAAGATGGCTGGGAGACGTTACACCAGACCTAGGACTCGTCTATATGACTGCAATTATTCCCTTGGGGAAAGCTATTACAAACCTGCCTTAGACACATTAGACAGAAAATATGGCGGAGGTGGTTTACAAGAAACCATTGATGCCCCGAAAAGACCAGAACGCCCTCTTTCAATGGGAAGCTTAGAAGGTTTATTGGACGAAAGAAGACCCAACCTAGATGCTATTAATAGTCAAATCGAAGAAGACATGGAAAGTATGTCTCGAATGCAGAGAGCAAGATCGAGGCAACAAACATCTACTGAAGAAAACTTTGAGAATGCCTTTCATAATAGAAGGGAGGAAGTTAAACGAAAATTTTCAGAAAAGATGTTAGATTCAGTTGGAATAAATGGAGCAAGCCTATTATCATCCGATGAAGACAATTCAACATCACTGAGAAGGAGAGCATTGAGGATGGTAGCAGAGACTGAAGAGGAAGCACCCAGAATGCACAAGTGGAGTGCATTAAAAGACCCATTGGAGGAGACTATGGAAGACATGGCATCCAAGAACAGAGCTAGGATGTCGAGAGCCAGGCTAGCTGACCTGGAGAATGAGATGGAAGAGCTAGCTGAAAGGGGAGCGGCAAGGGAGCGAAGACTTGTTAATCTTCGTCAATTGTTAGGCGATTCTCAAACATCTGACACCTCGGCGATTCGTCTAAAGAAGACAGTAACTATCACTGAGAAGAGAGTTGCTCAATAGAAGAAAAAAAATCAAAAGTTAAGGCTTATGGAAATAGCTTACTGTAAAATAAATTAATTTATAAGAAACTTGTGGGTTATCACAGAAATTAAAATTTATATTTATTGTCTAAACTGTATAAAATGAACAAAGCAATCTCTTTAGCATGAAATAAATATTTAAAAATATATTATGGTGTAATATTGAAATAACTTTGTAAAATATATAAAGATGAAAATAAATATATTTTTTAAATTTGATTAATAGATAAGCAAGAATACATAGTAAAATAAAAAATATGCATAAAATTAAAAACAATATTCATTTATTTCTTTAGAGACATTATTACAACAGAAATAAAAGTTATTTCATGTTTAATCTATAATTATTTCCTAATGCCTTTTTTTATTGATTTATTTAAATGTATTTTTTTAAAGAATTTTCAGTCACATAATTTTTCATCAAAATGAAACCCTCAGAAAACGTTACAAGGAGCATTGGTAAAGGATTCTTTAAGCAACAGCAAGCCAAAGAGCTACCATAACAAAAAAAAAATAATAATAAATTAATTTTTTTATAAAAAAAAAAAAAAAAAAAAAAAAAAAACCTGTACCACTACAACCCATAATGGGTCTTGGGTTCAGTACTATGTAAGGAAGAGTACTGTTTCTTGGTCAGCGGTCGTGCAAGGAGGTGATTTGACCGTGATCACGCTCAACCGCCAGGTTTTTTCCCCTTAATTTTTCAATTAAGGGTACCCACTTTATAGAGGCTGGGTTTGCCCCAGGAGGGTCTCTCGGCCCACGAGGCGAACTGTGGCGAATAATAAAGATATCATAAGCCATGTCAGATTCGAACTCGGGACCTTAAGCACAGCAGTCCACTGCCTTACCAGTGGGCTACCCCGCTCCCCAATTTTTTTATAATTATATTTAATTTAAGATAAAATAAATAGTAATCAAAGATAAAAAAAAAAAAAAATATTATTTCTGAAACTCAGATTTATTAAAAATATATATTGAAACAGTATAGAATACAAGATATATGAATATATTCTCCTTTTTCTGACCTTGGGCATAACGAAAAAACATTGTAGTACCACAGAAAATCATGTTTGATATGTGTGTATATATATCAAAACTAGGTTATATTCATCTGGGAACAATAAGTTGAATATGAGAAATGTAATGTTATGATATTTATTACTTTAGAGCATTTACGATTCATGAATTACATATTTTCGAACTTAGCAGGAATAGAAAGGAGCAGATCGTTACATTATCACAATTTTTATAGAATGTCATTGGATTTTTGAACTGCAAAATGAATATTGAATCAATAAAATTAAAGGTAAAGATATATCCCTGATAAAGCTATCTGGGATAAGAAATAAATTAAATAATTTTTAACCATGATATAAATATGTTGAATCTTCTTAAAAATTATAAATCTCACGGCTTTCTTCAAAATATTAATGATATATAACTTTTGAGTCACACTTTTTTGGTTATTGATAGATTTTATCTATAAAATTGAAGCTAACAAATTATACAAAAAATAAGTAATAAAATAAAATTATAAATTTTGCAATAGAAAATAAGGCTAAATTAAACAAGTATGGCCTCAACAGAAATACTAAGTACAAATTTATTCCAATGACAGCTATCTCAAACATTTTTATAAAATACAACATAGTTTAAAAAATTATTTGAGATAATATACTTTGTAGTTTTTAAGTCCAAACAATCTTAAAAAAGAAACAAAGATATTTTTTAACAAACAAATTTCTACCTAACTTAACATACAAATGAAATTTCATTCAAAATATAGTGATCACTAAATTCAGCCACCCGTGGCAAAGCATTCCTTTCTCCTATACTCATAGATTCTTAAGTTAGTAGTTTCTAGATTAATAGTTCGGTCAAAAATTATTTCTGGCTCGACAGCATCATGCTCACACTCAATACTAATAATTTTCCCGGATCTATTGAAAGGTAAGATCTAACTTAATAATGGATGGATACTAGCCTCCAGAAAAATTCCAAATTATTCAATAATGAAATCGAACATGATATGGAGGTATATTCTACAAAATTTTTCCCACTGGAAATCTTATGTTTTTAGTATTAAAACCAGTTTTCATTTTCACAATAATCCTTGAGAAAGTTTTAAAATCCTATCTTCATTTTAAGGTGTCTACAAAACTTTTTTTGAAATTCTCAGACTTCTCCAGGTCATTGAAATACATACTAGTAACAGGACATAACTGACCTATAGTAATCATTGATGAATCAAATCTAAATAGGTGTAGACTAATCATTTTTATTATGGGGGAGAGGAAGATGGGACAAAAATAAAATTACAGCATTTTATGTGAGTATCTATAAATATTTTATTTTTTGGTTAAGATTTATGCATTTGAAAAACAAAACAATTAAATATGATAAGCATTTTTTCTCGGAGAGAGGTATTGTTAAAATGGAAAACTATCTTTTTATTTTTTCTAGTTTTAGAAATTTTTGCAGTCAAAAATCAAATTTTCTTTCCGTTTCATTTCAAAATGTTTTAATATAGAAAGGAGGTGGATTCAATCTAACGACGTTACTCTGCCCAATCTCAACACATTCTCTACATTTGAGCGAAAGTTTTCCCTTACTTGATCCTATTTTCTATTTTTAGCCGTAATCACTTATCTCTCATTTCTGGCTCACAATACATGCAACAGAGATGACCAAACGTATTATATCACTTTAAAGAGGAAGTAGGTCTTTTTTTTTACATGATGGTAGCTGATTCCTATTGGATTGATTTTTCAAATTCTTTTCTCAGTTTTGATGGATGAGCAACGGCTTAGAGTTTTAGAAAATAAAGTACTGCGTGGAATATTTGGACCGAAGAGGGATGAACTAACCGGAGAATCTAGACGCTTACACAATGCCGAACTGAGTGAACTTTACCCAGTAAATATAATTGACGTGATAGCAGCAAGACAAATAAAGTGGGCGTGTAAAATTGTGAAACTTAGTAGTGAACAAATTCCAAAAAGATTAATAAGCACGGTGCCGAATGGGAAACGTCCGAGGGGCAGGAGACGGAGGTGGGAGGATTGCGTAAAGGCGGATCTATCTAAGTTGGGTCTGGAAGACGGTCGATGGATGGAGGTGTGCAGGGAGCGAGTTGTGGTATCGGTATCGAACCTTCGGGTTCGTTAAGCCTTCATTATTATTATATCTCAGTTTTACTGACTATTGTGCACAGGTCTTCTATTTCCACTCCCATGATCCTACAGATGTATTTATTAAGCAAGGCCCAGCTTTAACTTATTTGAGTAAATGTTGGGAGATAATATGCCATGTAATGTTAAAGCTTTACTGCTTGCTCCTGATTACATTTTTTACTTTTTCCAATACTGTCATAACAAATCTGGTTTGGCTTGTTAGTTCTATTTCAAATCTCTTCATCTATTTTAACAGTCCATTAATAATATTTAATAAAAATAATGGTGGTCCACAATATTAAAAACATCTGTATTTTCGTATTCATGAAAACGAATATGAGTTCAGAGAGAATATGAATTTCCTTACAAGAACTTAGCTTTAGGAAATATTTACAGATCTTTTCTGTTTCACTTTATGTCACTAAGGCTAATCGGACGATGCTACAGTGGGTCCTAAATTTTGCATATCCAGGTATTATTAGGATAGGGATCTTTAAAGAGTACCTGACATCGTACAGGCTTTTTACTCCCATTAAAAAATCCTAGGGCCACCGCTGGGCGCGAAACTGACCTTTAGTATTGTAGGTTGCCATGCTAACCACTATACAGGTGACCCCTTTTCTTTCTATGTAACTCCTCTTTCCATATAACAATGCATAGTTATAGTCTATACCTAGAGTCCGAAATGAGCACATTATTGCTTGCATTAGAAGGCGTCATAAGAGGATATGACACATGCTCATCTGTAAGGTTGTTGTGCAAGGCATGTCCTTTTTTAACAGACACATATTTTGCATTACATGTGAAATATATTTAGAAGAGGTTAGGATTTTCATCTTTTTCTCTCTCCTCACATCTAAACTCGGACTTATACAATTTTCTAAGTAGCTTTTGCGGTGTTGATGTATCACGGGATTATTTCAATCCCCAAAACATTCCATACATCTTGATGTGCTTTGAGTTGAATGCAGGTATCAGATCAAGAAAGCTGAGAAAAAAAATTATTTCTCCTGGTCCCATTGTACACTTCTGAGGATAAATGAATGGCCCCGCGTCCATTTGTGAATCATAAATCCAGCTCATTTCGGCCATACTTAACCATCTTTCTTAGATCCCTTTTGCAAGTCAGTATATTCCTGATACATCTGCTCATGGATATTAATAAGAAAAAAGCTCAAATCCTCTGATATTTTTCCTCAATCCTTTTTTTCTAGAAGGCTTGAAATCCGCTGGCCATTGGTATTAGTTCAATGCATTAAGTACTATTTGTACCTAAAAAGCTCCTAAAGTGAAATTTCAATAGGTCGAGTAGTAGCCTAAGTATGCTATGCTACTAGCCACAACTCCACAGGTGACTCATTTAAAAGGAAGTTTTAAGATACCTGACAAAAACTAAATTTCCACTCTTAGTCATATAAATACTGAAACATATTGAAGCAGCCTCTTTGAACTTCCATCCACAGAAAAAAAATTTTGAAAAAGCAATGAACAAACAGCATAAGTTTGGCATGTTAGGATGTGTGTACTTCCATATATGCATGGAACTATGTAATCTAATTAAGACCCCAATTTTAAGGCGAAACTATGACATTCAATATTTTTTTATGAACATCCCACACTTTTTGAAGCCCAATATTCTCTCTATAATTTAATTCCACGATTCTGGCAGTTACAAGCCTTTATCAAAAGAATAAAAATATTATAAGGACCGGCAACCACATCTCCAAGGAATTTGAGACGACGCAGGGAATACGCCAGGGGTGCAGCCTAAGCCCTCTACTTTTCGTATTAGTGCTGGATCAGGCGTTAAGGAGAGCAAAACCCAGATTGCGACGTTTTCAACTAGGACATAGGAACCTACAGCCTACAGTCTACACCCACCTTGCTTTTGCTGATGACCTCGTCATATTTGCTGCGGATGACCGGGACCTAAATACAACTTGAACATCATGCAAGAAGAGCTGTCTAGCATTAACATGGATATTAATCCAGATAAGACTAAATGCCTGAGAATAGGAAGACGTCCCCGCCATGTTATGAGAGTACTGAGGCTGAAAGGACAAATCTTAGAGCGGGTGCATGATTTTAAGTATTTGGGTGCCTGGATAAACGGAAGTGGCTATATCGATGGGGAGATATCACAGAGACTGGGAGCAGCTGGAAGAATGTTCCACTCAATCCGAAAAGGCTTCCTCAACAAAAGAGAAGTGACGAAGAAGACAAAGATATCGGTCTACAAGTCAACGTTCCTGCCCATCCTATCTTACTCCTCCGAATCATGGACCCTCACCTCAAAACACAAAAGTCATATCCAGACAATGGAGATGAGATACTTGAGGAAGGTTGAAGGAAAGACAAGGAGAGATAGGATCCGCAATACAACTATAAGATCGAACCTCGAGGTACAGCCGGTAGAAACTATTCTAGAAGAAAATAAACTGAGATGGTTTGGGCACCTCCAAAGGATGAACATCGAAAGAACGGCAAAGATTACGTATGAGACGAGAGTTGACGGAAGAAGGCCAAGAGGAAGACCATGGATCACCTGGGAAGAAAGTGTACGGGAAGCGTTCAGGAAGCGAGGACTGGACTGGAACAAGAGGAGAGAACTGGTACAAGAGAGGGATACCTGGGTCAAGCTCTATAGAGGGCATCCCCACACTGCACAGCGGTAGAAGGGGAAGGAATATGATGATGATGATAATTTAATTCTAAAAAAACAACAAAATACTCAAAACAAATAAAAGTAAACTGACTTGTCTAAGACTTAGAAAAATATTAAATAAATAAAAAACAGATTAATTATAAAATGGAACTTTTAATGATCTGGTTATAATGAAAATCCTTAATACATAGAATATGTCGTGTAAAACAATAAAAATATCTATGGTAACACAAACATTAAATGTTATACAAAAGAAATATGATAATTTAATACATCAACTAAAATTTAATCTTAAGAGACAATATTATACCATGTTAATGTTCAAGTTCAACATGTCTTCCATCTAGCACATATCGTAATCAAACCAATAAATAAAATATAAAACTTTAACTAGTTAATTAAGAATGAACAATAACCTAAATATTATGAATGTATTTTTCTGAGTTTCCTTCCTTCATTTGCCACTAATTTACAATTTTTAACAATACCTGCAGAGAAAAAACTAATTTACCATCTTATGTTGTAGTAAGATATTACTTACACTTGTACAAAATTTAAAATTAATTAAAGATACGTAAATATGAAATATTTTACTTATTTTATAATGATTGTATTACTTAGAGCCACTTGACAGTCATTATATTAATGATTTCAATAAAATAAATCTAAAAAAACAATATCAATTTTTAATAAAAAAAAAAGACAAAAAAAGGCTGAACCTTTTAATAAAGAATGAAATATTAAGAGGATTTGAAAGAGTTAAAGTTTAATTGTGTATCCATCAAAGAACACAGCAATCTTTTAACTGATAATCAAAAGAATTTCTAAAGGAATGCTCTAATGATAAATTTTATATACAGGCTTTATACAGATTTCTTATTTTATTTTAACTTACAGACTACTTAAAAGTGTCTGTATCAGTCCAATGCAAATATGAATAAAGAAATTTATGATTTCTTAATCTTTTTTAATTGCTAGTTTTGTGGAGGGTTAGGAGCTTGCACAAAAACTGGATTTTGCTGCCTGACCTGTATTAACTGAGGGTGGGAAAGCATGATTGGGGTACCGCCAGCACCTTGAACCCGAATCAATTCCATCGCATGATCTGGAACTTGTACAGGAACATGTTGCACTTCTCCGTTCGGACCGACAATTTGTTGCAAAACTTGGATACCACCACTTGCTGATACTGGCTTGCCATCAGCCACTGTCATCTGTTGCTGAAGAAGTTGCAAAGCTGGTCGCTCCTCCTCTTCTTCATCCTGAGTCTGCTGCCCACCGGTCTGGTTCAACTGCAGGTAATACTGAACTTGGTCTAGAGATACTGGGGCTCGCCCTCCAGGTCTTGCTTCCTCCCTGGGTACTATGTCTATGAGGAAATCGAACTGATCATACTTCGTTATAGCCATTGCTATGTCATTTCTCTGTAGTGTCCTTCTTTTGTTGTCTTCTGTGTGTACCCAAGATCTTAAAGTGAGCTCCTGTATAAATAGTTCAGCAGCTTTGGCAAAAAGAACAGGAGCTTCTGCAGATATCATTTTTACATCTTCATCCAATTTCATGATTTTCTTTATTCGTGCTAGAGGTAATGCTTGACATCTTACATCCATATTTTCTATCTGCCTGATTTCCTCAGTCATTTGAGGCCAGAAATTGAGAAGTGCTTGAGAAGCATCTGTTAGAGTTTGACCATTTCCAGAATCATTGTCGGAAGGAGAGTCTATGATCACTTCATTATCAGAGTTGAGAAGGAACACAGACATCTTGGGTTTTGATTATGAACAACTGAAACAAACAAAATTCATGAGACAAATTCTAATTATAAAAAAAAAAAAAATACATCAAGTTTATAATAAAGCAAATTAACAGATTAACCAGGTTGTTAACAGTAAAAACTGGAAATGAATTAACAGTATGATAAATTTCGAAATGAGGGAAAATGAGTCCTTGAACTATAAATAAGAAAACATTTAGCACAAAGTTCCCTAAGAGAATTTTTCTTACATATAATTGTAATTGAAAGGAAAGTTTAGTTGAAGTACAAATTTTATAGAAAGATTAAGGATAATTAAACAAAAATTGGTAAATAAATTAACGTTAATAAACTTGATTTAATATTAAATTGAAAATCAAACAGCAAAACAGTTACAGCATAAACACAAATCCATTTTTAAATGAACCTTTAATTTCAAATAAGACTGAAATAAGATCTCCAACATAGAATAATATATAATATCTAATGGCATGAATTAGTGTAGATTTTCTAGATTAGATTATATGGATCAAATTTTCATTTCAGGTGAAATTGCTAGTTAAATGTGGGAATTTAGTTAACAGTACCATTTTAAATACAAACTAAAGTGTTTTTCTCACAGTGGTTAATCGCTCCAGGGAAAGGTTATGAAATGGACAGTACTTAAACTTTCTATGGAACAAAAAAAAGTATGTTCAACTACAGAAGTGTTCTATTGAGGGTCGCTATCATTAGCAATATAAAAATCGAATATATCTCAACATATCGGGAAGGTTCAATACTTATGCCATAAAAAGGATGTTTCAACAGTTGCTAGCAAATTGTAATAATTTAAAAATAATGACTGCTCAACTCTAAATTACTAGCACGATAATAAATCACAGGGTGTAAAATGGACCCGTAGCTTATGTAGGTATCAAGAAAGGTCATACTTAAGTATCAGATATCAGTGAAGCCGTAGTCATACTGATTTTAGAGACTGAGGACACTCTAAAATTTTTAGATAATTTCTAAATAATATCATTTGTTGCTTTTATATTGAGTAAATTGTTTTTAATCAGTTTCTTCTGATTTTTTATTGAGTCTCAAATTAAACGCAGTAAGGCAAAAAAGACATAATAATGAAAGGAAGATCAATAAAGTAAACTTTTTATACTAAACTTGTTATTGTAAAACATGCAGAATCTTTAGCAGTGCATTTTAAACTCATATTTAATAAGACATATACAAAAAAAAAAGTGGGATGGATATAGGATTTGTGAAATACTATGAATATTATAAAGACAAGAAATGCTAAAAATTGAATTATATATATTGAGAATAGTTAATTGTTTTTTTCTTAAAATGGAATGAATACAGCTGTAATGGATTAAAGTTATTCCCAAGTTCTCTAATACTGCTAGTTCAAATTTATTCTACCCACAATTTATCTTAACCAATCAAAATGGTTATTCTAATCGTTATCAAACATATGTCAATCTCGTAAACAATAAAGATGGCATACCAATATATAGTCCAAATCGTAATAATATCCGATTTTTTCTGGAAATAATTTGCTAACAGAGAAACCGACAAAAACTTAAACACATAACCATTCACAACAAAAAAAACCTTCGCCGCTCAGGTAGAACTTTTACAAACCAGAATCACAATAAACCTCCCTCCTAACCTCCTCACTCACATAGAGGTAAAGCAATGCGTACAACAGATAGCGCAATAATCGCTCCATTTATTACCTCTTTACTCAATAGGTAGCTCTTAACACTCCTTTTGCTTAAAAATTTATATTGCAAAGTCACATGAAAACTAAACTTGTGCAATTAACAAAAATTTCTCAATTTTTCTTGTCATCTAAATTATTAATCACAGAGTAAATGATACAATGTTTAATTACTCTGACAGATATTACAATAGATTGATAACATTTTTAAAAAATCTCTGAGATAAATGATGGCTGAACGGATTTTGAATATGTATGAGAATAGTCCAGGGTGGCAGTCAAAAAACTACAAAATAGTATTTCAAGCCCCTGACAGCCCCATTGTCAAATGCCCTGATGAAGACTTGCATTGTTGGGTTGAAACGTTAGCTGCAATAAAATAGTTTAATACTATTTTGTAAAGGGATTGAAACAGTTATAACTTATTACGAAAAAGTTCAACTTTAACTGTTATAAAAAAACTTTTATTAATAACCACGCAATAAAAGTTTTTTCAAAACAGTTATATAAAAGTTCTAGCTCATAAAAGTTTTAAAACTTTTATAAATATAATAAAAAAGTAAAAGTTAAACCTTTACTTATTTATTACCTCTAACACAAAACTTAAAAATTTAAAAAAATATATCTATTTCAAAATTCACAAAGGCGGTACTTTCATACAAAAAAATATATCTTTTTCGAATTTCTTTGATTTTATTGTTTACCACTATGCCATTTGTTCATCAAAATCAAAACATTAAACTTTTCGTAAATCATTGATATTAAGGAATGTTATCCATGTCATCATGGGTGGTGCTTTTTATAAAAAATATCAAGTATGAATTTCGGAGTGGGGGGGGGGATTTCAAAAAATTATACTTTTCGTAAATCTTTGATATTAAGGGGTGTGATCATGTCATCAAGGGTGGTGCTTTTTAAAAAAAAATATGTCGTATGAATTTGGGAGGGTGGGGATTTTTTATTGGGGAACCCCTTCCCCTCACGAAAATTCAAATTGGATATTTTTTTCAAAATCGTCACCGTAGACTACCTAATGATTGACAGAAATGATAATAACAAAGAAATAATGTAAAAGCATATAACTTTTTTTTGTTAAAACTTATTTAAGTAAATGGTTTATTAAAACTTTTAAATAAAAACTTTTATTATTTAGGTTTGAAAATAAAAGTTCTGAAATAACTGTTTTGAAAGACCATATTATAATAAAAATAAAAGTTAGAAATATACTTTTATCGATCTCTACATGTTAATAAAAGTTAAAACTTTTACTTTTAAATGAAAAGAGTTAACTGTTTAATTCGATCCCTGATTTTGTAGTTTTTTGACCAACCCCCCCACACTATTCTCATACATATAAAAAAATCTCTTCTCTTTTGGTCATTGTGGTTATTAGATCTGTTATGTTATAGATAGATGTTACTAATGGCGGAATGTTACTATTGGCTTCATAAAACGTGTACAATCCCTATTTGGTATCATTTTCAGTCTCTTTTCATACTTCTTAGTTCGGTTATTTTCTTCTTACGAGATTCAACACAAGTTTTTCTGACAAATCTTAGTAGAGTATAATTGTTTTTTTCATTAGCTAAATGATAGTTGTAGAGATTAGTTTTCTGCAGCAACAATAATGGAGCTGTGTTTTAAACGAAATATATACTTGCATATTTCAGCCTAGAAAAAACTTGCTTCTGGAATAATAGGCATCAACTCTTTGAAACTTTAATATTTCACTAATGAAAACCATATACATCACACCTAATTATTGTCACAGACTGAATCAAGATACTTACTTTATAAAAATAAAATAAAAGAACAAAAACAAAAAACATTTGTTGGAAAAATATTATATCAAAAATAAATTAACCATGTTTTATTTTCAATAATTTCTTGAGTATGAAGGCTAAAGTGTGTGATGAATCTCCAAATTATTTAAAACTTGTATCACTTTGCTTTCTATAAAAAGGTTGTTTTTAAAATATATGAAAAAATATTCTACAAATAATATTTAACCCACCAGCAGCATCTCATTATTATGATATGCAATTTTCCTTAATCTCATGAAATAATGGTATATTTCATCTTCTTTTACTTGTGGTCAATTTACCGAAAAAAAACTGTAATTAATTTTACTATAAAATTGTATTATTAGAAGTGCTATATAAAAACAAAACAAATTCATCCAAAACAAAAAAAATCTAGTTTTATAATTTTAAATATTTTTGTTTTCTTTGATTAATATTTAATATTATTAAATTAATAATTGAATTAATTGAAATGATGAATTGAATTAATAAAACAAATAATAAATTTGAGACTCCAATGATTTAAAGGATAGGTATTTCAGATCAGTTGTCTCAAATTCTATTAAATATTTCTCCTTAAACTGTTTTTATTTATTGCTATATTTTATTGAAGGTCCATTCCATATTAAGATTATTTCTGTTATTATAATGTCCCTTGATAATTTTGATTCATCATTTGATAGGAAAAAGTATTTGCATATTGAATTAAATAATAATAATAATTTTCATAAATAATTAATAATTTTTATTTATTTTCCTTATTATATTGTTTTATTTATTAAATATGCTTAAAAGTTGGTAAAAAATAATTACAGAAATTTTAAAAATGCTTAATTTTAAATTAAGCTGATTTCAGAGATATGTAACTGGTAAAAGGATTCATAAAATTGAAATTACTTCTTATCATAAATAAGAGATAGCGCTCTTGGATATCTTTGGAAAGCACATGGCATAGGTAGGTTTCAGTGAAAAATGGTTATGTTTACATTGAGGGTTTCAAAGTTGTGGCCATGTGATTTAAGTTGAAGTGTGACTTGATTGAAACTTTAGAATCTATGGTTGGAATCATTATTACCTCTTGAACATGGATACTTTCAATATATTTTGCAAGCTATCTAAGGGGGCGAAATTTTCAAAGACTGCTAATATTGGTAAAAATGCTTCCACTGAATTAAACAAGGCTAAAATTAAAAAAGAATCCGAAGATACGATTAAAATAGAAGAAGATTGTGTTGTTAATGCAGTTTCTGATGAAACTACAGAGAAGGACGATTATAATTTTAATTTAGAAGATGAAATTTCTAGGTTTAGGAATAATCATAATATAGCTGTTAAAGGTATTGATGTACCTCCACCTATAAGAAGTTTTCATGAATTAGACTCTTTTGAGGTAAGCCAACAGATCATTGCCAATGTTATGGCATGTGGATATAGTGAACCAACTCCAATCCAGATGCAAGCAATTCCAGTAATGCTTAGTAGTAGGCAAATATTAGCCTGTGCTCCCACAGGTTCTGGTAAAACTGCAGCATTTTTAATTCCACTCCTTAGTAGTCTGAAGAAACCAAGTCGAAAAGGCTTCAGAGCCTTAATTCTCTGTCCTACAAGAGAGTTAGCCAGACAGACATTTAGAGAATGCGTTCGTCTAACTGAAAAGACAGGTCTGAAACCACACATAATTACGAAAGTCAAGCAAGACAAATTTGGGCCTAACTTTTCTATGAAGTTTGATATACTCATCAGCACCCCCAATAGGCTGATCTACCTTTTAAAACAAGAAAATCAAATTCTATCTCTGAATAATGTTGAATGGTTAGTTGTTGATGAGTCCGACAAATTATTTGAAACGGGAAAGCGTGGTTTTCGTGACCAGTTAGCTGAAATATATAAAAGCTGTAATAATGAAGACATAAAGAGGGCAATGTTCAGTGCTACTTACACCCCTCAAGTTGCTAGCTGGTGCAAAAAAAACTTGAAAAATGTTGTATCAGTTACAGTCGGTCATAGGAATACCACAGTTCAAGATGTTGAACAGGAGCTAATTTATGTTGGTGACGAACATGGTAAATTACTTGCATTCCGAGATCTTATTCAAGGAGGTATAAATCCCCCTGTGCTTGTTTTTGTTGAATCAAAAGAAAGGGCTAAACAGTTATTTAATGAACTAATACTAGATCAGATCAATGTTGATGTGATTCACTCCGACAGATCGCAACTGCAGAGAGACAATGTTGTTCGTGCCTTTAGGGAGGGTAAAATATGGGTTCTCATATGTACCGAACTCATGGGTCGTGGTATTGACTTCAAAGGTGTAAAATTGGTTATTAACTATGATTTTCCTCCATCAGCGATTTCATACATTCATCGTATTGGTCGTACTGGAAGGGCTGGCCGACCTGGTAAGGCAATAACTTACTTTACTAAAGATGACAAGCTTGCTTTGAGAAGTATTGCTTCTGTTATGAAAGAATCTGGATGTGATGTTCCAAGTTATATGTTGAAGTTGAAGAAATTAAAGAAATCTGAAAAAAGTAAGTTGAAGAAGGATATGGTCAAAAGGGCGCCAATAACTACTCCAATAGGTTTTAAGAAGCGTAAAAGAAAAAATTCTGACCAACCTTCACCTAATGAAACTGTAAGTGAACAGAGTTTTAAGAAACAAAAAGGAAAAAATTCTGAACAATCTTCTAATGATACAGTTAGGAAAAAAAGTTTTAAAAAGTATAAGATGAAAAATTCAGAACCATCTCCTCCTAATGATGCAACAAGAAGTACGCAAAATTTTAAAAAGTATAAAAGAAAAACATCAGTGCAATCTCCTCTCAGCAAAACTGTTAGTAAACAAACTTTTAAAAAGCAGAAAAGGAAAAATTCAGATAATGCTTCTAATGATTCAATGAGCAAACAAAATAAACGGTTAAAAAAAGAATAGATGATTAATTTTTTTTTAGTTTGAACTTAATATTTTAATGATAATTTTTTATGGAGTGACATTTTTGTGCCTCTTAAACTTAAAAATGTTACATATTATTCACTTGTGAAATTTTAATCTTATTTATCTTGATAGAGAAAGAGTTCTTAAATATTAGATATGTAAAAATATAAAATTTCTGTATATTTTTGTATAAGTTACAAATATTTGTTATTACCTATATGAATCTTATGTACATAACTGAAAATTTCAATCTATGTAATGTATAAATAAATCTCTATTTATCTGATAATACCCTTTTTAATTTTTTGTTAGAAAATGAGAAAATTAAAGCTATATTAATTAATTTATATCTTTAGGTCTATCACATTTGAATCCACAATTAATTAATTTATATCTTTTGTTCTATAATATTCAAACCCACTGTTAATTATTAATTTATTATATACTTCATTAGGTTCTAAAAAAATGATTAAAAGTTGTCAAAAGTGACATATTTCATGAAAACAATTTATGAAGAATAAAACTTCTTTTTTGTCTAGAAGTTTCATAGGCCTTCATCAGAGTAAAAAATTTATCATGAATTGGACACTTGAAAGAGTCGTGCTTTATCCCTCATTGCCTCACCCTTAATGAACTTCCATTCATTAAAGCCATCGCATTTTATTAATTCATACAGTTAAATTGAAGATTAAGATTGTTTTATGCATTTGTTTTCTATAATTTATTTATACAAAACTGGGGTAATTGCTGAATGCCCTTAATGCTATTTTGGGTACTAGTACCCCTATGTTACCTGTGGGTGGACCAATCTCAACTGATAAGGACTCGTTTGGGGGTTTATTTATCTTTGAAGAACAAGTGGCAGGTGAAAGCTGGGATCAAAAAGCTCTAATCAATGCATATTTTATATTAAAAAGACGCAATGGGAGATCGCTTATATTATGTCCACATAACCTCCCAACAAAGGCTCAGAAGTAGCATAGTGGAAGCTTTACCAAATTTTATTTTGAAAAATAATCCTTATCCTTTGAAAGAGTTTATAACCTTAATTTTATTTCCTTTAAATGAATATTATTTCAAGGTAATCTGTAATTTCAAACCGTAGTAAATAAAAAAATATCCAGGCGTTTATGAATTCCATTTATAAATAAAAAAAAGGACATTATTCAGTTATTCTGGTGAGATAATTACTTCTAAACAAAAAATTAAATATTCCTACATTGGTAGTATAAAATTATATTAATTATTAATAATATAAAGAATAATTGTAACTCTTCGACTAATTAATTTTCTTATGAGGTTTGAGTCTATTTTTAAATATTAATTCATATTTCAGTATTAAAGAATAAATACTTGGTTGTGTCCTCTTTTTTATTGGAAAAATGTTAATAAAATACATATGAGATCTATTTTACTGATTGATTAGGAAAATTGGAAATGTAGCAATTTGTTGAGTAGAAGAAACACTTGATTTCAGGATCATTATTGAAATTTGAATATATTTTTATTATTATTTGAATATAAATTTAATAAATCAATCACATTTATTAAAATTTCAAGTGGCCTTTACTCCAAATGTTGATTGGATTTAGAATGTTGGATGGAATCAATTTCAAGCTTAGAAATATCCAATACAATATGTAATAACTCGATCAATTTTGATTCGTCTGCCACTTCAGTAGATGCAACAGCTGTCACACAATCAATCCATGTAATGGTAATTGGAAACAGTTGTTTCCATAGCCATAGTAACTCTATGAATTTTAAATAAAATATGGTCATAGGTCGAAGTATGTGCATGGTTTATAGATTGATGGTGAAAGATAATCTGAATGTTGTTTTTCCTGGGATAAGCATGTATAATATATTCTTAATAGCTTGTGCCAAAGTTCTGATTTATTTCTAGATCTTCATTTTAGAGCCTGACTCAGTGTCTGCTTATTGTAATCATTTGGCTGTTTTTATAGTTTTTGTTGTTCATAATAACACTAGCCAAAATTTACAATTATATTTATTTTTAGCAATTTTTCATGAACAGTTTATTCTTTTATTAGCTCATATTTGGAAACCCGCAGAAGCATTTAGTTTCAACATATCTTGTTGGATTTTCTTTTAATTATTTGGATTTGCATCTATTGTTCAAAAAAAGCAGTGAATTTTTATCTACATTAATCTAGTGTTGGGAGCGATTTTTTTTTTTTTTTTTTTTTTTTTTTTTTTTTTTTTTTTTTTTTTATAAAAGTCTAATTTGAACCAGGCTAAATAAGAAGACCAAATCGTTAGGACAAAGATCTACATGGTTTAGCACCAACAGAAAAAAAATTAATGCAGTCAACATACCCTGTTTGTTTTACTTTTGTTAGAGAGAAATTTTTTTCTCACATGATTTTATAAAAAATGTTTCTGCTTTTTAACTTTATTTTTATATGCACTCTTATCTGATGGAAAAGAAACCAGCAAATCTGATGGCTGAAACCAATTGAATAATATGGCTTGTTAGGCATGATTTTGCAACAAACCAGTAAGATCTATCATCAGCTGCCTTTCAGTCTTCTACTGGTGTTACTGTGCATGCCAGAGCATAATGTTTGGATAACCTGTGACAGAATCTGAAGTGTTACTAAACAGGAGCTGGATAATGTTCTGTCAATAATCAAGTTAAACAGGTAAGCTGATTGTATGGACACAGGTAAGGAATTCCAAAAGGAAGTATCACATATTATAAATGATATTGTGAAGGAGCCAGTTCTGTTGGAAAGTATGTGTAGGTTTAAGGTTTGAGATATGTTATTTAGAGAAAGAATAGAGAAACACAGTGTAAACAGGTTTAGGATATGAAGAGGTTTCTTGTTTCTAAAGGTTTGGAAAAGATACATAGGAAATATAGCCATCGAAAAACTGGTTGGAGACACTTCATCAATTCAGCATAGCAATTTTTTTTTTTTTTTTTGTTCGGTACCCCTACCTGGCCATGTGTGGCATACCGGGGGTTACTCTACAGGTGTAACCAACCTATTCTAACCATGGTGGGAGGGTTGAGATTTATTCTGTGGAGTCCCAACGAAATAAAAGTTAACCCTCCCAGGGCGGATTCGAACCGCCGTCGTTCGGCTCGAGAGTGCAACAACGGGTCGCGCTTCCACACACTCGGCTATCCCGGCCCCTTCATCATAGCAATTGGAGTGCCTGGGGAATCTGAAGATGAATCTAATGAAGCAATTCATTAGACTCTTCAACCTCATCTCATGCAAGCCAGACAGTCCCCCATATGCAACAAGGCAGCCATAATTAAAATGGGGAAATATGAGAGAGCAAACCAGGAGGTGACAGGTTTTCTGAGGACATGCAAACACGGGTTCTTAGGAACTGTTTAAGCATAGCAATGGATCTTTGGATGATTTGTGAAATATATTTATTACACAACAAGATCTCTTCAAGGATTTAAACAGAGGGCTGGAAATGGATAGGGTTTGAGGAGAAGTAAGAGGTCATAAAGCCTGAATGGTTGATGGAATCAGGGAGATCATTAATGTGTAGAGAAGAGAGTTGGTGGGAGTGAGGAACCCTTTGGTTTTGGAATTTTAGAAAGGGGATCTCATGTTTGACTGAATTTAAATCTTTTGAGAAATCAGAGAACATTGGGTTTGTGATTTTGCATTTGTATAGTCCTGAGTAGTTTTCAAGATAGCAGTGTGTGCAAGCAGATCACAAGCAAAAAGCAGATTGTGTGGAAGAATGGGAACAAAAGCGGGGATTGGGAATTTACAGTGAGAGGTGCTGACACTTCCTCATTTTTGAAGGGTTATATTGGGATCTGGTCTTAGAGGCTGCTGATGCAGTGATTCTAGTTTCGACAAAACTGAAAGAGGTTGTGAAAGATGAAGTAGAGGGTGAAACTCATGAAGGCTAAAGAGCATCGGTTTCCTGATTCGAATATTCAGTTGTTTCAGAGTTGGCATTCCCTTTAGTTTGGTCACGATTTGCCGATTTCACTATTGCCACTTTGCCGCGGTTTCTCCCAAGTTTGTACAAGCAGTGCTCTTTTGGACTTGGCCCATTGGCGGATCCAGGGGGAGGGCTGTGGGTGCTGCAGCCCAACTTTGGAAAAAAAAACATTTGACATTGAAAGATTTAACTTCACCAAAAGTAAGGAAGTTAAATGTAAGGAATATGTGTTCCTTATTATATTTATATAAATATAAACATATAAGAACAAGAAATAATATGCAGAACAAGTCGAATATTAGGATTTTTACATTCTTATATTCCATATCTTCCACTCCAGCTGATGCAATTCAATCAACCTCAGTAACCATTTTAACTCGTCTTTTCCATCTTACTTTCTCAGCTTTATACTGTCCTCCTGGTAATTCCCTGTCCTATAAGCTTCTTGATACCTTATTCAAATCCTTCGGACTGCGCTTCATAGCTGGAGGAGACTACAATGCAAAACACCAACGAAGGAGTTGTCCAACATCTAACTCACGTGGTAACATCTTCCAATAGTTATTCGGTTCTCTCACCCCTGAATCCTACCTATTGGCCCACATCCATCAAAAAACGTCCCGACAACCTTGACATATTTATCACCTCTCAGGTTTTCCTCTCCCGAGCTATAATTAAATCCCTGAACGACCTGTCATCAGATCATTGATAACTGGACGTGTAAACTGGGATAATTTCCGAGATGATTTGCAATATAAACTAGATTTGGATATTCCACTCAAGATAAAACAAGACATTAATAAAGCTATAGAAAAACTTACAACCTCAATATCAAGCAGTATAACCGATAACACCACACCCAATAAAATCAATAACTCACAACATACTAACCTGACACACCACATTCGCATTATTAAGATAAAAACGCAGTGCAAGATCGAAGTGGAATAGGACAAGATACCCATCAGATAAATCATACTACAATAAACTTACCAATAGACTAAAATCAGAACTAAAAAACTTAAAAATTCAAAATTTATATAACTTTACTGAAAACCTCAGTACTACAGACAAATCCTTGTGGAATACCACTAAAAAGCTCCTAAAATTCAAGGACTGTAATCATCCACTCCTCACAGAATCCCAAACCTGGACAAGATCCGATGAAGAAAAATCCTAACTATTCGGCGAGCATCTGTTCAAAGTTTTTAATCCACATCTTGATATCCTAAATCCTATTTACCTTGAATGTATTGAAGCAGAATTAGACACTCCACTCCAATTGACCCTCCCACCTAAAGCATTTCATCCATCAGAAGTATCCAACATCATCAAAAAATTACCTTCCCGCAAAGCTCCTGGACACGATCTCATTACCTCCCGAATCCTAAAGCTTCTCCCCAGAAAAGCTATATTATTCCTTACCTACATATTTAACGTTGTACTCCGATCCATATATTTTCCTGTGTTCCGGTGTTCCTCAAGGTAGTATCCTCGGTCCCATCCTCTACACAGCTTATATAGCTGACATCCCAACCAATCCTAATACTGTTATCACCACGTACGCCGATGACACATCTGTGCCAGCAGTTAGTAATGACCCATTCCTTGCATCAGAAACTCTTCAATCTCACATCACAACCCTTAAAGAATGGTGTCAGAAATGGAGAATTAAAATCAACCCCAAAAAATCCCATCAAACCACTTTTACCCTTCGTCTTAAACCTACGACCTCCTGCCCAACTGTATCCTTCAATAATGCTCCACTTATCCCTGTCGACCAGATCCGTTACCTGAGACTTCACCTGGACAAACGCCTTATTTGGAATCCCCACACAACACTGAAACGACAAGAAACCGCTCATCGCTTCCGACTACTTCAACACTTACATGACAAACGTTCAAAACTCCCAATCTATTACAAAAGGCTAATTTATATGACAGTAAACAGACCGATATGGACTTACGGAATCGAGTTTTGGAGTTTTGGAATCCAGTTCTTGCAATCCAAAATCCTCCACGCTCCTTACTTCTTCACAACGAAACTCGTCCATAAAGACCTTAACATTCCATATATCGCCGATTTAGCCCGATCAAGATACCAGTCCTTTCACAATAAACTCCCGGCCAACCCGAATCCTCTTGTTTCCAGCCTTGCTTCCTTCTCTATTCCAGCCTTGCTTCCTTCTCTATTCCAGACAATCCTTCTACGCGTCTGAAAAGAAGATGGCTTAGGGATCTTCTAAGCTAAGTGTACTAGTTGAGTGCTACCAATGGGTAGCTTCTCATCATGCTATTTCATGACATTTTATTTTCTTATTATTAGCTCATTTACTAGATGTGTTTTGTAAACATAGTTGTAAATAGAGGTGATAGTGAAGAGCACGCATGAGGTTCATTGTTTAAATCTTGAATTCATGTTCAAAATATTAGTGGCCTAATAGTATACTAATAAAATGTTAAAGTCTTTCTAAGAAGTTTCTTTTTAAATTTTAAGTTTAAAATTACTAATGTCATAATTAGAAGATCTTTTGGTAACAATTAAATCTTATAAACTGTGGGATCCATCATATGTCTTCATCGTAATTTGTTATCTCTAACAAAATGGAAAAAAAAAAAATCTAAAAGCGAACAAGCCCCTTCGAAGATAGATTTGGCCTGGTGTTTTGGCACTTAAGCTGTATAAAGTGTCAGCCCTATCAAAAATATCGGATCTTAATTCGGTACGGTCGGCCTATTACCGATCTGCTCTCTACAAGACTCACCTTCTACTATCGAATGCGAAGCATAGTCAACATGGAATAAGATTATAATTATTAACATCAAATTAAAAATATAAATCGGGCCAGAAATGTTCCCACAAAAAATGATTTCTTATAATATATAATAGCAATACGTAACGGAGTTTTGAGAGGAATATTTCAGAGTTGGCATTCCCTTTAGTTTGGTCACGATTTGCCGATACAATTTTATCAACAAAAAATGACAGAAGGAATGAGAGAAAAGCGAAGTAGAGTGAGAGAAAAGTGTATATGTAAAAAAAAATCTGATTATTTTATAAGTTTTTTTTTAAATATTAAATAATGTGTAATGATACAGACCTGGTTAACCGTAGAATCGAATATAATGAAAATAGTTGGGGTGGGGGCGATCAGAAGAAAAAAAATTGTCATCTGTGAAACTTTGGAAAATTACATATATTTTTTCTTTACCCTAACCATTTTCATTACATTTAATAATTTGATATTATACTTACTGTTGTTAGGTATTATACTAGCGTATACATTTTTGAGGACCCATAAAATATTTATTTACTTTTTTAAAATTAAAATAATAAAGTTCTTGTCTATTGAAAAATATGGATGTATGTTATGATTCTGGCAGTAATGTATCTGCCAACCCAGTTAATGAGTGGCTAAGTTGAATTTCCTTACTTTTCTGACTTGACTTTTGCAGTTCGAACAGTATTGATATAAACTCATGATTTAGTAAAAATATCGGGTCTGTTTGCGAAGACTACCTCCAGTTACTTGATGACGCACATCCAGTTACTTTTAGTAAACAGTTACTTCTTTTAAACACTTATTTTGGCACTAGTACTGAAGTGAGGCTTATGCGCCGTTCATAAGGCGCCCTTCAAAGTAAGGCCCGATCTCAACTGAAAAGGACCCTTTTGGGGTTTTATTTATCTCTTAAGAGCGAGCGCAGCGAGCGGAAGTCGAAAGCTAGGATCTATTAAAGCCAATAGGCGGGCGCAATCGACTATAGGGTGCGCTAGTAGTTTTACAAAATGTCGGAAGGAACGGGGATAGATGTATTTGATGTGATAGAGATAATTGGTGATTTTAAGAGACCATTAATTGAAGGGCAGGCTATCCTTGATGCAAACCACATTATTACACGTGGAATAATATCTATGAGTAAAAAAAACAGTCATTTTACAAGCCTTGTGCCTTCAAACAAGCGATCTTAAAGGACTGCCACATCGAATAAAAGTGGAAATCAAATTTATTAATAATAATAAGCAACTTTCGTGTAAAGCTGGTACTTCTGGTAAATGCAAACACATCATTGTAACTTTACTCTCCGTTTTTCGGTTAGTAATAACAATAATTACCTATTCATACAATCATTGTTATGGCAGCTGTCATTTTCATGACAGCTTAGTTTCTTTGTCATACTATTTATTTATATGTCAAAACTTTCAGGCATCGCATTGAAAACTTGGAACAATTAAGCACAACGGATGCAATACAAAAATGGAGAAAATTAAAAAAGAAAAACAAATCTATGACACTATGGTCCCAATGTTATTTGCATAAAACTAGTATTTTGGAATAATAAAATGTCAAATACTAATGTTTACCTGAATAAATATATTCACTTTCTTTAAAATGAAGACTACATATCGTCAAATGTTTCGAAAAAGGCTTATCTATCCCTAATTTTACAATCCACCCTTTAAGAAGCTTTCTATTTTCTGGAAATAAACGGAATTACGCGTCTTTTGATTTTCTAATTGAACACTGAGGGACCGAGCAATACCTATTAGACATTTTTCAAATAATGTTTTGCTCAATAGGGTTTTAATTATGGATAAATAAAATAAAAACGCCAAAAAACCCTATGAATCCCAGGTAATAGGCGGGCGCAATCGACTATAGGGTGCGCTAGTAGCATTTTCAAAATGTCGGATAGAACGGGGATAGACTTAGTTGATATAATAGAGATAGTTGGTGATTTTAATTTGGTGAGACCATTAATTGAAGGGCAGGCTATTCTTGATGCAAACCACATAATAACATGTGGAATAATATCTAGAAGTAAAAAAACAGTTATTTTACAAGCCTTGTGCCTTCAAACTAGCAATTTTAAAGGACTGCCCCATCAAATAAAAGTGGAAATCAAATTTATTAATAATAATAAGCAATTTTCTTGTCATTGTACGTGTAAAGCTGGTAGTTCTGGTAAATGCAAACACATCATTGTAACTTTACTCTACGTTTTTCGGTTAGTAATAACATTAATTACCTATTCATACAATCATTGTTATGACAGCTTAGATTCTTTGTCATATTATTTAATTATTTGTCAAAACTTTCACGCTTCGCTTTGAAAACTTGGAACAATTAAGCACAACGGATGTAATACAAAAATGGGGAAAATTAAAAAAGAAAAACAAATCTATGACACTATGGTCCCAATGTTATTTGCATAAAACCTAGCATTTTGAAATAATGAAATGTCAAATACTAATATTTACTTGAATAAATATAGTCACTTTCTATAAAATGAAGACTACATATCGTCATATGTTTCGAAACAGGCTTATCTATTCTTAATTTTACAATCCACCCTTTAAGAAGCTTTTTATTTTTTGGAAATAAATGGAATTACACGTCTTTTGATTTTCTAATTGAACACTGAGGGACCGAACAATACCTATTAGACATTTTTCAAATAATTTTTTGCCCAATTAGGTTTTAATTATGGAAAAATAAATTAAAAACGGCGAAAATCCCTATGAATCCCAGGTAATCGCACGGCTTCTATCCCCGTTTCTCTAGTTCCTTCTAGTTCCTCAAAGAAGCAGCACCGTCGCTTGCGCTCGCCTATGGCTAGGCTTCCATCCCCGTTTCTCTAGTTCCTGAAAGAAGCAGCACCGTCGCTTGCGCTCGCCTATCAAGGCACTTTTTAACAGAAATAAAGGGGATGGGAGTTCGATAACACGACGGTTTCATAACCTCTCAAAACAGACCACGCCCATCAGCCGCTCTTCAGTACCTTTACCCTTATTTCCATTACAATATTTATAACCTGTATTTGCAAATAATGGCCTAGATGAGAATATATTTCAGCTATGAATATTTATTAATGAAAAAGTTAATATTATAAAAAAACAAATTTAATTAGTAGGTGGCATAAATGATGCAATGTCTTGTATAATCAGCATTTCATTTTTTGTCTGAAAATGATAATTTCATTTCTTGTCCATTAGAACACACCCTTGTTCTATGTAAAATATCATTTTCTTGCAAAAACCGAATTGCCTAGTTTTTATCAGAAATTTCTTGAGCTAATTTCAAAAGACCCATTTTTATTATCACTGAAGTTACAATGTTATAACTGAAATTAAAAATTAAGGTTATCAGTGTTTATAACCACTACAGATTGTTGAAAGTAACTGTTTGCTAAAAGTAACTGGATGTTGCGTCATAAAGTAACTGGAGGTGGTCTTCGCTAACAGACCCAAAATATCAAAATAGTGGCTACTGATTACAAGAATTTAACCAACTAAATAGATCTTAATCAGTAATCAGATGTCAGGCATCGTATCTCTCTGCTTGTGTCATTAGAGGGAGTTATTCCAACTTGTTCTAACCAGGGTGAGATTGTCCTGATTCATTTCGTGGGTACGCCACTAATACTGTTTCGGTGTTTCAATGAACAGAAATATTGTCGCGTTGGTGAACTATGAGTATGGTTTGACAAACCGATCTTTACCGTTATCGGAATCGAGGCTTTCTGATTTACTTCGAAAATGAGGTTCCATACACACAAAAAAAACAAAAAAAAAAAACATGAATATTAAGAATAAGCTAGGAGAGTGTCCTGGATTTGTGCCAACCTGACCGAGTGAAGATTGGCGACCGTGTGGCTGTTCCATGAATTTCGATGATTCATACGGACCCCTGTTCAACTCTTGTCAACGAGCATAATGATGTCCACGGTTTGCGGACGAGAATATTTTTAAAATTTTATGCAGTCATTGAATTGAAATTATTTTTTATAGTTCGAATTTTTGGTTATTGAGATATTGATTAAGGGTTCTGTTTGCGAAGACCATATCCAGTTACTTTCATGACGCGACATCAAGTTACTTTTAGTAAACAGTTACTTCTTTTAAACACTTATTTTGGCACGAGTACTGAAGTGCGGCTCCACCGAAAAAAGGACCCTTTTGGGGGTTTATTTATCTCTGAAGAGCGAGCGGGAGTCGAAAGCTAGAATCTATTAAAGCCAATCTAGGCACTTTTTAACTGAAAAAAAGGCGATGGGAGTTGGATAACATCACGGTCACATAACCTCTCAAACAGGCCACGCCCATCAGCCGTGCTGAAGAGCGCATCTATTAACCGTGCTGAAGAGCACGGTTAATAGATACACGGTCGAAGCATAACAGCGCTAGCCAATCAAAACCAAGCTTTCACCTGAGACGTCACAGTAGACCTGTAAAACATGTTAGTCTTAACTTCTTCATGTAGAACAATAAATTAACAGACTGTATTACAAAAAGCTGTAATTTGTTTATTCTTAATGAAACAGAACAACTTAGTAGTCAAAAGCCAATATATTTTGCAACTAATGAAAGTACGGCTTCGGAAGTAGAGGTCTGCAATGACGTCACGGACTTGAAACCACCCTTACTTTAAATAGAATGCTTCGACCGTATCTCTATTAACCGTGGCTCTTCAGTACCTTTACCCTTATTTTGATAACAATATTTATAACCTGTAAATAACCCGTATTTGCAAATAATGGCCTAGATGAGAATAACGAGAATATATTTCAGCTATGAATATTTATTTATAATAGAACACACCCTTGTTCTATGTAATATTTCATTTTCTTGAAAAAAAAGTGCCTTGTTTTTGTCAGAAATTTCTCGAGCTAATTTCAAAAGACCCATTTTTATTATCACTGAAATTACAAATTAAGGTTATCACTGTTTATAACCACTACAGATTGTTGAAAGTAACTGCTTACTAAAAGTAACTGGATGTCGTGTCGTGAAAGTAACTGGATGGGTTCTTCACAAACAGATCCTTGATTTGTTGACACAAAAAAAAGTTTTCTGAAAGTAAATCTGTACACAATGGCTAATACCGCGCTACTGAAAAGGGACAAACCTTGTTTACGTAAACTTTGTTTGTAACGTTTAGAATAGGGTCCCTTTAATAGGAATAAAGAAATCTATTTGAAATATAGTCACTCCGCGCTAAGGAAATCTTGGCCAAAGATAAAAGGGGATCTAAGAGAGAAATATAATTGTGAATTAATCAACTACATCAAGGTGCTTAAATTCAGTACATTATTAGTCTATCGCCCAGACTAGAAACTATTATTCTAAATTACTGTCTTTATCTACATTACAATTATATTTCGATAAATGTTTTTATTGGATGTAAGTATATGAAAATAAACTTTTTGACCGCATCAATGTTTTAGGGAGTAAGCCTGTTGGCTAATAGCCGAAATTTGATTCTAAATAAATGAATGTTCGTCAATTTCTATTTCTATTTCTAGAATATAGAAATATAATAAATATATTTCTATATTCTATAAATATATTTCTATGAATAAATAAATATAATAACATATAGAAATATATTTGATAGTTCAGATTTGAAATGTTTTTTGGGTTTATTATTTGCCTCCAACGCGGAACCATGTTTCACGACCGTATAACCACAATCGCCCGCTGTCTCCTCCCTGTGTAATCACCCCAATCCTCAATATTTTGCTCGGCCGAGTGACAGAGCGAGCTACTCGGCCAGCTACTCGGTTGGTGTAATTCAGGCTTAAGGGTCTGGCCACACATGTCCGCACCGGATCCGCACCGTAGCAATAATACAGGTTATGTTCAGAATATTTTTAATTTAACTTACATATTACCTTTAGTTATGCCTAAAGTGGCCTGTGCCTGACATGTGTGGCTTGAACTTTAGGCATAACTAAAGGTAATATGTAAGTTAAATTAAAAATATTCTGAACATAACCTGTATTATTGCTACGGTGCGGATCCGGTGCGGACATGTGTGGCCAGATAAAAGTCTGTGTCTTGACCGTAAAGCTCAAGTCATATGATTGTGTGTTATAACGTTATCATTTTTGTAACCTGCCCGAATATTTGAGTTTTATTAACTCGTTGGCATTGATAATTGTATATTTTTTTTAATAACTATTCTTTAATCCACAGAAGAGTTACAATACAATATCGAAGTATTAATAACAAATTTTAATGGTACAATATCAGAGCTCGTTCACTTTAGTTGAACGTTACTGCTTTTTTAGGGATTTGTAAAATATTTTTTCTTAATAAATTTTTGATAGTTTATAACTTACTGGAAGACTTGGTCTATATTATTCCAATTTGTAAAACAGTCAAAATTCACATCTTCTATTATGAGATATATATATTTTTCAATACAATACAACGTTATCCGAACGTTTCGAGGGTTTAATGCCTCATCTATAGGTGTACTCCTCTCTAATCCCAATTAACAATATTTTAGTTAATAATTTAGTTAAACAGTAGGGGAGAGCGGGGTTGGTTGGCAACAGTTTTCACTTTTTTGATTGTTGAGTCATTCCTGTTAATATAATCCCAATATGGATGATACCTCTGTAAACTCGAAGTATTAGAGCACTACAAGCATTTTTTTCACCACTTAATATGTAATGCTAAGATCATAGAAAATTGAAGAATTCGTCAATCCAGAGTATGCCAATTAACCCCCAAGGTGGGACAGGTTGGCCTAGAAGGTGGGGTTGTTTAGCCATCTCATTCAAGTACTTTCTGACACATATTATTGTTATTATAATGGTATAATAATTTTGAATCGGTTTTTAACAGCTTTTAAGGGAAAATAGAATGACTATAGAAGAAGATAGAAGTATAGACTGTCGTCATTTTTTGCATAAGAAAAATTGCTCTCATCTTCCTGGCTGGAACTAAAGACAATTGGTAGTTTCATCTTTGATCATGTTTACCTTGCTTTTGTGAATTGCTACTGCGCCAAAAAAAAAGTTGAAGAGAGCCAACTAACCCCACAGGAGAGATCATATGAAACATGGCTGCCAGAACAGGGGAGAACAATCAAACAAGAAACTGGTTAATCGAAAGGTTAGGTTTTTCAAAGGAGTTTGGGGATATGTGAACAGAATCGGAGTCAAATGTTTTACCATGCCTTTAAACCAAATTTACTGAAAATATAAAAATTTACTTAAATGTCGTAAAATCAATCAATGAAGCACACTCTTCGCTATACTGTTAGCATCGGATTGAAAACTCAGGACAAGACTCCCGAGGTCGAGCGGGTGACATGGTACAATGGTGGTGTCTTCACAACACGTGTGACGGAAACTATAAGCCGATGGCCAAGATACCCCCTATGCCAACCAACCCCGCTCTCCCCTACATCGATTTCTTAAAAATCTTTTCAATACATAATATGTCAAATTACACCTCTCTCCTACAGAGTAAGTGAGGTGCAATTTGACATATTATGTGAATTTTCCCTGTTTTACAAATTGGAATTTCTTAATAATGTTTTTTAACAATTAAATTTAAATAAGTATACGGGAAAAGTATTATTCGTTATTAAAATAACATTCCCTGAAGTATAAGGTTGAGGACAAGGTTACACGGGTATTTCCTTTACGCAGGTTGGCCACGCACTCGAGTCAATAAACTTGAAATGTTTGGCATATATTAGCTCCTTTATTTAAACACCGGACACCGTTCTGGCTTTTGTTCTCACACCGATCGTCAGCGGAAATATTTCTGGCTATGTCTAAAACAAAGCAAGTATTTCGAAACGATTCTACACATAATTAACAAGTTCGTTAAAAGTGATTGTTCCATTTGACGACATAATTTACGTCAAAGTCAGGGCCAAGGAGCGCCATTATGTTTATTTTAATTCGGCTATAGAATTAACTGAAGTTTTTCTAACTCAAACCGGAATACATCGATCGCTAAGCTTTTGATATTTTCTTTGTTTTATATTTACTAAAACTTTCCCTGACAGTCTCAGTGTAACTTCCTCGTCATTACAACCGGAAGAAAAGAAAAAAGTATATACTTTATGTAACAGTCATAAACTACAGCGCTTATAATAAAACAAGCCAATCAAATAAATTTTATGGTAATCATATGCTCATCTAGAAATCTCGTACTTTCATAACAATCCAATGATAAAGAAACACAAGAGATGCTGAGTTTATTTGTAGGAAAGAAATGAAGATGAATCCTTGGTCTCTCCAACTTGATCTACTGAGAAGTTTGAATTATTGACTTATAAAGGCCTTGAACGTTAGATATACTGACAGTATTGTGTATTGTGATAATTTAAAATAGGGGTTGGTGCGCCGCAAAGTGGGGCAAACTAGGAAAAAAAAAACCAAAATCCAATGTTCATATCCATGAGTTAATTTTTATTGTATTTCATTCTTGAATAGTCAACACATAAAAAACGATTAGTTCCTGTCTTAACAAAAATTTCTTATAAGCAGAAATCATAAGTTTTGTCGTAGTTGTAATATTGTAATTTTTTTTTTTTTTTTATAAAAATATTTTGATTTTTTTACGGTACATTTTATTGATCGATGTTTTAAAGCCATTGTGTGTATATATAGGCGAACCACTTTATACAGTAACCATTCAATAAAAACCATTATATAAGCGAAAATCCTTCACAGAAAATAAATAATTTTTAGCATGATTATAGATAAAGCCTTATCCTAGCTTAATATGGTATCGATTGATCTATGACCAGGATGTATCAGAGAATATATTCCTCTGATTTCATTTGCCTTCTTTTGCCTGTTAGATGGTTATTGTTAATTATGTGAAAAATTTCGCGGCGCTCAAAAATTTCCCGAGAAGTAAAATACCATAAAGTTGTATGTCTCCAATTTATTCAAAAAACATTTAATCACATCCCCACATACCTCAATAATCATGGTTTAAATTTAAAATGTATATGGTTAGTGTAATACTCAATGAAATCGAGTATTACATCTATAAGTAATCAGGCTGCTTCAGCCTTCTACCAGAGATACTCTCAGATACTCCTTAGGTTTAAATTTAAAATATAATATGGTTAGTGTAATACTCAATGAAATTGTGTATTACCACTATATATAAGTAATCAGGCTGCTTCAGCCTTCTCCCTGAGATAAATAGTTAAACTTCAATTTTCGGCAATTATTCTGCTCTAGCTGTTTTTATCTAGTCAAAACTGTCTAAATATCAGTAAGAGATGATGAGAAAGGCGATTAAAGACAAAAAAATAAATAAATAAAAATGCTACCTTAAAGGAAATTTAAATTAATATTGAGTTAAATCAAAGTAAAATAAGCTAAATTAAGTTAAAAGTAAGTTCAACGACCTAATAAAAATACAGAACGACTTTATAAATAATGCTACAGAGCTAGTAAGTAAGGTATGATGTTTTACTTAACGATTAGTAATAGCCTAATTCGAAGCACAAGCTTCATAGCGAATAAACTGCATGAAATAGCATAGGTATTGCAATAAAAAAAAATCACACATTTACAGACGCAGGGGGACGCAGCTAGAATGTGTTTTAATATTTCATTCATCAGAGATATCTTCTTCTTAAAGAAATGAATTACAAAACTGCGCTCGGCAACGCTTGAAAAATATGGAGAAAAAAAAAAAATTGTCTTATTTTTATTACATTTATTCGGGATTTTATTTCTGGGTTAAAACATAGAAAAAATAGCATCATTTTTATGGTCGTGCAATATCTGAGATCGCTTTTCATGATTACGAAGGAGAATCGCACCAAGAAACAAAAATGCGAGTAACAAAAATAATTATATTAATATAAATTTTTTGTTGAAAATTAAACTTTTTCAATGATCGATTTTCAAAGGGTCATAATAAGCGTAAATCGGAATATCTCCGAAAAAATATGTGCGGAATATGCGCCGTCAGGCGAACAGTGGGTACTCCCTAGTTCGATATAGTCTATGATTTAAGTATATAATTTAAAATATTTATCATAATGAGAAAAATAAATTTGGTTTCCATCATTTTTTTTAAAAATTACAATAAAAAGAAAAATATTATTCTAAAATTCGTGTGATGTTTTGTTATTGCAAAAAATATAGCCTAGTCCTTTTTAAACGACCGATTTAAAAATTCATATTAATTTAAAAAGAAGGATTGATTTATTCGTTAAAGTCTGATTGAATATCGAAGTGACATTTCGTAGCATCAATTGGTCAAGGTTTTGGCAAGGAGTATCAAGGCTTTCTTTTGCCCCGCAGGAAGTCGGATAAAATTAACTCCCCAATATTTACTAGCTTCTTAGGAAAATGTATTTTTCTTTATATCATGAAAAACCTCTATTTGATGAGAAACATATCGGCCTTAATCCATTGAGAAAAAAAAGTAATATCTATTGCTGAAGATTTCGGTATATTATGAAATTACGGGATGAAACTGCATTTTAAAAAGTTATAATAAAAGTACTCGTATGTTATATAAGTAATATTTGATATATAAGTCATATTTGACAAATATAAGTCATATTAAAATTGACAAATATAAGTCAAAGACAAATATAAGAGACAAATATAAGTCATATTTGAGCTGTACGAATGAATAGAGCCAAAGAAAAAAAATAGCTAATGACAATTTTAAATGATTAATTAGTATCTAAAAAGTGACCAATAGATACATAATGAATTTAGTTAGCAAAAATTATGCAGAATTTTTGAATGATAGAAGAAAATAAGTTAATAAAGAATACATTTTAAATCCCATTTCGCTTAATGAGCTGCATTAATAATTTTCATATTAGTTAATTATCTAAACATAAAGTGATGAAAAGTGTTACAGTATAGCAGTACTAAATAATTTTATCTGAAGAGAATACACTGTCCATTGCCGCGATTCGGTTCGTGTATTCCCAGAGAAAAGTCACAACCTTAGGTTTAATTCACAGTTTTTTTCATACTAATTATGTAGGGTAAACCATACAGTTATTGGCACCCTTAAGACTACATTCCTGTGGTGAAATTAAAAAAAAAAATACTTTTTATGAAGGGATCAAATTGAAACTTCCTATAGCTCCACTTTATCTATCCATATAAAGACTCAAGAGTTTTTTTTTGGGTCAAAAGTTCAATAGTTTTACCGTGTAGCAATATTTATTGTTAAAAGTGCAAACATTAGTTATTGACAAGCTGTGGATTTAATTGTGAAATCTTCCCTCTGGTTAGTTTGTTAAAGTCTTACTTCATAGATGACTTAGAGGACCCTTCAAACATTAGACTCATGTATATCTTGTAATAAAATTAGGACTTGTTTACCTATTTCTTTAAGTTAAAGGTGGAGTGTCAATAACTGTATGGTTTGCCCTATTTTATACGTCCGTTAATTCTTTGTAACTTGAGTTGGCTTGATGGGTTCGTTTACATTGTTAAAACGCAGGTGCAACACTGGATGAAAAATTGTAATTCGCGATCTTTTGAGAAATGACTTCAAAAAAGGTTTAAGCACGAAAAGGCAGCCGCCAAAGATATTTGAGTCAAAGAAAGAGAGTCTATCTATCCGAATACTAAGCACTTTGGTTCAGGGCTTTCAAAAATGCGAATACGATCTGTGTACATGAAGCCAGAACTGTCATTGATGATGGCTGACGTTCTTCTTAAATATGTGAACGAGGAACCACATGCAATTACTCGCGATTTATCAGCTGGAAAGGAGCTTCTAAGGAGTAAAAGTTCCCGTTGATCCTGCATATAGCCATCAGATTATGATTCTTTTTCTCTCAGTTTTTGAATGATCGGATCTGTGATAATCCCGAGGACGTAAAAATTGGATGGGAACATATCTTTACCTCAGAAACGATGGAGTGCTAGGCAGCATCAATTGGAATAACTCATTGGCCTAGTTAATGGAGCTGATATTAGATTATAGACTTAAAGGAGCTTGTTGTTTTTTCGTTAGATATTTTGGTTGGACCATCGATCCTCCACCTAACGGCCTGTCAACTCATTTCTGAGCCAAAGTCTCCCTTATCGGTCTTCGCCATTTGTCCAGGCATAGAGTCCAGACCCCCTCTAATCAGGACTCCATGAAATGCACCTGCGTCATTTGCAAGCCCATCTTCTCAGCTAAATTTTGTTTTCTAGAGAGTTGCACCACCTTCCATCCTTGCCAGGCGTCCTGCCCACTCCAGTCTTCCAAGGCGAACATATTTCGCAACATCTGGTTCCTGAGACCAGAAACAGACCTCGGCATCTGTTTTTCTGCACCACTCTAGGTCATGTAGGATCGCACCGTAGTATCCTTTCCGCGTGGATTAGCAGTATCTGTTCATCAGCCCTAGGTATTGTTCATGTCTCACAGCCGTGGGCAAGCACAATGTGAATAAAGGAACGAAACTAGGAAAATGGAGTTTGCTCAGTATTAGTGCAACACCTTTAATTGGAATGTGTTCATTATATTTTTTATTTTAGGCACTTTATAGCACAAAGCTTTTGACTTTCGCCCGTTCTCTCAAAAGGGAAAAACAAACCCCCGACGGCTGCTGTTCTGTTGAGGACAGGACCATATTAAATGGCTCGAATTTCCCGTAAACGGAATTTAAAAATTTTGTATTTAAAATAAATTTTTTCTTCGATATCTTGATTTCCACCAATACCAATACCAGGACTTATCAGCGTGTTATGTCAGGTTATAAACATTACGGCCGATAGCAGTAAGGGAGCCCAATGATTTAATATTTCCAAGTATAATAGAATAGAATAGAATAAGGCTTAACGGACCCGAAGGCCCGACGCCGACACCACCAATCGGTCCCTAATATCCCCATCCACCTCTTTTAGGAATTCGTTCGCTATTAAGACTCGCAATTTTGCATGCTTACTTTAACTGACGCGCAGCTATAGACTCGATTACATTTACCGGGTAAAGCTCACGCAATAATTGTGTAGCTGTCTAAATTCTCCTGTTGACTCATCCTTCTCCGGCCCGAATATTCTACGCAGCAATTAATTTTCAAACAACATAAGGCGTTTCTCATCCCTTACTGTAAGCGGCCATGTTTCACATTTGTAAAGAACAGTCGGAAGAATTATAGTTTTGTAAATCCTAATTTTTAAATTTCGGGATAGAAGGCGTGAGCTAAGTAATTTTGCAACCGAAAAATAACAAACATTTCCCGCTTTTAACTTAGCCTTAATTTCCTCTTCGATTTCGTTTTTTCTAGTTACAGTACATCCTAAATATGTAAATTTCTCAACGGCTTCGCACATTTCCTTCATTCTACTTCAATATCGCCAAAATTGTTGCCGTTTCTACAGCTAACCATATATTTTGTATTTTCCGTATTTATTTCTAGCCCTACTACTTTGCCGGCATTCATCAATGCTTTTAGTATTTAGGTCTATCGTTTCCACGTCGTCGCAAAGCAAAATTAAATCATCAGCGTAGCCGAGTACGGATGTATTTCCCTCCAGATTCAAGCCCTTTCCGGTATTTATAACCTCCCTAATGACATATTCTAGAGCTAAATTAAATAAAACATATTTAATAAATATATTTCCAAGTAATCAATGTTTTTCTATCTTCTAGAAAGTTTCACCGCTTTTGAAAATAAATTTAAGGATGGAAATAAAATTCTTGGAAGTGAGGTACTGATTACAAATCGGCATTTATATGCATTCAATGAATACAGCCATCGTGAAACAATAGTGAGTTAGTTTCCAATTTTTCGAGGCTACTAACCTCTGAAGTCGTTCTCCCCCAGCTCGAAAATTGCTGGCTATTAATCAGCTGTTATTAATTAGGCCTCCTAGATATCGGGCATAGAGGTGGGCTGGCCCAGCGCCAGCGAGGTAGAAGCGATCATCCCCTAAATAAAACAATAGCTGCAAAGGTGGTGGGGCTTTCAGTCCAGTGCCGCTGTCTGGTCTCTGCGCTAGTCTACCGCTCCTCTTAGCTACCGCAGGTGAGTCAAATCTCTCTTCAGGATATTAACTTTTCAATATTATATCGCTATCAGAAGTGTCTATCTACTAACAAAGATATAAATCAAATATAGCTAAAATGAATATTTTATATAAATAAATAACAAATTCAACAAGCTAAACACAAAGCTACAAAGAAGGCCGAATGACTAGTCAGAAGTTTATTCTTTCCTAAAAGGTTTTGTGTTTTTCTTTTTGTAAAATTTTTAATGTGGAGCGACATCTTCTTGGTTACAAATGACTATGGTGAAAAACTATATATTATTACAACAAAAGGCCAGTAACAAACAGTACCAAAATCCCATTTCGCAAAATTAATCAGGAATATCGAAAACCCACTAAGAACCTTTTTTTCGCTTTTTTAATGTCAAACATATAACATTAAATATAATATTTTCCTTATACCATTTTTTGCAGTTTACGTATGCCTGTTTATGTTATACCTTATTGTGTTTTCATAATAGCTAACCCCCATGAATGCCAAATAATTGTATTTAAGTCCCCTATGTGGATAGGTTTTTGTAATTTGTAACTGGACCAATCATACAATTTATAAGGAAAAATTACGGAAATTAAGCATACTTTTATTAAGATCTGTAATAAATAAAAAATATATATATTTATAAATGGTGCTTGGAAACCTCGAAAAAAAGAAAGAAAAAGAATTATATATAGATCTTATTATTTGATTTCTTAAATAACACTATTCTTAAATAACATAAATACACCAGAGTTGGGCAAATTGTAATCTGAATAATGATTGATGAATATGAATAATTGGTAATCATAAAACAAATGAAAAATGAATAACCATTATTCATAATCAGTACGGAGTATTTTTAATGATTATTGAGTGTTTAGGGTATTCATTTCAAACACTCAATAATCATTAAAAATACTCGGTACTGATTATGAATAATGGTTATTCATTTTTCATTTGTTTTATGATTACCAATTATTCATATTCATTAATCATTATTCAGATTACAATTTGCCCAACTCTGAAATAGACACTAATAGGAATGATATAGTTAGAAGATTATTATAAATATAACATTATGATTTATTAAACTGATCATTACCTGCGCAAATAATGATTCAAAAAAATAGTATTTAGTAAGTAATAAGGTGACCTAATTAAATTGAAATATTTTCATAAATTAAATGTTGGTGTTTTGTTTTTTGATAATTTCGTTTTTATTACAGCTCTTATAAAAAAATTTAAAAAAAGACTGTAATTTAATCATTTTCTACATTATTTTTAATGCCATTTTACTATCAAATTTAAACTAATTATAATTGATTTTTTTTTTTAAAAATATGGAAAAATCGAACAATTTCAAACATAAAGGGAAAGTATTGAACACCGGAATGAGTATTCGTAAGAATATATTCATTTCATCATTACTTACACTTGCCTTTTTATGAAATATATATTAAGGCAAAGTATTGGGATTGTGAAAAATTACGACTTCCGGTTAACAACGGAAATTCACTTTTTGGGGTCCTCTGAGATCATATAACTAAGTCCCGCAAAATGGTCTGAGTGTGTGTCTCTGTCAATAGACCAGATCAAAAACTATAAACCGTATGAACCTGAAATTGGATATTTGATGTAGGCATAAGCCCGTGATGTGACAGCGAAAATTTCATCAAAATTGATCAAACGTTATAAATTATCTCTAATTTTTTTTTCTTTCGATTTTCTCAAAAACGGCTCCAACGATTTTGACTAAACTCGCCATGTTCAATGAAAATGAAGTAGTCTTCAATATCATAGATACGTCATAGAAATATTCTGAGGGGGCTTCAATTGCGAAGGAAATTTTTTATTATTCGTGTTAAGATCGACTTAGAGAAAATTTAGTGCCTAAAATATTGGTATTTAATGATCTTTTATTATTTGTTGAATAGGCTGAAGGCCAGAACCTGAACTTGGGGAAAGGCCAAGGGGGTATCTGCCCCACGATTTAGAGGGCAGTGAATTTCGAGGAAAATTTTATTTTTAGTTGAGATAAAAAAATATTTATTTCTGATTTTTGTGATTAGTCGATGAAACAAATTAACGCCATCTGCTGATGATCATCATTTTGACAAATATCAAACAAGATGTACAATACATTTATATAACAACGTCAGATATTATTTTCCATCACCCAACACTCCCGCTCCTGGGCGTGGCTTAGTTATTAGTTTACTACTTTTGGGGGGGGGGGGGGGGGGGATGTTAATATTGTATATAAAAATAAGTGACCGTAGGGCAAAAGTGATGTTGGCATCAGCTGACAGGAATTTACCTTCCAAAAGAAGTCAGGAAATTATTAGCCCTATGCTTGCATACCTTGGACACAGAATGAGTAAATGCCCTCGTGTAGTACCAATGTATGCCCAAGAGTAATAGATTCAGAGAAATCGGAAGTACCTGAATACAGAAGGAGACCTTTGAATGGACCCAAGAACATTACGACTATTCATGTTGTTACTGCAAGGTAAAACTTTCCAAAGGGTCCGATAAATCCTACATGATTTTTCCAATGATTTTTCAAGGCACATATGAACACAAAACATTCGTAATCATTTATTAGGAGTTGTTCTAACATCGTATACCGTTTTAAGGCAAGTCGTAACCACACAACATCATCGGGGCCACTTAGATTATGGTGCAGCGAGTGCTTATATGATGATACAAATCGGAATGATGTTATAACCGCAGTTGTGTAGCGATTCTGTATTTACAGCAATAGTTACTGCAAATAATGTGACCGAGAACAGATAATGCGTACTTCGCCACAGTTTGTGGTCCCTTCGAAGGAAGATTGGAGGTCGTGTTTTTATGTTAAGGGATCTACCCAGGAGCACGGAATCTTCATCGTATTGTAGATTGTAATCTCATTGCTACGTTCAACTAATTATATAGGACTACGTTCGACAAGGCATATTTGGCAAAGTTATCCGCCTTCTAGACAAAAATGCGCGATCTCATTGTTGTTCGTAAATGACTTAAGATCCTGGGCATTTCTAATCTGACCCCATTGACCTCAACCCCATTTTCTCCAAAGCTTGATCACATTAACCAAATTTTAATCTGTATGATGCACTTCAGAGAAGACGTTTTGACCACTATCTGCAGCTTCTAAGCAAGCAGGGTGAGAGATTATCAAGTATTACCACATTTATGGGACGAAAGGTCTTGTGAAATCAGCAAAAAAAATATACATATTTATATATAAAGAAAACGTCAAATATACAGAGAGAAAGACATAGAGCTTACTAAGGATACAAATATCATACAGAATTTTTAAAGATTTTTAAAATTCGCATAAATGATTTCTCAATACACCTTTTGTAAACTTTCCTGTAGTAAAATACAATTTTTTTCTTGTTCCTCCCCTTCCTCACCTTTTAGGTTATACGGGGTTTTCCAGGCGAGGGGAGGTGGTGGGGGATTAATGGGGATTAATGGGGATTAATACCCAGTATTATTAAACGTCCACTGGCTCCTTGAGCAAGGTTTTGAACTTGCTACCTTCGGTTTTCCGATCATAGGTTGTCATGGTAAACGCGTATTTCTTAACGCGTTTGTCCTCTTGGCAATCCCGCCACCCAAAAATACAATCTTATTAGAACATACTTTATTTCTAATGCATTTTGTGCTAAAAAAAATCTAGGGAAATTAAATCACACAATAGTAATATACCTATTCATTTTAGAGCAGTTCATATGTATTCAGAAATCCATCAATGTGGCCTATAATCTTAAACGTTTTGAGACACTTATCATATCCTGATTTAAAAATTGACAGCTAGCATGTCTGCTAACATTATATTGAAAAGGACGAAATATCATTTGAGATGACTTTTCCAGACCAAGGTTACTTATGTGTATGAAAGTTATTCAAAGAAACGGAAACGGACTGTTAAATCTCAAAGAATATGAAATTCTTTGATGTGTTGTTATAACTGTCGAAGTGTGCCATTAAAAATCTATATTTAAATAACCTCAGAGTTATAATGTCTTTCATATATTAAAATAAACTTCCTTCTTTTTTTTTACACCGTAACATTTTCCGCTTCCTTCCCTCATTTCTAAGGTCAGACCATTTTTTAAATTCAGATCCGGAATGGGAAAACTTTGAATAAATATGGAAGGAGATGGGGCATTTTTTTTCTGTTGCTATATATTTCAAATAGATAGATTAAAATATAATGAAAACATTTCCAAATAAAAACCCTAGGATCTCTAATACAATAAACACACTAACTTTTTAATTTAACACACTAACAATTCAGACATCCTCATAAACGAAAAGGAAACATAATTACATAAGTATAGGAGAGAAAAAAGGTTACTTATGAGTTAACCCTAGGCATTGGAAACAACTGTTACATCGAGTAACATAATGTTAACACTGGCCATTTTTTTTTTTTTTTTTGTAATTTTGAATGCTATCTGAACTTGTTTTTGTTTTTTATTTACCTAATAGTACGTCATAAGGTTGTACAAATAAATAAAAGCATTTTCACGTTATCACTCGTATATAATTCCTATAATAAGCGAATTCCTTCCATCCGGTTATTTTCATTTAAAAAAGAGCCATGATTAGATAAAAGTTTTCGAATTCCTCTAGCTTTTCTCCCTTAAAGGGGATAAGCAAACTCCCGATGGATCATATTCAGTTAATACCTGGAAACAAAAAAATAACGGTTCCAAATAGATTACATGGTAGTTGCGGTACCATACAAAATAATTAAATGATCAAAAGTGTTTGTTTTTATACCAGTTATTTTTGTCTATTTATTTCAGAGTTGGGAAAATTGTAATTTGAATAATGATTGATGAATATGAATAATTGTAATCATAAAACAAATGAATAATGAATAACCATTATTCATAATAAGTTCAGAGTTTTATTAATGATTATTAAGTGTTTATGGTAATCATTTGAAATGAATAATGAATAGTGATAAATTCAGTTAGTCATTATTCATGAATAAAATATATTCATGAGCGAGGATTAATATGATATTCATCAATCATGAATACCTAATATCCATCAATCATGAATAACAAAAATTCACCAATCATCAATCATGAATAACAAAAATCTGGTGCGTGCGCGCAACACACAACTTTCACTTACCAACTTACTTAGATTAGAAATTAATGCGTTTTGTTAATTGCCACTTATCAAATGAACAGAACAGTTTAATTATAACGCATTGGTTTGTCATTAAAGGCGTACGGCGCATGCGTGAGCTCAAGGTGTTTTATGAGTTGACGGAATATTTTTCTTTTTTTCTCCTGTATATGTTTACTTGATTCTCTTCATATATCATATTTAGCCGTTTCTTATTTTTAAGCGTGATGAGAGACAGTCAATTTCCCAATATAAAGTAAAACAAAGGTACTTTATAGAAAAACAAAAAAAGCCCCTTCCCCATTTAAGCCCCCTCAGAACATTTTAATAATGATAAAGCTTACCTGATATTAAATAACAACTAATTTTCATTAAACATAACGAATTTGATAAAAATCGTTAAAGCCGTTTTTGAGATAATCGATCAAAAAGGTAAAAATTGGACAACATTTATTAAGTAAAGTCCCCCCTCCTGTTGATCAATTTTGATGAATTTTTTACAGTCATATCTCGGGCATATAAATACATCAAATACCAAGTTTGATCAAAATCGTTAAAACCGTTATTGAGTAAATAAAAAAAACACGTGGAAATGATACAAAATTTATTAAGTAAAGTCCCCCCTCAGGTTGATCAATTTTGATGAAATTTTTACAGTCATATCTCGGGCATATCAATAGATCAAATACTCAGTTTAATCAAAATCGTTAGAGCCGTTTTTGAGAAAATAGAAAAAACTTAAAAAGTTATTAAGTAAAGTACCCCCTCCCTTTGAGCAAATTTGATGAAATTTTTGCTGTCACATCGCGGGCATATACATACTCTAAATACCCAATTTCAGGTTAGCACGGTTTATAGTTTTTGAGCTAGTCTGTTCACACACACACACACACAGACACACACACACAGACCATTTCGCGGGACTTGGTTATTTTGACTCAGGGGACCCCAAAACGTGTATTTCCGTTGAAAACCGGAAGTCGAAAATTTTCACGATCGCAATACTTCCACTTACTATATATTTCATATATAGGTAAGTGAAAGTAAAAATTCACCAATCATCAATCATGAATAACAAAAATCACCAATCATCAATAATGAATAACAAAAACTCACCAATCATCAATCATGAATAAGATATATCATAATCATTATTCATTTAAATTTAAAAGACGAGGATGCATTTCTGAATTAAAAGTTGTCCTAATGACCAACGACTAGTCCTAAGAGTGGGTGTAGTCAACTAAACAGCATTTGAAGTCACAAGTAAAGAATTAGACCCTAATTTCAACGGGTAATAGTATAGGTGTATTGACAAGAATGGAAAGAGCAAACAAATTTTCAATCATCATTTATGGTTAGTAAGACTCAGAATCAAGGGCGTACCCAGGATCAAAACTAGGGGGGCAAGCTAAAAACTAGGGGGGGGGCAAGCTATGGTCGTTCAGGTTGTAAGACCTTACCGCGGAAAAGTTGAATGAAAAGACAATTATGTATAATTATAGCAGTGCTTTATCAACTAAGTTATTACAATTATTTGCTTGAAAATTTTTTATTCTATTATTGCTTCCAGTCTTAAAAGCCTAAAAAACTATTGCTTCCAGCCTTCCAGGTACGCCCATGCTCAGAATTGTGATTTTTTTCGTAATCATGATTAATGAATTTATATTATTCATGATTAATGAATGATCTGTAATCATGAGTAGTGAATTCCCATCATTCATGATTAATGAGTAATTCTTATATAGTTGTAATGAGTAATTCTTCTTAATAATGATTACTGACTAAAATTTAATAATGAATAATGGTCATTCATGATTGTTGAATACATTATATTCATGAATACTTGAATGAATTCATGAACACGACCAGTGATTAATACATTTCATGATTATTAGTCATAATCATGATTAAATTTTTTTTAAATATGTCCAACTCTGATTTATTTACCAAATAGGACCTAGGGAGGTGTTATCTGTGGGTCAAGATATAAACATGACGTTTGGCTGTCTCATACGTATTAGAAAATGTAGAAAATCTCATATCAGCAAACAAAGAATAACCTTAACTAGATCACCATGACACCCAAACGGATACTAAAGATATGGAAGAGTAACGCTGAAGGAGGTTAGAATCTTATTTAATTTATAAACATGCATTTTAGAGACTCTTTGCTTTTTGTTTAAGAAATTACGAATTATATAAATATATATTTTATGAGGAGCGGGGTAGGAACCCAAGCCCTATCATGGGTTGTAGTGGTACAGGTTTTTTTTTTGTATTATATATTTTATGTACCTACTTGTCCTATTACATACATTCACGTCGGCGTACGTAGCGTGTGCACACTAGACTGCCGCATTGGACTCTTTAGTCTATCACAAAACTTTTCACGACGATGTATAACGAGGAAGGACAGTATTGTTTATTTTATTAATGTTGGACTGTCAATACTGCATAATGTCCTTGAATATCTCCCATCCGATAGAGCGAACATCATTAAGGTAAGCCGCCAATGGGCGAGGAGCATGAATTACAGACCCGGCATGAACGTGTTAATAAACGAATGGTACCTAAACCATATTTGTTCTCCCATAAATGTAGTATGATTCTACGGTAGTTCGTAGGTTTATAGGTAACTGATCAATATTTTCTAAAAGATCTGCATACGATCTCTATTTATTGGCTAATCTACTTTTACTGTGAGACGCTAAGTTCATTAAGGAAGATTCTAAATTGTCACTCTCAGTTGGAGAAGAGTGGCTAAATATGCTCGGAGATTTTATTTATTTTGAAAGAATTTATTTCGAGATGTTTATCAAAGCGAGACTAAATGCCAAGAGGCCGTGTTCCGCGAATTAGAGACGATGCCGGTTTACACTTGACCTAGCCGAGATGTTTCGGCCAACAATCTTCGGGGCCAACACCTGCACCTCCTCCTACTTGTTAGCTCTCTTGTCATTTATACATGTTGTCTCCAACAAGAGCTGGCCTATATCTTGTGTCTTCTGCCTGTGTTAATACGTCATGTTCATGGAAGTCATATGTCATCATATAATTGAATGAGGTTGAAAGAGGTTAATGAGATAAAGGCTCTCGAAAATTGGCAATGTACCAGAAAAAAGAAACGTTTTCACACATTTTTTTTTTTTTAGCCAATGTATTTTTTTTCGGCGTTTCATATCTTCATTTCACATGAATTTCGCTTAGGTGCAAACGAGTTAAGGTTTATAGAAAAGCCATTTTTTTTTTTTGTTATTTAATTAGTACAAAACAAAGTGCTGGTTTCAGAAACAAATTTGGGGGCGTGAGGTTTTGGTGGGTCAAAAAACACATAAAGTTTATCAACAGCAAACTTATTTATTTGCTTAAGGAATTCATTTACATAAGTACTATCTTCTATTCTAGAAAAATTGAAAAAATTAAATTCGTTAATTTTTATGTTTCGATATTTCTATTCCCCATAACTCCCTAAAATCACCGGGGAACTCTCCTTCAAATAAACATCTTAAAATCTTTCTAATTTTCAAAAAGTGATTTTTCTCTTTGATATACTTTCCATAACTTTTTGTAGGTGGAGAGGCGAATGATTCGAGGCGCCGAGGACAGATCTTTAACGAAAATTGTTTTTTGTTTTTTTAATAACCGAATTTCGAGACCATAGATCTCATAAATTATATAACTATATAAAAAAGGCCGTTTTTCAGTAAATAGCAAATTATAAAGTAAAGTGCCCCCTCCGGTTGATCAATTCTGATGAAATTTTCGCTGTCATATCTCGGGCATATTAATACATCAAATACTCAGTTTCATCAAAATCGTTAGAGCCGTTTTTGAGAAAATGGACAAAAACGTAAAGTTATTAAATAAAGTACCCCCTCCGTTCGACCAATTTTGATGTAATATTTGCTGTCACATCGCGGGCATATACATACACTAAATACCCAATTTCAGGTTCGTACGGATCACCGTTTTTTGAGCTAGTCTATTAACAAAGACACACACTCAGACCATTTTGCAGGACTTGGTTATTTGGACACAGGGGACCGCAAAACATGTATTTCCATTGATAGCCGGAACTCGAAATTTTTCACGATCGCAATAATTTCCCTTACTATATATTTCATAAATAGTTAAGTGAAAGTAAAAAAAATGAAAACCTGTATCAATACAATCCTGAAGGGTGCACTACTGTGTAAGGTTTCTTGGTCAGCGGTCGTGCTAGTACGTGATTTGACCATGATCACGCTCAACCGTGATCAAACCAGGTCTAGTAAATATAAAATAATAAAAATGTAAGAAAAAAAAAGAAATTTGTCACCATTAATTTTGTATATGTACGAGTTGAAACACCGACAGGCGAAAAAACACGTTTAAAAAATTACGTTCAATTTATGTTACTTACCATTTCTGTTTTTTTTTTTTTTTGTTTTTTTTACCATTTAAAAATTTATCTTTAATTTCTTGTGAAAAAAAACTAAGTATGTAGCAGACCTAAGTATGTACTTACCTAGTTAATCTTCCCGAAACATTAATCAATGAGGGGTCACCTCTGGTAGTGGTTGGTTAGCATAGCCACCTACAATACTAAAGTTCGCGGGTTCTCGTCGCGTGGTGGCCCTAGGATTTATAAAAGGGAGTAAAAAATCCTTAGCCATACCGTCCCTCGGATAGGATGTAAAATGGAAGTTCCGAGCCTGTACGATGTCAGGTACTCGTTAAATATCCCTATCGTGATTATGCCTGAATAGGCAAAATTTAGGACTCCCACTGTAGCATCGACCCATTAGTCTTAGTAGCATAAAGGGACGTTAAATAAACAAACATTAATTAATTAATGATATAAATTAATATAAATCTTTAAAAGAATAATGCAGAAATATAAGCAATCGATACTCCACCTAAAGACGTCATCAAACTGTGAAAATTGCGACAAGGAACTTACAGTTTTTTCGAATGAATTCTTGGCCCCTGAACCTCTTTGGCAACAGAAGACCATGTACATTCCTTGAAAGCCCACATTTTGTCTTCACGTCAATAAACAGCTCTCAGCCAAAGCCTTCCTTCCTATCTTATCAAGTCAACATTGCTTTCCATCGATTTGTTTCGTTGTGATTTGGATCGAATCTTTTAAAAACTAAATATAACCGTTGGTTTTTTCAGTCGGTCCTTGGACTCTTTTAAACTGCTACTCTAGAATAGGATAGAGAAGGGATCTTATTGAGTGTGTAGCTACAGCTACACAAATGTTTACCTGCAGGGTAGGTTACAATACACTATTGCAAAATTTTAGTAGTATAGTATATGTACCGCCGAAGCAAGTACTGCAAAATTTTAATTTACCGCCTATAGCTTGCGATAATTGAATTGCGCACTGTTTCGGTGCATTTAATCCAATTATCGATTTGCATCAGTATTCCCGGGAAAATCACTGGTGTAACACATACAGTCCTAGTTTCGGTATTTTCCAAATTTCTTTTGTCAGTATCGTTTGGACCATATTGTACAGTTTGTAATAGTGTCACTTAAATGTACAATTAATCAATAGTTCTTCACTTTCATTTCATGAAGACATCACTCTGTAAGTCACACTGCATACATATTACAATCGCCTGTAATAGACTAACCGGCCACTTACCAGCACCTTACCGCTACATCTCAAGATAAGTTCCATAGAGGTCGGAGCCAACGAGCATATTTCATTTATTTTCTTAACAACTTGACTTTTCTTTATTTATTTTCAAGAGTGCTACTTTATTTTGTTTAGTTATAAGTTATTTATTATATCTTTTATTTAAATGGGAGACCATTACTTAACAAGTGAAAGCTAAACATGAAAACTATATGTTATTTCATATTGATTTTTAGTACTTCACAGAAGAATTCCGGATCCAATGACCGTGTAATAATCACCACAACGGGGAGCTGGGGGAGCTTAATAGTAAAGCTTAATAGCCGCTGTACTCAAGGTCGGAGTTCGAATCCGGCATGGCAGGGTATCTTTAGGTATGGCGCACATTGAACTGTGCCACGCAGGCGACGCAGAGCAGAGTAGAGCAGGCGGCACGAAAAAAAAAACTGCGTCGCACAGGTACCCGCGCACATTGGATAGCAGTTTCTGTGCCGCAGTTTTCCCAAGGCAGTGGCTTATTTTGTGAAAGTATGTCAGATTTATTGAATTCCAGCTCAGAACCTGATTCGGAAATAGATTTGGAAACAATAAAATTTGATATATTAAAAGACATGGTAAAAATATTGTGATAAAATGCGCATATGGAGAAAAGACCAGGAGAGGAAAGAATCTGCACACAGAATTTTCTTAAAATAACTATTTCCGTCCGATTCCGGTGAAGCTCATAATTAGATTGAAGTTACTATTTAGTCTGAGAGATCCAATGCTTAAAATAATAACTTATGGTGATGTTTAAAATCATGTAATGAGAGGTCTGGCTAAGCTCTAAGTTTGTAGAAGCTTGTTCCTTATATCATATTTGGCTCAAAATCATTGCGTGTACAATGCTTCTTAAAATTCTCTTATACGATTTATTTTATTCTTGTAGCTATACTGTGCTTCATTCTAATATAAGTGCAAAATAACATGGATATACCAGAAGATGTTTTAGAAGCAGCTAGACGAACTACTTAACCAAAAAACGAACTATTTCGAGCTAAACCCCGCGCTTCATATGAAAGCGAATACAAGAGATTTTGTTATTGGTTAGAAAGAAGAAATGTTCGGGTTTTGTGAGATCAAGTCATGTTTGTTTATCACTCAAAAATGGCAAAAATCTTAAAGCCACCTACTTTATGTTCAAAATATTCGATGATCAAAAGTTGTGTATCTCTTAAAGAAAATATAAATGTACTTGATTTCCAAAAGTCTATTGCATTTTTTAAACATAATAAACCTATGTGAGATTATAGGTTAATAAACAGATGTTTTTTTTTAAAAAAAAAAAAAAGGTGTCAATTTAATTTCTTGTATTGTATCTGTAAAGTTACTAATGAAATATAAAAGTGTTTTAACGCACTCAAGTATGAGCAGTATGATGAAAAGTACTGTTCATAATACATACCAAAAGTGTGTTTTCGGTACGCGGCCTCGCGCGTTAATCTCGACCGCGCACCGAAAACAACACTTTTGGTACTAGTGTTGAAAATAACTATTTAATATGATGATATAGATGAATGATAAAGATATTATGATATATTTACTCATAAATAATTAATTTCAATTCTGAGTCTACTCTACTAATTTTAACCTACTGAGAAATATGTACCTACTAAAGTGTTGGTCACTTGAGACGGTTAACTGACTTTGTCTTGTCCCACCATTTCATAACCTCATATACTTGGAGATTAAATGCTATTTGTGCCCAGCTGTTGTTGGGTTTTTAAAGTGTAGTACACTATATGTGGGTTTAGACATTTTTTATAGGCTAAAATAATAATACAAAATGTTAGACAAAAATTACAAACTCAAATTATTAACAACGTTACATAAAGTGTTGTAACCTTCCTATAATTATGATTATTAATTATTAAAAAAACAGATGTTTTTGCGACTCTATGAATATGTTAAGTGTGTTGTGTTCAACTTTCTCTAATAAACATGATAATACTTTGTTGTTGATTATTAATTATAAAATTCAGAGATATAATAGTGGCGACGAGGATGGGATCATTTAGTTCTGCAAATAACATCCCGCAGCTCTCTCTTTAGTCTGAATCATTGCGTCAAGAGGAAACTTTTTTTTTAACAGTACGTGAGTATCTGCCTTTTTAGTGTATTTTAGTATTCTAATAAACACTTTTAAAAATTAACAAGAAAAATGGATCAAGCACAATTTAATCAAATGATGGAAGCATTTACACAGGTACTTCAAAGTATGCAATCTTGGCAACATAACCCCAGCACAAACATCGCGCCATTCGAAAATTTTGATCAAAATAGGGAAAATTTCTCAAATTACCTCGAACGTTTTGATCAATATCTTAGTTTAAAGTGACCCAGTGAAAAAAGCTCAACTATTATGCACATCCATTGGATCGAACCATTACAATAACCTATCTGTAATTTTAGGCCCGGATAACCCAATTAAAAACTTAACATTTGATAAACTTATTGAGCACCTAACTGTGATGTTATCACCAAAGAAAAACACAGCCGTTTCGCATCATTACTTTTTCTCTACAATTCAAAGAGCTGACCAAACAATCCCTGAGTATATAGTTGATCTTAAAAGGAAATTAACAGATTGTAACTTTCACAAAGAGTGTGAATGTAAAAAGAAGGTAACAGTGGCCGATATATTTTTAAAGAGTCAGTTTATACGAGGTATTCGTGAGGATTGGATACGGGAACAGTTACTCCAAGCCGATCCCAATACTTTCGAAGAATTACAAGAAAAGGCTATTGCTTTAGAGGTATCACGTTTGGATAGTAAAGAGCTCACTAATCACATTAATAACCCTCTCAGCGATATAAATAAAATGTCATCCTTGGATCAAACACGCGAAGACACGACTCGAAATACCTTTTCTACATTTCAAGCAGCCAGAGGTCGGTTCCAAAATAAGTCATTTTGTCCCCTTCCGCAACGTGACCGCTCACAGTCCAGGAACAGAGTAGACTATCGTGCCCTAGGCATTGCTAATCTTTGCCTATACTGCGGTAGGAATTCTCATAGGTCACGAGAGTGTAGGATCCAGAGGAAGGCATTGAAATGTGAGAGGTGTGCTAAGGTCGGCCATGTATCGAGGGTGTGTATTACATCACTTATAAGAGACCAGAAGGGAGTAAATATTGTTGCTGATAATTCAGATGAAGAACGCAGTAGCAGTAGCCACTCATATCCAAGCGAACCATCCCACCGTGACTCTTACTCCCATGATCCTTACAGAGGAGAATCAAAATACCATTTCAATGGGGATCCTTCCATATCTTCCCTGGGAATCAATAAAGTCGATTTTCTCCAGTCATCTAAAGGGGTTGATTACCTCAAAGAAGTTATTGACCTGTATGAAATCAATTCAGTTTCGGAGAAGTATCTTATAACAGTTTTGCTAAATGGAAAGCCACAAGAAATGGAAGTGGATTCAGGAGCAAGGTTCTCAATATTGTCAGAGGACAAATTTTTACAGCTTGGGTTAAATGAAAAACTTAATCCATCGAGCATTAAATTTAGAGATTATTCAAAAAACATTGTGCCATGTAAAGGCCAACTAACTCTCAAGATCCAATATAAGAAAAGAAGCATCATATCAGAATTATACGTGGTCCCTAAGGGGCATGACCCTCTGCTTGGTCGTGACTGGATCAGGCAACTTGGAATTGAATTAAAGGAAATTGACTCGGATATGGAAAGACATTGCCACTCAAAGGGAAAATCTGACCCGCACATTGATAGCTCACTGTTTCAGTTGGATGACATCGTACGAGAGTTTCCGGAAATTTTTGAACAAAAAGTAGGCTGCATCCCAAACATAAAAATATCTCTAAAACTGAGGAAAGATGCTAAACCTTGCTTTACAAAGGAAAGGAATGTTCCATTTGCTCTGAGAGAACGAGTTAACAAGGAGCTGGATGAAATGGAAATAGCAGGTATTATTACTCCAGTCACAAGTGACTGGGGCTCACCTTTAGTAGTCATACCTAAGCCAGATGGAGGAGTCAGACTTTGCGTTGACTATAAAGCTGGCGTAAATGAAAGACTTGTCTCAGCAAATTTCCCCATCAACCGTATTGAAGACGTACTAAGCAGTCTGAGGAACTCCAGGTACTTCTGCAAACTGGATTTATTTAAAGCATATCTACATCTCCCAGTTGACGAAGAAAGCAGTATAATACAAACCATAATCACACACAGAGGCATGTACCGTATGAATCGCTTAAGCTTTGGAATCAAAACGGCTCCATCTAAATTCAATAAAGTGATGTATCAGATCTTATCAGGCTTACCAAAATGCCAAGCGTACTTTGACGATATTATTGTTCACGGGTCAGATTTAGAGGACTGCACTCGAAACCTCCGATCATGTCTTAAAAGATTGACGGAATACGGCCTCCACATTAATAAAGCAAAGTGCTCATTCTTCGAAGAAAGAATTGAATATTTGGGCCACGTAGTGGAATTTAATAAAATCATGAAGTCACCAGATAAATTAAGGGCAATATCAGAAATGCCACGCCCTTCCAATACAGATGATGTAAGACGCTTCCTAGGAATGATGACTTATTACTCCAGATTTATCCCTCACTACTCAACTATATCATTTCCACTTCGAAAGCTACTACGAAAAGGGCAGCGATTTGACTGGAACACTTCCTGTGAAAAAGCATTCTTGAGCTTGAAACAAGAAATGTGCAGCGACAAGGTATTGGTACCATTTGATCCGCAGTTACCAATCGTGCTAACTTCAGACGCCAGTCCCGTGGGAATCGCAGCTATACTCAGTCATGTGGTCGATGGAATTGAAAAACCAATAGCATATGCGTCAAGGTCCTTAACTTCCACGGAAATGAACTACAGTCAACTCGACCGTGAGGCCTTGGCTATAATTTTCGCCGTGCAACGCTTTTACAATTATATCTTTGGTAGGCATTTCCTTCTAGTCACTGATAACGAACCACTTACAAGAATTTTTAGACATAATCGAGCATTGCCACAAATGACTTCAGCCCGGCTCCTACGCTACGCTTCATTTCTTTCAGGTTTCGATTATTCCGTGAAATTTAAAAAAGGGAAAGAGAATGAAAATGTTGATTGCCTATCACGAGCACCAGTGTACCAGGATGTGAAGTCACTTGATATCTATATTAATGAGGAAGTTCACCAGTTATACTCTGATTCTTTATTCCAAATAACGAACTGTTATATCACTGCCGACCAAATTAGAGCAGAAACAATTAAGGACCCTGATTTGGCAAAGGTTATCAACGATTTACAATCCTCACCAAAAGACTCAGAGTTCACCATATCGCATGGCATCTTATTTAGGAAGGACAGAGTGGTTATCCCAAGAAGTATGAGAATGCTAATACTTAAGGAATTGCATACAACACATGTTGGGATAACAAAGATGAAACAACTGGCAAGACGTTATGTCTATTGGCCAGGGATCGACCGTGAAATCGAGGATCTTGTCAAAAGTTGTAAGGAGTGTGCAAGATTGCGTAGTAACCCTGCTAAAGTGGTAGTTCATCCATGGGATGAGCCAGAATCAAACTGGGAGCGCATCCACATAGACTACGCCGGGCCATTTGAAGAACATAATTTTTTAATCGTGGTGGATGCCAAATCAAAATGGGCCGAGATTAGAACCCTTCCAAAAAGAGAAGCACCAACTTCTGCATTAACCATCAAGCTACTGAATGAAATATTTTCAACACATGGATACCCAGACAATTTGGTATCGGATAACGCTGCAATATTTACCAGTGAACAATTCCGGACTTATTGCACAACACATGGCATCTCACAAAAATTAATCGCACCAGGTCATCCCGCAACAAATGGTCTCGCTGAACGACATGTACAAACTTTTAAGCATCGGCTAAAATCAATGTTAAACCAACCCGGTACAATGTCAGAAAAAGTACAGGAATACCTGTTTCACTATCGGGCTACGCCCTTGGCCTGCGGAAGATCCCCAGCAGAGATGTACCTCAACAGAAAGTTCCGGATTCGTCTGGATGCCATATTTCCGAAGAAGATGGAAACGTCACATTTGGCTCCATCCGCAATACGCTCTCTTTTAGTGGGGGAGAGGGTTCAGGCTCGAACGTACAGTAATAACTCCGAAATATGGGAATTCGGAGTTGTAAAGAAGCGCTTAGGATTACTACACTACATCATTCAATTGGATTCAGGCCGCTGTTTGAAACGCCACATAAACCAGTTGGTATCAACACGAGTACCATGTCAACCGAATATCGAAGAGGGACCTTCCAGAATTCAACAAAGGAGAGTAACCTTTGGAATACCAAACGTCCAACAACCGAGTGAGCCACCTCCAGAAAACATTGCCCCTCAACCAGCGCAAATTCAACCACAAGAACTACGACGATCAACTAGACCCCGCCACCTCCCACCACACTTAAGTGACTATCTATTATATAAACTATAAACTCAATTCGATCTTATAGTTCATTATTTATAATTTTGTTTCCCGTTTTATTGTATTCGGTTATATTGAATATTAATTGTAAATTGTGTCATACTGTTTTCAAATTAGTGGGGGAGGACTGTTGTAACCTTCCTATAATTATGATTATTAATTATTAAAAAAACAGATGTTTTTGCGACTCTATGAATATGTTAAGTGTGTTGTGTTCAACTTTCTCTAATAAACATGATAATACTTTGTTGTTGATTATTAATTATAAAATTCAGAGATATAATATAAAGTATCAACTTGTAACACAAAAGTAACTATATGATTCGATCTTCAGAGCAAGATTAACTCTCCGGCCCATCGCTCCTTATATTTAGTCTGAATTAGAACAATCTAGAAGCGTAGAAGATTCTCGAACATTCACGAACTTGAAACTACAACGGTTTGTTCCAACGAAAAGTCTAGAACTCTTTTCAATCATGTCTTTTTTTTTTCACATTAAAATACTATTTATTTTGAATATTTAATATGCTCGAATAACAATTCAATTAAAATATACGAACCAGAGGATAATCTGAAAAGGAAATTATTGTTGGAGCGGTCCAAAAAATTTGACCTCTCCCCTAACCATTTCCCCCTTATTACATCTACGGTCAACTGTCTTTCACCATCAGAGGATATTCTATCTATTGGTTACAAAACGAAGCAATGAACTATCACTAGATATTTGAAAGAGAAGTAAAATCTAACCATGAGTAATCATCTTGAATTAAGCAGTAAGATAACTATTTCTGGACTTCTTAAATATGCTTATAAAAATATTAAATATTCTTAATTTTGCTACTATGTCAGTGCAAGTTTCACTTTATAAGTGTGTGAAACCTGCAGACAATAATTTTTTTTTAATGCTGATTAAAGCTATTATTTCAATTAACTAGAAGTTAATTACAATAGATCTGGCAGTGAAAATATTTAATCTCGGACGTCTTGGCAGGTGGATTCAATAATTTAGCTACAACAGATCCGGCCAACCAAGGACTGTTAGAACTAAACGAAAACTATTTCTGGGGATCGGTAGGTGTAAACATTTCTTCTAAGACATTGATCCATTACCTTCACTGTCTTCAAACTTTTGGTTAAAAAAGGATCGTTGAAAGTTAGTAGTCAGCTGTAGGTATTACATAAAAGACTTGTTTGTCCGTCTACTACAATATACGAAAAGAAAAGATCCTTTTATGGCTCTAATCACCCATGGATTTTGTCAAACGTGGTGTAAAAAGGACAACTCTACATAGAAGTAACGGCTTCCTACTTAAAACACTCCATTTGTTATAAAATTCTCATTTAAGCGATTAATAAATGTTAATTATAAGTATTGATATGTAAATATTGATATCACATATATCTATATAAATAAAATTGAAATTCTGTTTGTTTGTTTGTCTATTTGTTCTTTATAGAAATCCATACCGTTTGTCCTAAATTCTCCAAATTTCGCTCAGTGGTTCTTTGATGCCAGGTGCGAACACCTGTCTATATTAAAATTGCATAACTTCAGCCAATCTCTTGGTATATTCATTATTGTTAAAAAATTCGTCATGATCTCGCTTTACAATGTTTTTTTTTTTTTTTACGAAATCGACCGTTTGAGTCGGAAAAACGGCCTAAAAAATCATTTTAAAGATTTTGAAGAGGCCAACAAGGCCCGGTAAGACCCTCCCTTGGTAGGCGTCGAGTTCTGGGATTTTTAAACCATATGTTTTTTGTTTTTTCTTAACATTACAATACGTTTATTTACATGTATGGTGAATTTATTTTTTATAAATGCCTCCTAAGAAGCGAGCTTCAATAGGAAAAAGTAGCTCAAAAGCTAAAAAACAACGTCAAATACGAGTAGCTGAAACTCTCGACGAACATCAAAATAGGATTGAACAACAGAGGCTTAGGCAGGCAGAATGAGTCTGCCCAGGAATACGAGGCCCGCTTTGCGTCACAAAGGCTTAGGGCAAGCCGATTTGCGAGAAGCGAAACTGCAGGCCAATATTTCTGTTTGTTTTGTTTGTTTTTTATAGAAATCCATACCGTTTATCCTAAATTCTCCAAATTCCGCCAGTAGTTCTTTCATACCAGGTGCGAACACCTGTCCATATTAAAATTGCATAACTTCAGCTGATCTTCAGCTGATAGTCTTTATTGTTATAAAAATCGTAATGAACTCACTTTACAATGGTTTTTTACGAAATCAACCGTTTCATTAGAAAAACGAAATTCCCCGATCAAACCGGGTTATACAGCTTAAAGATGAATTTCTGTTAGTTTGTTTTTTCTTAATAAAAATCCATACCGTTTGTCCTGAATTCTCCAAATTTCGCTCAGTGGATCTTTCTTACTAGGTGCGAACACCTGTCCATATTAAAATTGCATAACTTCAGCCGATCTTCAGCTGATAGTCTTTATTGTTATAAAAATCGTAATGAACTCACTTTACAATGGTTTTTTACGAAATCAACCGTTTCATTAGAAAAATGAAATTCCCCGATCAAACCGGGTTATACAGCTTAAAGATGAATTTCTGTTAGTTTGTTTTTTCTTAATAAAAATCCATACCGTTTGTCCTGAATTCTCCAAATTTCGCTCAGTGGATCTTTCTTACTAGGTGCGAACACCTGTCCATATTAAAATTTCATAACTTCAGCCAGTCTCTGGGTATATTCTTTATTGTTATAAAAATCGTTAATTAGAAAAATGAAATTCCCCGGGTGAAACCGGGATATACAGCTAGTTTTAAATAATACAGAAATTTTAAAAATGAAAAATCATGTTTTGTGCGGATATAGCTATTTATTATTATTATTTTTTTTTTTTTTTTTTTTTTATGAGTGCTCCATTGTGGCAACGATAGTAACACTATTGGCGGGCGCAATCGACTATAGAGTGCGCTAGTAGTTTTGCAAAATGTCGGAAAGAATGGTGTTAGACTTAGTTGATGTGATAGAGATAATTGGTAATTTTAAAAGACCATTAATTGAAGGGCAGACTATTCTTGATGCAATAATAATAATAATAATAATAATAAAGGCTTAACGAACCCGAAGGTTCGATGCCGACACCACCAATCGCTCCCTGCACACCTCCATCCATCGACCGTCTTCCAGACCTAACTTCGATAGATCCGCCCTAACACAATCCTCGCACCTCCGTCTCGGCCTGCCCCTCGGACGTTTCCCATTCGGCACCGCGCTTATTAATCTTTTCGGAATACGTTCACAGCCAAGTTTTGCAATTTTACACGCCCATTTTATTCGTCTTGCTGCAATCACGTCAATTATATTTACTAGGTAAAGTTCACTCAGTTCGGCGTTGTGTAAGCGTCTAAATTCTCTGGTTATTTCATCCCTCTTCGGTCCAAATATTTTACGCAGTACTTTATTTTCAAAAACTCTAAGCCGTTGCTCATCCCTCAATGTCAGCGGCCAAGTTTCGCATCCGTAAACGACCGTTGGAAGAATAATAGTTTTGTAAATCCTAATTTTTAATTTTTTGGGACAGAAGGCGGGAGCTAAGCAATTTCGCGACTGAAAAGTAGCAAGCATTACCGGCTTTTAATCTAGCCTTAATTTCCTCATCGATTTCGTTTTTTCTAGTTACCATCGCCCCTAAATATCTAAATTTCTCTACCTGTTCAAACGTATACCCCCCTACATTGATATCAGCGAAATCCTCATCACTTCTACGACTAACCATATATTTTGTCTTATCCGTATTCATTTCCAGTCCAAGTTCTTGTCCGGCTTTCATCAACGTTTTTGTGTTTATTTCTATGGTTTCCACGTCCTCCCCAAGCAATACCAAATCATCGGCATATCCGAGCACGGGTATATTCCCTCCCAAATTCAAACCCTTTCCGGTACGTGTCACCTCCCTAATGGCATATTCCAGCGCTAAATTAAATAAAACAGGTGAGAGAGAATCTCCTTGTTTCAAACCAGAGCGGACCTCGAACTTCTGAGAAAAATAATTACCGATTCTAACTTTATTGAACGTTTCAGTCATACACATTTTTACTAAGTTTACTAATTTTTTTTGGTATTCCCTGCTCGACCAGAATGTTATACAACTTTTGGCGGTTAATAGAGTCATACGCCTTTTTGAAATCGATAAAAAGCTGATGTACGATTCCGTTATATTCTAATTTTTTCTCTAATATTTGGCGGAGAGAGAATATTTGGTCTACGGTTGATCGGTTTTGCCTGAAACCACATTGATATTCTCCGATAATTTCCTCGGCGTATTCAGTGATGCGACTAGTTAGGATTAACGTAAATATTTTATAGCAAACCGGAAGGAGTGAGATTCCGCGATAGTTATTGCAATCCGTTTTTGATCCCTTTTTGTGAATCGGAATGAGAATAGACTCTTTCCACTCTTCGGGTATCTTTTCTTGTTCCCAGATCTTTTTAACCAATAGAAATATTTTTGATATCCCAGCTTCCCCGCATGCCTTGATTAGTTCGCTAGGAACATTATCTGTTCCCGCTGCTTTATGAGATTTTAATTTTCCAATGGCTATTTCAACCTCCTCTTTACTTGGTTCTACTACTAACGGTTCAGCACTCTGGTATTCCGAAGAGGAAGATAGATTATTATTTTCCGTATTTAAAATACTATCGAAATAATCCTTGAATCGTCTTAAGATGTCTACCGGATCGGCCAAGATATTATTATTTTCATCCCTAATTCCAGTTGTAACCGGGCCCGACCGTTTACGAGTTCTGTTTATGCCTTCGTACATCGCTTTAACGTTATTCTCGATTTTGTTACTTTCGATCGCTATTATTTTATTTTTGAGATATTCTCGCTTTTTGAATTTTAGCAGTTTAGTTGTTTCTTTTCTTGATGCTCGAAAGTTAGCAAGATTGATTTCGTTAGGAATATTTAACGCTTCTAGTTTAGCAGCTTTTCTTTTGTCGCACATGTTCATACATTCATCATCGAACCAAGGTTTATTTTTATTTTCCCTTTTTCCAAGACAAGAGTTACCGACCTCTTTAATACTATCCCTGATACCTTCCCACAACTGATCAATGTCTTCGTTATCCTCGTCAGACGATTCCAACGCATCAAACCTATTTTTGACTTCCAGTTCGAATTGTTTTCTAACCGTCGGAATTTTTAACTTCTCCAAATTATAATTATCATAATTAAAACCAGCCTCATTTTTCCTATGTATTATAAGTCTCTGGCGAATTTTCGCGATCACTAGTTCATGATCCGACCCGCATTCGGCCCCACGATATGATCGAATATTAATTACGCTATTTTGCCACCTACGTTGAACCAAGACGTGATCAATTTGATTACGGGTTTGCGAATCCGGTGACGTCCAAGTATATTTATGTATATCTTTATGTTTAAACGTAGTACTTTTGATTATTAGGTTTTTCGAGGTGGCAAAATTTATTAGTCGTATTCCGTTATCATTACTATATTCATGTAAACTTTCTCTACCGATCGTAGGATAATATACTTGTTCCCTCCCTACCTTTGCATTTGCGTCTCCCAGAATAATTTTTATGTAATTTTGTAACTTGATGCAAACCACACATTTACATTTGGAATAACATCTAAAAATAAAAAAACAGTTATTTTACAATCATTGTTATGACAGCTTAGATTCTTTGTCATATTATTTATTTATTTGTCAAAACTTTCAGGCTTCGCATTGAAAACATGGAACAATTAAGCACAACGGATGTTATAGAAAAATGGTGAAAATTAAAAAAGAAAAACAATTCTATGACACTGTGGTCTCAATGTTATTTGCATAAAACTAGCATTTTGGAATAATAAAATGTCAAATACTATTATTTACCTGGATAAATATAGTCTCTTTCTTTAAAATAAAGACTACATATCGTCATATGTTTCGAAACAGGCTTATCTATTCTTAATTTTACAATCCACTCTTTAAGAAGCTTTTTATTTTTTGGAAATAAAAGGGAATGACACGTCTTTTGATTTTCTAATTGAACACTGAGGGACCGAGCAATACCTATTAGATATTTTTCAAATGATTTTTTGCTCAATCGGGTTTTAATTATGGAAAAATAAATTAAAAACGCCAAAAAACCCTATGAATCCCAGGTAATGGCCCCGCTTTTATCCCCGTTTCTCTAGTTCCTGCAGCGCCGTCGCAGAAGCAGCACCGTCGCTTGCGCCCGCCTATCGTGGGTTTAAATAATGTTTATCAAACGGAAATAATAATTCACCATGTTAAACAAACAATAAAAACAAGAATAATTAACAAGGTTACAAAAAAGTAACACCTTGTAACAGCACAGTAACTCCAAAGTAACCATATGATTCCATCTTCAGAGTAAGAATAACTCTCCAGTCCATCGCTCCTCATATTTAGTCTGAATTACAAACGTCTAGAAGGTTCCCGACAAGCGTAGAAGATTCTCGAAAAGTCACGAACAGGGACGACGAACAGTTTGTAACTGACCAACAAAAAGTCTAGAACTCTTTTCGATCATATTTTTTGTGTTTCACATTACACTATTCTAGTTTTTAGTAAGCAAAAAACCTTTGAGGATGCTGATGATCTACGGCGTGGGTCGAAACGTTATGAATTAATAAATGATCCTATTTATTTCTACCATCCTTTCACCATCTTCTTCCACATTCTAGTTAAATATTTATATAGAAGAGACGCTTGATCTAAGACGACAGCAATTAGACTGATTTACTTATTCTTAACCAGCAACAAATCACGTTACAAAGAGAAAACGATCATAACCCTAGTTTCAACATTACTACACGACGAATTTATCCTTCGGTACTTCCCACACCGAAAATATACTTCTCTCTTTGAAAACTTACGATTTTAACAGACTGGAAGACAGACTAGGTGACGCTGACTATAACTACAGTGACGGCGTTAAGAACTCCTCGCGTGGGAGCATCAGTTGTGTGCCGAAATCAGCAACATCTATTTACACTAACCCAGATTTGTAATAATTGTGTGCGCAATTTAGCAGCGCAAACAGTTGCAATTTACAACAGCCTGAACGTTATTCACTGTGCTAATCAAAAACCTTGTTATTTGTACAAAGTCTCTGGCAGCACTACTCGGCTTAGACAAATAATAAATAAATCAATAATTAGAAACTATATCGTTTAAAACCTTTATAAAATAATAATAATAAAATATTTCTCAAATTACCAGTAGCAATGAAAGTTTATTATGTTGTAATGCATCATAACTTTTCTGGATGTTCTTAGGGGTGCCTCTCCAGGGTGTCCCAAAACTTCTGACACTGGCAAAAACGCAAGATACCGGATCAGCGGACAGCTCTACAACAAGTCACGAAGTCGTACCTGATTGCTTCTAATGAGGGTTGGTCAATCAAAACTGGAAGACTTATCTCGACCTTATAATAGTTGATATAAAACGGAGGGATCAACAGGTCTATCGGAATATATCCGGTTGAGGATTGTAATGGACTCGGATTATTCGGAAGGATATTAACGAAGAATTTACTTGCAGTGGATGGCGACAGCGACTTTCTAACTTATTCCAAGTTTATATAAATCCATATTGTTTGAACATATCTTTAAGAAAATGAGTGTACACCTGACTATTGGATCTTGTGATTCCAGGGCATGGGACCTTTTTAACACAGGCTTAACGGCTTGGGAAAGATTGTAGAACTCATTGCATTCTATATGGAATACCGAGGTACGGTAAGGAACGTCATTTCCATATGTCTTTCCCCGGGGCACTGTGTATTAATTTAATTTGGTAGAGGGAGTACAATGCGCCCGAGGACCTAAGATGACCCTGAACTAAGACTTTGAAGGTATAATTTATGGGAACCTTTAGATTTATTGGAACATAAGAATCCTGGCCAGTTTTTTTATTTCCGAGACCCATGTTGCTGAAATCATGGTGTAAAGGAAATAATAAAAAAAAGAAATATGACAAAACTCTTAAAATATCGATTTGCCACAATTATTTTTGAATGTTAAAGCTTTGCACCTACTTAGACATTTATTTTACCCCACATAGCTAATCTGTAACTGACATTCGTTGAATTTTGGAAAGTGTTCAGTTTAGACAGGTGGCCCTCCCTTATCGCGCATTAAATCTCTTTGGCGGCGACCTCTTTGCTGCCAAATAGCGCTTGGCCTAATCACCATTTAGGTTCACCTGCCGCCAATTACATATTATTAATTGCAAGCATTAATTTATATCATTGTTGCATTAAGTACTTATTACGACAAATAACAGGTAATTCTGTGTTCCATTAAAATTACATATTTCTTTTCACTAAAAATAATGATGTGTTTCTTTTCGTTTAGAAAGACTAACTGTGAGTGTTTCTAAAGACAACTGTTTTGATAGCCCAACTCACGGGCGTCACCGCAAGGGGGTTAAGGGGGGACCCCCCCCCAATATTTTGGCAGGAGAGGACCCAATGTAAAAAATTAAATAAAAGTGCGATTTTACGAATTTATCCGAGTTTAACCAATAAAATATAAATATAAAATATTAGGTAATTTCAGCACACTCTATTAATAAAAGCTAGTCAGGCGTATTGTAGATTTGATGAATTATATATTTTTTATTTCAGCTCGAACTGTTTTGTTTTATTTCTCTACATTTCTTTTTTAAACCAAGTACTTTCCATCAATTTGATGAAGCTTATAGAAGTTAATAAAGAAATGAAATTAGTGGGATCAGAATCAGAAAAAAAACTTGTATAAAATTCAATCAAGAAATTTTGGCCCATATCCTTCAACATTAAGACTAAACAATTCCCTATTTTAATGTATAGCTGAGGCATAAATAGACAAGTTTTAAGAGACAATACCTTTAAAATACAGCGTTGGAGGATGAATTTAAATTTCCCATCAGTTGTTTTTTTTTCAACTTTTAGCCCCTCGAATTTCTACCTACCGTATCTAGGAAAATATTTAGACGTCCCCACCAATAATTTGGTACTGGTGAGGACCATGGTCCAACTTAAATGACCCTCGGAGTATGGATATAATCCGCCATTAACGATCTATCGGAGAGCGTTATCTAATGTAGTCCTACATAAGTAGTAGGAGTGGTTGGTTTAAAAAATCCTATTTAACTTGAGATTTTCGGACTATTTCATCGGAGCTGTAATCTTTTCGATTACTTCATTGCACCAAGGAGGTAGCTAATGGATAATTCAGATTTATTAAATCAGTAAATGCGTTTAATTGGATCCGATCAAGAAAAAGTACTTTTGTAAAGCAAACAAAGGAATAATATGATGGGGGAAACGTGGTGAAATGGGTTAATAAAGAATAACTTTGTCTGTAGGCAATGAATGCAATCATGGTAAAACAATAACCTAACTTTTCTGAACGCAAAATATTCACCATAATTTGTATTTATTAGCAGCAGATAAAGATCTTGGAATTGCTTTCAATAATGGAGTTAGTATTATTTTGGAGGTCCTTGATATCCTAATGTTCAATACCATATCATCATTTTCAAAGCATTTTGATGTTATAATTGTGTCATCCCAGTGAATAAGATCCTAAGTCGAATTTACCCCAAAAAGGGTCAGGTTCTAAAATATGAAGATGCCATGGAGGCATAAGACGCTTAGGTGTAAATAAGCCAGGCGTACATTCAAAATGAAATTATTATAATCTGCGTTTAACCTGTTCCAATCGGTCAGTGAACGATTCTTCAACTATAATATTTTATTCCTGATTAGATTTATTCAATTATTTTAATTAGTAGCCACTATATTTTGGTATTTTAAAAATGAAAACTTGCCCAGCAAAGCAGGGAAATTTCACTGAACCACTTATACAATTCTTGGATGAAAGAAATAAAAATAAAAACTTAGTTATTAATAGTCTTATAATTGAAATATAATTTTATATTGTACTTCATTTTTTTAATATTTACAATATTGCGTTCAAAGCACCTTTAGAAATTATTTGGAATTCTTAAACAAAAATATTTAAATATTCAAAGAAACTTCTGTTTTTGACTAAAGCGTCGCATATATAACCAGTTTAATCTAAAATTCCATTAAAGAAGACTAGCGGCCAATATATTTTTGAATTCAGAGTTAAAAATAAAACCTACTTAATATTATCGTCGATAAGGTCAATATTTTAGTTATCTAGATATTTTTGGCATCGCTAGGGTATTTTTTTTTCTTTCTCGAAAAAGTGGATAATCGACGATTTCGATCCTTGAATTCTTTCTGCAATTTTGATTCGACATCATCCAGAAAATTCCGCATTAACAAAACTTCGATCTTGAAAGTCGTTGGATCGAGAGAGGAAAGTCATTATATTCTATAGTTATTTCTATAGTATTGTAGATGTCCCAGTTGCCATGGGATATTATCACCTATCATTGGAGTTTAAAAAAATCAAATATCGCTAATTATTGTGACCTTTAAGCAGTAGCGGATCCAGGGGAGGGGGGCGGGGGCGCCTCCCCCCCCCCTCCGAGACGTGATGACATATATAAAAGTTTATTACTTATATATAAAATGTGCTTTATTTAGTCATTTTTAAGTCCTCAAATTGAAAATGGATTGTATTTAAACACTTAATAGTAATTTACAACTTCACATAATACTAATACATATTTTAAGTTAGGTCCTTCATTACTCGTGAAATTAAAAAAAAAAAAAAGAGGTGCGCCCCACCTCAGAAAATGTCTGGATCCGCTAGTATTAAAGGAATAAATTGAAAATGTAAGTGAAGGATAATAGCCTTGATCTTAAGAATATTCTATGCATTGAGCGTTAAGAACCTTTTTGTGCTTGAATTCTATTGTATTCCAAACTAGATTATATAAACTAAAATTTGAGACCAAAACTGACTCAGTAGGCTAAGTAGCTTCTGAGATACAGCTTTACGTATTCAATAGGCCGTCATTTTGTATTCTATCGGCTTTAATATGGCAAAGATTTACTACAATATTTATTATTTGGATATGACAATATGAATTGTTATTATTACCAGCCCATTATTTCAAGTAAATTTCAACTTTGAGGGTTGTCCTAGTTAAGTGTTTAAGGACTAACATTGTGCGGAAACCACCCTTGCTAGGAAGTAGGGGCCAGGATTCGATCCTATAACCTGCCTTGTACACTGGTCTTACCACTCTTCCATAACAAGCCCATGTATTGTACGAATAATTAAGTTAAATTACTGTCATTTTATATGATATTATTTATCCTCCTTTGATGTGATGGCTTTCAATATTATTATTGCTAAAGTAGACATATATATTACACGTACATAAGTTTCGGTTTTGGTTGTGGTCCGTGAATAGGTCTATGGCTGCAATTCGGTTTCGGCTAAAATTTTGGTATCGGTCATACACTAGCAAGTACACTATTTGGTAGGTATGGAGCGGAAACTATTGTCTAGGCACCGGATTTCTGATTAGGAATATGTTAATATCCTCATTGAGGCTCACTCAACTTTTCATTGATAGGATTTAGGTAGCTATTAGGGTCTTTTTCATTTTAGGCAACCTGTTACTAAGTTATGATAACGGTTATTTAAACAATAACAAAGGTTACATCATTGAAAAACAAATGATTATGATTTATTTACTATCTAACTTATTAACAAGAAATATTGCAAAAAAAAAAAAAAAGTTATTGTTTTGGAGGCCAATAGGCTTTCATTGCCTTGAAAATTTCTATGAATAAATCCTTGCCTTCGTTACGACGCCTCCATGCATACTCACACAAGTAGGAGTCAAGCATGCTTCTTCGAGTTCCAATTTCTTTTTTGTTTCGGGGTTTAACTGATGACCACAATGACTCAACTTGTTGAGTACGTACACCAGTTATGGGGTCTATTCAATTTTTGGAATGATTAACTGTATAATGACTGTACTGCATTCCAGGTAATTTTTTAAGAACCTTGTACGACTTCCAGCAGTCAGAAAATATTATGCTTCCCGGCCAGGCGTAACAGATTCATTTTTAAAATACAGAGCACAGATTAACTTTATAAACCAACTAACATAGCGATAATAACATTTAGAGAATTTCAAATATGAAATCATATGATTTTATCTGATAGAGATGAATCACTGTTTAATTTTGTAAAATAACCGTTATCATAACTTAGTAACAGGTTGTCTAAAATGAAAAAGACCCTGCTATTTTTCAGGGACGTTGGTTTAATGATTTAATGGTTTATGGTTATGGTTTAAGTCAGGCTAAACGGCAAAAAATCAGAAAGATTTAAAATGGATACGGGAGTAAAGCAAGGGGACAGCTTAAGTCCATTACTGTTTGTAATATTCATGGACAGAATAATATGGGAGGCTAAACAAAGAAGCCCAAAACTAAAAGTAGGAAACTGGAAAATGCACCCCGTATACATACAGAGTTTGGTATTTGCCGATGACATCCTCATTATTGCAGAAAGTAGAGAAGCCTTGCAAGATGCCTCTACAGCAGTGGGAGGAAGCTCAAAGTCGGAAAGGCATGACCATAAACCCGAACAAAACAAAGTATATGGTTGTGTCCAAGAGTGGCTCAAGGGAAGAAGAGACTGTGGCTTGTAGAGATATAAATTTGGAACAAGTAGAATAATACCAATACTTAGGAGTCAAAATCCGTAATGACGGCAGGTTGAACTCCGAATTAAATCAGCGCATAAGAAAAGCAACTAATATCTATTACAAACTCCGAAACGTCATTATCGGAAAGAGAGAAGTGGAGCTGAAGACAAAGATGACTATATACAAGCAAGTCTTCATCCCTACGCTGACCTATGCAGCTGCAAGCTGGCCTAGCACCAAGAAATATGAGAGCCGTATACAGGCCACAGAAATGAAATTCCTGAGGAAGGCTATAGGTAAGACAAGATGGGACCGTGTGAGAAACCCTAGAATAAGAGAAGAAACACGGCAGGAACCTCTATTAAACATCATTCATAGAAAAGAATTGAGGTGGTTTGGCCATGTGCAAAGAATGCCAGTCAATAGATTACCCAAACAAGTGTGGGAATCAAGAACAGAAGGGAAAAGACCACGCGGAAGACCAAGAAATAAGTGGGAGGATCTTATAACAGAGTTGGCCAGGAAAAGAGGACTCACGTTAGGTGAGCTTAGGAAGTTGGCAACTGATAGAGAAATATTCAGAAGATGGCTACAGGCTGCCCCGACACCGTAAGGTACAAGGGTTGGATAAAGAAGAAGAATGGTTTATGGTTCAGGGTGGTTGGTGTGTTTATCAACATACACTTTCCCCCCGAATATAGTGACTATGAAGTTAAACTCAATTGAGTTTTATTCAAATTCAATGTTACTCTAGGATTGTAACATAGCAAAGCAAATAATCTTATTCAATATTATGTTTCAGTAAAAGAAGATGTTCGACGACGAGAACGCTGATTGGCTGAGCGCGGCGGCCGAGCCCGAACCGGAACCGCCGAAGGAGGATCCTGTGGCAGCTGCTGAAAAGGCCGCCGCCACCGCCAGGAAGGTTTCCATGCACTTCGCCCCGGAGTTGGAGGTAACTTAGGTTAAGCTAACCTCAGGCTAAAGCAGCATTAGGCTAAGCTAACTTCAGGCTAAAGCAGCATTAGGCTAAGCTAACCTCAGGCTAAGCTAATCTCAAGCTGAAGCAGCATTAGGCTAAGCTAACCTCAGGATAAGTAACATTATAGTCCGGGAGCTGAGGGCCAAAAAGGTGCCTGATTTGAAGAAAATTTTTGATCATATAGGCTGAAAGTACTCATTTCATAGACAACATCGAACTTTTTTCAATTTTTAGCTAATAACCCGAAAACGATTTATCGCAGAAGAAATGGTGTTCTTTCTAAAATAAAAGGGAATTAAATTTCGCGTCGAATGAGGTCCTCAAAGTTAAAATTGGGTCTTTTCGCCAAAACCGATTGTCAATTTAGCCACTTTAGCGGAAAAATGAATTACGCTCATGTTCCCAAGCCTGCAATTAAAAGAAGTATACTCCAAATAAAAAAGGTTACCTTTAATAGTTGTAGAATATTGAATTCTGTGTAAAACGATCTCATTAATTTTAACATTAGCCCACTCCTATGGAGACAAAGTAATTAAAACTTGAACGTAATTAACGCCTTGTGGTCTAAAATCCGTGAATTTTTATGGGATTTTTTTCAGTTGCGGCAAATACGAATCACAAAGTATTGCTTTCTTCTTACCTTAAGAGGCTAATCTATTGTTAAGTTGAAATCGGTTCGGTGGTTTAGCCGGTTTCGGTACATCAAACATCTATAATGTTTACGATTTTGGTGGAAACCGTGTTCCAACGCCTTTAACTCAAAAACACTTAGTTTAAATGAAAAATGTCTTCGATAAAAGTTGCTGAGCATCAAATTTAGCAGGAAATAAGCGCGAAAGACATTTTTTATTCAATCAGGCACCTTTTTGGCCCACAGCTCCCGGGCTATTAGGCTGAAGCAACATTAGGATAAGCTAACCTCAAGCTAATGCAACGTTAGGCTAAGCTAACCTCAAGCTAAAGTGACTTTAGCTAAGCTAACCTCAGGCTAAAGCAACATTATGCTAATCTAACCTCAGGCTTAAGTAACATTAGGCCAAGCAAACCTGTGGCTAAAGTATTATTAGGCTAAGCTAACATCAGGCTAAAGTAAAATTAGGCTAAGCTAACCTCAGGCTAACGTAACTTAGGCTAAGCTAACCTCAGGCTAAAGCAACATTAGGCTAATCTAACCTCAGGCTAAAGTAACATTAGGCCAAGCAAAACTCAGGCTAAAGTAATATTAGGCTAAGCTAACATCAGAGTAAAGTAACATTAGCCTAAGCTAACCTCAGACTAAAGTAACATTCGGCTAAGCTCGGGATAGATGTTATTTGTAAAAGCGTCATTAACCTTAGCATCCTTTAAGATGCTGGACTTCTCTGTAGGTATAACGTAAGGCATTTTTACTAGTTGGAACTAAATTGTTCCATGCTAGGTATAATATAGATTATAAAAATTATGTTATCATCTGTCGAATGTGGAATGAGATCAAAGGTAAAACAATAAAATTGTAAACAAATTATATTGTAACACTTATTTGGGATAAAATAATTTTATTGGAACAAAATAATTATTTAAAATGCCATAAAACCAATGAAAACTTAAATAATCAACGAGGCAGTAGCGGAACCCAGGGGAGGGGCGCCTGAGAGGTGAGGATACCAATCAACTATTACTGTTTTGTTTTTTATATAAAGAGCTATCTTTAGTAATTTTTAAACTCGATGAATAAAGTATGGATTGTATTTAAACTTTTATATATTTTTTTTCTTTTTCCTCCCCTTCCTCGCCTTGTAGGCTATACGGGGTTTCCCGGGCCAGGGGAGAGGGTGGGGGATTGATTCCCAGTGTAATTAAGTTTTCCCCTGGCTTCGGGTTTTGAACTTGCTATCTTCGTATTCCAAACAAACGCGTACTTTCTAACGCGTTTGCCCACTCGGCCATCCCAGCACCCAAACTTTTATATAAACTTACTACGTAAATACGCTCTAATATTTTAAATTAGGTCCTTCTTAACACGTACAAATTTGGAAAATAAAAAAGTGGGCCCCCCTCAGAAAATTCCTGTATCCGTTACCGCAACAAGGTTACATAAAGTATAAACTTAAAGAAAAAAGTAACCATACGATTTGAGCTTCAGAACAAGACTGAGTTGTCTGAGTTTGTTCCAACAGGTCTAGAACACCATTGTCACGTTATTGTGATCACGTTTTTCACAAAAAAAATTCAGAAAGTTATGTTGCCAATCCAAGATTGTGAGAATGCGAAATTATCCCTACAAATTTCTTTCAAGATATAATAGAAGATTAATGGTTTTTGTTAAAAAAGCAAATTCCGGTACCTACTTATAGGAACAAAATAATAAGATATGTTGGATGGGTTGAAAGGTAATACGAATCTCACACAAAAATGAAAATATAATGGTAAAGATACTGCTCTGTCCCTGCGATCCGCGGAATGAAAATTCATTTTACGAAATCCTTTTGAAAAATAATAGTACACAAATAATACAGTTGGTTGGTTCCTAATTACACCATTTGATGATTGCCCATTAAAAATAAATAATACGCAATTGACATTCTTATGAATTTATTCCAAACAATAATGTTTTATATTTGAAAATTGTAGTATAGCGTGATATTTGTAAATGTAGTATTTCTGATGAATGTGTTGATACTAAAAGATTGGAAAACGTGTGGAATTGAATTATAAAGTAATTTTTTTTTTGTTTGTTTTACTGTTATCTTGCATTGTACTATCGAAAAATTGGCTTGGATTCAAATTCTACGTCCTTAAAAAAATAATCAGACAAATTTTTAGCTGATGTTCAGCCTCTGTCTCTGTGGGATCAACCTACTGTGCGTAGGTGTGAATATTTATTTAAAATTAAAAATAAAAACATGCAGCGTTGAATGCATGTTTGAGAAAATAAGACAGACGATAAAGCAGTGAACTTTAGCCTGAAGACCTTGATGTCAGAAACGTTCAAGACAGAAATAGTTGGATGACATCTGTCATAGGATCCACTGTTGATTGAGAAACATCTGGACTTGGCCCAGCCGACCTGCCTGACACTTGCAATTCATACGTATCTTCTCTTACACCAAAGTTATATATACATCATTTTTTTTCTTTTTCTCAAGGCGGTAGTCCTCATTCAATCTTACAATTATTTATATTATCATGTCTCCACGCGCCAAGGGGAAGCCTAAAATGCTCGTAGTTATATTCACTTTGGCCCATCAGAATTACGGTTAAATTAATTTTTCTTTTAATATCAAACAAAAACAATAGAATAATGGCTTCCGACACGAACACCCTAAGCACTCTTGAAATGACTAATCATAATGGGTCCAGACTGCTATTCAAGGATTTTTGGATGTGTTCCTAATACAAATTCTATTCTTATTTCATTTTTGAAAACTTTCCTTTAACACAGTCTGAAGTCAATGCCATTGGCATTGACTCGGGTTCATTATTTTTTTGTTTTGTATTTTTCAAACAATAGGAGTTATTAGATATTAAGATTAAAAGTAATATTTAGTAGGTTATTTAGCCCATACTTAGTAGGAAATAGGAAGCGACCGTTACCTACTATATTTATATTTATATATTAATTCCTGTTATCCCTCAGTGGGACATAGGGCCTTTATGAAGTTTCTCCACCTATCTCGGTCTGGAGCCATCTCCCTGAGGGTGGCCCACGTATGATTTTGGCTTCTAGCCTCTTCCTGGACTGAGCTCCTCCACGTCTTCCTTGGCCTTCCGACACGACGCTGTCCCTGAGGGTTCCATTCAAGGGACTCCCGGGCGATTGTATCTCTCCTCCTTAATGTGTGGCCAATCCATCTCCATTTCCTGATTCTAATTTCGGTTTCTACTTTCTTTTGTTTTGTTTTTCTAAGTAGTTCCTCATTGGAGATGATTCTTGGCCACCAAATTCCCAAGATATACCTCAGGCACCTATTACAGAAACTTTGCAAACGGGCTGAGATAGATCGTGTCACTCTCCAGGTCTCTGATCCATAGAGGAGAACGGACTTCACGTTTGAATTGAAAATGCGGAGCTTTGTTCGAAAATTTATTTCCTTGGCACGCCATAGAGTGCAGAGCTGGGCGAAAGCACCTTTAGCTTTTTTTATGCGGCTTTCCACATCGTTGTCGGCTCCTCCATCTTTCGCCACTACACTTCCAAGGTATTGGAAAGCCTCCACTTCTTCTAGTATTTGGCCTTGGATTGTTATCGGCTGTTCGTTTCTGGCATTTATTCTCATCGTTTTTGTTACCTACTAAATATGGGCTATTGTAGGCAGACCAGCCAAGGACTAAAACCGCTGAAATTGGATTTGTGAGATTGTTCTGTCTGCAGGGGATAGCACTTGCGGAAATGTAGCGACTAACAGTCGAACTTGAAGGATACCATACAAATATTGTAAACGATGTAAGCCCCCAATATCTGCTGTTTACATACAATAATAAACCTTATCAAATACTTTCTCTATCAACAATAATTTAATCAGTTAATGCACTTTGTTCAGCAAGCTTAAAGGTTTATTTTTATGAATTTAAATTAGGATGTAGTGCTGAGTTAAATTGTTTGTAAAATTAATGGAGTGAATTCTCAGGGAACGTTAAACGAATGTACCATGCATCCGTTAAAATGAAGGTCCTGAGCCTGTGCAATGTCAAGTACTCGTTAAAGTTCCATATCCAATTTATACCTGGAAATTGGAATTGGAAAACATTTAGGACATAACAGCATAAAGTGACGTTAAATAAACAAACAAACAAGTTTTGCTGTGAAGATTTCGACGAAAGACAAGGAAGGTTGTGTCCTCCATTCTTCAGTGGTAAACGACGTGTTTAATAGTGCAAAAACACCTAAAATAACCTGCAAGATGGAGCTAGTACTCCACATGATCTAATCTACCATTGTACACCACTTTTAGGCAATAGTTGACAAAGTGGATTCCACCCTAATTTTACAAAAAATTACCTCTCTGAAAATTATTCCAAGCTTTCTACAGGTGCCTTAACACTCTACGAACTTTACCTTCGAACACCACCCTCGAACAACCTTCGTGAAGCATTCACGTCGACTGTTCGGGTGTTCTATGTACTTCATCTGTTCGTCTGGGTTGGGGGGTAGCGCTAGTGTCACTTTTGATTTGGGTTTTTCCTAAGTGACAGGAGTTGTGGGTGATACTAGTGTAATTTGTAAAACGTTGTAATTCGTCTCCTATTTTTTTTTTTTTTTTTCAGATAATATAAAATATATTGATAATGGAGATTTTTTCTTTATCATAAGCTAGAGTTGAGTGCGTCAGCCATATTGGTTCGCTTAACGTCACGTGAAGTATAAATGGCTGTTCGCTTCACGTCGGTACGGCAAGGTTCGAAGGAGAACCTGTTCGAAGGTAAAGTTCGTAGAGTGTAAAGGCACAAACAACATGCAAAAAAACGATCCCTTTCTGGTGTGATAAAATGGCTCTTATACAAAAATAGAAGGCGTTGTAGAAACAAAGCCCAGCCAAATTATCTAACAGCGACCTTATTCTATGAATTTTCTCCGTCTTAATTTTATTTTTTCAGGCTACCGAAAATTTTTTTTCTGAAGAAAGAACATTTTTGGCTGGAAAGTTTTTCAGCCAAAGGGGTAAAAAAGGGCTTGATTAAGAGAAGTATCAGCTAGAACAAAGGGGGGTGTATACAAAAACGCTCTTCAGTTTTAGAGTAAAGTATGTCATTCATGAAGTACCATAAATAATTTTGGGGAATTCGGTATTATAAATAAATAAGATTTGAATTTTTATAGGCGGGCGCAAGCGGCGCTGCTGCTTCTGCGACGGTGCTACAGGAACTAGAGAAACGGGGATAAAAGCCGGGCCATTACCTGGGATCCATAGGGTTTTTTGGCGTTTTTAATTTATTTTTCCATAATTAAAACAAAAAATCATTTGAAAAAATATCTAATAGGTATTGCTCGGTCCCTCAATGTTCAATTAGAAAATCAAAAGACGTGTCATTCCCTTTTATTTCCAAAAAATAAAAAGCTTCTTAAAGGGTGGATTGTAAAATTAAGAATAGATAAGCCTGTTTCGAAACATTTGACGATATGTAGTCTTCATTTTAAAGAAAGTGAATATATTTATCCAGGTAAATATTAGTATTTGACATTTTATTATTCCAAAATGCTAGTTTTATGCAAATAACATTGTGACCATAGTGTCATAGATTTGTTTTTCTTTTTTAATTTTCCCCATTTTTCTATTACATCCATTGTGCTTAATTCTTCCATGTTTTCAATGCGAAGCCTGAAAGTTTTGAAATAAATAATATGACAAAGAATCTAAGCTGTCATAACAATGATTGTGTGAATAGGTAATTAATGTTATTACTAACCGAATAACGTCGAGTAAAGTTACAATGATGTGTTTGCATTTACCAGAACTACCAGCTTTACACGTACAAAGAAAAGAAAATTGCTTATTATTATTAATAAATTTGATTTCCACTTTTATTTGATGGGGCAGTCCTTTAAGATTGCTAGTTTAAAGGCACGAGGCTTGTAAAATAACTGTTTTTTATTTTTAGATATTATTCCACATGTAATTATATAGTTTGCATCAAGGATAGCCTGCCCTTCAATTAATGGTCTTTTAAAATTACCAATTATATCTATCACATCAACTTATGTCTAACACCGTTCTTTCCGACATTTCGCAAAACTACTAGCGCACCCTATATTCGATTGCGCCCGCCTATATTAAAATAAAAAATCGGGTGCGATGAGCGCAACACACTACTTTCACTTACCATCTTAATTAGATTAGAAATTGAGGTGTTTTTTTAATTGCCATTTCTTAAAGTCACATATATTTCCACATTCGTTTCTTATTTTTGTTTTTATTTGCTCTCTAAAGTACACCAATTTCTTCAATTATTAATTAAAAGTTCTTACTTGCAACAATTCGGCAATGCAAGCATAATACTCCAAGTCGTCTGATTTTATAATTCTCTATGTAATTGTTGAAAATTTCATTTAGTTACCATGAAACAAATCATTTCCATTAAATGAACAGAACGGCTTTAATTATAAACAATTGTCTGTCCTTAAAGGCGTACTCTGCATGCGTGGACTCAACGTGTTTTATGAGTTAAGGGAAAAATTTTCTTTTTATCTCCTCTAGATGTTTACTTGATTTTTTTTTTTCATATTTCACATTTAGCAATTTCTTATGTTTAGGTGTTACGAGGGACAGTTAATTTTTCTCTATAAACAAAAAAAAAAGGTACTTTATAGGAAAACAAAAAAGGCCCCTTCCACATTCAAGCCCCTCAGAACATTTTAATAATGATAAAGCTTACCTGATATTGAAGAAGACTTGATTTTCATTAAATGACGAATTTCATCAAAATTATTAAAGCCGTTTTTGCGATAATCGAATAAAAGGTAATAATTGGAAAAAAAGTTATAAAATAAAGTGCTCCCTGCGTTTGACCAATTTCGATGAAATTTCGATTGTCACATCTTTACACATACATCAAACAGCCAGTTTGATCAAAATCGTTAATGCCGTTTTTGAGTAAATAAAAAAAAAACATGTGAAAATGACACAAAATTTATTAAGTAAAGTGCCCCTCCGGTTAATCAATTTTGATGAAATTTTTGCAGTCACATCAAGGGCATATACATACAGTAAATACCCAATTTCAGGTTCGCAGGGTTTTTAGTTTTTGAGCTAGTCTGTTCACACACACACACACACACACACACACACACACACACACACACACACACACACACACACACACACACACACACACACACACACACACACACACACACACACACACACACACACACACACACACACACACACACACACACACACACACACACACACACACACACACACACACACACACACACACACACACACACACACACACACACACACACACACACACACACACACACACACACACACACACACACACACACACACACACACACACACACACACACACACACACACACACACACACACACACACACACACACACACACACACACACACACACACACACACACACACACACACACACACACACACACACACACACACACACACACACACACACACACACACACACACACACACACACACACACACACACACACACACACACACACACACACAGACCATTTCGCGGGACTTGGTAATTTGGATTCAGTTGACCCCAAAACGTGAATTTCCGTTGAAAACCGGAAGTCGAAATTTTTCATGATCGCAATACTTTTTTCCCTTAATATATATTTCATATATAGGTAAGTGAAAGTAAAAAAAAAAAAAAAAAAGTCCAGTCCTTTAAAAAACTACTTATTTGAATATGCTGGATCATTTGTGTGATGGACTTAATTTTTTTTTTCAAATATTAACATGAAATGCAAAACAGTAAATACCTTTCTTTGACTATGATTGCTATTTCTTATCTATGTTCAATTATGTTAAATTCTACAGTTTTAATGTTTAAATTAAAATTTTGGATAAAGTCTCAAGTAGTAATGGACATTGTGGAATTTCAGATAATTGAGCACCCGAAGAAGCAGCTGAACAAGCACTGGGCTCGACCTCGGTTCCTACAATACGACTACCTCTATCACTACATGCATAACTACTACGATGACTACATTGACTACCTGGACAAGCGGATGAGGGGCTACGAGGTCGAACCTCCTCGTCCACAGACTTGGGCAGAGCGAGCTCTCCGCACATACACCAGGAACACGTACCCTCATTCAGTAACATACAAGTAAGTATCAACAATCGCAATTGTTCAACTATATTCTAACAATTTATCATTAGATTCATAAAAACAAGACTAAATTTTGCCAAACGCTGCTGCTTTTATTAACAAACTAAACTAATTATTCTGTACAACATTAATATTTACTATGTTCTACCTGAAATCCTTCCAGTTTCGAGATGGATTTTCGCTTAAGTATTGCAACCTTTTAATGTAGTCACGAAATTTGCAATATATAAATATTCTTACTTCATAACTGTTTTCAACTCTCATCGAATTATATGCTTCATAATTGAAAATTTTACTATTTTCAATATTTAAAAAAAATAAATAAAACGTAACTAATTCAACAATGATATTTGCATTATAGGGTGAAAATGACTGAGCTGGTCAAAAAGCCCAAACCTTTTATATAAATAAAAACAAAATGATTCATACACAATGGAATAAGCAAATATTTTATGAAAAAAATTTCTTAATAGTAGTGCAGTAATTATGGAAACTTTGTCGGTGGATATAATTTCATTTTATGAAAAATCGAATTGCCTTCTTGAAAAGTTTCAGAACTTAATTAATCAAGAGTTTTGTTATTTTAAGTAATTAATTCAACTCGATATTATATTTCTTAATTTTTTTTAACTAAGCATTAAAAAAAAAAAAAAAAAAAAACCACTAAATCCTCACATTTAACCTAGACTGATGCATGTTCCAACAACTTTTGATAACCATTGATCAACTAACATACACATGTCCTTCCACCACACTTCTGATTCTAAACTTTATTGGTTGCTTTTCCCCATTCAATTCATCAACATCGTTTCTAAAACCAACCATTTAAATCTAGAATAAAAAGAGTGGGGGAAGGACATGTGCAGCCTGTTTGTTGATAACTGGTTATTACACTTGTTGGAACAAACCTATAATTCTATCGCTATAGCTAGCTGCACAGAAATCTTACTGCCAATGTTTCCATCTCATTGTTTTTACTAATAACAAATTACCATTGTAAAAACATTTATTTTTTGTTCAAATGGCTATCTAAATTATAGATATTGCATCTGATTTAATATCTTTTTACACGGATGGAATCCCATGAAACGCTGGGCCTGATCGCTTATGCTTGGAACAACTAATCGCTTTCCGCTATGGATGATTAATTAACATAAAATTTTAGTCACTACCGTTAATCATCAATTTTTCATTTTGATGTAGCTCTGCAGTACCCAAGCAGAAAAGTTATCCTGAGGCATCATTTGCACCTCCACATAAGTTGTCTTACTTCAGATCAAAGACATCGTCCCTAATTTCGACATCTGAATCAAGGTTACATTTTATTAATTAATGTTATATCTATGTTCGAAGATGAATGGTAACAATACTTAAAAGTATTTTTCAATGAGTCTTGTTGATAATTTTGAATAAGGACTTTTAAAAATTATGATAATATTAATATTAATATTGTGGTAATAAATTTTATTACAAATTTTCAGGTTACCAAGACCACAAACTCCAGATGCTGCTCTCTTACACACACCACATTGGGCCAACACCTGGCATTCAGAGCACTCAAAAGATTATTACAATAGAAAATACAAGGCGATACTCTTCTAAAAATAATTAAAATTTATGGTAAGAAGTAAAGATGATCTGAAAAAATATATGTTTTTTGTAGGAATGCCTCTTCTTTAAATGATAAGGGTGTTAGGGTTTATATTTTATAGAGCAGGCTTTTAGGAGGGACGTGGGTGAGAAAAATGTAAAGATCGAATTCCATCAATAAATTTTAGTTATGTGTTGGTCACTAATGAATAATCTGAATTAATTTTTGATCCATTTCATTTTATGCTCACCCCTCAAATATCACATTAAGAACACCTTCAATGATCTCATTGTAATGATGATTATGCCATATTATATGTTTATTCCTATGATGATGGTTTTTTTTTTTTTTTTTTTTTTTTTTTTTTTTTTTTTTTTTTTTTGCTTTGTGTTTATTCACATCTGCCACAACGATTAGGGTCAGCAGATGTGAATAAACGGCATTATTATTATTGTTATTTACCTATATTTCGATTGTTAAATGACATAAAAAATAAAATAAAAATATTCTTTACTTTTTGAGAGAGGGGGATGGGAAGGGACAACCAGAGCTTCCGGCACGTGCAGGTCTGCAAGATTGTTTAGGGTCTGAGGTATAAGAATCCAAAAATATTATCCGGTCCACACATTTTGCTTGTTCAACTACTACTAGCCACTGCACCATTAGAGATAATCAGTTTCTTGGAAGACCGTAGAGGGATATGTGTTTCGTGTGATCATGTCATGCCGCTCGGCTCATGTCATCTCCCTCGTTCCAAATGCGACTCACTTGTGCCTAGCCTAAGAGACACTTAGGCTAATATATCACAAAGAAAAGGAAAGCAGTACCAAAAATCTTCAAGGATGATTTAAGGGATTCACACGCCAAGTATGAGAAATTTAGTTTTCATGGCTATGAACCTTAAGAGATAGATACATTTATAAATATACATCTCCTAAAGATTAAGACATCTTTTAAAACATCATACCATACATACAACATAAAGGAGGCAACCACTCTATCCAATCCAAGTTTGGAGGTTTATATAGATTCATTCTTTGGGTTTTCCATAAAATATATATATGATTGTTTACCTTACTACAGTAAGAATATGGATATAAATTAGGATAATATAAAATGATCACTAAAAATTATAGTCGCTAATTTAGCATACGTCAAACTAATCTACTACTGTTAGCAGTTCAACCATGTGTGGCATTGGAAGACTTCCATGAAATAAAGGAATATTTGCCAACCCAGATTAATCATTATAAGGAATATAAAAATAGGAACAGTCTTCATAATTAGTTTAATCCCTAGTTGAACTAGAATCAAACTATAAAATTTACAATATTGGAGAGGAAATCTAAGTATGAAATTTTGAGTGATTATCATGTGTAGTTTCTCAATTAATTCTATAAATACTTTTTTAATTTATATGTGACCAGTTGTGATGGATTTTATTAAATGTATTTTCTTAATTCATGAAATTTGTCTTTTTATGAATGTGGCAATAAAAAATAATAGGATATTTAAAAAATTTAAAATAAAACATACTTAACGTTTCCTGACTACCATTAGGCCTTTAGGATAGTTATTTTTAAGTATTGCTCAATAAAGTGGGCGTATTCACCTACATTAATAAGTGATTTATGAAAGAAAAATTCTTTATTTTCTTCATTCCATTAAAACAATCTCTACATGAAAAAAAAAAAAAAAATCTTTATTTTCTTCAATCCTTCATTTCATTAAAACAATCTCTACAGTTATACCTTTTATTTCTAATCTCTATATTATATCTTTTAAATGAAGTTCTTTCTTGAAATGGTTTCATTATTCAAGAAAGGGTATTGTGGATTAGCCTAGGAAAGGCAGTACACTCCCAATTTTTAGCCTGGGACAGACTTCTTAGCCTGGGTCAGAAGTCTGTTTCTGGATTAATTATAAATTATTTTTTCTTATTTATCAGCTGGGAATAGGATCTGGACTCTAAAGACCTTCCTAGGCAACTTCAAAAATGGGGAACTATAAATAAATATTAATGATCCTTTAATTGGTCTTCGGTAAAGAAAACTCTCAAAGAAATGGAAGAATGGATTAAAGTGGAAATTATTTTATTTTTATTTTTATAGTTAGATAATAATCTTTATTGGATATACATATATATATATATATATATATATATATATACATACATACATACTTTATATATATATATATATATATATATATATATAAATATATAAAGAAAAAAAAAGTATCTTCATAAAATTTATCATCTTTAATATTGAGCAATTGTTTTTTACAGGGTGTCCCTAAACATTGACTGTCAAGAGATGAAGCCGAGAAACTTTCAATTATCATTGAATAATTAAAAGCTGTTTCTCTTAAATCACATTTATATAGTGCCTTATTGTGATAACAGGAGTAGTTTCATAAGTTTAAGAATAAAGACATTCTTATTTGTTTAAGAATATTTATTGTTCCATAATTAGCTGTAACATATCAATAAATTACAAAAAATTATTAATTTTTTTTAATTAATGTCTATTATGTTAAATGGGAAAAAAAAAAGAAATTTATCCTTATTCCTTAATTTCCCCTTTTTTTCTGTTGGCTTTACAAACCTTTTAAACCTTATGCCACCTGAACAAGGGCTGCCTACCTCTACCTATCTTGGTCAAGTGTTTACAAGATTGCTGCACGCTAACTCCCAGATTTGCCTGATAGCATCTTACGTGGTCTTTTACCTCTGATAGAGGCAGACAACCTAATGCGAACACACAACCTTTAGTATTGTAGGTTAGTATGCCAGACCACAACTATAGCCACAACTAGATAACAACTACACTTTCCGATGTGTCGCCAGTTTTAAGTATCTCGGTGCACAGGTTAATATAGCATTGAAGGAGGAAGAGGAGATACAGGCACGCATTGTCTCACCTAATAAAGCTTTTTTCTCCATAGCTCACCTTATGAGAAGCCGACTGATTAGCCGCACAACCAATCCAGGGCTATATAAGACCCTTGTGAGACCAGTCGCTACACATGCAAGTGAGACATGGGTACTAAAGAAGTCAACAGCCAGTAGGATCGACACCTTCGAAGGCAAAATATTGATGCTTATTCTAGGACCTGTAAAAGAAGGTGGGGTATACCGGCTTAGAAAAAATAGAGAAGTATATTCTCTCTACGGCGACATGAAGCTGTCAGACTATGTGAGAATACAATGCCTAAAGTGGTTGAGTCACCTCCATAGAATTGATGATAGCAGAACCGTCAAGGAGTTGTATCAGGGCTACCCAGAAGGAGAGCTCGAGGGAGACCACTAAGCAGATGGAGGGACAGTGTCTCAAATGACCTCCCTAATTTTAAAGTTTCTCTAAGACTTGCTGCAGACCGACAGGAGTGGGCAAGGGCGATTGAGCAGGCCATGGACCGCCTAGTGCGTCTGTCGTGCCTATGAAGAAGAAGATGCTAGACCACAGGTGACCCCAAAGAGTGAATTTAATTTAATTTTAAAAATATTATTAAAAACATTAACAAACACATGGGCATATGAACTGTTAAAATAATTGTGAGGCATGATGTAAACTTGGTTAAAATTAACTTGGGTAAATAAGTAAAACAAACTGATAAATAGTATTAAGAAATAAGGAAAAAGTTACTGAAATAGTTCGTAGTTGCAAATTCCAAATGATTTTATTCCTTACGATGTCTATATTTTAACTATTTATTCAATTTCAATAATTCAATGTCGCTTTAAATTATTTTAATTCAAAATACTACAAAAAAATCATCAACCTTTTGACATTTTGAAAATTTCAAGACTTTAAAAATAAAAGACCATGCAAGTCCAAAGCTTGAAAGTTTGTGAATTTATAGTGCCTACCATTATCTATCAAATAGAAAAATAGAAAACACTAAGTCCTCTGCCTTCTTATAATTTTTTTTTAAACCAATTTTTTTCAAATTGCTGCTTAGAAATTTGAAGGGGTACACGGACCATAATACTTAGTTTTAAGTTCATAGTTTTAATAACCTTCATTGAAGGTCAGACCTTTCTAAAGAGAATGTTCTAGGATGAATAAAAGAAGAGATATTTGATTTGAAGCAGAGCACTGAAATAGTTAAAAATACGCGTTTGTTCAAAAATAATATGGCTATAATAAATAATATGGCTCAAAAATAATTGGGAAAAATAAAAATTCAAAATATAAACTAATTGCACTTTTGCATTTCGATCCATTGTTCTTTCTAGAGTAAAAATATTTAAAAAAATAAAAATGTTGAAGCAAATAGACTTGACCACTTTATATGGATTGACCCTAGCGTTAGCGGTCATAACTTCATAATTCAAAATGTTTTCTCGCTTTAGGTTCCCAAATCTATATATAAATTTGTTATATTTATATTTTCAGTTTGCACACTTAAACATGAAACACCTTGTATACCCTAGAAATTTGATAAAACTAGTAAAGAGTGATAGTGTAATGGAATACTCTAAAACATTACCTTGGGCAGTTCTGTCAGCATAAAAAATAACAGCAGTTATTTTTAGAATAAAAATACGTTATTGAATTGATAGCATCCTATTGCAGTCTCATAATATATACATGCCTACATTTTTACATTTTGGTGGACGTTTCGGATCAGTGTGTCCCTACTCATCAGCAACCCTTTCCCTCTTGTGAATATTAAATTATTAGGCATTCTAATAAAGAATCTGTCGAATATTGCTGAGTTGGTGTTTCATGTCACATGCTACTTCGTTTCTGCTATCAATTCAATAACATAAAAAAATTAAGCCGTCTATCAAGATAATATGAATAAAAAATCTGGTGCGTGCGCGCAACACACAACTTTCACTTACCAACTTACTTAGATAAGAAATTAATGCGTTTTGTTAATGCCACTTCTCAAAGTTACACATTTTCCACATTCATTTCTTATTTTTGTTTTCATTTAATATATAAACCCCTCAGAACATTTTAATAATGATAACGCTTACCTGATATTAAATAACACTCAATTTTCATTAAACATGACGAATATGAAGAAAATCGTTAAAGCCGTTTTTGAGATAATCTAAAAATTAGAAAAAAAGTTATGAAATAAAGTGTCCCCTTCGGTTGATCAATCTTGATGAAATGTTGGCTATCACATCTTTGGAATATACATACATAAATACCCAGTTTGATCAAAATCGTGAAAGCCGTTTTTGAGTAAATAAAAAAAACACGTGAAATTGATACAAAATTTATTAAGTAAAGTCCCCCCTCCGGTTGATCAATTTTAATGAAATGTTGGCTATCACATCTTTGGCATATACATACATCAAATACCCAGTTTGATCAAAATCGTGAAAACCGTTTTTGAGTAAATAAAAAAAAACACGTGAAAATGATACAAAATTTATTAAGTAAAGTCCCCCCTCCGGTTGATCAATTTTGATGAAATGTTGGCTATCACATCTTTGGCATATACATACATAAAATACCCAGTTTGATCAAAATCGTGAAAGTCGTTTTTGAGTAAATAAAAAAAACACGTGAAATTGATACAAAATTTATTAAGTAAAGTCCCCCCTCCGGTTGATCAATTTTGATGAAATGTTGGCTATCACATCTTTGGCATATACATACATCAAATACCCAGTTTGATCAAAATCGTGAAAACCGTTTTTGAGTAAATAAAAAAAACACGTGAAAATGATACAAAATTTATTAAGTAAAGTCCCCCCTCCGGTTGATCAATTTTGATGATATTTTTACAGTCATATCTCGGGCATATAAATAGATCAAATACTCAGTTTAATCAAAATCGTTAGAGCCGTTTTTGAGAAAATCGAAAAAAACTTAAAAAGTTATTAAACAAAGTACCCCCTCCCTTTGAGCAATTTTGATGAAATTTTTGCTGTCACATCGCGGGCATATACATACACTAAATACCCAATCTCAGGTTCGCACGGTTTATAGTTTTTGAGCTAGTCTGTTCACACACACACACACACACACACACACACACACACAGACACACACACACACACAGACCATTTCGCGGGACTTGGTTAATTGGACTCAGGGGACCCCAAAACGTGTATTTCCGTTGAAAACCGGAAGTCGAAATTTTTCACGATCGCAATACTTCCACTTACTATATATTTCATATATAGGTAAGTGAAAGTAAAAATATGGAAAATAAGAATTTTTATTTTTATCAGATTGTTTTCAAGAAACCATCAAATTTGATAGAGGTTCATTGTAAATCTTCTAATAACTAATAGGGATGGGATAAATGGAAATGAAAACATACAAGGAAGAAGTGAAGGATTCAATAAAAAGTGTTCAAGAAACCACATAATTTATAACATTTGTATAATTAAAGGGATATTAACAATTTTATGTACACAAATCATACATAAAATCAGATATAAAAGATTATACTGCATCAAAATATATTTTCAATTACATACACACAAGAAAAGTAAAGTGGTGAGGTTTGTGTACATAGAGAAATATCTTTCTATCGAAAACAGAATCGACACACAAGAAGAAATATATCATGAGAAAGATTCGATAATTATAAATCAATAAAAATAATCCAGTTAAATATAACACAATTACATAGTTTAGAAATCTTCGAAAATTCTAAGAATCACCACACTGTGATCTCACTATCATATCACATATAAGAGATGAATAAGATTAGATCGTTAATCAAGTAATAAATAGAAGATTAGTCATTAAAGAATAAGATGAAACCACAAAGAATACTTTTAATTAAATATATACATGTTAAAGGTTAATTACATAATTATAATTTGGAAAAGTAGGACACAATTCTATATTTTATCCTCAGACTAGACTTTTTTTTTTTTTAATTTTTTTTTTTCTTAAATGTAAAACCAAAAAACACACACAAATATTTGAATGAGGTGATTTATAAAATTAAACCAAATGAAATAAGGTATATTTGTCAAATATGTAATTTATAATAAGTGTTTATATCGAATTTTCCTTTGAATGAAAATACATTTACAGACAAATCCTAATCTAGTATGCCTCTGCTACCATTATTATTATGGTAAAATCTAATATTGTAACAATATGTTAGTATTTTGTTTTAAAAATATTTAAAAACTTTAAAATTTATTCATTATTAGGCCAAATTATTTTTAACCCAATTTCTATTCGTATGTATTTAAATTCGACTAACTATCTGGACAATACGTTAATCTCCTCAGTACAACTTTCTATTGATTCTATTCTATTCTTTCTATGAACAGACTCTAAAATAGATATTTTTTTCTTCTTAAAACTTTTGGAACTCAGTTCAAAACTTTTCATATTGAAACCTTGAAAAGTTTTCATGGAATTGTACATTTACAAAAATTCACATTTTATAACAAGGAAGAAAAGGCATCTTTAAGTTGCAATCAAAGACTAAACACAGTTTCACATTTTTAAAAATGTAGATTTTCATTATCGTAATGTTTAAATCATTTGAGAAAATAAAAATGAATAAAACAAACTCACACTCAAAAAAAATCATACAATATCTCTTCGGGAAAATTAAAATAAATTAAATGTAAAATAATAAAAAGATACTACAACTACTTCAATATAAATAAATTTATGAATCAATCTAATACACAAACTCATAAAACTAAAACACAAAATAGGAAAGGTTCAACAGGCTCCGGGCCAATCATTGTTTCCAAAAAAGGGGTGGGTCCAATGGAGGCAAAATAGAAACAAAATTTAAAATATTTTTTTGTTTTTAATTTTTTTTTTTTTTTTTTTTTTTTTTGTGTGTTTACAATATTCTATTCAGAACAAAGAGTTAAAATAATTTGAAACATATCAAGTTGGCTACAACAAGTCAAATGTCTATATACATATGCACAGATATAGCTTAATAAGGCAAAAACTGTTCAATATATAGTGTAATTAAAATGTGGTAAGGCAGAATATATTCCTTGTAAAATAAGGTAAGATTAAAAAATCATGATTTACATGTACTATCACCACTGGAAAGCCCAGTTTCATTGTTTTTTTTTTTCTTTTCTTTTTACCAAGAGCAGAATTCGATCCCTTCAAAAATACAATATTCACTGAATATAATTAAAACATTTGCCAATACACTTCACCAAAGCCTAGCTAATGTTAACGAAATGACTATACTTTATTAAAAACACCCAGATATATGAGAAACGATTTAGTAAATCTCAAACAAATTTTATAATTCCATTTATGTGCAAAAAGTTTTAATAACAATGCGTTTGGAAGCCATGCCTATTGTAGAAGAAAATATAGTAAATTTTAAATCGGTATTTTATATATATGTACTATATATTTATATATATAATATATATTTAACTCTTATTTAAGGGAAGATTGACATTGAAAAATGATGAAATTGTCAAATGTCTTAGAGCAAACATTGATAATGCACTGATATGATAAATACAGCAATTTTATGGAAGTTTAAGGCCACAGCCAATATGAGCAAGTATCCTAATCCCAAATTGACAAATTGAGAAAAAAATTATTCTTACGATTTTTTTTTTCTCTCTCTTTTTACAAACGATTTTGAATATATTTTTTTCAATCACCCGACTACTAGTGAATGGAAAGGCAATTGTTGTAGCAACTTTATTATTGTTATAAGGATAACGGGCTACTTTGTTAACAACTGAGTCAATTGGGACTGGGCTCTAAACTAAATTGACACCATTTCTGGACCTCATCTTCCTTTAGTGAAATTTTCGAAGTATACTACACCACGTCGTCAGGGTGCTCATGTCAGGCTCTTTTCTACACCAACCTCAGTTAAATCATCAAAAAAAAAAAAAATTATAAAGGAAAATGAAACACAATGTACTGCAATTTTGGTAACGATAAGTTTCAAAAGAATCTGTGATATTGTAATAAACATCAAAGGAAGACCTGCATCCCATATCTCAGGATACTATAAATTTCTTAACTAATTACAAAATATTAATGCGAGAGAACAAAGTTATTTAAGAACTAGAAATTATCACAACCAAACAAATCTATGATGATTGTTGTTATATCTTCCAATTTAAAATGAAAAAAAAAAAAAAAATAATAATAGCAGGCACACATTCGGCCAACCAGGTTATTTCGTTGTGGAATTAAACTGACAGGAGCACAAAGTAGTGACAATATCGATGAGAATAACTTCACTGCGCTTGCGGGTCGCACTGCAACAGCCTCACAATAGATGGATCACTTTTCGCACCTTCAATGAACTCTTCCAAAGACAGCTTTCCGTCCTGGTTTTTATCCATCTGCCTAAAGATTTTATCAGTCCTCTTTTCAGGTGTAGATTCATCCTCCGGCATTTTCATTACTGAGCCGACCATTTTATAAATAGCCTGTCAAAAAAAAAAAAAAAAAAATATATATATATATATATATAATTATTTCAATAATGATAAATTCTGATTATAAATTAAAGTAATGGATTGGATAATCAAGAGAATATTAATTTTTGTAGTTGATTGATTCTTAAAGAAATTATAATCAGTAAAATAAAACTGATAATTAAACATAATCAACATAGGCAGACAAATAACCAAGACATAAAGCGAAATATGACTCATATACAGTTGAATGAAACATAAAATTTAATGTTAAATATTTTATTTTTGAAGATAAAAGATTGGTCTCCGCCGGGAGTTTTTACAGGGAGTAGACTCGCAAAACTTGCGAGATCAGGGGAGGGGGAGGAATCATTGAAGAGGAGAGATTGGCTCCGCTTGGAACTGAGCTCGGTGGCGCAGTGGTTAGCATACCGTGCATGTCAGGCGAGAGAACCGGGTACGACTGCCGGCCGAGACCAATCTTTTCTCTTCAAAAATAACATATTTAAAATTAAAATAAGGTGGTTATTCACGAGAAATAATTAAATTAATATAAAATCTAATGATAAATAAGTTTTAAAATATAAAAGCAGAAAGAAACTATTATATTTAAAAAATCCATAGAAAAAAAAGTTAAGCGTAAAGGTATTTCACATCATATGGTAGATGTGAAACATAAAAAAACAAAACAAAAAAAACAGGGTATCATTAATATTAATCAATATATATTATAAAGCAAAGTGTACAATGTGCGTGCCGATAAGGCTCAAACACGACTTCACCTACAATTAAGTAAGTTGTGTCGTTGTTTAGCCATATAACTCCTAATGGAGAAGGTTTCCGTTTTTCTCTTAAGGGTGTAAAATTGAAGAGAAAAGGAATGGAATTTTAAGCCTCTCACACCATTTAATTAGCCTCTCTGAGATTGAGATACGAGTTTATGAATGAAAAATTTAGTTCGAGCTCCAGGCTACCAGGAAGTGCTAGGGTGCGTTTCACTCAATGTTTCATTGTTCATTCATCCAGTTCAATTTGTAAAGGTTATATATTTGTTCAGCTGTTCTTTTTAAACAACTAAAAAATTAAGCGAAAATAATTAGTTTCTCCTTTGCTTTCAAAATAAAATAATGATTTTACATCTCTGCAATCTATTAGAAAACTGAATTTTCAAGAAGGTGCTAATTTTGTTCTACATTTCCTTTAATTTTAAAGTTTTTCTGTTATTAAAACTACCAAACAACTAGCGGAGCGAAGCCGGGCACCCTAACCAGTTTTAATTATAAAAATAACCACATCAGAACCTGTGAATTTCATTGGAATTGAATAAACCGTAAAAAGTTACAAATTAAATATTCCACATTCATAAAACTATTTACGAGTCATTATCATCCTTATACTTCTGTTTGAATTATGGGTGGATACAAGGAGAGGGGGGTGGTAGTTGCAGCCTCCCCTTTTGGGTAATTTTTGATATTTAAAGATGGAATTAACCATTACTTAAAGTAAGGAAGTAATGTTAAGGACTAATAATGCATACAGGAAGTAAAATATTAGTTGTGAGAAAGGAACTAAAGGTAAAAGAGCTTGTCAATTCACTTTCAGACCGCCCAGGATATCATGCAGCCCTCCCTTTACACCTGGCTGGATAAGCCAAAAATTGTTGAAAAATTAACAAACAGTGTTTCAAATTTAGTCGATAATCGCTATACTGATAAAAAGTTAAGAATTAGCCGCTGCCAGTTGTTTGCAGGAAGTGTTACTTTAGTATTCTAGAGTCAAGTGGCAGCATTAGGAGCATCTTTCCACCTTGTGCAGGTTGAAATATATTTTGATTCGGATGCAAGAAAAAAATCTCAATCTTTAAAGTACCCAACTTAAAGCCAAGTAGAAGTGGAAATAAAGGAAAAAAATCTGGTGCTATGCGCGCAACGCACAACTTTCACTTACGAACATACTTAGATTAATAATCGACGTGTTTCGATAATATGTAAACACCATTCCTCAACTTCACCTTAAGTTATAGAGTATCTGTACTTATCTAGAACTTGGAAGTTCTAAGTAAGTAGTACTTTCCGAATTATTATTGCTTTTTTTTTTTTTTTTTTTTTTTTTTTTTTTTTTTTTTTTTTTTTTTTTTTTTTTTTAGGGTCCTGATTTAGAAAAGAGTCGAGTTTTTTTTTACTGGTTGTTTGTTTTTCACTGCGAGTTGTAAAAATATCCTGAATGTAAAAATTAGACAAATTTTACAAAATAAAGTGCCCCCTCCGTTTGACCAATTTTGATGAAATTTGGTTTGTAACATCACAGGCATATACACACATCAAATACCCAGTTTGATCAAAATAGTTACCGCCGTTTCTGAGTAAATAAAAAAAACACGTAAAAATGAGACAAAAGTTATTATATAAAGTGCCCCCTCCAATTGACCAATTTTGATGAAATTGTTACTGCCACATTGTGAGCATATACATATATCAAATACCGAGTTTAATCAAAATCGTTAGAGCCGTTTTTGAGAATGATGAAATTTGGTTTGTAACATCACAGGCATATACACACATCAAATACCCAGTTTGATCAAAATAGTTACCGCCGTTTCTGAGTAAATAAAAAAAACACGTAAAAATGAGACAAAAGTTATTATATAAAGTGCCCCCTCCAATTGACCAATTTTGATGAAATTGTTACTGCCACATTGTGAGCATATACATATATCAAATACCGAGTTTAATCAAAATCGTTAGAGCCGTTTTTGAGAAAATTGAAAAAAAACAATAAAAATTAGTCAAAATTCTTTAAATAAAGTACCCCCTCGGTTTGACCAATATTGATGAAATTTTTTCTGTCACATTGCGGGCACATACATACACCAAATACCCAATTTCAGGTTCGTACGGTTTATAGTTTTTGAGTTAATCTGTTCACACACAGGACTTGGTTATCTGGACTCAGAGGACCCCAAAATGTTTATTTCCATTGAAAACCGGAGGTCGAAATTTTTCACGATCACAATACTTTCCCTTACTATATATTTCATATATAGGTAAGTGAAAGTAAAAAAAAGATGGACAGGTCTAGATTCATTAACATAAACTTGTAATTGAAGATTGGTGAAATACTTCTTCCAAAATTTCTTTTATTAAAAATTTATAATATACACATTAATTTGCCGACGTTTCGGACTATTCGTCCCTCTTCAGGGCAAATTTCTTCTGCCAATAACTGGTAATCCTTACACCTATTACAAAATGTGTCCATTTTAAATAATCAATCATTTTAAATAACATAACATATTTGATCAATACAACAATCCATATATTGAATAGTACCTGACAATTTTTGGTGGCTAGGTCCATCTTTATCTATATTACAATTATATCCCATTACCTAAGTAAATTGGTCATTTTATATAAAATTATATATATATTCACATGCTACCACTTTTTTCTACAATATTCTTATCACACTATCTATTACTGACTGAACTTTGTCTTATTTACCCCAATGTTCCTTATCCAACCAATTGTTATTGTAATTAATTTTTATATATGATTATTTTCATCTTATTCACTTTTTTAAATTTAAATTTTTTATAATATCTGCATAATGGCTGCTTACTTTTATGGAATCAGTTTTATAATTGACTGCATTTTCAATGTTTTTTGTTATGTGTATGGTTTCTATTAATTTCCTGTTTTTTGTATTTTTTTCTACTCCTAAAATTTTTACCTCTTTGAAATTAAATTTATGTTTTTTTACAATACTATGTTGGGCTAGGGCTGTGACATTAATGTTTTTAATATTATTACAATTTGCTGTGTGCTGTTTTATTCTTGTATCTAATTTTTTAGATGTTTCTCCTATATAAATACCATCACATTCAATCTTATATATAGTATTCTTCTTTTGCATGCATTCTATTTTATCTTTGGTATTGCTAAGGAAATTTTCTATTTTATTGTTATTATAGGTACCCAACCTTATATCTTCTAGGTCGTATTGTTTTAATATTTTTTGTATATTATTTGTCAATTTTGGGATATAGTTCATTTTGAAGTATTGTTTTTTTAAATAATTTTATTTTTTGAAGAGAAAAGATTTGGCTCCGCCGGGATTATCAAAAAATAAAATTATTTAAAAATAATTTAAAATGGTGGTCAGCCACAAATTAAGATTAGATTAATTAAAATATTGTTTTTTTATGTTTTTATTCTCTATTTTTTCTTTTTTATCCTCTCCTTGTATCTTTTCTACATTATCTTTATTTGTATTTTTATAAAAGTCTTTTATTGTTTTTTGTTTTTGTTGTTTTTTTATGTTTGTTTTACAGCCCTAGCCCAACATAGTATTGTAAAAAAACATAAATTTAATTTCAAAGAGGTAAAAATTTTAGGAGTAGAAAAAAATACAAAAAACAGGAAATTAATAGAAACCATACACATAACAAAAAACATTGAAAATGCAGTCAATTATAAAACTGAATCCATAAAAGTAAGCAGCTATTATGCAGATATTATAAAAAATTTAAATTTAAAAAAGTGAATAAGATGAAAATAATCATATATAAAAATTAATTACAATAACAATTGGTTGGATAAGGAACATTGGGGTAAATAAGACAAAGTTCAGTCAGTAATAGATAGTGTGATAAGAATATTGTAGAAAAAAGTGGTAGCATGTGAATATATATGTATATAATTTTATATAAAATGACCAATTTACTTAGGTAATGGGATATAATTGTAATATAGATAAAGATGGACCTAGCCACCAAAAATTGTCAGGTACTATTCAATATATGGATTGTTGTATTGATCAAATATGTTATGTTATTTAAAATGATTGATTATTTAAAATGGACACATTTTGTAATAGGTGTAAGGATTACCAGTTATTGGCAGAAGAAATTTGCCCTGAAGAGGGACGAATAGTCCGAAACGTCGGCAAATTAATGTGTATATTATAAATTTTTAATAAAAGAAATTTTTGAAGAAGTATTTCACCAATCTTCAATTACAATATTTAGATCTTCCAGCACATATAGTGTATTTAAGTTTACATAGTATAACATAAACTTTTTCACTACTGAGAAGTAAATGTGAACGGAATCAGGTGAGAATTGAACCCAAGCTGTTCCAAACCAGGCAACCTCTTTGCAATCATTGCTTCCTTGTACTGATTAAATAATAAATAAATGGCCAATATCTTCTGGACATCACATTAGCTAACCTTACAATTTGGAAATCATCGGTCCTTCAAGCATTAATAGATAATTTAAGAACATTGTTTTTATATTCTTAAATAATAAGTATAATATAAATTAAATTAGAGTTAATTTACTTTTCTTTTAACTTAGTACAGAACTGTGGTTAATAGTAAAAACAAACGTAAAGTAAAATTAAAATATTTTTTCAAACTTTTTATGGAATACAAATAAAATAAATAAAGATGATAAAAGACTTACTGTGACAATTTCCAACATTTCTTGCCTGGAAATGAAACCATTTCCGTCAAGATCATACATTGAAAAGGCCCATTTCAATTTCTGCTCGAGTTTTCCTCTGGATGTGACAGAAAGAGCACACAAAAATTCTCTGAAGTCTATGGTACCATCTGAATTTGCATCAAATGTACGAAAGACGTGCTCAGCAAACTGCAAAAGGATTTGTTAAGTTCGACCACTTCATGGATAATATTTTTCTTTGCTTCATATTTTAATTTGTGACTTTGAAAACCAATAAATGTTTCGGTTAAGTTTGCTATCTAATAATGACATGCAAGGATTGTATTAAAAAAAAAAAAAAATGTGTTTCTAAGCAGAAACTATTGTTCCTCCTATTGTTGGAAATAGAAAATTTTACAAGGAAACAATTAATTCACTTTATTAGGGCCCCTCAGTCAAAAAAACAAAACAAAATAAAAACATGGAATATAAATGATAACTGTTCTTTAAAAAATGAGAGGCTAAACTTGAAAGTAATAAACAACCATTACCTTTGAGGCATCGCCATAAGGAAAAAAATTTCCATAAATCTTCTTGAATTCATCTACACTTAGGTGTCCACTTGGACAGTCTTTTAAGAAACCTTTGTACCATTCTTGAATCTCAGCATCTATAAAATTTAAAAAGAATAAAAAATTGATTTTTGAAATTATCATTTATTTATAAATGGCATATCAAAAGGGCCAGAACAGACATTTTTTCTCGATTGGTTCATTTTGCCAGGCCATCATTGGGTTGCAGGGTTGCAAATGGTTGGGGGTGCAGTCAAAATAAATGACACTAATATGCAAGTATTACATATTTAATTGTGCCGAAGTTTTGAACCAAATTTCAGGTCCTCATCAGGGCTCTTTGGCTCAGAGGCACTTAGTAGAAGCCATCAGCCAAAGAGCCCTGATGAGTCACTGAAATTCGGGTCGAAACTTTGGCACAATTAAATATGTAATACTTGCATTTGCTTTAATAGCAACCATTTGCTCTTTATTATATCTACGGTCAACTATCTTCCACCATTCTAATTTACTTTACTGGCATATTTAAAGTTTGAAATAATGAGGAAGTATATATGTTTTACTTCACCCAAAATTAAAATGAATTCCCTGAATTGCGTTATTTGGAGACTCTTGACCTAGACCTAGTATATCAATAATATAATACATAATTCATTTTCAAGGAAGTGGCCAATTTAGCTTTCAACAGTTTTACTGGTCAGCTATGAGTCTTCAATAACAACACATAACATAGTTGGTCTAGGCGCCATATTTTTAAATAGTCGAGCAAGAAATTCTAAGTGCTCTCTGATTATCAATATAAGAATTTTAAATTGTTTTTTTCTACATATTTACTGGAATATTCTTAATTTGTAATGTTCAAATTTATGAATTTAATGAAAATGTTTATGTATCTTCATTTATATCTTTATTACTGTCAGATCATGACAATTGTAGCAAAAACAATTTTCCACGTTTCGGGATCCACCACCCTATCATCAGGTGCAATCTTCACTATAAATTATTGCTAGTCATGATAATAAAAAAATTTAAATAATTTTGTTAATACTGTTGAGTTTTGCAACATTTGCAGCATTTGCACCATGCTATGCGTTATCGTGCAACCTCTGAAGTGACCTCACTCTTAAGCATTATTGGGAGATATGACAAGGCACCAAACACTGTCCTTGCCTTCTCTATGCTCTAACCTGACTATCTGAAGTGAGGAATGCTCAGGCTAGAATGTGAAAACATATTTTCAAGTTCATTAACATTAATCGAGTCCAGTAGTTCACATTCTCAGCAGTGTCTTGCTTAGCAAACTAAAGGCGAGTTGCCCGACATGCTGGGATGAGTTGATTCTCGGTAACTTGGGCTCATGATTAAAGGTGAGCCAATTTAGCAAAACTGATCTCACATAGGGGAATTCAATGCCACTAGGAGAGTCTGAATAACAATGAAGTGGTTGTCTGCAGGAACTGTTTTTATCGGTCGGCCTCTACGGGGCCTTCAATCAAATTTTTTTAAACTCGTTTTCTCACATTAATAAAAAAAAAATATTATATTATTAAATATATAATTGTTATATATAATTAATTATAAGATAATTAATGAATGAATAATACGAACCTGTGAATTCCGTGTTCTGCCGAAGATCCTCAAGAACTTCAGGTTTTAATTTACTATTCTGTTTACCCATAACGATTTGTTTAATATAAACTTTCCACCTACAAAACTAACTGTAGGCACAAACCTGAAAAAAATAAATAAATATGAATGGATTAAAAGTGCAATGATAAATAATAAAAATGATAAAATAATTTGATAATCAACTTCTCACGATATTATTAAGTATTTATAAATTACCTTAGCTTCAACTATTCGCTCTCTTATAAAGACATAAATCAAAAACTAAACATAGATTTAAGTTAGTAATATGAAAATAAAAAAAATTGAACTAAACGTAAAGTAGCTAAAGAGTAAAAAAGTGGTTGGTGGATTGAGTTATCAATAGAAATATACACTTTTAACATTAAAATCTTATAATGAGATTGCCATTGTTATACAACTACAAAAAGGTACAGACAAAAAAATACCAAATATATTCACAAAGCATAACAAAAAAAAAAAATTACATATAAACAAATGACTGGATTAAGTAACAAAGTAACTTCACCTATAATTAATATAAATAAATTAAAATAAAATAAAATTTAACAATTTGTGCAGATAGAATAAGATAGAAGTAGAAAAATATAAAATTGTGCTTTTAAATGTTTTAAAGACTCACAGCGAGGGATATAAATTCATAAATATTATTTTTTTTTTTTATCAGTAAAATAAATACAATATTTATATATTTATAAATATATTTTACCACAAAATTCATGTTTTAGTTGGTTGAAGCAAAATCATTAAGAGTCTAGAGGATGAAACAGTGCACAATAACGTTTGGAAAAGTTTTATATACAAAAAAATAAGTTTACAATAATGTTAAGAAGGGGAATGGGGTACGTTAAGCTATTTTATCTTTCCTAAACCTGAAAAGTCCAGTAAGGGAGTAACAAACGGGAACAAGATATACGCATGAATTTCATGAATTTTATTTTAATCATTATTAGTAAAATTACTTATCTAGGTTATCTCCCCAAGAATAAGAAGAATAAGATTGTAATTATTTAAAAAGGTTGCCATAAAGTTAACGCTTTCGGGTATTAAAAAGCACTAGAATTTGCTACATGTCCAGTACGATCCAGATATCTCATGATTAAGTACTTGGGAAAAGATTTGAACCCACTAACGGCTTGAGGGCTCTAGGAAAGGAATCACAATTTTCTATACTTAACAATATTATATTTTCAATATAATAAAAAATGCTTCCATAAAACTTAATAGCAATCAAATTGGTAAATGATTATCGAATCTGGACATAATTGAAACTTGTCCACTTTTGTGTCCAGCACAAAAATTTTATACCCACTCATTTGAGTGTCAAATAGTAGGCAAGTAATTGAACACTTGTATCATTCGATTACCAGAAAACAAAGGGAAATAAAGCTTATATATAAAGAATATATATACATAAAAATTATATAATTAAGAAATTTGCGCTCAAAAAAACACTTGGTGTATATTATTTGAGCTGTACATAATGTGCTTTTATAATAATAATGAATTAATAAAAATAATTTACAAAACATACAATATATTCAAAAGTTAACAAAAAAAAAATGGCTTCTGGTTTAAAAAATATCATTTTGGTACATTTTCAAGTCGTTAAAAATAAGAAAAAATCAACTTAAATAAATAAAAAAAAATTAGATAAATTTACAATATATCAGACAGAATTGCACTAATCTCGAGTCCCCAGGACCCAATATGTACACGTAATTGAAACCTTAGCCCAATAAATGTATAAATATATACACAATAATTGAATGTGTTTGTGTGAGTGTGTGGATTTTGGTTTGTTATTTAATTGGTCCATTAAGGGGCGAGCATCTTGGAGAGCTCTTCGTCTTGAAGGCATCCTTTAAGGAATTCATCTTGGGTCAGCTGGCCATCGTTGTTCTCGTCCATCTTCGCGAAGATGTTCTTTGCCCTTTCTTCAGCTGAATCCGCAGGCCGGTTGGACGAACATGCTCCGAGCATGTCATAGATTGCCTGTGAAGGTCAAAAATATATTTAAATTTTAATATATTATTTAAAAGAAGAAAAAAGATAATAGGATTAAAATTGAAAGAGATTATGTCTATAACTACCATCCATTAGTTGAGAATTTCTTAAAGAATAATAGTTCAAAATTGTTAACGCTACAAAAAAAAGTTTATACATTAACCCTTTAACCGGGCGGGAGGTATAAATCCGTCCTTGAAAGATATTTTGTAACCTGGAACTGGTGGGACTTATATTTTAGGACAACAGATGTATTAGTCATAGATACATGTATCTACGTGAATTTATATATATATGTATATATATATATATATATATATATATATATATATGTAATAATTATTTATACATATTTCAGGACATATATGGGTGATTCTCAAACTACAGGCAAGTTTTACATTTTATTTTAGAAATTTTTCAGTGTGGTTAAAAAAAAAAAAAAATAAATGTATTTGGTCCCATCCACAGCAAATCTAGCATAATAGCAGTTCATGATTGCTTGAAATTCAGATAATTTAATTTAAAATTTCATTGCCACGGCAATGATTTCAGTTACATACGTCAATGACTAATTGTAAAATTGTCTTAATTCCATTTATTGTTTAGTATATTCCACATTTAATGCAGAATCGGATGATACCATAAAAATTGCCATAATAATTTTTTATTAAGGGAAAAGAATTCTTCAACATAAGATCATATTTTTTCCCAGAAATAAAAAAAGACATCGAAAAATAACTTAAGCAAATCTCTGTTATAATATAATAATATTATTATTTTAATAATTATAATTCCATATGGGAAGGTTTCAGTCTGTTTCTAGCTTGCTTGCGAAACCCTTAAAGCCCTGAAGATCCCTGAAAAGGCGAAAATTTGGCATATAATCTGCATGATTAAGTGAATTATTGAAATAATACGAGACTTTGAGGCCTTGCATTCTATATCTATTTATATTTAATAAAATTATATTTACTTATATTTAATAAATAAATTTATATTTAATTATATTTATATTTATTTAAATTCTTACAAGAAAACCCCGACGAAACTCTCCAAATGGAACAAAAAGCTCTATGCAACTTAATGCTGTTCCTCAAACAGAATATATTTAATAAAATATAACTTATTTTTTTAAATTGTAATTGTATTTGTATTGTATATTTCTTGTGTTCGTATGTATAGTTATTGTTGTATTGGTATTGTATTGTGTCTTTTATTGTATATATAAATTGTAATTCTACAATAATTTTACTCCATTGTATTTAACTGCATTTTAATTTTATTGCAAAATTGTAAATTTGTATTGTAGGGCGAAAATGACCCAGGTGGTCGAAAAGCCCAAAATTATATATAAATAAAAATATAAATATTTATTTATATTATTTAGTAAATTTATATTTACATTTATATTTAATATATTATATACTTTTATTATATTATAAACTATTCCTTTATTAAAAAGGTTATTCTAGGGTATAACAATTAGCATTGTATTAAACATTGATATTTTACTTTATTAATTCTCAACTTTTGTAATTTTATTTAAACATTGTGTGTATAAAACCATCGTCCACTTACTAGTGTTTTCCTAACTACTAACTATTTAAACCTTTCAACTTTATAAGACCTTTTAAAATTTTGTTTTACTATAATTTTAATGTATTGTAATTTTTTTGTGTGTATTTACCTTCATGCTACTTCTTTTTATTACATTAACACAGCTTATTTTCTTATGTATATTTACGTGTATAATATGACTTATTACATGGATTATGCACATGTTATTAATAAACTCCTTTTGCAAAGGGTTACTATGCAAGAGAAAAAGAAAAAAAAATATATACACTAATGCTTTTAAATCCTACATGATTTAGATTAAAAGAAATAAAAATAATATTACAATTTATTTATAAATGTACGACAAAAAGAGTCATACCTGTACAATTTTGGTCATTTCTTGTATGTCTATGACACCATTGCCATCTACGTCATACATCCTAAAGGCCCATTTTAATTTTTCCTCCGGTGTACCGGAAGAAGTAACATCGATCGCCAACAAAAACTCCTGCCAACATAGATCAGAAAAAAATAAATTATTACGTAATATTATTTTTATTTATTAATCATATAAATTTTAATTTATCAATGAGGCTTGAATTGAAAGCATTTCAAGTCCATTTGAACCCTTTCAAAGTCCACTGTAATCTTTCACAAATCGAATGCAAGTTCTTTCCAAAATAGAAGCTACCCTTTCCAATTCAAATTTAGCCCTTTCTAAAGCTTTTGTAACTTTTTACATCTCAACTGCTCCCCCATTGTACTTCAATTGTAACTGTTTCCAATCAAAGCACTGTGCAATAGGTCAGTGTTGGCCAGGAATTTATTTTTATTCACAAATATTATTAGAGCTAAAATGAAGGGGAAAAGAAAAGGAACATTTTATCAAGGTATAGAGGTTTTGAACTTGTAGGAGAAGGGTTCGATCTACCCAGGGCCCCACAAGAGAGGTGTAGTTTTATGGGATAAGGGATCTTTAAGGAGTATCTGATCACACAGGATTCAGACCTCCATTTTACGTCCCATCGGCACTAAAACATTCATAGCCAAGGATATTTTACTCCCTCTAAAAAATCCTTGGTCCACCTGGCAGGCTATGAACCAGCCACCTCCTACACATCTATAAACACACAAAATATGCATATTTGAAGTTATTTTACAACAGTTACAAATGTATAACAGCCTCTTAACTCATCGTATTTCTTTGTTTTCTTGTAAGTTTCCTCATTATTATATTATATATTTCCCATATTTAGTTACAAATTTCTTAAATTACACTAACAGAAAAACGTACTTATTGTCCCTTATTTAACATGAAAATGGAATAACCTCCTATTTCTGATTATATATACATGTTACATACATACACGATTATATGTTTTATATACATGTAAGTAAATAATCATTTTTTTAGCTGGGACATGTCGCTTTTCATCTGTAATCTGTAATAAATTTAGACATGTTATGTATACATAACATAGGTGATTCATAGTCAGGATTTTCAGTTAAAATTGTTTTTATTTTGAAAAGTCAATGTTTCGATCCAGCTTGTGGATCTTCATCAGGGCTTCTGAGTCCAGAGTAATACACAGACTGATTTAAAAAAAAATCTGGTGCGAGCGCGCAACACACAACTTTCACTTACCAACTTACTTAGATTAGAAATTGACGTGTTTTGCTAAATATCATTTCCCAAAGTCACACATTTTTATACATTCATATCTTATTTTTGTTAATCGTTAAAGCCGTTTTTGAGTAAATAAAAAACCCCTGAAAATGATACAATATTTATTAAGTAAAGTCCCCCCTTCGGTTGATCAATTTTGATGAAATGTTGGCTATCACATATTCAGCATATACATACATCAAATACCCAGTTTGATCAAAATCTTTAAAGCCGTTTTTGAGTAAATAAAAAAAAACAAGTAAAAATGATACAAAATTTAATAAGTAAAGTCCCCCCTACGGTAAATCAATTTTGATGAAATTTTTACAGTCATATCTTGGGCATATTAATACATCAAATACTCAGTTTAATCAAAATCGTTAGAGCCGTTTTTGAGAAAATCGAAAAAAACCTAAAAAGTTATTAAGTAAAGTACCCCCACCCTTTAAGTAATTTTGATGAAATTTATGCTGTCACATCGCGGGCATATACATACACTAAATACCCAATTTCAGAATCGCACGGTTTATAGTTTTTGAGCTAGTCTGTTCACACACACACACACACAGACACACAGACACACACACACACACACACAGACCATTTCGCGGGACTTGGTCATTTCGACTCAGGGGACCCCAAAACGTGTATTTCCGTTGAAAACCGGAAGTCGAAATTTTTCACGATCGCAATACTTCCACTTACTATATATTTCATATATAGGTAAGTGAAAGTAAAAAAAAAAAATCTGGTGCGTGCGCGCAACACACAACTTTCACTTACCAATTTACTTAGATTAGAAATTAATGCGTTTTGTTAATTGCCACTTATCAAATGAACAAAACAGTTTAATTATAACGCATTGGTTTGTCATTAAAGGCGTACGGCGCATGCGTGAGCTCAAGCTGTTTTATGAGTTGACGGAATATTTTTCTTTTTTTCTCCTGTATATGTTTACTTGATTCTCTTCATATATCATATTTAGCCGTTTCTTATTTTTAAGCGTGATGAGAGACAGTTAATTTCCCAATATAAACTAAAACAAAGGTACTTTATAGAAAAACAAAAAAAGCCCCTTCCCCATTTAAGCCCCCTCAGAACATTTTAATAATGATAAAGCTTACCCGATATTAAATAACAACTAATTTTCATTAAACATAACGAATTTGATAAAAATCGTTAAAGCCGTTTTTGAGATAATCGATCAAAAAGGTAAAAATTGGACAACATTTATTAAGTAAAGTCCCCCCTCCTGTTGATCAAATTTTTACAGTCATATCTCGGGCATATAAATACATCAAATACCAAGATTGATCAAAATCGTTAAAACCCTCAATAACGGTTTTAACAAATAAAAAAAACACGTGGAAATGATACAAAATTTATTAAGTAAAGTCCCCCCTCAGGTTGATCAATTTTGATGAAATTTTTACAGTCATATCTCGGGCATATCAATAGATCAAATACTCAGTTTAATCAAAATCGTTAGAGCCGTTTTTGAGAAAATCGAAAAAAACTTAAAAAGTTATTAAGTAAAGTACCCCCTTCATTTGAGCAAATTTGATGAAATTTTGGCTGTCACATTGCGGGCATATACATACTCTAAATACCCAATTTCAGGTTCGCACGGTTTATAGTTTTTGAGCTAGTCTGTTCACACACATACACACACACAAAGACACACAGACACACACACAGACCATTTCGCGGGACTTGGTTATTTTGACTCAGGGGACCCCAAAACGTGTATTTCCGTTGAAAACCGGAAGTCGAAAATTTTCACAATCGCAATACTTCCACTTACTATATATTTCATATATAGGTAAGTGAAAGTAAAAAAAAAAATCTGGTGCGTGCGCGCAACACACAACTTTCACTTACCAACTTACTTAGATTAGAAATTGACGTGTTTTGCTAAATATTATTTCCCAAATTCACACATTTTTCTACATTCATATCTTATTTTTGTTAATCGTTAAAGCCGTTTTTGAGTAAATAAAAAAACCCGTGAAAATGTTACAAAATTTATTAAGTAAAGTCCCCCCTCCGGTTAATCAATTTTGACGAAATTTTAAAAATCATATCTCGGGCATGTACATACATCAAATACCCAGTTTGATCAAAATCGTTAAAGCCGATTAAGAGTAAATAAAAAAAAACACCTGAAAATGTTACAAAATTTATTAAGTAAAGTCCCCCCTCCGGTTAATCAATTTTGATGAAATTTTTACAGTCATATCTCGGGCATATTAGTACATCAAATACTCAGTTTAATCAAAATCGTTAGAGCCGTTTTTGAGAAAATCGAAAAAAACCTAAAAAGTTATTAAGTAAAGTACCCCCTCCCTTAAAGTAATTTGGATGAAATTTATGCTGTCACATCGCGGGCATATACCTACACTAAATACCCAATTTCATGATCGCACGGTTTATAGTTTTTGAGCTAGTCTGTTCACACACAGACACACAGACACACAGACACACACACACACACACACACACACACAGACCATTTCGCGGGACTTGGTCATTTCGACTCAGGGGACCCCAAAACGTGTATTTCCGTTGAAAACCGGAAGTCGAAATTTTTCACGATCGCAATACTTCCACTTACTATATATTTCATATATAGGTAAGTGAAAGTAAAAAACAACGGAAAATCCTCACTATGAATCAACCAATCGTAAAGGATAACAGTTGATTATTTCTCACAACTATAATACATAACCAGGGCCCTGATTTTCATGCAATTGCATAATTTGTTTGCGTGCTTCTTTAAAATAGCGGACCTGATATGTCAACGAAATAGAGTACGCAGATCTAATTGACCAAGTTTTATTTTGCATATTTTTGTACATTTGATGATAACTACATATATTTGCATAATGATGATATGATAAAGCAAACAATACATTTAGAAATATAATGGGAGCTAAGATTCCCAATTTCGATCAGGGTCATTCGCCGTAAATATGTTCTTCTCCTAAGTAAAAATATAAATCGCATCCTAGGCCATATTGGAGAAGCTTTGGAAGACCATGTTAGAAAAAATGGATGACGTTTTCTATGAGAAATTTAGGGTTCAATATCCTGGAAAATATAAATCAAATTTTGAACTGAGATAATTCAATTGTGTTCAGCGACAACGACCCAATAATTTTAGACCCTTACAAATTTGTTCCTATCATATCAGTTGATGCCGAAAGATCATTTTCGAATTTTGAACGATAGAAGGTCAGGAGGATTCAGAGAAATAAATTTAGAAATCCATTTAATAATTAATTTTAATTCAGATAATTATATTGATTAATGCACTTGTTTTATATATATTTTTTAATTGATTGTTACTTAAGTTTTATTTATTCTTGTCTTTTTTCTTGTTAACTAGTAAGTTTGAATTATTATCATATTTTAGTTTTGAATGCGTTTAATGTTATTATAAGAAATGTATATTTGTTTAAGATTCAACAACATTTCAAAATTTTCTCCTCTAGTGACTTTCCTGTGAAATATTTTATACAATGTTAGTATCTTTGATATTACAATTGTTTATAAGCATATTTTGCTAAATATTTTATAGTTTTTTAATGCATATTAAATGACATATTTTGATACTTTTTACTGCATAAAAATCCGGGCTCTGTACATAACTTATACATACATCCAAAGGATGGTTGCTCCATTTTAATTTGGACCGATTCTGCAGATCTCGATTCTTCCTTGTTTTGATTCAAATGACAGTGAAATAATAATTATAGGTATGCTTCTTCAAGATTAATATTTTTTTAAATATTTTGTTTTTTAATAATCTATATAAATAAAGTTGAAATTCTGTTTGTTTGTTTGTTCTTTATAGAAATCCATACCGTTTGTCCTAAATTCTCCAAATTTCGCTCAGTGGTTCTTTGATATCAGATGCGAACACCTGTTCATATTAAAATTGCATAACTTCAGCCAATCTTTTGGTATATTCTTTATTGTTAAAAAATTCGTCATGATCTCGCTTTACAATGGTTTTTTTTTACGAAATCGACCGTTTGAGTCGAAAAAACGGCCTAAAAAATCATTTTATAGATTTTGAAGAGGCCAACAAGGCCCGGTAAGACCGTCCCTTGGTAGGCGTCGAGTTCTGGGATTTTTAAACCACATGTTTTTTGTTTTTTTTTAACATTACAATAAGTTTATTTACATGTATGATGAATTTATTTTTTATAAATGCCTCCTAAGAAGCGAGCTTTAATAGAAGTAGTGAGCTCAAAAGCTAAAAAACAACGTCAAATACGAGCAGCTGAAACTCTCGACGAACATCAAATTAGGATTGAACAACAGAGGCTTAGACAGGCAGAATCGCGGGAAACTGAGTCTGCCCAGTAATACGAGGCCCGCTTTGCGCCACAAAGGCTTAGGCAAGCCGATTTGCGAGAAGCTGAAACTGCAGGCCAATATTTCTGTTTGTTTGTTTGTTCTTTATAGAAATCCATACCGTTTATCCTAAATTCTCCAAATTTCGCCAGTAGTTCTTTCATACCAGGTGCGAACACCTGTCCATATTAAAATTGCATAACTTCAGCCGATCTTCAGCTGATATTCTTTATTGTTATAGAAATCGTAATGAACTCACTTTATAATGGTTTTTTACGAAATCAACCGTTTCATTAGAAAAATGAAATTCCCCGATCAAACCGGGTTATACAGCTTAAAGATGAATTTCTGTTAGTTTGTTTTTCTTAATAAAAATCCATACCGTTTGTCCTAAATTCCCCAAATTTCGCTCAGTGGATCTTTCTTACTAGGTGCGAACACCTGTCCATATTAAAATTTCATAACTTCAGCCAGTCTCTGGGTATATTCTTTATTGTTATAATAATCGTTATGATCTCACTTTAAATTTGTTCACGTTTATTAGAAAAATGAAATTCCCGGGTGAAACCGGGATATACAGCTAGTAATTAATATTTTTACAGGCCTTAAAGGGTACTCGCTGGTTTCGTTTCCTTTGAGAGGTCGAAGGAATCTTCGCCTTTCAAACTAAAAAATTTATAAAAAGAAAAACGAATTTCTAAACTGAAGAGGTTATATAAATTGCGGTCCTGAGTCACTGGATCGATGTATAAAGTAATATCTTCTTTTGAGAGGCGATGGAATGAAAAAGAAAAAAAAGGTAATAGAGGAGGCATTGCTTGAAGCAGGAGGCGGGCTATAAAACTCCTACAACTTTCCTCTTTATCGCCCAAGTTTTATATTTTCTCTCTCCCCCCCCACCCACCCCCGCCACCTCACCAAGATTCCTCAACTATGTCCCCTATTCGTGGCCGTCCAAATTCAATCTCTCAAAATACATAATTCAGGGAAAGTGCAATATTTAGAAATTTAATATCAACAATACAGTAGGGGCTTATATGAAGGGGGCCCGCGCGCGGTAGATAACCGTCACATTTAAAAAATCTCGTGCAGGTTTTATCAGGCAAGTCAGAGGTGGACGGGAGGGCATGTATTCTCTAATTGAATCCTATCACTCACCGCAGAGACAAGAATCAACATGTTCTGAGAAGTGTCTTTTCTCTTTTAGTGTTTTAACTCCGAAAGTGCCGGGTGTCGGTAGATTACCGTCGCGCGCCCATTTACAGTGGATATCGTTTATAACGACATCGGTTATAACGACGTACCGCTTATAGCGACGGAAATCTGAAGTCCCATGTCCCTACGGTCATATTTAAACGAATTTTTACCCGGCTATTGCGACTGATCGGCTTTAGCGACCCATTTTGAGTCCCCCGGGGAACAAAAAGATCGGTTATAACGTCCGGCTTCCGGAAAGAGGTCTTCCATCCGGCTTGCGGGATATTTTGATATTCCCCTGATTGTTTGTGTTGTTATTCCTTCAAACAAATTCGAATCAGTTGCGGCCTAGTTCTCGAATAAGACATATTTCGCGGTGATACCATGTCAAAGAGAAGGGCATTTTCGTTAGACGAACAATTGCACATTTGCTGTCGGAAGGAAATTGGGTTGTCGAACAGAAGTCTTGCGGAGGAACTCAATGTAAGTCATGCAACTATTTGAACAATACGGTAAAATAGGGACAGCATTCGGGGACTAGTTGAACTCGGTGAATCGTTCAAAACAAAAAAAATAAAGAGAGCTAGGTATGACAAAGTGGACGGTGCTCTAATATCATGGTTTCGACACCAACGCAGCTAAAATGTTCCAATATCAGGGACAATTTTACTCGAAAAATTTACGATGAGGTTGCTAGCGTCTTCTAAAAAATAACCAGTGATTGGCTTTCTTCAGTATGGCCATCAAATTCGTGAAAATTACGATGATTCAGTAGCGGATCCAGGGGAGGGGCGCGCGCCCCCCCTGAAAGGTGAGAACACTCATAAAGTATTGCTATTTCTATATAAAATGGTCTATATTAGGTCATTTTTCAAGTCCACTAATTGTAAATGAATCGTGTTTAAACATTTACAGTAATTTACAACGTCATTATGTACCAATACGTATTTTAAATTAGGGCTTTCATTACTCATGAAATGTAAAAAAAAAAGTGCGCCCCCCTCAGAAAATTTCTGGATCCGCCACTGCGATGATTCAGATATTTTTAACGCAGATGAAACTGTACTTTTTTACAAGCTACTGCCGGATCTGACACTACATTTTATAGGGGAGAATAATGGATGTTCTAATGGAAAAATGTCAAAGGATAGAATAACGATTTTGGTGGCAGCTAATATGACTCGAACAGAAACGTAAACTTTTTGTAATAGGAAATTTGTATTTTTAAGAAGGCTATCATTACAATCAGCTGTTAAAAATGGCCTGGACCTGATATAACGACTGGCGTCGTTATAAGCGATATGTCGGATGTAACGACGATCGCCTATAACGACGAAGTTTGTACGGTCCCTTCAATGTCGTTATAAACGATATCCACTGTACGTATCTTTTTTTATCTCTGAACATCGGAGCGAAATGTAAGTATTAAAAATAAATAATGTTAATGTAAATATCTTTATTTGATATGATAAATGATTTTTTATAATTTTGACTGATTTGAAGACTGATAATTCCTTTGTAAGTTCAATAGGCATTCATTTTCTTTCGAAGTTTTTAATTTTTTGTTCATAATTTATGTGATCCTAATTTTCGTACTTAAATTTTTGTTCCTAATTTATTTTTAAAAAGTTTGTGACTTTTTGTTCCTAGTTTTTGTGATGCTAAATTTTCTCTTCCTAAAAATATGTCTAATTGACAATTTCTTTCTGAGTTAATTTTTATGATGAAGTTTAAATGCGTTATGATAGCAAGTTAAATTTTTATTTATACGGTAATTTTAAACTTTTAAATTGTTTGTTACTTACTTTTGTTCTTCAATGTCATAAATATACAGTTTCATTGTAAATAATATTTGTAGTTGGCATGTTTCATCAATATTTATAAGACAGGTAAAAAACGGAGTTTGAATATTATTCAAGCCTTTTCTTCTTTCAATTACATCACTTTATAGGTCAATGTATTTTAAAAAAAAATGAAAATGCAGAGATTTGAATATTTTTGGCAAAGATTTGAGGCATAAAGGCGTAAAACTGGTGATGCGGTAAATTACCGACACGCGCCTGCTTAGGTTGTTAGGAGGCGCGCCCGGAAGAAGGTTAATAAATAAATAGGAATAAAGAAAAAATAATAAATATGAAACTAGCTGACGCCTGAGAAGTATTCGCACTCTAATCTACTAAAATCCCACTTAATTAAAGTACACACCGTATATTTAGTATGGGAATAGGCGAGGGTTGAAATAAGGGTCTTTTTCGTTTAATGCACAATTCGGTTATTAAAAAAAGTAACACGTGATATAATTACAACCTCCATATCAGTAGAACATATGACTACATTTCTTAGTTTCGTTTAAAACCTCATAATGGCTATGTTCAGATTATACGAAGATTTTAAAGATTAGGACCGAACCATTGCATTCTTAGAAGAATAAAAAAAATTAGAACGAATTAGATTAAGATTAGAATTAGATTAAATTAGAATTAGATAGATTAAAATTAGAATAAGAAAAAGGCCTCATCCATAAAGAAAAACTATGCCGGAATGGACATTCTATGAAGTTGCGCAAGAGAGATGACCGGTACAGATGGCGGTGTCACAATGCAAGTTGTCTTTTGGATGTAGGACTCAGGGAAGGTACGTAGTTCAACGGTTCGAAATATCCTCTGAATAATGCAATTCTTTTTATTTACTCATGGACCAAGAAATATACAACAACGTTATTTTGTAAAGACGAATTGAGTATGTCTGCAGAAACAGTAACAAATTGGAAAAAAAAATTATTTGGGGGAGGTTTGTGCTGATCCGCTACTTAAAAAACCTATCACAACAGGAGGAAATGGTATGACCGTCGAAATTGACGAGTCCTGTTTTACAAGAAGGAAACATAATTTCGGACGAATATATCCCAACCAATGGGTTTTTGGTGGTATTTGCAGGGAGACGAACAAATCTTTCATATATTCAGTGCCCAACAGGAACAAAGATACTTTAATAGCGTGCATTAAAGAATGTATTCTTCCAGGAAGTATTATAATATCAGATTTATGGAAAGCTTATTCCACTATAGAAAGAATAGAAGGGTATAATTTTAAGCATTATACAGTCAACCATTCTGAAAATTTCGTTGATCCTTCAACTGGGGCGCACACACAGTCGATAGAATCGTTATGGGCTGCGGCCAAAAGAAGAAATAAAATAGACGCTGGAACTAGAAGAACAATGTTGGATTCATATCTCTGTGAATTTATGTGGAGACAAAGGATATGGGGAAAGACCTTTTTGAGGTTATATTGGAGGATATTGCTTCATTTTTGAAATTAGAATAAACCATATCATTTGTGTTAACAATTATAGTTACTTTATATTAATCACTTGTTACTTTTTGTAATAACAGTTACTTTTTTTAATAACCGAATTGTGCATTAAACGAAAAAGACCCATTGTGGGTCACATATTTTTTTAAACATATCGGTTTCGCGGAAAGCTTGACTGAAATCTCATGTTTTTGTTTGTAACTCGCAAACGACAGACTAAAATCGGAAAAGAGTATGTAAACAAAAATCCTCGTCTCGAGAAATTAAAAAAAAATAAATAAAAATGAAACCTTCGAAACAGACCTACGAACATTTTGTAATTTTCGCTCAGAATTGTAGTTTTTCGCTTATAACTCGCGATCGATGGCGAAATTAAAGTGGAGAGAAATTTGTATATTTTTCCGGTATAGCTGTTAAGGAGAGCTTCAAAATGATGCCTCATTGATGAAATTTGATGAAGTATTGAGGAAGTTATGGCGTACCGACCAAAAAAAAGGCCTTGAGTATTAATATGGTACCTTTATGATATGATAATGATACACTGAAATCGCATATTTTTGCCTGTGACTCGCAAACGAAGGGATTAATCGTATAGGCGGGCGCAAGCGACAGTGCTGCTACTTTACAGGAACTAGAGAAACGGGGATAGAAGCCGGTCCATTACCTGGGATTCATATGGTTTTTGGCGTTTTTAATATATTTTCCCATAATTAAAACCCGATTGAGCAAAAAATCATTTGAAAAATGTCTAATAGGTATTGCTCGGTCCCTCAGTGTTCAATTAAAAAAACCAAAAGACGTGTCATTCCCTTTTATTTCCAAAAAATAAAAAGCTTCTTAAAGAGTGGATTGTAAAATTAAGAATAGATAAGCCTGTTTCGAAACATATGACGATATGTAGTCTTTATTTTAAAGAAAGAGACTATATTTATCCAGGTAAATATTAGTATTTGACATTTTATTATTCCAAAATGCTAGTTTTATGCAAATAACATTGAGACCATAGTGTCATAGATTTGTTTTTCTTTTTTAATTTTCCCCATTTTTCTATTACATCCGTTGTGCTTAATTGTTCCATGTTTTCAATGCGAAGCCTGAATGTTTTGACAAATAAATAAATAATATGACAAAGAATCTAAGCTGTCATAACAATGATTGCGTGAATAGGTAATTAATGTCATTACTAACCGAAAAACGTCGAGTAAAGTTACAATGATGTGTTTGCATTTACCAGAACTACCAGCTTTACACGTACAATGACAAGAAAATTGCTTATTATTATTAATAAATTTGATTTCCACTTTTATTTGATGGGGCAGTCCTTTAAGATTGCTAGTTTAAAGGCACGAGGCTTGTAAAATAACTGTTTTTTTATTTTTAAATATTATTCCACATGTAAATATGTGGTTTGCATCAAGAATAGCCTGCCCTTCAATTAATGGTCTTTTAAAATTACCAATTATCTCTATCACATCAACTATGTTTAACACCGTTCTTTCCGACATTTTGCAAAACTACTAGCGCACCCTATATTCGATTGCGCCCGCCTATAATGTTTATTTCAAAAGCGGTCATTTGACCGCCATCGGTAGAAATAGGTATATATAATCAATAAATAAATATTATTTGTCATAGTACATTAGAAAGTATTTTTAATAACAGTTAATTAAATAATTATGATAAGAGTAGACAAAACCCCGGGTTAGATAGTAAAGCAGGCATATCGAGGAAAAAAACAGAGCCATGCCCCCCCCCCCTCTCCGGGGCAATATGAATATTGCCGAGCGGGAGGTGAGGGTGCCCCATAACTCAGTCAGCTAATGCTCTTCCCCTTTAACTGCCACTGATATTTCTTCTCCCGGGCCAGTGTTTTTCCTTTATGGTCCGCTCCAACATCCCGTAGGGCAAACCAGCTTATATTTTATTAGGGTTTGAATTAATAGCCAAAAATACAAGATAAATATCATTCTGCCTCTTATTTTTTCTTTTCTTTTCAATTTAACGATATTTTTTTATTTATACGCTTCTCTCTGTACCTAATAGCTGTATCCAGGTGCGTTAGAATTCTTCTAAATATTACTTTATTTATTTAACAATCACATATTTATCAAATAATAGCTAAATAGTAAGAGAAACATAATAAACGAACCTCAATTATTTTGCTTTTTAATACTTCAGCACAGCGGGGTGGTAAGGGACATTTTGTTAAGATATCAGACTACTCAAATTTAATCTCTCTATCTCAATGCAGAGCAAAAACTACTAATGATAGAAACTTGAAGTTCGGAATTTAGATTTTAAACGCGATGTAGGTAACCACTAAGAAAGGAATTTCAAAAATGTAACCCCTAAGGGGTTTAAATGGTGAAATTGTAGTTTCACTTGAAGCTATTAAAATAGAAGGTTTCAGATTAAAATTTACCAAATGCACATTTGCATCTGAATCGGTCAAATATCTGGGTCATATAATACAAAATAATTCTATCAAACCAGTAAAGGATAATTTAATTTCAATAAAGAATTTTCCGGTTCCAAAAACACAGAAGAACTTAAGACAATTTTTGGGAAAAATAAACTTTTACCATGAGTATATACCGAATAGGGCAGTAATACTCGATCCATTGCATAATTTACTGAGAAAAAATGAAAAATTCATTTGGTCAGATAAGTGCCAGAAAGCATTTGATATGATTAAGAGCTTGCTTTGCTCACAACCAGTTCTAGAAATATTTGATCAAGATTTACCAATTAACATTTATACTGATGCTTCTTTGGAAGGCGTTGGAGCCATTTTAAAACAAATACAGCCTGATGGTAAAGAAAAACCGGTTGCGTACTTCTCAAAAAAACTGAACGAAGCCCAAAAGAAAAAAAAAGCGATATACTTAGAATGTTTAGCGATCAAGGAAGCGGTGAGATACTGGCAATATTGGTTAATCGGTAAATCATTTACAGTTTATACAGATCTCAAGCCCCTGGAAAACATGAATCTGAAATCTAGAACCGATGAAGAGCTGGGCGATTTAACATATTATCTATCGCAATATGACTTTCAAATAAAATATGCTCCAGGAAAGGATAATTTGGAAGCGGATTGTCTAAGCAGAAATCCAGTATTGGAATCAGACGAAAATACAGATGATCAATTAAAAATCGTGAATTTCGTTAAGCTAGCAGATATTTTAACAGATCAGAGTAACAAAGCTCTAACGGACACGTATTTTTGCACTTCGAGAAAAAATATCTAATTTGGACTCATTTTAAAGATCTTGCTTGATACGACGAGTTTAACCCGAAAGCCCCTCCGAAAAATGAAGCGTTCACGACGAGTAAGCAATTTTTTGTTTCGACGGTTTTAGTAACTCCATTGCGCGTTTCCCTCTCTTCTACCGAGCCGGCAGCTTCCCCCTCCAACATTCCAGGCTACCGCGAGCTCCGATTTTACTAAATCTCTTTAACAACAGTTAACATATTATATTAAATCAATACCAAGATAATGATCACAGAATTGATTTTAAAGGTTCTCGGGCGAAGCTGCGACGGGGAATGCTAGGAAAATATACATCAGCTTTGAAAACAACACGTTAATGTAGATTGCAGTAGATCTTAAGGTGCCATTACACTCTGCGAACTTCACCTTCGGAGAGCTTTTTCGGAACAGTGTTCGGCTAATGTAAATAAGACATGAACTAGAACAGGTACTATATCTGTTGGCCTGTATGTTCGGCTAGTGTCGTTTTTGAGTTAGTTAAGATAAGCTTCTAGACCTTCTTTTAGCATTTTTCTGACATTGCTTTTATCCATAATAAGTTACGACAAAAGTTAGAACAGTCGCTAGTTCCAAGTCAGCCGCCTTGGTATTGAAAATTATTGTATTAAGGTGCATAGGTGCGGTTAGATATCACTGTATTTATATAGTTATACACTGACTTCACGTTTAGGTGTAAATAGCTGTTCGTGGTACTTAAGGGATACGGCAAGGTTCGGGGGATGAGGTTATTCGAGGGTGAGGTTCCAAAAAGTAAATGGCGACAGTTTTCTGAATAAGGCCCGAAACTGATAGCATATCGATTCTCACACATCAACTTTTATTAAAAAACATTTATCAAAAAAATAGGTAACAAATTATAATATATTTGATTTGATGTAAGAAATAAAATAATATTCATTAATGGATTTATCTAGGTAGAGAAATTTAGATATTTAGGGGCGATGATAACTAGAAAAAACGAAATTGATGAGGAAATTAAGGCTAGATTAAAAGCCGGTAATGCTAGCCACTTTTCAGTCGCGAAATTGCTTAGCTCGCGCCTTCTGTCCCGAAACTTAAAGATTAGGATTTACAAAACTGTTATTCTCCCAACGGTCCTTCACGGATGAGAAACCTGGCCGCTGACATTGAGGGATGAGCAACGGCTTAGAGTTTTTGAAAATAAAGTACTACGTAGAATATTTGGAACTATAGAATATTGAACTAACGCAGAATTTAGACGCTTACACAACGCCGAACTGAGTGAACTTTACCCAGTAAATATAATTGACGTGACTGCAGCAAGACGAATAAAATGGGCGTGTAAAATTGCGAAAATTGGCTGTGAACGAATTCCGAGAAGATTAATAAGCGCGGATCCGAATGGGAAACGTCCGAGGGGCAGGCCGAGACGGAGGTGGGAGGATTGCGTCAGAGCGGATCTGTCGAACTTGGGTCTGGAAGACGGTCGATGGATCGAGGTGTGCAGGGAGCGAGTGGTGGTGTCGGCATCGAACCTTCGGCTTCCTTAAGCCTTTATTATTATTATTATTAATGGATTTATCTAAAAAATGATTCAAATGGCTTTCGATAATCATCATACCCCGATAATAGTGTGACATGGGGGAGTAAAAAAAAAAAATAAAATAAATAAAAGCCTTTAGTATCAACAGTAGGATTCGAGTACTTCAAACAGGTTACTCTTTGAATTAGGTACTCGAATCCTACTGATACAGGAATCAATTTAAGTTGAATCTCGAACGCTTATTTTCGTATTTGAATATTTATAGTTGCAAAATTAATGTGTTATGAAAAGGAAACAAAAACAGGTTGGATATAATGAGGCAACAAAAGATGCTATTATGTTTCAAGCTGGCATTGGCTACTTCCTGAAATAGTACTTTGTCAATGCTGCCAACTTTCATCTTCCTTTATTATTTTATTGGCCGGAAACTATCACCTAATCGAGAAAAATCGATGTAATATAATCCGAAGTAAGAGAAAAAATAAATTCATATTCAAGTACAATATTTTATTCAAAGTCGAATAACCTGAAATATTTATTTTTAAATTGATTGTGGCATTTACTTTTTTACCGTTCATGAGATCCCCTCACCCACACCTGTTTTGTAAGTGAATCATGATTTTCATTTAAAAAAAAACAAAAACCTATGTGACAATGAAATTAATAAACATTTTTAATATTAAATGCTGATAAATTCTGCTTAGAAGTTATGGAACTTAAACAGTGAACTTACATAATCACTCAAGCATTTCGAAAAAAATCGCAGGTTTAAACTTAACATCCTCGAAAACCTGGTAGCTAGCAAAACATTTATAACAATGCACAATACATTTACACATCGTCGAAAAGAAACATCCTGGATTACTTATTCCTTCTCCATTCTTTCATCTATGGCTGGAGGATGAGATATTAAATTACAAATTGAATTTAAAAAAACAAAACATGAAATTAGTAAATATACCTAAGACAGAAGAAATGAATGAAGTATCGGTTTACCTTAAAGTCTATGTATCCATTTTTGTCCATATCGAATGTCCTGAAGACGTGATCACAGAACTCTTCGGCATTGCCGCTGGGGAAGAACATCTTGTACATGTCCACGAACTTGGCGGGTGTCAACCTTCCGTTGGGGCAGTCTTGCTGCAACAAGGAATCACATCATGATGAATAACTAATTCGACGCTATCAATAATAATTATACATATTTATTACATCATGATACACAATGTCATGTGGCCATAATGGCAGAGGTATTAAGTGTTTATTGGGGTTCTAAGGCATAAAATCCAAAGGTCACCAATGCCAGTGTTGATCTGTTTATAGGTATCGAGTTTTAAATGATATTAATTTCCCTGTCATCTGTTTCTTTTTTTTTCCAAATCTGATAGAACTAAATACAAAAATGTAGATGAAAGCAAGTAAAGAATTAGGATTAGAAATGAGTACGGAAAAGATAAAATATATGGTTAGCTGTAGAAACGGTGACGATTTTGGTTATATTTAAGAAGAGAAAATGTTAGAAGCCTTGGAAAAATTTAAATTTTGAGGTTCCAAAATAACTAGAAAAAACGAAATTGCAGAAGAAATTAAGGCTAGGCTAAAGACGGGATATTCTTGTTATTCTTCGGTTGCAATATTACTCAGCTCATGCCTTCTGTCCCGAAATTTAAAATTTACAAAACTATAACTCTTCCGACGGTTCTTTATGAATGTGAAATATGGCCGCTTACAGTAAGGGATGAGCAACGCCTTAAGGCGTTTGAAAATAAAAACCTGGCTCCGAAGAAGGATTATTCGACAGGAAAATTTAGGCGGCTACACAATGCAGAATATCGTGAACATTGCCCGGTAAATTTAATCGAAGTTATAGCTGTGCGTCGGTTGAAGTGGGTTCTAGGTATTCGTTCTTAGTTGCGAACGAATACCTAAAATATTGATAAACGCTTTGCCGACTGGAAAACTACCGAGGGGTAGGCCAAGGAGAAGGTGGGAGGATTCGGTAAGGGCGGTGGATCTGTTAGACTTAGGATTGTGGTAGTTACTGTTTTGTAACGTTGTTACTATAATTTCATTTCAATAAAATTATTTAAATCATACCTCTGTTACAATATTAATGTAAAACATTAAATTTAAAGATTGGGTGTTGATATCTTACGTGTTTTGCGCTGAAGACATCAGGACAACAGACTGTTTTCTTTAAAAGTAGATAAAAACGTTATACGGTTTAGATCGTGGACAATCGGTTGGGAAATGTGAAAATAACATTCAATCATTTAAGGGGGAAAGGCGAGGGTGAGAGTGGGATACAGAGGAGTGATGTACCGGCACAACAAACAATTAGCAGAGGGGAAAACAAACAACAAACACTGGGAGGTAAAACAAACAAGGGGGGGGGTGCAAACTAACAAACAACAATGTAATGTCGGATAGGATATTGATTAATGATTACTAGGATGATGACTGATGATCACCTGGCAATGTCGCCGTGTCAGCGGTTGTCCCCCTCCCCACCCTCCTCTCTCTCTTCCATTAAGATTAATGAGGAACTCAGTTGGTCGATACTTGAACAATTTCATTTCAACTTTACATTATTAAAGCTTTCATAGCTTCCAAAACCGGCAACCATTCAATTGTTCAACATCAATCAATATTATATACAGAAAATGGAAAAAAATTTCCCAGTGTATTGTAGCCCTTGTACATTGTTTTATTTATTTTATTGAAACGCATTTTTATTGAAAAATGTTTTATAGAATAAAACATAACATGTTCAACCACTAACTTATTCAATTATGAAATGTTTGATATAATCAAATAAACTTAGGTATGACCAATGTGTGCTTTCATTTCTATAAATAAACTTCGATAATTTTTATGGTACCATGGGCCGTCCGAAGCGGCCTCCTCCCACCCCGTTATTGTTAGAAACAAAAACTGCGAATAAATTCGTATTCATTTACAGTATTTATTAAGCATTATATAAAAAAATATTTTAACTTTTAAATATCAATAGATTTTACCCGGGCAGGTCAAAAAGTACTCGGTCTGGTAACGAAAGGATACAATTAATATAAAGAACTAATCCCTTATCATGTTTACTTATTCAATAGTTATAATTCGTTCAATGTTCACAAACTTTTATAATCCTACTGTCTCTTGTCTGTTATTTATAATTTACCAGTTATTTATAATTTATTTACCAGTTTGCTCTTGCCATTAAAATGATTAACATTGAGTACAGAGCTGTGATGAAATTTTTAGTTAAAGAAGGCATAAAGCCTTTAGAAATTTTCGAACGTCTAAGGAATGTGTATGGGGACTCGTCCCCTTGCTATAGAACTGTGAAAAGCCACCTGCCAAGTTTAAAGTCACACCTTCGAACGACAATTTTTTGGACTAATAAGGAGCCCTGATGATTGATTACAAAGACAAAGACATAAAAATCACAGGAGAATACTATTGTAATGTTTTGACCCGTTTAAAGGTGCCTCTACAACCTCACCTTCGAACAAGTTCTCCTTCGAACCTTGCCGTACCGACGTGAAGCTAACAGCCATTTATACTTCACGTGCCGTTAAGCGAACCAATATGACTGACGCACCCAACGCTAGCTTGGTGTTCGAAGGTAAAGTTCGTAGAGTGTAAAGGCACCTGAAGAGAATCCAGAAGGAGAAGAGGAGGGGGAAGCTGAGCCGAGGAGTAATGCTGCTTCTTTCATGACAATTCACCTGTGCACACCTCTCGTCAAGTTATTGCCACGATTGACACCTTGGGCTTTGATGTGATCAACCATCCACCCTATAGCCCAGATCTACCCCCTAGTGACTACTTTCTATTCCCAAATCTCAAAAAGAAGAAAGTTATTCTTAAAGAAGAAAGTTATTATTTGGAGGGTTTAGAAAAATTAATAAATAGATGTGAAAAGTGTATAAATATCGAGGGATTCCCCACCCTCCGGTCTCGTATTGAAGCGAAATGGGTCCTCTCAGACTAATGAGTATCACAGTTTCTCACAGGGCATGGGGCCTTTCGTGCTAAGCTTCATGGCTTTGGGAAGGATATCGATCCCCTATGCCCTAGCTGCGATGGTCCCAGAAACTGCTGAGCATATCGATATAGACTGCGCTGCCTTTGAGACATAAAGAGCCAGGTTGTTGAGGAAAACCGGACTCTCTACCCGTACTACAAGGATTTCGTCTAGGGGTGGAAAACTGCTATGGGTCCAGAAATCTTTAACGTAGGTAGAAGGAGACCTAATCCTGGGAGGCCACCGGATTGAAGAACTGGATGGAAGAGGAAGATAAGACTATAGAATAAAACTAAGCGGAAGAAGAATTGGGCAACATTAACGTACGCATAAGCGTTATATGTTAATGTTGTCGAAACCCGTGTTGCCGAAAGGCAGGGAAGGGTGTTTAATAAATGAATAAACAAATAAATATCGAGGGATTTTACATAGAAAAGTAATGTACAATTTATGTTTTTATTTCATTCCCTACTATGTCAGGACGAGAACTTTTTGACCTCTCCTCGTACCTAAATGACCTGATTTCAGTTTCAAGTCCAAATGAATTACCGGGGACCCCAAAATCATAAAAAGACCCCCAAAACACCTGATTGGTCAACAGGATTATTTGTCTAAGGTTCGAAAACCAACCACTCAGATTTGTTGGTTGGATGACAGTCCATGGCAAGTTTATTAAAACAAAGCTTATGTTTATTCATGTATACATAGTTTTTTGTTGTGTTGTTTAGGGGCGTACAACATTTATGGTCATCAACGCCCATTGGTTTCTTTGGATATCTGTTCAAGGGAAACCAACGACCCGAACCCCGCAGGGAATCGACGAGGGGGGCACCCATACATAGTTTTATCACAATTTCATTAAAATAAAATTTGGACGACCATGATTTGGAAAGCCTTCATTAATACCTAACTAGGAATGAGAATTACAAAGATTGACTTTATTGTTTTTAAGAATAAAAGGAAAAAATATAGAAACATATAATAAAAGGCATTCACTTGATATATATCGAAGAGTAGAATGGCTGACAGTGCGGAGAGGATTAGGGTGGGGGGGGGGCCGAAGGTTCCGATAATTGGATATTGTCTTTCCTGTCATCCCTTCACTACTTTCCTCTTTCGACAAATCCCCGTCCAGCAATAGTCTCCACCAATTGTCATTATAAGAAATAAAAACCTCTAACCTACACAAGCTCTTCATTTCGAAAGCAACTTGGCGCTTAGTCATACATATTAAATCAATAATAATTGGGTAGATGAAGAAGAAACAAAAGTTCTTGTTCGTTTAATTAACGTCACTTTATGACACTAAGGCTAATCGGACGATGCTACAGTGGGAGTCCTAAATTTTGCATAACCAGGTATAATAAGGTTAGGGTTCTTTAACGAGTACCTGAAATCGTACAGACTCAGACCTCCATTTTACGCCCTATCCGAGAGACGGCATAGCCAAGAATTTTTACTCCCTTTAAATAATCCTAGGGCCTCCGAGGTACGCGAACCCGCGACTTTTAGTATTGTAGGTTGCTATGCTAACCACTTCACCACAGGTGACCCCTTTTATTTATTTTTTACATAAGTTAATTTGATTGGGCTGGGATAGCCGAGCGTGTAGGAACGCAAGCTGCTATCCGGCAAGGAAGGGTTTACTTTTAATTTCGAGGAGGACCCATGGAATGAATCTCGACCTACCCACCATGGTTAGAATAGGTTGGTTACACCTCCAGAGTAACTCCCTGTATGCCACACATGTCCAGGTAGGAGGACCGAACAAAAAAAAAACTCATTTGATTGAATGTTAAAAGTGAAACAAATGACAACATCATTATGTATGGACCTAATTTTAGACGAGTCTTGATAATGGGATAGTAGACCCCGAAACGTTGACAAACATGCGACAGAAGAAAAAAATAATCTAAAGAATTAGAAATAGTTTATTTATTTTCAATCAATTACAAAATAAAATATTTTGAAGAATTCCTTAAATTGATATATTAATTTTTTTTGTTTAATGTATATAGAAGATGGTTAAAATTCAAAAAATTGTTTTATCGGAACCAAATGTGAAGTTTCAACTGTATACTCTATTTTACTATGTACCTATGAGTACAAACAGCGGCTAGGAAAAGAGTAGGTTATTTGATCAAAATTATTAAAAATTTACTATTGGGGCAGTTAGTACTACTCAAAATTAACCCTCTACCTGAGGTAACATTATCACACCTTCCATAAAAAATATGGTATTTTGGGCATTAAGGCAACCGAACTATTAATGCTATTGAGACTATTCGCGGGAGCAAGCGACGGTGCTGCTTCTTTACTGGAACTAGAGAAACGGGGATAGAAGCCGGGCGATCACCTGGGATTCATAGGGTTTTTTTGGCATTTTTAATTCATTTTTCCATAATTAAAACCCGATTGAGCAAAATATTATTTGAAAAATGTCTAATAGGTATTGCTCGGTCCCTCAGTGTTCAATCAGAAAATCAAAAGACGTGCCATTCCATTTATTTCCAAAAAATAAAAAGCTTCTTAAAGAGTGGATTGTAAAATTAAGAATAGATAAGCCTGTTTTGAAACATATGACCATATGTAGTCTTCATTTTAAAGAAAGTGACTATATTAATCCAGGTTTAACTGTTGGTATTTGACATTTTATTATTCCAAAATGCTAGTTTTATGCAAATAACATTGGGACCATAGTGTCATTGATTTGTTTTTCTTTTTTAATTTTCCATCATTTTTGTCTTACATCCGTGGTGTTTAATTGTTCCAAGTTTTCAATGTGATGCCTGACAGTTTTGACAAATAAATAAATAATATGACAAAGAAACTAAGCTGTCATGAAAATGACAGCTGTCATAACAATGATTGTATGAATAGGCGATTAATGTTATTACTAATAAAAAAACGTAGAGTAAAGGTACATTGATGTGTTTGCATTTACCAGAACTACCAGCTTTACACGTAAAATAACAAGAAAATTGCTTAGTATTATTAATAAATTTGATTTCCAATTTTATTTGATGGGGCAGTCCTTTAAGATCGCTTGTTTGAAGGCACAAGGCTTGTAAAATAACTGTTTTTTTACTTCTAGATATTATTCCACATCTAATTATGTGGTTTGCTTCAAGGATAGCCTGCCCTTCAATTAATGGTCTTTTAAAATTAACAATTATGTCTTATCCCCGATAATCTATGTCGATTGCGCCCGCGACTTCTTTGGCATTGTAATATTTTTAATTCTGATTCCGAATCGGTAGGCATAACTCGAATTTGATATGCTTAGAGTTATAATCGTCTTCTTGGCGACGTGTGATATAATGGATGATATTTGAGTTATTTAATAAAGTTATTGGCACTCGCTGAAACTCATCACTTGAAGCACACAAAACCGTTGTTTTCTTGAATAAGGAAGTATGATACAAGAATGAGCTGAGGGCCCAGACGCCACAGAAGAGAAAATAAAATTGACGGTGGCTATCTGGTAAATAGTTTAGCTCGGTATTGGGTGGGGGGGGGGTCTAAGTAGATTGCGGGGGGTGGGGGTAGGAGCTGACGAGGTTAGTTACTGCTCTAGCCGTGAACAAATTCATTAGCTCCAGGCTCGGGGGGACGCCTGTCGGGCTACTGTCAGCTAGGCAGTCCATCTGGAATTGGAAGCTTGGAATAAATAATAAAAGAAACTAGTATTTAGTAAATACACTACACCTGACTATTTACTACTAAAAAAAAATTATAATATCAGATAACATGAGGAGGGGTATCAGATATCAGTATCAGATAACAAACTGTAAAAGATTACTGACTAAAGAAGTTGCATTTCCAAAGCAAATATAATAAGGACCTAAAGGTCCATACAAAATTACATCACCATGAATTGCTTTATGATCCATTTAAAACCACTCCTCCATTGTTCAACTCCATTCTGCACTATCAATCATCGTTGAATATTGAGCAGTTAGAGATCTTATTCTAAGTCATACAACCATATTATTATACGAGGATTAGCCGATTTAATTTAATTTGATATATATAAATTTAATTTAATTTATATAAATTTTAAAGATTAAACACTGATAAATGTGCCTTTTTGACATGTGTTCTTTTTTTAATGAAATTCATGAACATTAATCATACAACGAGAGTTTTAAAGAAAAAGGTCGACCATTTTCCACTTCTAAAATAGTCATAGTTATGTATACACATCTATTAAAACATCTACTAGGGTTATAACTCCCTATAACCCTTTTAAGTGTCCTAATACGGAACAACTGTATACTAAAGGTCGCGGGCTAGCGTCCCGAGGTGGCCCTAGGATTTTCTAATGGAGGTAAAACAATCCTTGGCTATGCCTTTCCTCGGAAAGGAATTAAAATGGAGGTCCCGAGCATGTAAGCGATGTCAGGTACTCGTTAATGATCCCTATCCTAATTATATCTGGATAGGCACAATTTGGGATTCCCACTGTAGCATCGTCCGATTAGGCTTAGTGGTATAAAGTGACGTTTGACAAACAACGTGACAACTGATGAAGAATAAACTACATACAGAAAATAACTTCGAAGACAAAGTAATGCGTAGAAAATTCTGTTCCGGGAAGGATGAATCAACTGAAGCATAAAGAATACTACAAATTTTCGAATTGCCAAGAATATAAGCAATAAAATTTGGATGTTATAAGAATGGGGGATGAATGATAAGTTGCTGAGGGGATGAATGTTAAGTTGCTGGGGAGAATTGGTCCGACCCGGGGAATTGAAATTAATAAAGAAAAAGTATACAGAGGTGTAAAGTATACACCTCAGTATACTTTTTCTTTATTTATTTCAATTCCCCGGGTTGGACATACCCCAGTCACTTCTTCAATAATAACATGATCTTCCGCGGATTAAAATTAAAGACATTCGTTGGCAGATTCGGCATAAATTACAAAATGATTATATTACACCTATTATATTGTAACACTTTTGAGGGTTTAAATAATTTTTATTTACGAAAAATAATAATTCAGAATGTCAGACAAACAATAGAGACTCAAATACCTAACAAGGTAACAAAAATCATCAACTTGTAAAACCACACAGTAACACAAAAGTAATCAATCATATGACTCGATCTTCAGAACAAGTCTCACTCTCACGTCCAACGCTCCTTATTCTAGGACTAGGACAGTTTGTAACTGTTCCAACAAAGAGTCTAAAACTTTTTTTTATTGCCTATTTAACCTCGAATTCTCCCGTAAATGAGCTGGATGATCTCAAAAGTCGAATTTTATTAAGTGATAGTAAAAAATAATCATGTGCCTAATTCCACGAGAAGATCACAAGGCACTTAGAAAACCACTTTTTCGAAAGAAAAGGGAGAAACATATTTGACATAAATGGTTTACATGATTTGAAGTCAGAAAATAATAGAGATTTTTTATGACAGAACAAAGCCCACAAACGATATTATTAGGAACCTTAATAGGACGACGACACCAATCCCCCGGATACTGATATAGCAGGATACGGAGGGACATGGGATGGTGAGCTGAATCCATTTCCAGAGCTATTTAGCAAATGGACTGTGGCGGGGGTTACACCCTCTGCTAAGGGGTAAGTGCAGCGGCCCCTCCTTGTAGCACGATCCCTTTTTACTCTGATTCGGATAAAATGTTTGCTTGTATTCCAATCTTTGACCAGTCTAGATATATCTATAATAATTAGTAAAAAGGTCTAAAAAGTAAACTATTAAATTAATCGATACCTCTCGAACTCGATTATAAATACAGCCTAATGGTTTTATCCAAAATGGAGGAATGAAGCTATAGTGGAATCAATCACTTGTAACTGACCATGCCCTGTTCTACAATAGAACTGATATTGTAAATAATAAACATGAATGTACCGTAATATTCCGGATTTATCGAGCTCTAGTCGCAGAGTTTAAATACCTTTACACTCTAGACAAAGTAATAGTAAGTCATGTCTATTATTGTAGTGATCTCCTGCGATGCTATTATACTAGTGACCACTGCGGGAGCTACTGATAACCTGGTCCTACCGATAGATGGTGAATATTGCAAGAACTGTAAGAAGCTTTCTCAACATACAACGAAGTTCTGGCCGAGTCGATGCAGATGGGCTCTAAAACCCCCATGCCCCGTAAGGAACTGTGAAACCCTATAGTCGGCAGGTCCCCTTTAGCCAAGGGAATCTTCCTTTCTGGGAGATTCCCCACCTTCGGCTCCACTCCTTAATCCTATCCTCCCGGATTATCTACTTCCAGTTGTTTGGGTTTTCAACAATCCTCACCCTTTGAGTGTCCAAATTCCTGCTGAGCCTTCCTTTTTGTATACATACGTATTCACTTCTTCTTTTTTGAACTTCTTCTTATTCACTTTTGATACTAAATCATCTGCAGTTTTATTGTTTTTCGGTACTTAAGTATTAGCCTACAAGCTCGTAACCAATGGTGTCATCACACCATTTTTCCAGTGATCTTTGCCGAGTTTTTTGTTATAACGGGTGCGGCAGTGAATCGGGCGATTATGAAAACATCGAAAGTAATTTAAAAAAGGGAGATTTATTAATTTTAAATATACCAAATGAAACTTACACAATTACAATTATTTAAAAATAACATCCCTAAGATATCCTCCATTTTGTTCGACACATTCCAGCAATCTTGTGCGAAGGTTATTCATCACATTTGTAAGTGTTGCTGCATCAATTCGTGTGATTTCTTCGCGAATCCTTTCTTTAAGTTCCCGGCAATTTTAGGACCATATTTTTTTGAGGACGAAAATGAACGTACAGTTACAGTGAATACTCTGCGCTATGCTAACATGATAGAAAAATTTCTTCAACCTCAATTAGCTCGTAATCCTCTTTACCAAAACATGTTTTTCCAACAAGATGGTGCTATCTGCCACACGTCCAGAGATTCACTTACTGTTCTTCGACGGTTATTTCCCAATCACGTAATTTCCAAGAATGGGGACATTTCGTGGCCAGCGAGATCACCAGATCTCTCTGCATGTGATTACTTTCTCTGGGGATACTTGAAATCACGTGTTTTTCAATCACCGCCACCTCAAAATTGCCGGGAACTTAAAGAAAGGATTCGCGAAGAAATCACACGAATTGATGCAGCAACACTTACAAATGTGATGAATAACCTTCGCACAAGATTGCTGGAATGTGTCGAACAAAATGGAGGACATCTTAGGGATGTTATTTTTAAATAATTGTAATTGTGTAAGTTTCATTTGGTATATTTAAAATTAATAAATCTCCCTTTTTTAAATTACTTTCGATGTTTTCATAATCGCCCGATTTACTGCCGCACCCGTTACTTATAAACTTGTGTCGTATTTTTTGTTAATTTTTGTTTGTTATTTTGAATTTGTAAAAAATAATTTAAAATCTTTCCATGAAGGAAACATTATGAAGAAGTTGTGAAGATCGAAAATAATCGAGCTCAGCTAAATGGAAAAACAAGAAACTACTGAGACCTGCAAATATAACCTCAAGATGTATGTTAACACGTTCACGCCGAGGCTGTAATTCATGTTCCTCGCCCATTGGCGACTTACCATAATGATTTTCGCTCTATCGGGTGGCAGTTATTCAAGGGCATTATGCAACATTGATAGTCCAACATTAATAAAATAAACAATACAATCCTACCCCGCTATACAAAGTCGGGGAAAGTTTTGTGATTGACTAAAGTGTCCGATGCGGCACTCTAGTGTGACCCAACGGTGGTACACGCCGGCGTGAACGTGTCAAAATAGTGATAGTGCATAAACATCATAATATTAATATTAATATATAAATATGGTATATTTTTCACCGCACCCCCAATTATATCCACTACATTATTTCTACAGCCAACGATCTTCAATCATTAAAAATAAATATAAATCGCTTTGTAATTATTATTCAATTACATTTTTGTTATCAATAAATGTGAGAGCATAAATAGTGGACAATAACAGTTCCTGTCTGTGGGCTAACACATAAATACCTGTATACCTATGATACCATTGACTTTCTTTCCCACAAAGAAGTATTTAGTTATGCTAAATAACTAGAGAATAACTATGGATAAGTTATGCTCCATAATTACGAATAAATATTACAAATGGAACCCTCTTCCCACTTTGATGAATTCATAAGTTAAAAAGACAAAATCTCGATAACAATCGTATTCAAAAGCAAGCAACCAGTTGATGAAATTAGGTACCTTGAGAAAAATAGTTTTAAGTTACATTGTTATAAGTTGTAGATGATTATAGCAGGTAGATAAGGAGTCGGTAGACTTGGCCATATTGGCAGACCCGGTTCACGAACATCTTGGAGGAATCGATTTCTCGAAACACGCGATGCCGAGGCGCCAAGATAGCGAAAGGGGGCAACTTTCTCACTGTTGTCGTGTCAGCGTTGAGTTAAGTGTTCCAACTCCTATCGGCTTTTGGCTTGATCAACAATACTGGCCAAAGTAGCTGCTATCTTCCTGAATCCTTTTGCAACTACCCAATACATGATAATTTGAGAACTATAGTTATTTAAATATACAACAACTGAGGAATAGGTCACAGGGTATCACCGAGAGGTGAGAAGCAACAAATGGTTCGAGATCTAGTTTTGGAGTTTGAAGTAAGTTAGCTGGACGGTTTGGGCGAGTAGCGGAAATAATGGGCAGTTAGACAAGTTACTGCTCACTCAGCCTTGATAATAAGTTCGTTTCCTCACGGAACGGTTCCATCGTAAACAGCTTCACTCAACATCACGGTTCTCATAGGCGAAAACATAAAAAAAAATATTTTCTTCTTTTAAAATAAATCATTGAAAAGAACTTTTTAATTTTTTTATTTATAGATCTTATTAATAGATTTGAAGAGGTGAGATACAAAACTCGTTCGTTCCACCTGAACACATTTTTCAGGAAACACCAAAAAACTTACCACGTCTTGTAGAGTGGCCAGATAAAGATGATTTTTTTTTGCCTTCGAAAGGTGCAGCTACCCTATGTAAGTGAGCTTGAAATAAAAAAATTCCTGATTTAAAAATAACGAAGTTTGAAATGAGAAAGTTTTGCAGCAAAATGTTTGAAGGAATGACTTTTGCTGCACACCAAATTGGAATGAAAGAGTTTTAATTCACACAGTGTAAGTTGATCATCCAATAAGGATAATAATACGAGGTGAAGAAAACAAAAGCGAAGTTTTTTTAATAAGTATAGCATTTTATTAATAAATTCGGCATCATTTTACAAAATAATATCAGCCACTGACTTAAAACATTTGACTAAAAATTTTTTTTTTTTTTACGAATTTTTCTAAAATATCAGCGTACTGATATAAAACATCTGACTACAAAAAGACTAGATCCTAAGGCCATCGCCTTGTTCAATAATAGCGACTTCATCATCCTGTTGTTCGTTGTTTTCCTAGACTGTGGCAGATATATTGAGAACTCGTGTGTAATAATTCAATGAATCATTGACCCTTCACTCGTCACCAAAACGCTTTTTCAGCAGATCATCAACGTCTTTCAGCTTTTTGGAGCCATTGAAAGATCAATTATAATCAATATAGCTAGGTAAGAAGAATCGAGTATAAACTGAAATAAAACCACGCGAGTTTAAGGAGCTTTCGATATTTTATTTAGAAAGAGTAACAGAAACTGCTCAAGTGAACGAATGGGATGGGTGCAAAGTGAGAAGTAATTATTGGAACGAAAGAGTTTTGCATCAAAACGAGTAACGAACCAGTTTTGAAACACAATGGGCTATGGAACGAATCAGTTCTGCAACAAACCGCTATTTTGTATAGCACAAATACATAAGAAATAATAATTTTTGCTTCAATCTGATCTGATATGTTGAAAGAGCGTTAAAATATCTTTCAGAATCCACTGCCATCTCAATTTTTCAAAAAAATGGAACGAACGAGTTTTGCGACTCACCTTCTCATCTTATTTATCGCGTGTAGATTTGCATCTGCGCAGTTGCGCTTCAAGGAAATATGGTCGCTTTTGTTTTTAACTTCTACTTTCTTGATGCATTTTATAATATTTGAGTTTATTGTTGCTTAAACCGAAAAGTGTCCGGCACGAGCTGTTCGATGACGAGGTTCTTAGAGTATAATGGCATCTTTAAGCAAAAAGGAAATATACTGCCTTCAAGCGTTGAGATTCAGAACCTGTCAGTCAGTAGCGAATGCTGGAAGAGAGTTTCTTAAGCTTTCCTTATTTATGAAACAATACATAGTACGCATCGCAAAACAATAGAAAAAAATCTGGTGCGTGCAACACACAACTTTCACTTACCAACTTACTTAGATTAGATATTGACTTGTTTAGTTAATTGCCATTTCTAAAAGTCACACATTTTTCTACATTCATTTCTTATTTTTGTTTTTAATTGCTCTCTAAAGTACACTACATTTTTTGATTATTAAATAAAAAATTTTAATCTGCGTCTGATTTTATAATTCTCTATGTAGTTGTTGAAAACTTCGTTTAGTTAGCCTGAAACAAATAATTTCCATTAAATGAACAGAACGGCTTTAATTATAAACAATGGCTCGTCATTAGTGGCATACTCCGCAAGCGTGGTTTCAACGTGATTTATGAGTTAAGGGAATATTTTTCTTTTTATCTCCTCTATATGTTTACATGATTTTTTTTCATATTTCATATTTAGCGATTTCTTATTTTTAGGCGTTACAGGGGACAGTTAATTTTTCCGTATAAAAAAAAAAAAAAAAAAAAAAAGGACTTTATAGGAAAACAATAAAGGCAACTTATCCATTTAAACCCAGTTTAGAACATTTTAATAGTGATAAAGATTGCCTGATATTAAAGAAGACCTAATTTTCATTAAAAATTACGAGTTCAAAATCGTTAAAGCTATTTTTGAGAAAATTTAAAAAAACGTAAATGTGGGAAAGAAAGTTAATTAATAAAGTACTCCCCCCCCCCCAGTTGGACCAATTTTGGTGAAATGTTTGCTGTCACGTCGCGGGCATATACATATACCAAATACCAAGTTTGATCAAAATCGTTAAAGCCGTTTTTGAGTAAATAAAAAAAACACGTGACAATTATACAAAATTTATTAAGTAAACATCACGGGCATATACATACAGTTTATAACCAATTTCAGGTTCGCAAGGTTTTTAGTTTTTGAGCTAGTCTCTTCACAGACCATTTCGCGGGACTTGGTTATTTGAACTCAGGGGAACCCAAAACGTGTAGGTATTTCTGCTGAAAACGGGAAGTCGAAATTTTTCACGATCGCAATATTTTCCCTTACTATATATTTCATATATAGGTAAGTGAAAGTAAAAATCAATAGATTTGACGCATCATTTATCAGATTATCCATTAATTACGTATTGGATAAGCCAAATAAATTAATACAGTCTCAGTGTAAATAAGACCATCACAATTCAAATTTAAAGCTTTTAATTATTTTTTCTTTCTCAATTTTACTGTTGGCCCAGAATTAATTGGAGAAGGGTTTTATGTATCCGGCCCTTTTTATGACAGGCCAATTAAAAGTGATTTATTTTTATTCGATTACAATTTACAGCTTTTTCCTTTATGAGAGTGACCTGTGGTCTGCCATAAAAATAAATTAAATTAAAACAGTCATTTTTGTATCCTTTATTATGCCGGTTGTTTATAGCTCATTACAGCAGAGGATATAAAGTTAATTAATCCCATATTTAATTGAGTCGAATAAATGTTTGATGCTAACGTGAAGTGGACCCTAAGGTTAATTGCGGACACGATTGTTTGGAAATTTTCAATATTACCCAGCAATTAAGAAGTACAATTCTAAGTTAAATTAATTTAAATTTATATATATTTAAACTAGCTGGCGCTACAGTCCCTGGGCCTCCCCAATAACTCTTCTCCATTCCTCTCTATCCATCGAATAGGGTAAACTATACAGTTATTGACACCCCAACTTTAACTTAAAGAAATAAGTAAACAAGACCTAATTTTATTTCGAGATATGCATGAATCTAATGGTTGAAGGGTCCTCTAAGTCATCTATAAAGTAAGACTTAAACAAACGAACCATAGAGAAGATTACACAATTAAATTCAAAGGGTGTCAATAACTAGTTTTTGCACTTTTTACAATAAATATTGCCATAGGGTAAAACTATTGAACTTTTGACCCAAAAAAACCTCTTGAGTCTTTGTAAGGATAGATAGGAGGGGAGATCAATTGGATCCCTTAATAAAAAGTATTTTTTTTAAGTTCACCACTGAAATGTAGTCTTCAGGGTGTCAATAACTGTACGGTTTAGGGTGGCAGGATGGCCGAGTGGGCAAACGCGTCAAGAAAATACGCGTTGCCCATGGCAACGTATGATTGAGAATCGAAACATAGCAAGTTCAAAACCCGGAGCCGGGGGAAATTTAATAATACTAGGCCTAAATCCCCCACCCTCTCCCCAGGCCGGGAAATTCCGTATAGCCTAACGGGCGAGGAAGGGGAGGACCAATAAAAAAAAAAGAATAAAAAATAAATAAATAAAAACTGTACGGTATTTGTATTTATGCATAGTGTAACGTTAAACCGATAAGCAAATAAAAGAATCTAGTGTGTGCGCGCAACACACAACTTTCACTTACCAACTTGCTTAGATTAGAAATTGACGTGTTTTGCTAAATATCATTTCCCAAAGTCACACATTTTTCTACATTCATATCTTATTTTTGTCAATCGTTAAAGCCGTTTTTGAGTAAATAAAAAAAACCCGTGAAAATGATACAAAATTTATTAAGTAAAGTCCCCCTCCCGTAGATCAATTTTGATGAAATTTTTACAGTCTTATCTCGGGCATATAAATACATCAAATACCAAGTTTGATCAAAATCGTTAAAACCGTTTTTTAGTAAATAAAAAAAAACACGTGAAAATGATACAAAATTTATTAAGTAAAGTCCCCCTCCCGTAGATCAATTTTGATGAAATTTTTAGTCATATCTCGGGCATATAAATACATCAAATACCAAGTTTGATCAAAATCGTTAAAACCGTTTTTGAGAAAGTCGAAAAAAAGGTAAAAATTGGAAAAAAAGTTATTAAATAAAGTGCCCCCTTCGTTTGACCAATTTTGATGAAATGTTGGATATCATATCTTTGGCATATACATACATCAAATACCCAGTTTGATCAAAATCGTTAAAACCGTTTTTGAGTAAATAAAGAAAACATGTGAAAATGATACAAAATTTATTAAGTAAAGTCCCCCCTCCGGTTGATCAATTTTGATGAAATTTTTACAGTCATATTTCAGGCATATAAATAGATCAAATACTCAGTTTAATCGAAATCGTTAGAGCCGTTTTTGAGAAAATCGAAAAAAATGTAAAAAGTTATTAAATAAAGTACCCCCTCCCTTTGAGCAAATTTGATGAAATTTTCGCTGTCACATCGCGGGCATATAAATAGATCAAATACTCAGTTTAATCAAAATCGTTAGAGCCGTTTTTGAGAAAATCGAAAAAAATGTAAAAAGTTATTAAATAAAGTACCCCCTCCCTTTGAGCAAATTTGATGAAATTTTTGCTGTCACATCGCGGGCTTATACATACTCTAAATACCCAATTCGTCTGTTCACACACAGACACACACACACACAGACCATTTCGCGGGACTTGGTTATTTTGACTCAGGTGACTCCTGTCTGTCTGTTTCTAGCTTGCATGTGAAACTGTTGTAGCCCTGAAGATGCCTGAATAGGCGAAAATTCGGCACGTAATCTGCATGATTAAGTGAATTATTGAAATTATACGAGACTTTGAGGCCTTGCATTCTATATCTATAATCCAATAGTCTCTTCCTAAAAACTTGTTTACTGAATTTCGTCTATTTTAATATTAATATATTCTTTTCTTGTAGGAAAGAATTGTCATTGATTTAAAATACTTTTATTTTTAAGTTAATGATTCTCGAGTCTAATGCCTCTAATACAGATTCGAAACCTGCCTGGGCGGGTGAAAATTTAGTAACAAGATGGCTAAGAGAGGCAAAGTAAAAAAAGTTAGTTATACAAATATTTTCATCTATAGAGTAACGGTTCATTTATAAAGTAAGAAATCTGATTTCACTAAGGAGGAATTAATAATGCTAAAATGAAATGTAATCACGACATCGCAAAACTAAGGAACGTTATAATTAATATTTAATGTGGAATTGAAGGCGAGGTAGTTTAATGGATTCAGTAAGTAGAGTAGCTTAGTGTTTGAGTACGGTGTTTGCATTAGAGCGAAGAAGAGAGAGAGAGAGAGAGAGTGAGAGAGAGCTAGATCTACATACCCAAAGAGAAGGCCTCTCAGGCACAAGTTATAATTGCAAGGCTTGTTCAAGTGTTCCTCGTTAAGTTATAATCATCTGCTCTCAGCAAGGGGGGGGGGGGGTTGAAGGAGGGGGTCTTATTTACTTGAGTACAGTTTTCAGGGTTCTACACAATGAGTACAGGGGGCCATGGCAGATATAAGTACCAACAGCCACTGAGAAAAAATATGTTACTGCTTTATAACTCGGAATTAAAAAATATTAAGAATTAAGGCAATATAATATAAAATAAAAGTTCCTACAGAGCCTCGACCCCAAGTTGAATCACACTAGCGGTGACTATTATAAAATACTAGCTAGGGTGCCCGGCTTCGCTCCGGTAGTTGTATGGTAGTTTGAATAACAGAAAAACTTTAAAATTAAAGGAAATATAGAACAAAATTAGCACTTTCTTGAAACTTTTAACATGGTATCAATATTAAGATTCGATATCTGCAGAGTCCGCCCAAATAAGAAACCCTATATTCTTTAAAGGGGGTTGAAAATGGTGAATGAACAATTAATTTTGCTGCAACTTTGTCGAGTCATGCATCGTTTTTGATGGTTTCTGTGATTCTGAATTCTATAAGCCCATTCCAAGCAGTCAGCAGATAATAAGTTATTAGATTATGGTTGAAAAATCTATTAGTTAAAAAACTATATTTCGATTACAACTTAAGCAGCGACTACTGTGATGGTCCTATTAGATCCAGAAGTTTAGAAACTACCGAAGATTCATAGAAACTTTTTTTAAGACCTTTCTTCCAGTTCAATCTCCCTTAAGATACCCCACCCCCGTAATTTGGCCGGACACTGCACCTACTATTACAAAGTGAAAACCAAAATATCATGAGGACACAATTTTTTCATCATATTTCTTTTTATCCTGAACTATGAGGGGTGATAAAATCTTATTGAAAAAATGCTGTAATTGGAGTTAGTCACTTTGTCAACTAGAATGCTCATCATACATAGTAATAAAACCATTTTTCGTTATTACATACAATAAGAACACTTCAAAAATTTTATTTTCGATTTATAATCAGTCAATTCAGCTCACCTTTTTTGTTTTATGTCTGCTTATATTCGCTCACTGTACTACTCAAAAATGTTCACTCATATTGCATTAAATTTACTTAAGTAGGTATATATTATATATTGATTAAATATAATGTGTTAATCAATTAACCTTCTTATGAGAAAATTAATTTTGTAAGGTATCCAGTCGGTTTTCTAATTGATATGTAAAATCATTATTTTATTTTGAAAGAAAAGACAAAACTAATTATTTTCGCTTGATTTAAAAAGAACAGCTGAACAAATACATAAGCTTTACAAATTGAACGGAATGAATGAACAATAAACATCGAGTGAAACGCACCCTAGCGCTTCCTGGTAGCCTGGAGCTCGAACTAAATTTTTCATTCATAAACTCGTATCTCAATCTCAGAGATGCTAATTAAATGGTGCGAGAGGCTTAAAATTCCAGTCCTTTTCTCTTCAATTTTACACCCTTCAGAGAAAAACGGAAACCTTCTTCTCCGTTAGGGGTTTTATAGCAACACGCTGACATAACTTTATTAAACATACGTTGAGTGGTTTTTGAGCCTTATCGGCACGCACATTGTACACTTTGCTTTATAATATATATTGATTATATACATCGATACGAAGGAAATGAAAAAAAATCGAAACTTTCATAATTACAGTTTATATAATAAGTATAATAATAAGGTATTACAGATACCTTTTTCGCCTTTTAGAACATTATTATTCAGAGGAGGCAAAATTTCAAATGATTTACAACTCTGAAATATCTCAACACATAATATAACAAACTCTGGACCTAAACAAATTTGAATAGAATAGAATAAGGCTTAACGGACCCGAAGGTCCGACGCCGACACCACCAATCACTGCCTGCACACCTCATCCACCTCTCCCCGTCCAATCCCAAATTAACAAGATCTGCTTTCACCGAATCATCCCGCCTTCGCCTAGGCCTACCCCTCGGCCGTTTTCCAGTCGGCAAAGAGTTTATCAATCTTTTAGGAACTTGTTCGCTACTAAGACTCGCAATTTCGCATGCCCACTTTAACCGACGCGCAGCTATAGACTCGATTACATTTACCGGGTAAAGTTCACGCAATTCCGCATTGTGTAGCCGTTTAAATTCTCCTGCTGACTCATCCTTCTTCGGCCCGAATATTCTACGCAGTACTTTATTTTCGAAGACCTTAAGGCGTTTCTGAACCCTTACTGTAAGCGGCCTTGTTTCACATCCGTAAAGAACCGGCGGAAGATTTATAGTTTTGTAAATCCTCATTTTTAAATTTCGGGGTAGAAGGCGCGAACTAAGTTATTTTGCTACCGAAAAATAACAAGCATTTCCCGCCTTTAGCCTAGCCTTGATTTCCTCTTCGATTTCGTTTTATCTAGTTACAGTAGATCCTAAATATCTAAATTTTTCGACGGCTTCAAATATTTCTTCTACTTTAATGTCGCCAAAATTGTCGCCGTTTCTACAGCTAACAATATTTTTGTTTTTTCCGTATTTATTTCTAGCCCTACTTCTTTACCGGCTTTCAACAATGCTTTTGTATTTAGTTCTATCGTTTCCACGTAATCGCCAAGCAAAATCAAATCATCAGCATATTTCAAATCATCACCTCCCTAATGACATATTCTAGAGATAAATTCAATAAAACAGGAAATAGCAAATCCCCCTGTTTCAAACCAGAGTGAACTTCGAACTTTTCAGAAAAACAACTACCGATTCTTATTTTATTAAAAGTTTCGGTCATAAACAAAAATAATAATATTCCTAGCGAACTAATCAAAGCAAAGGGGGAATCTTTGATTTCAAAAATACATCAGGAAGCTGGGATTTCAAAAATACATCTTCTGATTAAAAAGATCTAGGAGTATGAGAAAATAACCAAAGAATGGAAAGAGTCAATACTTATTCCGATTCACAAGAAGGGGTCGCGGACAGATACTAATAACTATCGTGGGATCACACTACTTCCGGTCTGCTATAAAATATTTACGTCAATCCTGACAAGTCGAATATTCGAATACGCCGAGGAAATTATCGGAGAATATCAATGTGGTTTCAGATGGAACCGCTCAACCGTAGACCAAATATTCTCCCTCCGTCAAATCTTAGAGAAAAAATTAGAATTCAAACGTATTGTTCATCAACTGTATGTCGACTTCAAAAAGGCTTATGATTCAATAGACCGCAACAAACTGTGTAACGTTCTGACTGAACTAGGAATACCAAATAAGTTAGTAAACAAATTTGAAGCTTACAAGAAGTTAGTTTTTAAATATTGGGAAGCTTGTTAAAGTAGGAAGCAGATAAAAATTAAAAATTGACCTCAATTTCGAATTTGAAATTAATTTGTCTATTTAAAAAAATAAAATAAATGATATGATCCTCCAAAATCGACGGAAATTTAGCATTGGTAATCTATAAGTTCCGTTTACAAAGAATGAAGCAACTTAAGAATAATCAAATTAGAAAAAGGAAAAAATATGAAAATGCAAAAGAAAGAATAAAAAAAATAATAATAATCTATTAGGGGAAAAATAGAAAAGAACGGTCCCGTAATAAGCTTTTTACAGATGTCTATATCCTAATCCAGTAGGAATACCAAATAAGTTAATAAATGCAGTAAAAACGTGTGTCACCGAAACATTTTCATACGCTTTTTTTTTTTTTTTTTTTTTTTTTTTTTTTTTTTTTTTTTTTTTTTTTTTTTTTTTTTTTTTTTTTTTTTTTTTAAATTGACACAAAAAGAATTGTACATACGAATCAAGACGAATTCCCGGCTATCGAGTACCATAAGTAAGTGGATCGAACTGCACTCTCGGCCTAGATACACTAATTTATGAAATAGAGACGAAGGTACTTCCCTCCTGAATTAAAAGATGTCGATATTGTAGAAAAAAAAAATTATAGGTGTTCCTTTCCAATGGCACTTACTTCTTTTTTTTCCAATTTATCTTTTCCTATCCGAAAACGTAAGGCATATATCGACGTTTATTTTACTTTTTTACTTTCAATCACCTATATATGAAATAAACAGAAAGGGAAAGGAGGGGGTACTACCTTGTTTTATAAATTTAATTTTGATTTTGCTCATATGGAGAATTGAACTGACTCTAATATGAAATATGAAAAAATCGAGTAAACAAATACAGGAAAAAAACAGAAAAATATTCCAACAACTCATAAAACAAGTTGAGCCCATGCATGCGCAGTACGCCTTCTATGACAGACAATTATCTATAAACATGGGCGTTTTCATGACTTTGTACATGGGAAAGAGTTGTCAAAGTTTTTCGGAACATAATGGAAATTGTTTCCATGGTAACTTACAAAAAAGTGACAACAAAAAAAATGAGTAAATAAATGTGGAACAAATTATAAGGTTGAGGAATGGCGTTTACATATTTATCAAAACTCGTAGATTTCTAATCTAAGTAAGTTTGTAATTGAAAGTTGTGTGTTGCTAGCATCGCACTAGATTTTTTTATTTTTCAAACGATACATGATTAGGATTACCAAGGCCAACTAGTTTATGTAACTGCAGTTGAAATTCAATTCCGGAGAATTGAGATACTTGTATTACGGTTGTAAAACAAAAACTTAATGCATTGGTGTGCATTTCAACAATAATATATAAGCCGTATTATTCTCGTGATTACTCCTCCGAATATTCAAGATGAGAATCCTTGAATGCTGCGAGCTTTCGATCTGATGAGTACTCTAAGAAATAAGCAGCTCGAAAGATTTCGCCACAACACTCGGATGGTTCGAGGCATTGGAGATCACCAACTGTAAAGAACATTTCGGATTCCTAAGCAACCCCTACATCAACAGATTGGGGTTGGAACATTCAGGACGAATGAGAAAGGAAAGAGGATAAGCAGTGAATTCAATAGTGAGCAATGCTCAATAACAATTGAATCAGTCATAAAAAGTACCTAAATGTCAGAGCCAATCATGAAAAAGTAGTCATAACTTTAAGTTTATTTTTACTATCAAATGCCTATATATGAAATATATAGTAAGGGAAAGTATTGCGATCGTGAAAAATTTCCACATCCGGTTTTCAACGGAAATAAACGTTTTGGAGTCCCCTGAGTCCAAATAACCAAGTCCCGCGAAAAGGTCTGTGTGTGTGTGTGAACAGACTAGCTCAAAAACCATAAACTGTGCGAACCTGAAATTAGGTATTTAGCGTATGTATATGCCCGCGATGTGACAGCGAAAATTTCATGAAAATTGGTCAAACTATTTAATAACGTTTCTTCGTTCTCTAACGTTTCTTGTCGTAAAAAATTATAATAATAATAATACTAGGTTATATAAAACACCATTCATCAGGAATATAAATACGAATACCTTTTGCTAGAAATATACACCTTTACAATTCAGTTACATCAATAACTGGAAACTCGAGAATTTTGTAGTTACAACAGTTTACCACTCAGGTACAGATTTATACTTTCAGTTATTTTTCATTTATTATTTATTCAGTTATTTATTAGACAATATACGTAAGCTTGTAAGTGTTTTCTAAAGTAATTTCCAAAATATACGGTTTGTAACAATCGTCCGTATTTCATAATCAGGAGAAACCCTACATATCCAAAAACATTTATTTTTCAGATATATCGAATGAACATTGATTTATCAAGCCATACCTAATGTATATAATTTAAATACAATGGAAAAGTAGAAACTTTTATTCACTTTTCCAATAATTTGAATTTGTGGCTATGTCAGATTTCTCAAACGATCGATTCAATTTCAGAAAGTTCAAATATTTTTCATCATCTAAAACAATTGTAGGCCTTTTTCTAATTTGAAAGTGATTCTTATCAGCACAATAATGATGATTTTATCATTATTATCTACTTTTTATATATCCCGGTTTCACCCGGGGGATTGCATTTTCCTAAAGGACTCACCTTTCAGCTTTAAAACGGAGGAACGGCATTACCGGGCCTTGTTGACCTCTTAAAAGTCTGTATTAAAAGTCTATGTTTTGACTCAAAACGGTAGATTTCGTAAAAACCATTGTAAAGCAAGATCATAACGGTTTTTATAACAATAAAGAATATATCCAGAGATCGGCTGAAGTTATGCAATTGTAATATGGACAGGTGTTCGCACCTGGTATGAAAGAATCACTGAGCGAAATTTGGAAAATTTAGGACAAGCGGTATAGATTTCTGTACAGAAATCACAAACAAACAGAATTTCATCTTCATCATTCAGATTATTACTATCTAATACATGAAATATAATCCTAAAATTAAAATTAACCGTGGAGTGTACTGTGTTGGGTTAAAATTTGTGGAGGCACAAAAAAAAGATTAATTTTAATATATTAACAAATAAATTCTAAATAAATAGAAAACAAGTGATTCCTTGGAGATAGTGTTGATTACATAAGTGGGGATGATGATAGGCTAGTTTTTAATTTAGAATCTGTTATCGATATGGCATAGGTCAGTAAAGGTTTTCCCTACTGCTTGTGGATACTCAACTTCGAGATCAAATTTTTACTTTCACTTACCTATATATGAAATATATAGTAAGTGGAAGTATTGCGATCGTGAAAATTTTCGACTTCCGGTTTTCAACGGAAATACACGTTTTGGGGTCCCCTGAGTCTAAATAACCAAGTCCCGCGAAATGGTCTGTGTGTGTGTGTGTGTGTGTGTGTGTGTCTGTGTGTGTGTGTGTGTGTGTGTGTGTGTGTGTGTGTGTGTGTGTGTGTGTGTGTGTGTGTGTGTGTGTGTGTGTGTGTGTGTGTGTGTGTGTGTGTGTGTGTGTGTGTGTGTGTGAACAGACTAGCTCAAAAACTATAAACCGTGCGAACCTGAAATTTGGTATTTAGAGTATGTATAAGCCCGCGATGTGACAGCGAAAATTTCATCAAATTTGCTCAAAGGGAGGGGGTACTTTATTTAATAACTTTTTAAGTTTTTTTCGATTTTCTCAAAAACGGCTCTAACGATTTTGATTAAACTGAGTATTTGATCTATTTATATGCCTGAAATATGACTGTAAAAATTTCATCAAAATTGATCAACCGGAAGGGGGACTTTACTTTATAAATTTTGTATCATTTTCACATGTTTTTTTTATTTACTCAAAAACGGTTTTAACGATTTTGATCAAACTTGGTATTTGATGTATTTATATGCCAAAGATGTGATAATCAACATTTCATCACAATTGATCAACCGGAGGGGGGACTTTACTTAATAAATTTTGTATCATTTTCACGTGTTTTTTTTTATTTACTCAAAAACGGTTTTAACGATTTTGATCAAACTTGGTATTTGATGTATTTATATGCCCGAGATATGTCTGTAAAAATTTCATCAAAATTGATCTACGGGAGGGGGGACTTTACTTAATAAATTTTGTATCATTTTCACGGAGTTTTTTTATTTACTAAAAAACGGCTTTAACGATTAACAAAAAGAAGATATGAATGTAGAAAAATGTGTGACTTTGGGAATGCTATTTAGCAAAACACGTCAATTTCTAATCTAAGTAAGTTGGTAAGTGAAAGTTGTGTGTTGCGCGCACGCACCAGATTTTTTTAGAAATATATTTAAGTTCAAAACATTATTTCCCAATTTGCAGTGAAGTTTTCTTTCGATTTTACAATTTTGAAGGTAACGGGTGTTACATGGAAAATCCCCCAAAATGTGAACAGTGGCTAGCTGTACTTTGCAGATTGTGCATTTAAGTGGAACTTCTTTCTCTAAGAGGTATCGATATAACGGCATCACGATAAGACATATTTCAATATTAATATTAATATTAATATCCCCTCCTTAATATTAATATTAATATTAATATCCCTCCATCCCTCCATAAAAAAAAATCTGTTTTAGAAATAATTAATATTTCTACATTACACATGTATGTAGGATGAAGGGCAAAATATTAACTATTCGAGATTATTTCGTTAAATCACAGCATTCATAATGAATATTATATACATGGCAAATTAAATACTAACAATACATAGTTGATTACATTAATATTGTAATGTGAAACGTAAAACATGTGATCGAGAAGAGTTTTTGTTAGAACAGTTACTAACTGTTCTACCACCTGTTCGTGACTGTTTGAGTATCTTCTCCGCTTGTCGGGAACATTCTACATTGTTCTAATTCAGACTAAATATAAGGAAAGATGGTCTAGAGAGTTAATCTTGCTCTGAAGATCGAGTCATATGGTTACTTTTGTGCCACTGTGTCGTTACTAGTTGATACTGTTAGTTATTTGTTTTTAGGTTTGTCTGACATTGAGAATTATTATTTTCGGTTAATAAAGATTATTTAAATTCACATTGGTATTACAATATATAGATTAAAAAGGTAAACACCTCAAGACTCACCTTGAACCCTTTGTACCATTCCTTGATGGTGGCTTCGTCGTAGCGGGTGCGGGTTTTCAGGAAGTCCATGTCCTCTTTGGACAGTTTGTCTTTACTCCCAAAACACCCCATCCCTCCAACTGAAAAAAGAAAAAAGGATTTATTAAGTTAAATAATTAATATAGATATTCAAAGTTATCTACAATACAACATAGACGTAATGGATTACTTAAAATTGTTTTGTTAATGACAATATTTCTTTAATTTTGTTGTTCATTAATTATTCACACCTGTTAACGATATGCTGGCAATCGAAAAACCTTCCTGACTTGATTCGAATACCATGAATGAATTTCTGATTATTAAAGAATGCACTAATCTGATGTTAGTAGTTCCAAAAGTCCTTTTTTTTTTTTTTTTTTTTTTTCAAAAGTTCGTAAAAATATTCACAAAATTTTAATTCCGTAACATAATTTGTTATGGAAAGTATTGATGCCAAGTGCTGTGCAAAATATTTCAGAAACTGATTCAAATACGTCAATCACTGGCATCACCCCCAATATTTTGGCTTGAGGGGACTGCCTCCCCCCCCTAATATAAAATAAAAATACGAATTTATCCGAGTTTAACCAATCAAATTTAATGAAAAATAAAAATAATATATTATATAATTGCAGCATACTCTGCTGATTAATTATACCCAATTTCTCCATCTGATACTTTATTTTCACTAATTGGCGCCGTGTAGCTTCGTTAAAAGTATCGTCAGACGTATTGGATATTTGATGAATTATTAAATTTATATTCCAGCTTGAAATGTATTTTTTTTAAAGAATTATTTAAAAAATTTGTTCGGAATTCGTCTCCATTTCATTTTTAAACCAAACAGCTTCATCCTACTGGATTCATTGCTTCCACCAACTCGATGAAATTAATAGAAGTTGATGGAATGAAATTCGGATAAAATTCAATTAAGATATTTCGGCCCACATCCTTCAACATGAAGCTTTAACAATTCCCTATTTTAATGTATAACTGAGGTATAAATTGACAAGTTTTAAGGGAATATAAATACCTTTAAAATACAGCGTTGGAGGATGAATTTAAATGCCCCTACAGTTGTTTTTAGGGGTTATTATTTCAAATTTTAGCTCTTCGATTTTCTACCATAAATAATTTACCATTAATTATCAATTAATTCTACCATGGTCCAACTTAAATGACCCTCGGAGTGTGGATGTAATTCACCATTAAATATCTAACGGAATGAGATATCTAATGTAGTCCTACATATGTAGTATGAGTGGTTGGTTTAAAAAATCCTATTGAACTAGATAAAATCGGACTATTTCATCGGAGCTGTAATCTTTTCGATTACTTCCTTGCACCATGGTAGTTAATGGATAATTCAGATTTATTAAATAAGTAAATGGGTTCAATGGGATCCGATCAAGAAAAAGTACTTTTTTAAAGCAAACAAAGGAATAATAGGATGGTGAAATGGGTTAATAAAGAATAACTTTATCGGTAGGCAATGATTGCAATCATGGTAAAACAATACCTAACTTTTCTGAACGTAAAATATTCACCATTATTTGTATTATAGGAAACATCTGATTTACATATAATTAGCAGATAAAGATCTTGGAATTGCTTTCAATAATGGAGTTAGTATTATTTTGAAGACCCTTGATATCCAAAAGTTTAATATTATATCACCAGTGAATAAGATTCTAAGCCGAATTTACCCCAAAAAGGGTTATGTGCTAAAATATGAGGAAGCATGGAGGCATAAGACGCTTAGGTGTAATTAAGTCAGGCGTACATTCAAAATGAAATTATTATAATCTGCGTTAAACGTGTTTTAATCGGTCAGTGAACGATTCTTAAACTACAATATTTTATTCCTGATAAGATCTATTCAATTATTTTAATCCTACTAGATTCATTGCTTCCACCGACTCGATGAAATTAATAAAAGTTGATGGAAAGCAATTAAATTAGTAGTATCAGGATCATAAAGTGAATCTGGATAAAATTCAATTAAGATATTTCGGCCTACAGCCTTCAACATGAAGCCTTAGCAACTACCTATATTATAACTGAAACATAAATTTACAACTTTTAAGAAACTTTAAATAACTACATCATACATGAATAATATGTCCCAACAGTTGTTTTTAGGTATTCTTATATTAACTTTTAGCCTCTCGAATTTTTACCTACACTACATAATTAACCAATAATTTGTTGCTAGTGACGCCCATGACAGTAGAAATTCGGAGTTTAGCCTTAAAGGCGTAGGGGAAAGAAATTAATTCTATTATCTCTTTCTATCACTAGAAAAAAAAAATCTGGTGCGTGCGCGCAACACACAACTTTCACTTACCAACTTACTTAGATTAGAAATTGACGTATTTTGCTAAATATCATTTCCCAAAGTCACACATTTTTCTACATTCATATCTTATTTTTGTTAATCGTTAAAGCCGTTTTTGAGTAAATAAAAAAACCCCGTGAAAATGATACAAAATTTATTAAGTAAAGTCCCCCCTCCCGTAGATCAATTTTGATGAAATTTTTACAGTCATGTCTCGGGCATATAAATACATCAAATACCAAGTTTGATCAAAATCGTTAAAACCGTTTTCGAGTAAATAAAAAAAACACGTGAAAATGATACAAAATTTATTAAGTAAAGTCCCCCCTCCGGTTGATCAATTGTGATGAAATTTTGGTTATCACATCTTTGGCATATAAATACATCAAATACCAAGTTTGATCAAAATCGTTAAAACCGTTTTGGAGTAAATAAAAAAAACATGTGAAAATGATACAAAATTTATTAAGTAAATTCCCCCCTCCGGTTGATCAATTTTGATGAAATTTTGACAGTCATATTTCAGGCATATAAATAGATCAAATACTCAGTTTAATCAAAATCGTTAGAGCCGTTTTTGAGAAAATCGAAAAAAACTTAAAAAGTTATTAAATAAAGTACCCCCTCCCTTTGAGCAACTTTGATGAAATTTTCGCTGTCATATCGCGGGCTTATACATACTCTAAATACCCAATTTCAGGTTCGCACGGTTTATAGTTTTTGAGCTAGTCTGTTCACACACAGACCATTTCGCGGGACTTGGTTATTTTGACTCAGGGGACCCCAAAACGTGTATTTCCGTTGAAAACCGGAAGTCGAAAATTTTCACGATCGCAATACTTCCACTTACTATATATTTCATTTAAAGGTAAGTGAAAGTAATAAATGAATAACTTAAACTGATTAAAGACAGGAGTGATTTAATTCTTATACATCAGGTTATGTACGACCACACCGGGGAATGCTCTCGATCACTGTAAGTTATGATGATGTACAAAATACCTGGCGGTTGAGCGTGATCATTGTCCTTCACACCTTTGATCAAGAAACGAAATTTTATAACACAACACTATAATAGGGACCCATCATGGGAAATTGTGGTATAGTAAAAATATATATATATAAAGGATGGAACTAGTTATCTCTTACGGCACAAGATAAAAATGATATAAGTTAAGAATATTGAAAGTTAGACAGGCTACCATAACTTTTTCACAATGAATATTCAAATGAATAAATAAAGAAGAATTTTCAAACAAGAGGTATTTAAAATTTAAATAAAATAATAATTTAAAAAGAATATTAAATGTTAAAAAGGTTACACATAATTAAAGAAGATTAATTTTTTAAAAGTAAAAGGTTGCTGAAATTTAACACTCCGACTTCAACTTGCTCGCTCATAACTTTAATTAAGAGGAGTTAATTTATAATTGAGTGAAGTCAGGGAATTCGGGAATTGCGAGGAGAAAAGAGTAATTCTATTTAAATGACAATTTTCTCGTTCGCTTGAGGCCATTGTTCAACTCGACAGAAACACGATGAGTATTCGCCGCAGCCTTCTTTGATCTCTAAATAGGATTCTAGAAGGAAGAGGAGTTGTCTTCTCATTATTCTATGTAACTTGGGAGTTGGGAAAGTTATTTATAAAAGTATAAATTGGGAAATAAATGAATGATTCACTTGTTAAGATATTCAGAGAACTAAAAACCAAAGATATGTTTAACACTAAACTTACCGACATATCATATATACTTTTGAAATAAACATTATAGTATTTTCCAGTTGATTGTAATTGTAACAGCTCCTACTTCTAATAGAAACCTGCCTTTGTCCAGTGTTGCCACAAATTATATAAATGTACCTATACCTGGCTACACTGCGGGTAACCAGACATATAAACTCTCTCAGAGCTAAAGTTGATTACGTGTGTGGGATACTGCGACTTGCTAAAAAACTGCATAAAGACTTATATTATATTTTCAAGTGTTTATTTATTTTTTTCAACAGAAGTTTCTTTATTTTCATTATTCGTCTTGTTATTTTTATCTGAATACAGTGTTTTTTTTTATGTTATCAAACGTTTTCATTATTTTTATCCCGTACTGTTACCTATAGAACTAACCACGTCGCAAATATTTATAATGCCGCGTAGAGAGCCAGTAATCTAATTTGAATGATCGCCATTTTGCCTCACCTCGTGAGTTACCAGCAGTCGCTCTGTACCCATCATAAAACAAACTGTACGCACATGGCGTTTTCCTAGACCACATTCGGATGACATTTTCTTGGAAAATTACTGTTATTGGGTTAAGTTTCAGATTTCAACGCAGATAACTTCATATATATTCTAACTGTCAAAAGGCCACTTAGGGTAGACAACGGCAGAGTACATATTATTATCAGGAAAAACGAAAGAAGAAATATATATTGAAAAATTAAACAGCTATATATTATAGAAAAAGTCGTGCAGTAAGTTCAAGAAAAATAAAGACCTGGAATTTAACAATTTAAAGTCTCAAAAGCGGTCATTTGACCGCTCTGGTAGGTTTTGTGTTAATATGGTAAAGCACAATGATGTTTTCTAATGTACTCTTAAGATCAGTTTTATATAAGCCTAGATAGTTTAAATGACTGTGCAGAGGTCTATAAAAACCTATTTATAAGTATTCAAGATGGGTTAATAAATTCTTATATAGATTCCGAAAAAAATTATCAAGTATTGCCCAGGATATAAGTCCGAATGCCAGAACTATCTGATAGCTCAGATTATTTCAAAAAATATGATGTTTAATTAATGTTTAAGCTGAGAGGGTAGTTTTTATGTCTGAACTTGATATTAGGAAATAATTTGGTGTTAATGCACCAAACACGAAAATGACGGTGAAATATAGAATTTGATTAGGCTAAAACTGAAAACATGCGTTAACAGATGGCCATTTGTGCTATATATGATTTTCTATTAGTATAATTATTTTTATTTTATCTTGTTCTGACTGTATATAATAATTTTCATATATTTTACTTTTGATTCTAGGTTTGAAGTGTAATGTAAAATGTAATTGTCCATAATGTGTAAATAAGTAGAAATTTACTAAAGGAGTGGTGAAGATTTAAATGTATTTATTTTGTAAACAGGCCACGTCTCTCCTCACTAATGGCTTAATGCCAAGAGTACATGTCTAAGCAGTTTTTGTTTTCAAATAAAGACATGTTATTATTAAAATCGAGTTTAAAGGATAAAATTTACATAAATATATATATATATATATATATATATAGATTTTTTAGAGGATACTTACCTCGCAAAAATTGTTTTATAGATAATTGAGGCGTATAAAAGGAAAAGGCTGTGAGTGCTAAACTTTTTAATTGTGCGATTGAAATTGAAAACTGTGCGATCAAATTTGGTTCTAGGAATAAGAATAAATATTATGGACCTGCCCAATCATGAGAAGAATGGGTTTCTGTTAAATGCATTCAATATTATATCCAATTCTATACATGTTGGCTAATTAACTTATTTTTTCCTTCAAGCATAGGTATCGAAAAGTATACTTTATGTCCGATAACATCGAGTATCCAAAGAAGCGGTACCATAAGGTCCATAGCTAGGTGGCAATTATAAAGTTTCCAACAGTAAAAGTGTGAGACAAACAGCATTGATAATATCTGTTGGCGTCTCTATGTACAAAATATCTTTTTCCAATTTGCCAATTAATTTTTGTTGTTTTCAATTTTTGGCACGCACTTACATCATTAATTTATTTTCTGAAGAATTTCAGTGAGGATGATTTAGCCATACCAGACGAACAAACATGGTTTCAATCATAATTTAGCACATAATACACATTGCCACAGATATGATATCTAAATATTATTTTTTGAATAAGTATCTTAAGTCAGGAGCTGCCGGAAGCTTTTAGACCTCGACGGCACTGAAAAGCACTACATTGTTTTACTATACTTCATATCAAATCGAATTTTCGTAGTAAATTTCCAAGATGAACCTTCCCGTACTGTTCCACTAACCAGTGGTATGCGACATGGAGCGATTTTAGCTAAGATTTCTACTTACTATTTAAGCTTCCCGAGATTCATAGAATAGAATAGAAAAAAATCTTAACGAACCCGAAGGCCCGATGCCGACACCAGCAATTGGTCCCTACATACCTCCATCCACCTCACATCGTCCTATCCCAACTCCACAAGATAAGCCTTCACCGAATCCTCCCATCTTCGCATTGGCCTAACCTTCGGTCGTTTTCTAGTCGGCAGAGCGTTTATCATTCAAAGGTATTCATTTGCAAATAAGACTCGCAATTTCGCACGCCCACTTCAACCAACCCACAACGATAACTTCAATTACATTTACCGGGTAAAGTTCACGCATTTCTGCATTGTGTAGCGTCTAAACTCTCCTGTTGCATCATCCTTCTTTGGCCCAAATATTCTACGCAGTACTTTATTTTCGAAAACCTGAGAAAAGGCGTTTCTCACCCCTTACAATTAGTCAATTTTTTAAATTATTTTAATTATTCTAATCTTAATTTGTGGCTGGCCGCCATTTTTAAATTATTTTTAAATAATTTATTTTTGGAAGAGAAAAGATTTGGCTCCGCCGGGAGTCGAACCCGGGTCTCCTGCGTTACATGCGAGGATGCTAACCTTCTCTTTCTCTTTTTCTCTTCAAAAAATAAATTATTTAAAAATAATTTAAAAATGGTGGTCAGCCACAAATTAAGATTAGAATAATTAAAATAATTTAAAAAATTGACTTAAGTCAATAAAATACCATAAATTGGACAAAATTTGTCCACCTCCCGCTACTACTCGCAAAACTTGTGAGATAGGGGTGAGTAGGTATCAGTGAAGAGGAAGGATTTGCTCTGCCTTGAGCCGAGCTCTGTGGTGTAGCGGTTAGCATCCTCGCATGTAACGCAGGAGACCCGGGTTCGCCTCCCGGCGGAGCCAAATCTTTTCTCTTCAAAAAATAAATTATTTAAAAATAATTTAAAAATGGTGGTCAGCCACAAATTAAGATTAGATTAATTAAAATAATTTAAAAAATTGACTTAAGTCAATAAAATACCATAAATTGGACAAAATTTGTCCACCTCCCGCTACTACTCGCAAAACTTGTGAGATAGGGGTGAGTAGGTATCAGTGAAGAGGAAGGATTTGCTCTGCCTTGAGCCGAGCTCTGTGGTGTAGCGGTTAGCATCCTCGCATGTAACGCAGGAGACCCGGGTTCGACTCCCGGCGGAGCCAAACCTTTTCTCTTCAAAAAATAAATTATTTAAAAATAATTTAAAAATGGTGGTCAGCCACAAATTAAGATTAGATTAATTAAAATAATTTAAAAAATTGACTTAAGTCAATAAAATACCATAAATTGGACAACATTTGTCCACCTCCCGCTACTACTCGCAAAACTTGTGAGATAGGGGTGAGTAGGTATCAGTGAGGAAGAAAGATTTGCTCTGCCTTGAGCCGAGCTCTGTGGTGTAGCGGTTAGCATCCTCGCATGTAACGCAGGAGACCCGGGTTCGACTCCCGGCGGAGCCAAATCTTTTCTCTTCAAAAAATAAATTATTTCAAAATTTATCAAATTATCAGAAAATTTCTGAACTGTTGTAGAGACGAAAAATGAACTGTCTACGAAATATAAAGTGTCTTTCCTGATATTTTGAACAATTATTTGGACTATAATTGGCTGGGTAGTCGTGCTATTTTGCCAGCAAAAAATGTTGATTTCGATGAAATAAACTTCCAAAATCAATTGACAATGTTCTAAATGTAAACGAAGCCGTAAATTTCCCATCTGAATTTTTTAATACCCAGGATTTTAATACCCCAAACAATCTCCAGTTGAAGATTGGCTCACCGATCATTCTTCTTCGTAACTTAAATCCACCTCAATTGTGCAACGGTACACCTTTGGTCATTAAAAGGATCACAGAAAATGTTATTGAACCAAAAATGTTGCCTGGAAGGTTTACAGGAGATATCGCCCTGTTGCCACCTATTCCCCTGGAACCGTCAGGATTTTCAATAAAATTTATTTTCAATAAATTATTATTTTCAATTCAATATTAATTTCAATAAAAGGCTTCAATATCCTATTCGTTTGGCTTTTGCCATGACCATAAACAAATCCCAAGGGCAAACAATGCCCACTTGGACTTTGAAAATCCGTGTTTTTCACATGGGCAATGGCATAACTCACGTGGGAAATGGGCATCGCCTGCTCACGTGTGTGGACACCATCAAATCTTTGGTTTGTGTTAAAAAAACAAAACAGGTTAACCCAAAACATTTAGAACAAATTAGTACTTGAATAAATAAAAAATCTTAATTGTATTATGTAAAAACCTCTTTAAGAAGAGATTTCTTATCACTCAAATATATTGCTAAATTAAAAGCTTCAACACACTACCCTCCTACCGAACGGGGGTCCGGAAGTCGAGGTCTCAAAGAAATTGAGAAAAACGCCTATCAAAAGGACATATATGACGCGTTAACCAAGATTGGCACGACCCTGAGCAAAATTAAACCCGTTGTTAAACTAACAATACCAAGTCGAAGTAGTGTTAGGCCAATAATCAATAGATCAATAGCTGAGGTTACCCAAAACTTACTTCAGTCATCCTTTTTTAATCAGTGGAAAAATACAGCCACTTCGAGTTAGTTTATACCGATCCATCAAAAAAGGGCGAGAGTGTTGGCAGCCCTGTGAGTCGTAAACACAATCAGCTCCTTTTTAATCAAACTACATTGAAATATGAGATGTAAAAACTTAAATAAAACTTTAACTTTCCTATATTCTTTACCAAAATACTTTTAAATGGTGTAATGCTCTATTCTCAATCACGTTGGATTTTGATTAGCTGAAAGGTTTTCATCTTTATCAATGAATATTGGTATTACTGTATTTGTTTAAAAATATTAGGATATAACTACTGAGCCACAGCAACGCGTGGCCGGGTCTGCTAGTTATCATATAAATAATAAAGCTGAAGCGTGGTTCGTTGAAAAATATTTCACATATAACATAGAAATATTATGTCGGATACGATGAAGCGCAATTAGTAGATATGCATTATACAAAAGCAATTAACTGCATTATATCGAGTTCTAAGCTTAACAACGATAATGAGGGGAAACACGCCAACTGTAATTGCATGAGGGATTCTGATTAATTCTCTTTAGTAACTTTTTTTTCTGCTTTGGTTGGAATATTCTTTATTGAAGTTACAGCTATGGTTGCGAGCAGAGAATAATGAGACTATTAAAATTATTTTTGATTTAGAAATGAGTAATTTAATTTTAAACAGACAAAACCACATCAATTGTACAGTTTATCTGCGTGTGATGGCTATATTGAATACGTTTAAACAAACGGGTATTCACATCATAACATATCACTGAGACAACTGAAATGCATTTTAAATTATTGCAAAAAAAAAATATATAGTATTCGCCTTCAATTTTTCATTCAATTATTATAATCAAAACGAAATTCACGAGTTGTAATTGAGGTAAGGCTTTACCATGCAAGTAGTTTCCTCTCTGAAGCCTTCGATAATACCCAGGTCTCAGAACTGTATGTTATAACAGGTCTTATGACCTTATCATAAAGCCTAATCATGGTCATATAAATAATTTAGACAGATTAATTAAATTTGAAAACTGAAAATCTGAATGGAAAATATATACTTGCACAAGGATATGTCAGAACTTGCTATATTTTTTTTATAACCAGAAAACCAATATTCATAATAAATTATTTATACATGTATATAAAACAAAAGGAAGCAATAGAAAGAATTATGTATGGACAATAGACCAAGGCAATTAGCAAAGACAATTAGAGTCTAATGACCCACTAAGGGATAAGAAAATATGTTGAGATTGCTAATTCTACTCCCCCCCCCCTCCTACTCCCTTCTATTTAATATAGTTAGTTAATTGACAGAGGCAGTGTTAATTCCAATTAGCAGGCTCATCAGGCAGGCGGGGGGTAATTGGCAGGATGTGCCGGCTTAGTACGCCAAGGCTAGGTTCGCTTCCTCTACTCTTGTCAATCCTTAATCACAAGGCCTCTGTAGCAAAGCCTAAAATTAATATCATTTGTTAATTAATTAAGTAGTAACACTACTAGGCAAAGAACATAATCGATAAAAATAAACGTTAAAAGATGTTTTATCCCTCCTGAATCTCGTTACTGTAAGTAGTAAGTGTAATAATTAACTTAAAAAAAAAAAAACTCTACTTCCCCACTACATATTCCAAACCAACCGTACACACACACCAAGGAGGTCTCAAACACATGTCGACAGCTTTAGATTAGACTAACTTAACTTAAGGACTGCTAACTTTTCCCAACTGATTTAACAAGACCGGTGAGCCCCCATCACATGAGACAGAATCATGACTGATAGACATACAACACATTAAACTAATACAAAACAGTAAAAGAGTTCTTCTATAAACATATAAAAATACTTTATGTCAACCAACGGAACCAGGGCTATGAAAAAGACAATGGAATTTTGATTTCATTTTACATAAAAAAATAAATCTACTTTATTATTCCTGTTTCTTGAAAAAATATGAAGAACAAAGAGGTATAGCAGCGATAAGATATATGTCTTTTCGTATAGAAAGGAACGAATCCCTCATTATAAAAACTAGGGAACAAAAAAAGTGATATCCTTCAAAGATTAGAACTGAGGATTAGATTCCATATACACAGTAAACGTCCAATTCCATGTTTGGGATCCGAAGATTCAGAGAGAGTATTTCTGCAGCGGCCGAGCACACTCAATCAGGAAATACAACATAATTAAAAAAAGATGGAAAAACATTTAAAAAATCTTCTATCTTGAAATTATTTTTATTATACATAATAATATAATCATTTAAATATAATAAAAGACTAATTTTCATCGATAATCTTTATCTTGATTCGAAAATATTTTTTAAGATAAGGAGGGAAAGATGTAATCAGAAATAAATACCATGCTGCTAAATCCCAAAAGTACCAACTTTAACATTATAAAGTTCGTCTAAGTGTTATTATGGAAAATAGCTTCGTATTTATTAAGAAGTAATAACAAACAATTAATAATATTTAAATATTTTTATTAGGGTCTAAGCAATTTATACAAAAATTAAAGGAAAACCAGTAATCTAAAAAGGAAAAAACATGTGGCTTATTTCCACTCAAGAATAATCTTAGTTTAGGCACATTCGCTTTTGCAATGCGGCTTTATAAATGTATAAACATTGGCACAAATTTATAGGAATACATATGTACATAAATTATTTTTTTAAACAAAAAACGCGACATAACTTCCCACCCTCAATACAAGAATACCATAACTCAAAAAAAATATTATTTTTCATTTCACTTTTTTTCTCGAAACCACTGCAACTGGTCTAAAAACTGGGAAAACGACATTTTTTAAAATATTACCTTAATTTAAGATATTTAATAATATTTTGTTTAGTTGATTTCTCATTTTTATCAAATTTGGATGTTAAAGCAACATTTGAAAATATTTTGATATTTGTTCGAAAACTAACACAAGTAGTTAATTTTGAGTTGTTTGTTTGTTTGTTTAACGTCCATTTATATGCTACTAAGGCTAATCGGACGATGCTACAGTGGGAGTCCTAAATTTTGCCTATCCAGGTATAATTAGGATAGGGATCTTTAACGAGTACCTGACATCGTACAGGCTCGGGACCTATATTTGACGTCCTATCCGAGGGACGGCATAGCTAAGGATTTTTTACTCCCATTAAAAAATCCTAGGGCCACCGCTGGAATTGAAACCGCGATCTTTAGTATTGTAAGTTGCCATGCTAACCACAACACCACAGGTGACCCAATTTTGAGTTGTGTTGGTATTGCAAGAGAGGAGCTCGTGCCCCCGGAGAGGTGAGGAAAATAATAAAATATTACTATTTCTGTATAAAATGCTCTATATTTAGTCATTTTTTAAGTCCTCAAATAGAAAATGGATGTTGTTTAAACATTTAATAGTAATTTACAAAGTTGATGAGTACTAATGCATATTTCAAATTAGGTCCAGCATTACTCATGAAATGTAAAAAAAAAAAAAAAGTTTGTGTGCGTCGGACCACACGGTGGAAGTTATACTTCTTTGGCCATTCTCATACACCCACTCACGCACACAAACAGACAGGATATATAAATGAAATATAAGACATTTTTCAATATTATTCAATATATTTATCTTCAATATATTATACGTGACTTCATTATTATATTATACACCTATATTATCATTATCAGTAATTTCTTCTATAATCATTCTTTTATCTTGCTCATTTCCTGGTTGGTCATTAGAAATCGTACTGTATTCCAAGAAAGACACAATTGGCTTATGATAACTAAAGTAACTAACATATATTCTAGACTCAAACTTTTCAAGATATCTACTAAATACAGCATCAATGGTCGTTCCGTATCTGGTCGTACCTTGATTCTTGTCATTCGACAATACCAAGTCTAGTTTGTCTTTTAGAAAATGTATCAATGGCTCTGTTTGTTCATCGGAAAAATTGATGTTGAAATCCCCGCTCATTATCATTGGGATTTCATGAAAATTTTCATCGAGCAGTGCGGAACCTTCTCTGGTATAAATTAACAAATTTTGGTGTATGAACTTAATGATCTGTTTTACAGTTTTACCGGGAGAGATGTATAGCGCCACAACTATGAATTCTCGACCATTTTGTGGAACGCATTTACTAATACAAATTTCTCCAATAGCAGACTGTCCTGCTACAAGAGATTCTGATGCCCTTGAATGAATATCCATGTGAGAAGTGACTATATTATTATGGTCAATTTCATTGTGATAAATTGCTACTCCCCCGGCAGCAACATTTTCTCGTTTATACTTTGCTATGCAATGAAAATTCGGAATGTCGATGTTTTGGCCATCTCTTACATGTGTTTCCGATAGTATGACTATTGTACATTTTTTAAATACGCTGTCATTCAAATCGAGGGCATGTGCAATGAGACTTTGACTGTTTATTGAATAGAAACTTATTCCTGTGCTTTTAGAAATAAAACTTCCCAAAGATTCAACAATGGTTGGCAGTCTATTGAGTGATAATCTTTGAAATTCTCTCTGTATATCTGTTGTACCTACAAAATTTCTTCTGCCATGGTGGAAAATGTTAGTGTCATCTTTTGTTGTAATATATAGCCCATTAATACTCGTCACTCTCGATAAGGCAACATATACTAATTCTATGGAATGGCTTTTGTCGTATTCATAGACAATCTCGTCGAAAGTCCCCCCCTGCGATTTATGTATTGTGATAGAACATGATGATACCAATGGGAAATGATTTCTTCGAACGTTAATTGTTTTATTATTATTCATTGATATTGCGGAAGACCTTCGTAAAATAGGTACGGCATTCCGGTCAATATTGTGTTGGGCCACGTATCCTGCACATTTTTTCTGCAGTTTTTGACCAATTTTAGTTAATTGGTCTAACCAGCATCCATCAAATTTTGATTTTCAAAAGTTTTATATTAACTTATCATCCAAACAGCTGGATCGAATAAAATCGATAGTTCTTAAAAATTTGTTCTTACTTTTCAGCGTGACGCGGTTTCTCGACCAACATCCCATCCCAAAGTGTCTAACGGGCGCAAAGAAGTATAACTTCAAAAAATTATAAATTTATTTTCCTCTGATATAAGGTTATTTAGAGTTATAACAGCCTTGCACCGATGATGTGATATGATATGTTGTTACAGAGAAATTTGCAATGAATAAAAAAAAAAGTATATAAATCTTTTACAAAACCTTGCCATAGATACTATATCTAAAAATTAATGAAATGAAGGTAAAGTAAGAGAAAAAATTGTACATGAAGCAACTAAAATTGTACATGAAGCAAAATTTAAATAATAATCGATAAATCGTATTAATAGGTTTTTGGAGCGTGGCTGTAAATTGGTAATATTATCTCCCTTCTTATGATATTTAATTTCCTAAAACCTTTTTGAATCATTGCAGTGTGATCAAGTTTTTTTAAATATTTAATTTTTTTTTTTTAACGTTCACTATATTGCTAAATGTACACAATTCTTGAATGTAGCTGAGCATAGAACGAATCCCCCCCTCTCTCCCTTTTTTAAATTAATTTAATGTTTAAAAAGTTTATAATTCAATAGGGCCTAAAATAAATAATTAAATAAAACATACTCTTAAACATGGTCAAATGGAGGTCAACTCCATAGAGAAATAGATAACTACAGAACCGTGGTGGACCTCGCCTGCTTCTTTCTTTTCGGACCTCTTTGCAATATTTCACCTTTATCCAAAGAGCTAAGAAGGGGAGATCGTCCAAAGAGGATTACCTTCCTTCCCCCCTCCCCCTCGCTCGGGTAAAAATCTATTTGTAAGGATTTCGGGAAAATATCCTCTCCTACGCTGTTTTTCAACCGAAATTAATTCTCGTAAAGAAACGGAATATAAATAACCTCGTTTAGAAAAGCGACGGTTCCTTGTTATTTTCGACGTTTTCATATTTAAAATTATTGCTTGCACCTCCCTTGAATAATAATCACGAATGGATTCTAGATAAAAGGAACGAAGTGATGGGACATTGTAAGTTCTTCTAAACTAAACGTTGCCATGAATGAAAACATTTCTACATAAGTAATTCATGCAATTACTGCGATTACATATTGCATAGCTATGAGCCATCCCAGGCCTTTAGTCATACTATTACTGACACAGTACGGAATTGCACTTGGCTGCATTATGCATAGCTAATGAATGACTCGCCTCATACCAAAATCCTGTTGGGCTGGGCTGCCTTGGTCGTGATAATGCAACCGGATTGAAACCTATATCATTAATTAAGTCACCTACCACACTTCAATGACAGAAGATGCATAACAATTATCGCGATACTAGACAACGAACTCTCTATTAATCAAACGTAGACGAACCTTCCGGGTTAAATAGGCCAACGTACATAGTGGTGTACTCATTGAAGCCAGAACGCCTATGCATGGCTACAGGTGATATGTCTATGAATACAAGAAGAAGATTAAAAAGGCGATGGATAAGAGATCTCCTCACTGTATAACCCCGGCATTAGGAATAGTATCAAGCCTGGAAAGAGGCACTTCTGAGTACGTACCTTCCCCGCATTACACGCCATTTTTTATTTAATAATCTTTGGACAATTAAACAGCGCATTTATTGGCGAAAACAAATATTTGAAGTTGAATAATTATATCTTGGTCGAAGAAATATAGACAAAATGTAAAGGAATGATTTTTTACCCATTGCACTCGGCACCGTTTCGTAAGTTACCTACCGGCAACACGTCGCACAGTGGTCCTGATTCAAGCATTATGGTGCAAAAAATCCCAAAAAAATCCCTTTTTTTTCTGGATCTAATAATTTTTCTTGGTTTTTACATGAATGCTGGACCTTGAAAATATAGTTGAAACAAAAATAAAATAAATTTTGTGGAATATATAACATGTCAAAGTTGTATGTTTCTGGCATCTCCATCCGCGCCCTTTTTGCAGCCCGGTTGTATTGTTCGCTAGTTAATTTCTATCAATTTTTACTTATGTTACCTTGAATGTGCATTCCATATACAATATACAGCCATCCAAATGATATCTATATCCATTGATTTAAGCGAAAGAACTACTTTTTAAAGTAAACAATTTTGGTCACCCATCATTCATATTGGGGAATGTCTGAATAATTTTGTTCACAAGTGTCTGCGATGTTTGTGGCACTACACGTTACAGAAACTGTCTGAGTTTCAATTGGTATAAGTTTCAAGTCCCACACGACCCCACAACATTAGGAAAAGGGGATTTTTTAAAGATAAAGCATGAGTCACGGCCGGCCGGCTCGAGGGTGTGCTACCTTATTTTGATATTTGTGGTCCTAATTTCTGTTGAGTTAGTTAATAAATCACTAATTACAGAGAAATGGAATGTTCTGTGTTTAATTTTTATTTATAATATTAAAATTATAAACTTACATAATTGAAATTCAAAATGTGCATTTTAAAACGTGTTCTTTTTATTCCACTGTTGTATACACTTCAAATTATTCCCAGTGAACATTCTTATGTAAATGTGCCCATATGTGGTCTTTTCGTGTTTTAAAATGTCTTGTTTATTAAATTATAAAAAACTAACTAATAACTAATACAAATGCTCTAGTGATGACGTATTAAATGATTACTTAGTATGAGTAAATCTGAAGATCATTAAAAGATTTCTTTTTTTTTAATTAAACATTTTACATGATAAGTTAATATAAAATGAAGTCTGAACCTATATAAAACAAATGTACAATCTACTATTAAACACAGACCATTTCGCGGGACTTGGTTATTTGGACTCAGGGGACCCCGAAACGTGTATTTCCGTTGAAAACAGGAAGTCGAAATTTTTAACGATCGCAATACTTTCAATACATATTTCATATATAGGTAAGTGAAAGTAAAAAGTAAACTTAGTTATGAGTTCAGGTAAGATAATATTTTGGATCGGATGAAGGGTTATTGGACTGAGCTAGAGGTAGAGTTACTTTCTAAGCGGAGTGATACAATCTCGACGAAGAACACGACTGATGTCCTTGGCACTGATTCAGTTCGCTCTGGCTGGACAGGCCACAACACTTGTATCCGATCCAATCGCTTTTAAACGGTCAGCAGTTGGCGATGAAATTTCTCATATTACTAAATAATTTATTAATTTATGTTCATCGCTTCTAAAATTCAACAACACATCAATTACTGCGATTATTTCTTAATATCGTTCAGATTTCTTTTGGCGGAAGTATCGAAAGGATCAATACTGTCTCTCTTGCTATTCATTATGTACACGCATTACATATTAAACAACTCTAAAACTTTCACCAACGCAGACACCATCACCGGACTTATGGTTATTTTTGCGTTGTTTTTTTATTAGCATTAAGGGGTTTTTCCCATACAAATAGAGTTGGCCATTATTGAAAATATGTAATACCTATAGTAGGAATACATACATTCTCATTAATTCATTGAAAATTTCTTACATAGGTACAAATATATACACCATTTTAGAAAACAAAATAATAGCCCCTAGTGTACATAACAAATTATAAACCCAAATTACAGATATCATAAATTACCTACGTTTGTTTCTATATCATAATCAATATATATTATATATAGCAAAGAGGACAATATGCGTGCCGATAAGGCTCTAAAACGACTCCATGTACAATTAAGTAAATTATGTCTTCGTGTAGCCAAATAACCCCTAACGGAGAAGAAGGTTTCAGTTTTTCCCTTAAGGGTGTAAAATTGAAGAGATAAGGACTGGAATTTTAAGCCTCTCGCACCATGTAATTAGCCTATTTGAGATTGATATACGAGTTTATGAATGAAAAATTTAGTTCGAGCTCCAGGCTACCAGGAAGCGCTCGGGTGCGTTTCACTCGATGTTAATTGTTCATTCATCCAGTTCAGTTTGTAAAGGTTATATATTTTTCAAGCTGTTCTTTTTAAGTTATCAAGAAATTAAGCATAATAATTAGTTTATCCTTTGTTTTCAAAATAAAATAATAATTCTACATCTCTCCAATCTATAAGAAAACAGACTGGATTCCTTAAAAAAATAATTATCTCATAAGAAGGCTAATTGATCAACTCATTACATTTAATCTGTATATGATATATACCTAAGTAAATTTAATGCAATATGAGTGAAAATTTCTTAATATTACAGTAAGCGAATAAAAACAGACATAAAAAAAAGAGATAAATTGACTGAATATAAATCGAAAATAAAAAGTTTGAAGTGTTCTTATCGTATGTAATTATGAAAAGGGAGTTGGTTTTCACTTTGTAATAGTAGTAAGATTCCAGCTCTGCAGAGTCCGCTCAAATTACGGGGGGATATCTCAAGGGAGGTTGAAGTGGAAGAAAGGTCTTAACTTCGGTAGTTTCTATCCTTCTGGATCTAACAGTCACAATATCGGTATAGATCACAGTAGTCGGCGCTTAAGTTGTACTCGAAATATAATATTTTTAAGTGAGATATCAGATTTTTCAACTATAATCTAATAACTTATTATCTGCTGACTGCTTAGAATGGGCTTATACGATGCACAACTCGACAAAGCTGCGTTAAAATTAATTGTTCATTTACCATTTTCAACCCACACTAAAGTATATAGGGTTACTTATTTGGGCGGACTTTGCAGTTCTCGAATCTTAATATTGATAACAAGTTAAAACGGAAGTTTCAAGAAGGTGCTAATTTTGTTCTATATTTCCTTTAATTGTAAAGATTTTCTGTTATTAAAATTGCCGCACTACTATTGGAGCGAAGCCGGGCACCCTAGGTAGTATATAAATAAAGACAATAAAAAGGTTCTTCATCAAGGTTTCATTGATTGTAACATAAAAAAAAAAAATCTAATCATCGATAACTTCCAACTTAACTTCTTCTTAACTATTGTAAATAAACTCATAATAAACAATATTATACATATTTATGTACAGAAAAGATCAATAATTTATATATATTTATATTATAGAAGACGAAAGAATAACTAAAGAAAATATAAAATAATAATTGTCTGTAGGTTAAATGATGGTCAGGATTTTCAGTTTACAATGATTTTATTGTGGTAACCCAACGTTTCGATCCAACTTGTGCTCAGGGCTACTGAGTCCAGGTGGATACTGTAAACTGTCCATCATTGTAAACTGAAAATCCTGACCATCATTTAACCTATCGTAATTGAAGAACAGTTGACTATCTCCCACCTCTAATAATTGTCTGAATTAATATTAATTATCCATCTATTATAAATTGTCGTAATTTTATGCAGTTTACAGAGTAGTAAAACAGGTTAGTTAATGGCTGGTAATCATCAATCGACAACAGCAAATTTTGTGTTTCTGTATCGTAATCTCGATAATTCTTTGACTTTTTTTATTGTTTTTTAGATATTATGAATTATTATTTTTGATCAATAAGTAGTATTTAAACACACATAAGTGCAACAATATCATTGACTATCAAATTTATTTGGGATTATAACTAAGATTCATTAAGTGGATTTCAAAACGCTCTTCATATTTATGCAAGAGGAAAGGATTGGCCAAGCAGAGTCTGGAGGGCTCGCTCGAAACTCCTTTCTCTTCAGGAAACCGTTCTATCCAGTAGAGCTCACAACGGAAACAAGATGGAGCCGTTGTAATATTTATCATAACCTCATCTAGATTAAGACACTATCAATAATAATAACAATAAATAATATTTAAGCTAATATCCATAACGTCATCACATATTGGAAAGAAATCGAATAATGAAATTTTGTATACTATCGGATAAAGGGTGAAGAAGGGAATACATCATCTTCACAAAAGTGCTAAGAAGTTTTCGGCGCTAAGGAATTGACTGTCATCTTAATCCGATGCCTGTGGCACATCACTTCTGATTCATATTTTGAAAGACATTGATGTAAAAGCATCTTCAATCCAAATATAAACTTAAATAAACGCTATGGTCCATCCCTAACCCATCCGAACCGGTTTCAACATATACGGGTCCATTACAATGTCAAATTATAAATTTAGTAAATAAACAAAACGTTAATTTATTGCTGTTTAAGTTAAAGTACACTAAGAAAAGAAGATACAAGTACCTAAGGGAATATCAAGATTATCAAAGAAATAAAATAAAAACTTTGCTAAGGTATTTGATCTTTAGTGTGCAGAGAAAAAAATGTTCTTGACAGTATACAAAACAATGATAAAAAGGCAGAGATATAAGTAAAGGGAAAATTAAGTCCAGTGCACAGGATACCAGTGAATACTATTATATTGGACGTACAATGCAATAAAAAAAAAACTCTTCAGTCAACAAATTGTAAGGTTGTATATCAAGTCAATTTAATATCATGGCTATTTTTCAAAATAATATAGAATGGTTCTATTATTGTTGTTATTTTATTTTTATTTTTATGCATACGATTATGGACAATCGTACGAAACGTATGGAAACGAAACATATGGATAGTAAAAACACATGGATAATAAAAAAGAATATGATAATAATAAAGTTGGTTGTGAGGGGGTCACCTGTGGTGTAGTGGTTAGCATAGAAACCTACTATACTAAAGGTCGCGGGTTCACGTCCCGGGGTGGCCCTAGGATTTTTTAATGGGACTAACAAATCCTTGTCTATGCCGTTCCTCGGATAGGACGAAAAATGGAGGTCCCGAGCCTGTACGATATCAGGTACTCGTTAAAGATCCCTATCCTAATTATACCTGGATAAGCAAAATTTAGGACTCCCACGGTAGCATCGTCCGATTAGCCTTAGCGGCATAAAGTGACGTTAAAAAAAAAATAAAATAAAGTTTGTTGTGTAATAACCTAAAATAAAAGGTAAACAATAAAATAAATATAAAAATTTTCTTCAGAAGTGGGAGGACATGAACACAATAAGACATAATAACATATAAAAGAAGTAAGATATTTTCGTAGTTTATTTATGCCATATCAGATCGGTTTTATGATGGTAAATACTACCTCACATTATAGAATCAACTAAGAAGTTTGAGCAAAATACTTAGAACCGTTTTTGAGAAATCGTAAAGCGAAAAAATGACGTTGGGATAAAGTGCCACCAACGTATATTCAAGATTGACGAAATCTTTGCTGTCACATCGCGGGCACATATACCTAAATTAAGTTACGTTACTAAATTAAGTTACCTAAATTAAGGGCACAGATACCTAAATTAAGTTACGTACAATAAATCGTTTCTGAACTACCCTGTTCTCACACACACACACACACACGCGCACTCAGACCATTTTTCGGAAATCGGTTATTTGGACTCAGGGGACTCCAAAACCTGAATTCTAGTTGAAAACCTGAAGTCAAAATTTTTCATGATCGATACCTTCCCTTACTATATATATATCATATACAGCGAAAATGATAACTTTAGTACGTTCCACGTATATATTGGCAGCTTACAAGCTATCTGAATTTTTTTAAAATGGTATAAAGTTATGTTAAATGCTTACATAGCACGTTGCTAGTTTGTATAAAAGAAATTAATAAATAAGATAATTAAATTAAAATAATCAAATGGAATTAAACTAATTTAAAAAGCATTATTATCGAGTTGGCTACACGCCCATGTAGTTCCGGTAATAACCCCCCCCCCCTCCCGAATAGATGCAGATCCGAGGATTATTGAGGAAAGAACCCCGGGGATATAGATATGCTAATCCGCCCTATTAGCTATGCAGTCGCGGGTCCGAGTCCAGTCAAGTCTAAATCGATTCCAGTCCCTGAATGGGATCAGTCTCATCGCCTTAATGGGGTCTGCGCTTTCCTGTCTGCGCGGGGGCCACCTCAACACAGCTTTCCCTTCTAAATACGAAATTATTCGAAAAATAGTTAATGAATGCTTGATTTTATAAGAATACTGTTCACACATTAAAAGTCGTACCCAAAAAAGTAAAGGTTTACAAATGTTTAACATCCATGATTTTAACACATGAAGTAGATTTTTTCCCCTTTATTAATGACCACAACTTTTCTATCAAACTCAAACCCCAGTCACGGTTTGTTGAATTGAAAATCTCATTTACTCTGAAAAAAGAATTATAATAAGCTTAAAATCCGGAGATGAATAAGTGACTTTTAAATATATTGCAGAATAAAATTAATTTGTTTGTTGTTTGTTTTAACGCCACTTTAAGCCATTGAGGCTAATAGGACGATGGTGTAGTGGGAGTCGTCAATTTCGCCTATCCAGGTATAATTAGGATAGGGATCTTTAACGAGTACCTATCATCGTACAGGCTCAGGATCTCCATTTTAAGTTTTAAGCAAGGGACGGAATAGCCAAGGAGTTTTTACTCCCTTAGGCCACCATGGGACGCGAACCGGCGGCCTTTAGATTGCTATGCTAATCGCTACACCACAGGCATATAATATTAATTTTATTATGTCTATGCTTTCGTAGTCAAATAATAATTCATTATCAAATTTGATGACTCATTATAGATGAAGATATTATTATTTTTCTTGTAATGAATAAAATGAATCCTAATGTTCTAATAAAAAAATCTGGTGCGTGCTCGCAACACACAACTTTCACTTACCAACTTACTTAGATTAGAAATTAATGCGTTTTGTTAATTGCCACTTCTCAAATGAACAGAACGGCTTTAATTATGAACAATGGTCTGTAATTAAAGGCGTACTCCGCATGCGTGGGCTCAACGAGTTTTATGAGTTGACTGAATATTTTTCTTTTTTTCTCCTCTTTATATTTCTTTATTTTTATCATATCTCATATTTAGCCGTTTCTTATTTTTTAGGCGTAACGAGAGACAGTTAATTTCTCCATGTAAACAACAACAATGGTACTTTATAAGAAAGAAACAAACAAACAAAAAAGGCCCCCCCAAAAAAAAGCCCCCTCAGAACATTTTAATAATGATAAAGCTTACCTGATATTAAAGAAAATCTAATTTTCATTAAACATGACGAATTTGATAAAAATCGTTAAAGCCGTTTTTGAGATAATCGAAAAAAAGTTAAAAATTGGAAAAAAAGTCATGAAATAAAGTGCCCCCTCAGTTGGACCAATTTTGATGAAACGTTAGCTTTTACATATTTGGTATATACATACATCAAATACCCAGTTTCTTCAAAATCGTTAAAGCCGTTTTTGAGTAAATAAAAAAAACACGTGCTAATGATACAAAAATTTATTAAGTAAAGTCCCCTCTCCGGTTAATCAATTTTGATGAAATTTTTACAATCATATCTCGGGCATATAAATAGATCAAATACAAAGTTTGATCAAAATCGTTAGAGCCGTTTTTGAGAAAATCGAAAAAAACGTAAAAAGTTATTAAATAAAGTACCCCCTCCCTTTGAGCAATTTTGATGAAATTTTTGCTGTCACATCGCGGGCATATACCTACACTAAATACCCAATTTCAGATTCCCACGGTATATAGTTTTTGAGCTAGTCTGTTCACACACACACTCAGACACACACACACACACACCGACCATTTCGCGGGACTTGGTTAGTTCGATCAGGGGGTCCCAAAACGTGTATTTCCGTTGAAAACCGGAAGTCGAAATTTTTCACGATCGCAATACTTCCACTTACTATATATTTCATATATAGGTAAGTGAAAGTAAAAAGCTAGTAATAAGAAAATTGTATATGCATAAAAAAAAAAAAAAAAAAAAAAAAAATTGTAGTCATTTCTTGTTGAGATCCCTAAAATATTGGCACGATGGGTTAAGCAGGAAACCCACTAGAATGCCTTTTTAGGGTTATTTTAGTTAGTTCAAACAGTTATATGATGAAAATCATGAGCCAGACTCAAAGAGTGGTTTGTACTCAGGGAACATTTGACAGTCCGACTAAAGTCTAACGATCGATTTCGGATTGTTATAAGCGTATTATATATTTGATGGATTCATAAGCGTGTTTTTTTTTTTACTATAACCATTATATGTTTAACTTATCTTCGAAATCAACTCCCCCCCCCCCCTATCTACCAACGGTAACTGTGAATCTCCTGTATTCTCACTTAGGATACGCCACTGTTACATCCAAAGACGGGAGAGGTATCTTAGGACTTTTAATTTAAATTTTTCTTAACACGTTAGGTGCGGCATCGGTCCCCGGGGTCCGATGTCTTATATTCCCTTCTTAACAGCCGATTTTCACGTAAAAATGTCCAAAAGTCCGAACACTTCAAACATTCAATTTAGTATATCTTAGAGATTATTGCATTTTAGCGCTGAAAATGTTGCTAACTGCTGAAATTCTATTGTTTTTAGGTCCGATTTTCGATAAAGAATGGCGTAAATCTTGTATCGGCCTGTCCTTCGCCTATTATGTCTAGTTCCAACCCTTAACAAGAGATAATTCCGTTATAAACAAAAGATAACGCTTTCGTCGAAGCATTCCCATCGGACGGACCTCAATGCCCGATACCGTCTGTGGCTCATACCAGCAGTCGGACCCCGGGGACCGATACCGTTCAATTCAGGATATCCCTAAAATAAACCGCCGCACCAATCGTGTTAAATCGAAGCGCTAGGCTCCTATATGCATGGAATACATTCCATTGATTTTTAAGTATCAACTTTCATCATTACTGTAATTTTAAGTATTCCAAACTGAAATAGACAAGATTAGAGTTGTTATACCGGCCCAGGCAAAGCTAAGAAATCAAAAGTACCCTAGAAAAATGATTACCGAGATAGAATGCGGTTTATCAGGGTAGGATTGATGAAGGGAGGTGGGAAGTAGTGCAGTAGCTGAGACCTGACCTTTTGCGCCCTACAGCCAGCACAAAGCCCTTTTGTTACCCAGGGCGTTGAGTTATGGACAGGCCTCAAGTCCTGCGGCAGCAATCTCCGGAGTGCCTAGCAGCTTTACCGTTAGTAGATTTAACTAATAACAACGTGGATTAATCGAACACTGGACTCCCATTAGGATACTCCCAGTAATTCAACATATAAACAAGCAGACATTGGGCAAAGCAAAAACCAAATTTTTTAACCCCCCCAAAAAAAATTTGAAAATAAATAAAAATCTATGTTTATTGCGTAGCTTATGGGTCAGGTATGTTAAGGGCAAAGTAAAAATAAAAATGGTAGAAGTAAAAATTAAAAATGGTTTAAATTTTTTATTTCGGACATGGATGTGAGTCTCATAAAAATAATGTAAGGAATAAAATGTTGGGGTATGATATTAAGGCTGAATAGGAAGAGAGTAATATAATAATAAAATTAATAAGGAAAGTATTACTTTTATTTATGAGTAAATAAGGCTTTTTTGATTAGGATAATTTATAATTTAATCAGTTTCTAAATTTTTTCATTTCAAATGTTTTTTATATCTTGGTTCGTTAGTATTTCCTATTAAACTATTATATGAGGCGTTTGCTATCAAAACCAGCTCATTCCATTTTTGGAAATTTTAGAGGAGAGACAAGAAACTTCTCCCTTCCACCGTATTAAAGCTAAATATTTTTAATTGTAGGTATAACCGCCTAGAATTTGATTAGTTTTTCATTTTCATTCCAGGTACATTACCTTGGGCGCAATTACACTAATTAGGTTGGAATGAGCTGATTTTGATGCAAAAACGCGATTTGTCATGTTTTTTTCAGTTCTTTGCTCAATCGAGTTGTTTGAAGTTGGTTTTTTTTTCCAGTTTACTAGTTAATATTTGTGTTTTTAAGAATTGTAAATAAATGACAAACACTTAACTTTTTCAAATGATCTGAAATTTCACAGTTGAGACGTAAATTTTGGTACAATGTGAAAAATCTGGTGCGTGCGCCCAACACACAACTTTCACTTACCAACTTACTTAGATTAGAAATTGACGTGTTTTGCTAAATATCATTTCCCAAAGTCACACATTTTTCTACATTCATATCTTATTTTTGTTAATCGTTAAAGCCGTTTTTGAGTAAATAAAAAACCCCGTGAAAATAATACAAAATTTATTAAGTAAAGTCCCCCCTCCCGTAGATCAATTTTGATGAAATTTTTACAGTCATATCTCGGGCATATAAATACATCAAATACCAAGTTTGATCAAAATCGTAAAAACCGTTTTTGAGTAAATAAAAAAAACACGTGAAAATGATACAAAATTTATTAAGTAAAGTCCCCCCTCCGGTTGATCAATTGTGATGAAATGTTGGTTATCACATCTTTGGCATATAAATACATCAAATACCAAGTTTGATCAAAATCGTTAAATCTGTTTTCGAGTAAATAAAAAAAACACGTGAAAATGATACAAAATTTATTAAGTGAAGTCCCCCCTCCGGTTGATCAATTGTGATGAAATGTTGGTTATCACATCTTTGGCATATAAATACATCAAATACCAAGTTTGATCAAAATCGTTAAAACCGTTTTTGAGTAAATAAAAAAAACATGTGAAAATGATACAAAATTTATTAACTAAAGTCCCCCCTCCGGTTGATCAATTTTGATGAAATTTTTACAGTCATATTTCAGGCATATAAATAGATCAAATACTTAGTTTAATCAAAATCGTTAGAGCCGTTTTTGAGAAAATCGAAAAAAACTTAAAAAGTTATTAAATAAAGTACCCCCTCCCTTTGTGTAAATTTCATGAAATTTTTGCTGTCACATCGCGGGCTTAATACTATAAATACATACTATAAATACCCAATTTCAGGTTCGCACGGTTTATAGTTTTTGAGCTAGTCTGTTCACATACACACACACACACACACACACACACACACACACACACACACACACAGACCATTTCGCGGGACTTGGTTATTTTGACTCAGGGGACCCCAAAACGTGTATTTCCGTTGAAAACCGGAAGTCGAAAATTTTCACGATCGCAATACTTCCACTTACTATATATTTCATATATAGGTAAGTGAAAGTTAAAAAGTGATAAACTGCAACACCAAATGAAACAGAATGTTTTTTTATTTATCAAAGAAGAATAATATTGTAAATAAAATGCAGAAAGCAAGGAGAGAAAGGAAAAAGAAGGCTCGATTTAAATGAAATTGTCGTCGTAATAAATCGGCTCACATTCTTGGTTTTCTTCTGCTGGCCTTCCTTCGTGGAATGAGCTGGATTTGAGCTATATCCCTTCGTCAGGTTATGAAGGACCCTCTAATCTTTCAAAATATGCAAAAAAGTGGATTTCAGAAAAATATGGAATTAGCTGGTTTTGATAGCAAACGCTTCATGTATACTATTATTTTATTTATAGTATTATTTTCGCCCATCCTCATGACCATGTGTTTACATTGATTTTTTTTCTTCTTATTATTATTGAAATGATCGCCTGAATTTCAATTTTTCTTATGTCTGGTCCAAATTTCTAACCACGTTCTTCATCTATCACTGTTTATAGTGACAACTATATCCTCTTTTTAGTACAATGGAGTATAATAAGAGTTTTTTCTTTTTTTTAGTCCTAATGAGGGAGCGGGTAACTCATTGGTAAGACAATGAGCTGCTGTGGTAAAGGTCCCGAATTCGAATCTGGCTTGGCACAGTATCATTAATATTCTACCATTGTTCGGCTCGTGGGACGAGAGAACCTCATGTCGGCAAAAATTAAGGTTTACACTAATTTAAAACCAGGCAGTTGAGCGTGATCAGGGTCAAATCATCTCCTGGCACGACCGCTGACCAAGAAACAGTTCTCCCTTCTTCACAGTATTGAACCAAAAACCCTTCATCGGTTGTAGTGGTACAGGTTTTTTTTTTTTTTTTGGTCCTAATGTCTAAAAACGATCATCATTTTATCACTGTTTATTCTACTTTCTTTTGAGTACGGTAAACAGTGATAGAATGTAGATCATGCATAGAAATTTGGATAAAAAAAAAAAAAAAATAAGATTCAGACGATAATATCAATAATAAGAAAGAAATTAATAATGAATATGGGCGAAATGTCGAACCATAAATAAAGGAAAAATATATCAAAAGTTTTAAGCTTGAAAACATTGTTGTACCTATGTAAAAAACACATTTCATTATTTTTATTTGTTTATATTAATACATTTCATATCTCCGGAAGATCTTTTCTGTTTAAATGTGTACTTAACAAACCTCAAGCCTTAAAAAATGTAAGCAGTTCCAATAGGCATACCTGCAATGTTTAAACAAAGTTTACACATCAATGTGTGAGCTTAAAAGCAATTTATAAATATGAGTTGAAATGTAATGATATTCAAAAAGGAAGACATATTTACATTCAATCCTTATTCATTGAATTGAATTGAATCCGGTTAGAATATTTGAGAATTTCGAGGCATTCATTTAAATTTTAAATCATGGAAGGGGGGGGGGGATGCGAAGTCGATGGTTCTTGCATTTTTTCTTCAATCCGCCCCCTTTTTCCTCTTCCGAGAGTACATATCATTTCATCGATCCATTCAAGATGTATTTTTCTTTCTTTTTTTTCAAATGTCATCCAACCATTTTGTTTTTATTAAAACATAATACCAACCATTGACCGAACAGTCATAATTTGTCTTATAATGGTTGGCTGGAACTGCTATTTAAAACGACGCGAATTAATTTTAAAGAACTTGATAAAACAAATCCTTATTTGAAACAGGGTAAAATCTAATAAAAGCAAACACATATGATACGGAGATATTTAAATATATTTATTTTCGAACTGTCGTCTCTTTTGAAGTAATTTACATGAATTAGAGATGGGTTTGTAACGTTACATAACAAAAATTGATATTTATATAATAAATAGTGATGATGAATATATAATAAGTAATAAATTACAATGCTGAATAAATTACCCAGATGTACCATAAAAAAATGATCCTCCTTTTTTTTTTTTTTTTTTTTTTTTTTTTTATCAAAATGGTAACATAAAAAAGGATATATTTGATTCATAGGTCATAAGTATTTTTTTATTATATCAGGAAATTTTTTTTATTATTCTCACAAAATAGTAAGGAAGAAATCCCATGAAGTTTAGATGCTTCATGGGGTATAATTTATAGTATTAAATAATACTAACGAATTATAAATACGATTGAATTTTTAATTCATTAAATAATTATTTAGTGTAATTAGTTAAAACAATATAGCGGAGGGGGGAACTGACTTAGCCCGTGTAGCGCCTAGCAGAAGATCTCATAGGCAAACCCTCTTGACAATACCCTACCGTTTACTTCAATTCTCGAAACTATCATAATTTATTATATATTTTATATAGAAATTATTATATATTATAATCTAAATTATAAAATCTCATATATCCGGAACATTTTGGGCAAGGTGCTAAGGGAATTTTCGGTTGTGAATGGATGAATAGGATACGAATGAAACAAAGAAAAATTGAATTAGCTTTACCTATTTACATTCAATTGTTTTCATATTTATAATAAAAATCAAAATTAAGTAAAATATTTTGCTAAAGTTGCAAGGTTTTATTTTTTTAATAAATGTTTCAAAATCTGCGATGTCCCGAGTGGGCTCATGAGGTAACGTCATCAGCAGGTGCTGAAAATTTGAACGATTTTTTTGTTTTTTTATAATCGTGCTTTTAAATTTGAAAGATGGCTAAGATATTTTTTTATAACGTAATAATCACTCTCTTTCTGTATTCTTTCTTGTTGTTGTTATATCTTTCTTATATAAACAAAAGTTAATTGAATTAAATTATTAAAACCATCAAACGATTTACATTGGGCTTATAATAATGTCTCGAATAGTTGATATAATCAACAGGTTTTAAAAATTCACTTGATATGATCATCAACTAAGAGACTTAGTTGGTAATTGGACGGCAGCACTCAGCATAACAGAGTCTAACAATGCCTGTGAAGATCAATATTCAACCCATTATTTTAAGAATTCGTTAAATACTTGGGTTGTTCTTTGTTTGTTCACTAAATTGTTAAAACATAATTTTGGATAGTAATAAAAAAATTACTTTAAGAGGAATATTGTTCAAACATTAGCATTGAATAAATGATCCCTGGCAAAGACCATTAACCATCGGCTGAGAAGAAAGGGGCATGCTAAAGAGATGAGACTTGCGCAAGGCGACAGATGGAATTGCGCAAAAACATGCAGAGCCCTCCTACCTGACGGACTGCTTACATTAAGGCTACGACCTCTGCCAGATTGAAGAAGGAATATTAAAGAGACTGACTTCTCCACCGCATATCGATCGACAATGACTGACTTACCTCCAACAATAGCAATAAAAAAATCTGGTGCGAAGTGCGCAACACACAACTTTCACTAATCAACCTACTTTGATTAGATATCGAGGTGTATTGATAAATATGTAAACGCAAAAAAATTTACCACATTTATTCACTAATTTTTGCTTGACTCTATAATCATAGTTTGTATTGCAAAACTTGAGAGTTCTCAGTTTCATTTTCGATTCAATATTGTTTATTTCTTTTTACAAGGGTCTAAAAAAATCCTAATTTCATAAATTAAGTTTTTTTTTTTACTGATAGCTTGTTTATTACTTCAAGTTCCTTTTTTTAAATATACCGAGAAGGTGGATCGATAGAAGGTGTATTTACGGCTCATTTTTTTAAACGTTTGTCTCTTATGAGTTTCATGATTCAAATTAGGTAGCTAATTAGTAGCGACATTAGGAAGAAATGATTTTTCTTTTTAAAAAATCTGGTGCGATGCTCGCAACCTACAATTTTCAATTGCCTACCTCCTAAGAGTAGAAATCAACGTGCTTTGATAAATGTGTAAACCCCATTTAGCAACCTCAAAGAAAACAGCTTTTTCCACATCGTTTTGTTATTCTCCATAAATTAAAGAACATTATAATTACTGCTAAACTTGAAATTCTCATTATTTTTCGATTTTTTATAGTTCCATTCATTTTTAAAGAGGCTTAAAACAATACTGATTTTATCGATAGTGCAATTTTTTTTTTCTTTGTACTGCGAGTTGCTTTTTGCAAATAAATATTTCGTGAAGGTGAATCGACAGAAGGTGTATTTACGCAGTTATTCATGAAGAACGAATACTGATAAATTCAGTTAGTCATTATTCATGAATAAAATATATTCATGTGCTAGAATTACTATAATAATCATCATTCAAGAATACCTAATATTCATCAATCATGAATAAAAAAAATTCACCGATTATCAATCATGAATACAATATATTCATAATCATTATTCATTTAAATTTAAAAGACGAGGATGCATTTCTGAATTAAAAGTTGTCCTATTGAGCAAGGACAAGTCCTAAGAGTGGGTGTAGTCGACTGAACAGTATTTGAAGTCACAAGTAAAGAATTAGACCCTAATTTCAATGGGTATTAGTATAGGTGTATTGACAAGAATGGAAAGAGCCAACAAATTTTCAAACATCATTCATGATTAGTAAGACTCAGAATTGTGATTTTTTTTTTTTTTTTTTTTTTATCATGATTAATGAATTTATATTATTCATGAGTAATGAATGATCTGTAATCATGAATAGTAAAATCCTATTAGTCAAGATTAATGAGTAATGAGTAATCATGAATAAAAAATTATTCTTAATCATGATTTCTGACTAACATCTAATAATGAATAATGTTCGTTCATGATTATTGAATAAGTTATATTCATGAATACTCCACGACCAGTGATTAATATAAGTCATGATTAATTATAAAGAATGATGATTACAATCATTGTTCACATTTATGATTATTAGTCATAATCATGATTACATTTTTATTTAAATATGCCCAACTCTAGTCTTGCTATGCCTTTCCGAAATCCGAAAACGATTACTGTTCCCCTAAAATCACTTCATATAGTATTCAGAAATCAATTCAAAGTTTGTAAACTAAAAAATAGTTAATTAAAAATCATCATGTACCATACTATACGAGAATGCAAGCATAATCCTCATACTACATGGTCGAAGTGGGATTTATTTATCAGTATTGGAAATGCGATATCGAAGTAGATATTTCCAAAAAATCGATGTTTTGAAAAAGAAACCGATATTTTTAACATCGATGTATTGCAGCCAATATTATAGTTTACATTAATGTTTAACTTTAATAAACCTGATTTAAAAAAAAAAAAAAAAAATAGTACCATGGTAAAAATAATTATAAGTTGCATAATTTTTACACCGTAGTAGTAGGAAGACTAAAAAAATCTAGGAAATATAAATAAATTCAAATTTATCTCAGACCATAGACTTATAAGAATCGAACCGTCTATAGATTAATTCGAGAAACAAATCCCAACATACTAAAATACAGGTGCCAGAGAAACGGACCACCAAGCAAGGCTCTTTCGAAACGTTTTTTTTGTTATTTGTTTAACGCCGATTCTTACTACGATATGCTACAATGAGATTACACAATGTCAGAATATTTCGCCGAATGTTTGTTCAAAGCCGGAATTGATGTACGAAACCGAAAAAGATCAAAACAAAACAAAAAAATTAGCATTAAATTAAATGCTAGTTAGTAATAAATAAAAGTTATACAACAATGTTAATTTAATGAGGGCAGTGATGTTTTTAGTAGGACGATAGAAAACTTTTAGAATCATTTAAAGCAGAAGCAGTTGAATGTCAAAAGAGAAAATAACAAACAAGAGAGAAATTGAAGCGAGAGTCCAACTCACCCCCAACCCACTCCGTTGAGGCTTTCCATTCGTTAAAAAGTTGTTTGGGTTTTAAGCCATGTGGGGCTAATCGGATTTCAATGACAAAGGGGTCTATTTATCTCTTTTTCTTTTTTAAGTTTTGAATAGCTTTACCCCCTCATATTTAACGCATCGAATGAAAATATGATTTGCAACGATTCTTTGATGTTCTTTTTTGGTATTGTACTTATTGTTTATTTTTTTTTCATTTATTGCTGATATTTCTTTAAAATCTAATTATTCTAGAATTAAAATATCGTTGTTTATTTTTTTTTTTTTTATAGCCTAATGGAAATTGTCTGGTAAAGGAGTGCACCTTCGATAATATTTTTTTTTTTTAATGAAATTTACAACTTTATTTAAATAAATACATTTAGTAAAAGTGATAATACTAAGAAAATATGTCTTGAACAAACATGAAGAGAAGCTACCCATTGGTAGCTCTCAACTGATACACTTAGCATAGAAGGCCCCGAGGCCATCTTCTCTTCAGACGCCTGGAGGAGGATTGTCTGGAATAGAGGAGGGGAAGTGACGCTGGAAACAAGAGGGTTCCAGTGGGTAGGGAGTTTATTATGAAAGGATTGGTATCTGGATCGGGCCAAATCGGCAACATATGGGACATTAAGGTTTTTATGGATCATGGGCGGATCCAGCCGATCGTAAAGGGGGGGCTGCAGTCCTAAGGGAGGGGGGGCTGCTGCCCCGCGGCCCTTCATTCAGACCTGCTACACAGCTTTTTTACCTTTATGTTCTTTTCCCACAACTAAAATTCTACTTGTACTGCACATTATTTGTTCTTTAACTTGTTTCCTTACATTAAGGAAAGTCAAATTCTATCTTTAAATGACGAAAAATTTTCCAATGGGAAAGGGGGGCTGCAGCACCCCCCCTGGATCCGGCAATGTTATGGATGAGTTTATTTGTGACGGAATAAGGAGCGTTAAGGATTTTGGATTGTAAGGATTGGATTCAAGAGGAGTTCGATGGTTTGGTGTAGCCCCAAAGCTCGATGCCATAAGCCCAAATAGGTCTTATTATTGCCATGTAAATTAGCCTTTTATAATTAGTAGTTTCGAGCGTTTATCAAGTAAGTGTTGAAGTAGTCGGAAGCGACGAGCAGTTTCTTGCCGTTTCAGTCTTGTATGAGGATTCCAAACAAGGCGTTTGTCCAAGTGAAGTCCTAAGTAACGGATCTGTTCGACAGGGGTAAGTGGAGTGTTATTAAGTGTTAAGAGTAAAGGTGATTTTTTTGGGATTGATTTTGATTCTCCAGTTTTGACACCATTCTTCGAGGATTGTGGAATTGAAGAGTTTGGGATGCAGATTGAAGATCTGGATTATTATTAACTGATAGCACAGCTGTGTCATTGGCGTATCGATAATATTTAAAAGAAAATTATTAAATATTAATCTTCAGAAAAGAAAAAGTTTACTTTTCGTCGCAGGCCAACATTGTCAGTTTCCCGCGCTTTTGCATCTAACTAGATAAACCTCAATAAATAGAACAAAGGATTAGTTTAAAAATTGGTGATCCATTTGTTATGTAAAATGGTCTTGGTGGAGCATAGCACCTCATCAACTGTATAAGTTTACTTCTTTAAAAATAAAAAATATTCAATTTTAGACTTGAAAACGGCGACCTAGCCGAAACATTGTAGATGAAGTAATAAATTGTTATTTGTGCGATTGTGCTGGTGATTGCTCCAATACTGTTAACAGCAACTATACCCATATAATAAAAAAAAACCAGTTCGATCTAGTTCAACGATTACAGATTATGATTATATCAATTCTTATTAAAGATATATTGCGGAAAAAGTCGATCGATCAGTCTAAAACGCGACTATTATTCAAAAATCTAAAAAAATCTTTCTATAAATAAATACAAACGAATAGCCGGAAAGCTAAGTCCAGTGGAGCGGACTTCATTCTTGGTACACCACTAAATGAAATAGTACCTACTTCTGAAAAAAGTATTAAGTATAAATTGTTAAGTAAAAGTATTATAAAGTAAAATTTTATTCCCATTATGTTCTAAAAAAACTTCATTCTTGGTACAGCTCTGAAATACCAACCACAGTAAACACTTCTGAATAAAGTAAACAAAAAAATCGTCATTGACGAAATGAAATTAATCTACTTCCTTTTATTAGCAATTTTTATTTTCAATTAGAGAGGCCACATTTCTATTTTTAACTCAAAGAAAGGGGGTAGTGATTGAAGGGTCCGTGATACGCGCACCGCACAAGGTGTTCTTTTTTTTCGACGTTAAGAAATTATACAGTTTGAGAATTCGTCAAAGACATGTTCGTATTCCCATCCGATCTTGACAAAAAAATATTAATGATTCTTGTGTGACATGTTCGCATTCTTGATCATTGCAATGATTAGTATTCGAAACAAACAAGATTCTAATTCAAGGGTCAAAGAGAAAACAATGGAATACCCTATAGGTGACCTTCACCTATAAAGGTTTCTCAAGAGGGGGCCTCAGGGAGCCGTGGATTGTATTTAAATCGAAGAGGCAGAGCAGAGGTTGAGGAGGAGTGCCGCACGTGATCACTCACTGACGAGGCCACTTCAAATATAGCACGCTAAGCAGTACACTATACCGCTCCCCTATCTACTAATGATATTCAGGGTAGCATTGTATAGGAAACTTAGCAGAGTAGACCAACTTACCGGCTCTCATTAGCGATTGATCTGAAAAAACAAACAAAAAACGGTCCAAAGAGAGGGGAATTATAAAGAAGTAAAGCCTCCTGAAATTCGCAATAAAATACTTACTGATAGTATTTAATATAAGTACAGACTTATCGCGGTCACCTGTAGTGCAATGGTTAATGGTTAACATAGCAAGCTTCAAAGAGTTCACGAGTTCGCGTCCAGTGGTGGCCCAAGGATTTGATAGGAAGGGAGCAGATGAAGTATTTGTTCGAGTTTGTGACTTATTTAGATTAGCCGAGCACTGTTCCGAACAGTTAGGGGTTGAGGTTCAAACATGAGGTTCGCCACGTGTAAAAGCACCTACAGAACAGCCTTAGGTTTCTTAGTCTCCAAAATTTGTGAGGTATGAGAACAGTGGATAGGATATTGATATGTGGCGTTTAACAGCGGAGGTTACTATGCCCTAAATTACAGTCTTAAATAATACTATGGCAAATATGCCTTATTATATATATTTTTTGCTTTATTTATATATAATGTTCTTAATTAAATTATATATTATGTTCTTTTTTTACATATATATATATTTATATATTTGATTCTCTTCCGATTTTTAAATATATTCCAATTTGGTTTTAGAAAACGTCATTCAACTGTTCAATAATGCCATCGTTTAGTAGATTTTATATCTAACTCTTTGGAGTCCAAAAAATATTGCCCCAGTGTTTTTCTAGACATTAGTCAAGCGTTTGATAAAGTTTGGCATGAAGGATTGCTTTCCAAACTAAAAATGTTACTCTCCCGACCTACTATTTAACTTTACTTTCTTATCCAACAGATAGACATTTTTCGGTAAAAGTAGGGACTGAAATTTATGAAATAAAGCCTATCAAAGGAGGTGTGCCTCAGGGCAGTGTACTGGGTCCTATAATCTTTAATACATACATATATATATATATATATATATATATATATATATATATATATATATACATACATACATTTATGTCAGATACATATACACTTTGAGAAGCAATTCTTCTTTCACATGAAAATCCTTTTCGTGCATTTAAAACTCTTCAGAACCACTTAGACGATATTGCTGACTGGGCCGCTAGGTGGAAAATTAAAATGAATGAGAAAAAGATTGTGCATGTAGTCTTCACATTTAATCACGGCCTTTGCCAACCAATATTCTTCAACAAAATACCAATTTCGGAATCTAATGAAATTAAATATTTAGGACTTTATCTGGACAAAAGGATTACTTGGAAAACTCACGCCAGACTCAAACGAAAATAATTAAATAGACGCTTTGGACTTTTATCTAGATGACTTGACAGACGATCAAAATTATCCCTAGCTAACAAACTAACATTGTAGAAAGTTCTTTTAAAACCGATATGGAACTGTGGGGTCCTGCCAAGAAATCTAGAGTCCAAAAAATTCAGTCCTTTTAGTCGAAAGTGTTAAAAAAAATAGTAGACGCGCCATATTATGTTACATACGGACTTAAACATTCAAACTGTTTTTGTAACAGCCAAAGACAAATACATTAACTTCCACCAAAGACTGTTCTACAACAATAACCCACTGGCAGAAAATTTAAAAAACTTAAACAACCCTTATAGCCCTCCCAGATGACTTCGAAGGCGGTGGCCAAGAGACCATCTAAATTAATTACTACTCCTGCACAGGAACGCTATCGAAGCAGCCCACAAACCTTGCTCATTGCAAAGCAATTATGCAGATTGCAAATTTTAAATCTTGTTAAATGAATTGTATTTAATAAATAAATAAATATTTGGTTATTTTATTTTTTTCTTTATTTGCTTTTCTTAATTATTCTTAGTATTAATATGAAATAAAGACAATATTGTATTATTGTATTTTATAAAAGTAGAGATTACCATATATTTTTATTTTCTACTTCTCCCTTAGGCTTCGTGTTCGCACATCGAAATTATAGATAATATTAACAAACATAAAAATAATGATAAAGGAATATAATTTAATTTATGTTCGAAATACTGCTCTATTGATCGACAAAGAGTACTGTCACAGATGCAAACTTTGACAGATGTAGAGAGATATAAAAGATAATATATTGATATAAATTCCATAGATACGAGACACAATTGGATACTGATGGTTAGGTTAGGGCAGTACATCAGCTCACCTCGCGTAGGTCTGCCACGGCCCACGTACTCGCCTGACCTAGATACTTGGGGGGATATATGGCTGCTCATACTTAGCATAGTTAGGCGCCTTCGCCAATAAATTTCACTTATCTCAAGGTATCCATCTATAAAAATATGATGGACAAATAAGGAACTTCCAAAGGAATCATGTCGGTCGGAATCTCGCAATATGATGCTTAGATACCTAAGATGATAGAGATATGGAATAGTACGTTCCTATACAACCAAGAATACCACGGCTATAAAATACTTAAGGATTGGACTTGGAGTAAAATATGTCATAGAAAGAATTCAGAAAAAGAAGTACCAAGAACTAAAGGAAGGCTACAATCATTAATAATTCACTCGCATGTTTTTAAAGGTGCTTAGGAAGACTTCACGAAGAAACAAGAGTTTGATTCAGAAAGCAAAACGAATAGATTTAAAGAGTAATTCATGAAATTTTTCCCAGGAAAGTTCCTTAGGGACACATAAACAAAAGTTTTATTTGTTTGAACACACCGCATTGGAATGTGATTACTTAGCTTTTGTAACATAAGCTAGGCCACTCAAAAAGTGTTATCCGATTAGGTCACCATATTTTTTTTTTAATTTGTATAATAATAGTCCTTAGTTTTCTTATAAGTAAACATCTTATAAGTAAACAAAGTCATCTTATAAGTAAACATTTTTCAACAAAACTGCTGAAAATGTCATAACGCAACGTATTTTATAGGCATAACAAAACATAAGTGCAAAAGTAAATCCAGCGGACATTTTTCAATCACGGATATTTTTAACATTAGCCATTAGCCAACAGGTATTACGTTTGATAAGTTTAAAAGAGATCGAAGCGAGAGAAACTTGGCCAGATTCGGAACCACCGCCCCGGGAAATCCCCAAAATTATGAACCACTTAGAATTTTTGGCAATTTCGATGATTAATAGTGCCCTTGTTTCAATATATACATACCTACCTATATAAGCAATTTCCACCACATTTAATACACTTTTACACAGTCATTAAACCAACTCTGCCAAGTTTCATCTGGGATTGAGGCACATTCGTTGTCCCCAGCCCTCAGAAGGTCCTCGTCGCTTAAAAAAACGTTTTCCTTTCAGCTTCATTTTCACATGTGGGAACAGCGCAAAGTCACAGGGAGCAAGGTCTGGACTGTAAGGAGGGTGCTGAAGAAGTTTTAGCCCAGTAGTTGCCAAATACTCGGTGCAGGCTCTGGCACGGTGAGCTGGTGCGTTGTCATGGTGGAGGTACCAGGTGTCCATTCTTGACTTTGGTCTCAGGTTTTTTATAGAATCTATGACTTAACGCAGGCAGAAGTACTCTGAGCAGTGACTGTCTTCTGTGTCTCCAAATCAACACGCTCTACAGTTCCGCTTGATCTGAAAAATACAGCGATCATTTTTTTTTTTTTTTTTTTTTTTTTTTTTTTTTTTTTTTTTTTTTTTTTTTTTTTTTTTTTTTTTTTTTTTTTTACAGATCGAGATTTTCTGACAGTTACAGGTGTATCTTCATCGTCAAATACCCAAACTTTGTTTTGAGCCTTGGTCGGCACATCATAATAGTATAGCCAAGTTTCGTAACCAGTCACAATGCTATTCACATATGTAGAATGTCCCTTATCAAATAGTTTCAGCATCTTTCGGCACCAAGTCACACGATGAGTCATTTGCTCTTCCGTTAGACTATGGGGTAGGTACCCTAGTTTTTACCTTTAAATGGTCTCTCAGAATTCATAGTGCATATAGGCATAATGTCTCCTCTATCTGCTGATAAGTTACTCGACGGTCCTCATCAAGCATTTTCCTCACAGCAGAAATGTTTTCCTCTGTTACAGACGTTCGCGTCCATCCTCCTCTCTACTCGTCCTCCAGAGTGAAATTGCCCCTTTCGAATTCTCTATGTCATCTAAATATAGTCGAACGATGAGGACAATCATCATTCAATGCAATCTTCACTTCTTCTAAGCATTGATCTGTGCTTAAACCACGCACAAAATTATATCGCAAAACTGCCCTTACTTCACTACATGACCACAATGCCATAATACGCACTTTAATCTGTCACTGCTAATGAACAACTGAGCCAAGAGATGTGATACTGTCGGCTAGGATGCAGGTAGAGATAGGTCTGAACACGCAGTAACTTGCAGCAGTAAGTTACATTGCAAAACTTTTGTAGTACCCTTTGTATCTCCATAAGTTACAGAGTATCTCTGTTGCAAAAGTTCTCAAAACTTTTCGATTCATTAATGCTTACTTCTTTTTTTCAAGGGACCTGATTTCATAAATAGTCGGGGTTTTTTTTCCGGCTTGCTTGTTTTTTACAGCGTGTTGCTTTTTTTTAAATATATCGTGAAGGTGAATCGATAGAATGTGTATTTCTGTTGAAAACCGGAAGTCGAAATTTTTCACGATCGCAATAATTTTCCTTACTCTATATTTCAAATATAGGTTAGTGAAAGTAAAAATTTAGTATGATGAAGTGGATCAATGAGAAAGGTAATCTTTTCGGAGTTATAAGAAATCTGAATTTGAATCACTGCTAAAGAAGGTGTGTAGCGCCAATGGGCATCCTTCAATATGATTATAACTAAAAATATTTTTTTTTTATAGAGAAGAAAAAAGGTTTTGAAAAAATATATCACTTCACTCCCATATATTTCGTAACAATTAAATTCTTACCATCACTAACATCAACTTGATCCTTCAAAACGAAATAATTTAAGTCTTAAATGGATATTACATAATTCAATCAAGTAACAAATACTTTAATTGCGTCACAACTCATACTAATCTACGCCATATATCTTCAAGCTATTTTGAAGGAACCTAATCCTGATTGACGCCATGTTATCTCAGGTATTTAAAGATTGCAGACAGATCGTGACGCTGAGCCCGACAGGAGTTCTTACATTGCAAGAAGTATTTTTTTCTTTTTTGCGTACATGGGGAAGGGAGAGACTCACTGAGATCTGCTAAATATTCATAGAGGATCAAGCGGCCGCCACTCCACCTCAAAAAGACCGGCTACCCGCGACATGAATTTTAATTGGGAGAGAGGAGGGGATAGGCGAGGGGCGAGAGGTGGGATGGGCGAGGGGGTGAGGAGGGGTGGACGAGGGGGTTAGGAGGGGGTGAGGAGGGGTGGATGGGAAGGGTGAGGGGGAATGCAATTCAATCGCCGCCTCAGGCCTCGGGGCAATTTGTAGTGCGCGCCCAAGCCTGTGTTCTCTGAAAGGTGTGGGGGGGGGGTGGGGGGGGGTCATGTCTAGTAGTCAAAAAATGAAAGATATTCAATTTAATTTTTAACATTGCTCTTATCAAACCGAAGTAGAAAATGTGATGTGACCCACACATATTTATTTGTAATTAGAGTAAGAGTCCTATTATATAAATATTATGTATATTAATTGTTATTATATAATATGTATGAGGGCTATTATAGAAACATTGTGAATGTAGACATTAATGAGAATGATTATATATTATTTTAATTAGGTGCCCATTATTTATTATGATTTTATGATAGAGATTTTATGTTAGCTATATAAATATGATAAGTAATAAAATAGGGCCAGACTTCGTACCCTAAGCCCTCCTTATCGCCCCACTCCAAAACGTATCAGTTTAGAAACAGTCCTCCAGATAGACAGACCTTTAGCTAACGGCCAAAGCCCACTCCTTGGTAAATCAAATATATTAATTTGATATATTTCTTTATCTTCCACTGCATAATTCTGTTTATTTTTGCTTGTCCCAATTATTTAAAGAATTAAGATCCACGGACCTTAACAGACCCATTGATACTAACCCTATTAATTAATTAAAATCAGGGACATATATAGCAAAATTATATCTATCAGCAATAGATTTATCTTCAAAGGTAAAAATTAACTTATGAAATTACTTTTTAACACGGTAGGTGCGGCATCGGTCCCCGGGGTCCGATGCCTTATATTCCTTTCCCAACAGCCGATTTTCACGTGAAATGTCCGAAAGTCCGAACACTTCAAACATTGAATTTAATCGATTTTTAATTATATAAATGCATTTTAGTGCAGAAAATGTTGCTAATAGCTGAAATTCTGTTCTTTTTTAGAATTGGACTCTGAGGTCCGATTTTCGATAAAGAAAGGCGTAAATCCTGTATCGGCCTGTCCTTCGCCTACTATGTCTAGTTCCAATCAGAGATAATGCCCTTGAGACGCTAATTTAATTCCTTTTTAATCAAAAGATAACGCTTTCGCAAAATCATTCCCATCGGACCTCTATGTCCTCTACGTCTGTGGCTCATCCCAGCAGTCGGACCCCGGGGACCGGATACCGTTCAATTCAAGATACACCTAAAATACGCCGCCGCACCTAACGTGTTAAAATTATGACTTCACAATTGTAGTCAGTTTAGATTACATTTATTTGAGGAAGAACGAGCATGCAAATAACCAAATTGATATATTAAAAAATTCAAAACATTTTTAATGACTAGGCTTAAAAATAATTGCATTTTTAAAATATCTAATACAACATTGGAAATGTTATTTTTTTACTAATTCGAAATATTAAATTCCTTTAATAAACACCATTTTCTTTCAACCTTCCACTGATTGCATAATCTATGTTTGCATATCTTCTGTATATCAAGTGTAAATTAAATTAAAAAACAAGATAAACCAAATAGCTCACTCCTTTTACAAACATCATAATTCCAAAATCAGCTATATTTAGTTATGAGTGTTTCGTGAACGCAATGAGAGAGTATTATATCCTTGAAAGGTAGTCAAATTTTTAACTCAATCCAAGCATAATTATTAACTTAAAAAGAATACCATAAATAAAAGGGAACTAATATAATAAAAAATATATACATTTTTTCTTCTTCATACAGAGAAAAAAACCAGCAGTTTTATCTAAATCGACCGTCTCATTGTAAAAGGTTTAATTGGAGGCTTAGTATTGTAACGCTTAAACGGGTTTAAATAATTTTTATAGAACGGAAATAATAATTTAAAATGTCACACAAACAATATAAACTGGAATAATCAAAAACTTCTATTCAATTTAGATAACATTTATTTGAGGAATAAAGTGCATCGGTCCCAAACGAGCATGCAAGTAGCCGATGGGAAATATTAAAAAAATGAATCTGCTAGGTTTTTTTTCTCCACTTAGTGAGGAAGAGTGCTTCAATATATAGGATTTTTTTAAAGAAGGAGTCTCTTCCGTATTTAAAAGTTTATTTGTGTCCCAACGTTTCGAGCTATTGGCTCATCCTCTGGGGTTATCTTATCCTATGTGACTTCTTTTTCCACGTTAGCCATATATCATCTTATATATTTTTTAAAACAGTATATAAATACTTATGTCTATCCTAATTTCTTATTACATTTTATGGCATATCACACATTTTCTAGTCTATTTAATTCACTGTCACATTTGTACTGGTGCTAAAACGAGCATGCAAGTAACCGATAGGATATATTAAAAAATTAAAACCATTTTTAATGACGGCTTAAAAATAATTGCATTTAGACTAATTTGAAATATTAAAATCCTCCTTTAAACAGAAGTTTCTCAACCTTCATGTTCGACTGATTGCATATTCTATATTTGTTCATCTTCTGTATATCAAGTGTATTTTCAATTTAAAAAAACAAGATAAGCCAAATGGCACACTCCTTTTATAAACATCACAATGCATGATGAAAAGTATTGTTCATAACACGTACCAAAAGTGTGTTTTCGGTGCTCGGTCTAATTTCCGCTCTGGGCTACGCCTCGCACGTTAACCAGTGATGAAAATAACTATTTCGAAAATAAAGAATAAAAGATGATTATTTTTTTATTTTTTTATTTTTATTAAAAGTATTACTTCAAAAATCAAGCTATTATTACTACAGAAACTAAGCCAGAAATAATCCTAGGGTATTATCACTTCAAAAATTAAGTTGAAGTAAAAAATAATTTAAGGTCACAGATAATTTAAGGTTAATCACAAATTAAGGTAAAAAATTATTTTAAAATTTAAATCATATTAAAAACATATAATAGTCCACAAAAACACAATAATTAATCTAAGAGAAATCTTTATTTTGAGATTATTCGTTATTCTTTTCTGGAATCACAAACATTAAATGAATAGTAAAAAAAAAAATTGAATTATTATTTTTTTTTTTTAAACTCGAATTACGCAAACAGGTCAACATTCTTTTCTACCTGTTAAACCTAGATTGATTAATAAAACTAAATTATGTGTAGTCATCTGGAACACAGCTAATGAGTCCACCTTGGATACATTCCGAACCGCCCGATCAACAATTACCATCACGGCGAATGACAGCCAATGTTTAAATATTATTGACAATTAACTTGAGAGCAAACATTCAAAACACCTTATGCTATCTAATCTTCCGTAATTAGGCAGTTAAATGATTGAGCTCAGGTATAGTAAACACAGAACTGATAAAGATTATATTAAGCAATTATATCCCAGAGATTTCTTATTGAAATAAATCTTTTTACGAAATCATTCCGTTTTTATCATCTTTTTTTTGATAGATACGAAAATCAATTGTAAACTCTAAAGAAATTTTGTACATTATAAAACTTTGTCAAAAAATACAAACACCTAATAATTATCAAAACAATTTAAAACATTAGAATTAAGTACAATGTGTACTTAAGCAATGATACACTGACCGCTACCTATGCTGACGTTATAACAATGCTCACTAAACATCAAGATCCTATACATGCCTCACTAACTTTACAACAAAATCTATATAAAATAAACGATTAGTGTAAATTACGGAAACTTCGACTAAATCATGAAAAATCAAAACACATAACGTTCACCCTTCGAAAAAATACTTGCCCTCCGATTTATATAGACAATGTTCAAATTTATCAAACTGACACCGTACATTACCTTGGCCTTACCTTTGACAGAAGGATGACATGGGGCCTGCATGTTAAGAATAAACGAAAAACCCTCAACAAGCTTATTTCTAAAACTTCAGAACTCGGACTGAGACAAAAATTATATACATATTCATCCTTACTGAAACCAGTATGGACATACTCTTCACAGATATACGGTACAGCCAAAAAGACCCACTTACAAAGAATTCAGACCTTTCAATCAAAAATTTTAAGACCCATAGTAAAAGCAGCCATGGTACGTGACCAACAACACCCTACATTGTGACTTACAAATGCAAACAGTAGACCAACATACAAAGACACTTTACCAACGTTTCCATACACACTTACACGGTCATCTCAACCAACTGATTAGAAGCATGGCAACATACCCAGAAATAGGAGAATAAAAAAGCGCTGGATGAGAGATCTCCTTCGTTAAAAATCCAGATTACCTGAAACAAGCCAGAGGTACCGCTGGATGCCATGCCTGACGCCCTTATTTCAATAGCACAGCGCACATTTGCTAATTGACGATGTTTGTTGACAGGCACAAATTAAAACATGAAGCCAAAAAAAAAAAGGTACAAACAATTTTTTTATTTGTAATTACTTAATTTAAAAAAAAATTACAAAAACGTTTCGAATTTGATTTAAATGTAAAATGATAACTGACGCAGTGAAGCTTATTTTATAAGTTGTAAAACTCGGGCAATAAATAAAAGGGGCATAAATTCGATCAATCCTCCCTTGATTGAGGCAAACTTTTGTATTATAAATTTTAATGTATAATTCAGCTTGGATTTCATATATATATATATATATATATATGTATTAAAAAATCCGTATATCAAGGCCTTGTCACATTATTTTTCGTTTAACATGCTGAGTAATGTGATCTTGGATATGTTTTTTTGTTTTTCATACTAATCTTAAAGCTGAAAAAGCATATAAAGTTACAAATTTTCGGTTTCCGTAAATTAAGGACAATTAGAAATCAAACATTTATAATTATGATCAAATATACTATGCCGAACCAAAACACAAATCACTACTTCGAAATAGATCAATGAGGTCGGCCTAACTCCAAAGAGCAGAGCAGATTATTATGAATAAATCAATGCTCTCTTAATTAGACGCTATTGGCGTTAATTGAGGTAAATTACCGTTCTATCAAATCATTTCCGTTAATTCGATTAAGGAAAGAAGAAATATAAGAGGGAGGGGGAAGCCGCTATGCAACAAGAACGGGAGCCAACCCACTGGACAGCATAATGGCCCCACTTTCACTCTAAAAGTAGTCGAGACCTCTTTGCATATTATACAGTTCTCGCTTTGTCTAGAGTTCTATAGATGTCCTTATAACTAAATAACTTCTGAACTGTGTACGAGTTAGTAATGAACTATCGATAATAATTATATACTAGCGAAAAATAAATACCGGATAAAGACCACTCAGTTCGGCGTTGTTTAAACGTCTAAATTCTCAGATTAGTTCATCCCTCTTCGGTTCAAACATACTAAGCAATATCTTATTTTCAAAAACCCTCTTTGCTCATCCCTCAATGTCAGAGATGTTTCACGCCCGTAAAGTGCACTAGGAAGATTAATAGTCTTGTAAATACTAATTTTTAAGTTTCGGGAAAGAAGGCGCAAGCTAAGATATTTCGGATCTAAACAGTAACAAACATTTTAGGATTTTAATCTAGCCATGATTTCCTCAAAGATTCGTTTCTTACTTTTAATTACCTACACATATGGAATGCATAGTAAGGGAAAGTATTGCGATCGTGAAAAATTTCGATTTCTCGGTTTTCAACGGAAATACACGTTTTGGGGTCCCCTGAGTCAAAATAACCAAGTCACGTGAAATGGTCTGTGTCTGTGTGTGAACAGACTAGCTCAAAAACTACAAACCGTAAGAACCTGAAATTGGGTATTTGGTGTATGTATATGCACGCGATGTGACAGCAAAAATTTGATCAAACTTGGTCAAATTCCATAACTTTTTTCCCCATTTTTACGTTTTTTTTCAATTTGATTAAACTCGTCATGTTTAATGAGAATCAAATATTCTTTAATATCAGGAAAGCTTAATCATTATTTAAATGTTCTGAGGGAGCTTAAATGGGGAAGGGGCCTTATTTAGGACTCCCACTGTAACATCGTCCGATTAGCCTTTGTGGCATAAAGTGACGTTAAAACAAACAAACACGTTGATTCCACGCATGCGCAGTACGCCTTCAATGACAGACTATTGTTTATAATTAAAGGTGTTCTGTTCATTTAATGAAAATTGTTTTTTTCATGGCTATATGAAGTTTTCAACAACGAAAGAAAAAAGTTTTATTTAATAATAAAAAAAAATAGAGTACTTTAAAGAGCAAATACAAACAAAAAAAATCTGGTGCGTGCGCGCAACACACAACTTTCACTTACCAACTTACTTAGATTAGAAATTGACGTGTTTTGCTAAATATCATTTCCCAAAGTCACACATTTTTCTACATTCATATGTTATTTTTGTTAATCGTAAAAGGCCGTTTTTGAGTAAATAAAAAAAACCGTGAAAATGATACAAAATTTATTAAGTAAAGTCCCCCCTCCCGTAGATCAATTTTGATGAAATTTTGACAGTCATATCTCAGGCATATTAATAGATCAAATACACAGTTTAATCAAAATCGTTAGAGCCGTTTTTGAGAAAATCGAAAAAAACTTAAAAAGTTATTAAATAAAGTACCCCCTCCCTTTGAGCAATTTTGATGAAATTTTTGCTGTCACATCGCGGGCTTATACATACTTTAAATACCCAATTTCAGGTTCGCACAGTTTATAGTTTTTGAGCTAGTCTGTTCACACACACACACACACACACACACACACACACACACACACAGACACACACAGACCATTTCGCGGGACTTGGTTAATTGGACTCAGGGGACCCCAAAACGTGTATTTCCGTTGAAAACCGGAAGTCGAAATTTTTCACGATCGCAATACTTCCACTTACTATATATTTCATATAGGTAAGTGAAAGTAAAAAACAGTGGAAAATTATACAAAATTTATTAAGTAAAGTCCTCCCTCCGGTTGATCAATTTTGATGTAATGTTGGCTATCGCATCTTTGGCATATACATACATCAAATACCCAGTTTGGTCAAAATCGTTAAAACCGTTTTTGAGTAAATAAAAAAAAAACACTTGAAAATGATACAAAATTTATTAAGTAAAGTCCCCCCTCCGGTTGATCAATTTTGATGAAATTTTGACAGTCATATCTCAGGCATATAAATAGATCAAATACACAGTTTAATCAAAATCGTTAGAGCCATTTTTGAGAAAATCGAAAAAAACTTAAAAAGTTATTAAATAAAGTACCCCCTCCCTTTGAGCAATTTTGATGAAATTTTTGCTGTCACATCGCGGGCTTATACATACTTTAAATACCCAATTTCAGGTTCGCACGGTTTATAGTTTTTGAGCTAGTCTGTTCACACACACACACACACACACACACACACACACACACACACACACACACACACACACACACACACACTCACACACACACACACACACACAGACACACACACAGACCATTTCGCGGGACTTGGTTAATTGGACTCAGGGGACCCCAAAACGTATATTTCCGTTGAAAACCGGAAGTCGAAATTTTTCACGATCGCAATACTTCCACTTACTATATATTTCATATAGGTAAGTGAAAGTAAAAAACAGTGGAAAATTATACAAAATTTATTAACCCTTTCAGTCACCATGTCCACAATTGTGGACACCGATTTTGTAAGGGATACCAAAACAAAAAATTTGTTTACTTGATATTTCTGATAATTTTCGCCTAAAAGCTGCACTAGGTATTCCAAAGAGGTATAAACTGATATGAGAAATCGAGTTTGGACATTGAAAATGCGTTGAACTAATTTTTTTCGGACATCAAAATCAGTGTCCACAATTTGGGACCCCGAAAATTGGTGACTGAAAGGGTTAAGTTAAGTCCTCCCTCCGGTTGATCAATTTTGATGTAATGTTGGCTATCGCATCTTTGGCATATACATACATCAAATACCCAGTTTGGTCAAAATCGTTAAAACCGTTTTTGAGTAAATAAAAAAAACATGTGAAAATGATACAAAATTTATCAAGTAAAGTCCCCCCTCCGGTTAATCAATTTTGATAAAATTTTTACAGTCATATTTCAGTCATATAAATAGATCAAATACTCAGTTTAATCAAAATCGTTAGAGCCGTTTTTGAGAAAATCGAAAAAAACTTAAAAAGTTATTAAATAAAGTACCCCCTCCCTTTGAGCAATTTTGATGAAATTTTTGCTGTCACATCGCGGGCTTATACATACTTTAAATACCCAATTTCAGGTTCGCACGGTTTATAGTTTTTGAGCTAGTCTGTTCACACACACACACACACACACACACACACACACACACACACACACACACACACACACACTCACACACACACACACACACACACAGACACACACACAGACCATTTCGCGGGACTTGGTTAATTGGACTCAGGGGACCCCAAAACGTATATTTCCGTTGAAAACCGGAAGTCGAAATTTTTCACGATCGCAATACTTCCACTTACTATATATTTCATATAGGTAAGTGAAAGTAATAAGTAAATGGATGTGAAAAAGGTTGCGACTTTGTGTTAAATAGCATTTAAGAAAACACGTCAATTTCTAATCAAACTAAGTTGGTAGGTGGAAGGTTAGTGTTTTGCGCATCGCAACAGATTTTGAATATTCGAATAAGCCTCTAGAAAATGAAAGAAACAATGAATTAAATTAATGAAAATCGAGGTTTGTAAGCCACAAACATCAGTAAACAGATCGTAGTGAGCAACCAATAGAGTACCCCCTCCGATCCCTTGACCAAACCATTGATACAATTTTGTAAACCTTCCGCCTAATTAAATAAGTCCTGGTAATAATTTAGCCTTTAAGACAAATTGGCTTTCTTCCCTTTACCGTTCCTTTATATTTCAAAAGTAACCTGATAACATTCATCTTACCAGCGAGCAGTAGAAATTAAGTTTGTTTGTTTGTTTTAACGTCACTTTATGCCACTAAGGCAAATCGGACGATGCTATAGTGGGAGTCCTAAATTTTGCCTATCCAGGTATAATTAGGATAGGGATCTTTAACGAGTACCTGACATCGTACATGTTCGGGGCCTCCATTTAACGTCCTATCCGAGGGACGGCATGGCTAAGGATTTTTTTCTCCCATTAAAAAATCCTAGGGCCACCGCTGGGCGCAAGCCCTCCGACCTTTAGTATTGTAGGTTGCCATGCTAACCACTACACCACAGGTGACCCCGTAAAAATTAAGCGTGAATATATTTAGTCCGCCAACAGTTTTTTCCAAGAAAGAATATTGCAACTAGCCAGGAACAGACTAGTTTCTAAACTCATGAGACATTGACTGGAAGGCAAAAGCTTTTCGAACTTTGAGAGGGCTTTGATGCGAGGTGAGTTGAAGCATTGACTGGTTAGGAAGGAAAATAGTGGCTTTTGTCGGGGCGGAGTTCTGTTTTGAAAGCGCACTCCATCCTGGGGGAAAACAGGGCCCCCTTCTCCACAACCTTTGTTCGAGCTACGGCAAAGGGAACGCTGGTGAAAGAGATGCCATCGGAGAGATATACCCTAGTGGTTCCTGTCAGCCTGCTTCATATCTTCAACTAACTACCCACGACCAAACTACAGAAAATATAGTCATTGCTTGAAAAAGTAAAATGGTACTTATCGTTTGTAGCGGCCACAACTTCGGAAAATAGAGCTATAATGCGTTGAATTAATTATTTCCTATTTTTTTTTTTATACAGTCAAATCAAAATTCAATCATGAATATAACGTTTCAGCTAATCTAAAAATCAACGTGATTAAAAATAGAACATTAAGCCAAATTTGAAATTGTTTGGTAAAGAATTTAGAAGGGTTAAATTTTTTATTTTTTACATATCATATTTGACTGTAGTATAATGATTAGGTATTAACGATCCATTTATTTAGCACTTATTGAATTTTTTTAACAGAAGTGAAATTAAATGTAACACATGTAAAAGGAACTAATAAAGAATATAATTGGAATAGGATTTAGTACAATCACAGTAGGCAGTTAGAAAAATATAACAAATTTTCATGTACCAAATGTACCAAATACATATTAATTAAATTCAAAATATAGTACATGATGATATGAGATTTTGTCTACTTGTTGAGGTTCTACCTGAAACAGGTTATGAAAAGCGAGCAACCTCAAGCCATGATGAATATTTTACATGCTACTTATCGAAACATAAAAATTTAATTTTATAAATGAGGTAGATAACGTTAATTTAAAACTTTTTATAACATCAATGATGTACATTTTTTATTATTAGAATTCAAAATTTCTATTTAGTGCAGTGCTAAGAGGTGCACAATGATTTTTTTTAACCTGTCTTTTGCTAAAACTAGGAAAAACGCGTTTTTTTTAGTCCAAGCCGGAAAAAATAAATTTCTGCTTGACCATCCTTAATATGGAAAGAAAGTGAAATGTTGTGTCAATAAATGAACTTACAACGCCTTCTGTTGGAAATTGATGGAACTTACAAATAATCACACTCAACTGTAGTATAATAAGAATTTAGTTTGCAATAAAAGAAATATTGGGGTCAATAATGAAGATAAAAACTATCCTATCTTTCATATCGGACAACATTACACACAATGAAACAAATTTCATCAAAATCGGTTGAGTAGTTTCTGATTTTTACTTCCCACAAACATCGGGACACGAGATTTTTATATATATAAGGATATATATATATATATATATATATATATATATATATATATATATATATATATATATATATATATATAAAAGGATATATATATATATATATATATAATGATCATCGAATAACCCACTTCATTCTATAAGGTTAAAAACACTTCTTCATTTAATAAGACTATACAAAAAAGATTTTAATCATAGGAAGACCAACATTTATTATTTACAAATTGACAATAAGTAACATACAAAATGTTTCAATTTATAGTACCAGTTTCCTAATACTACTGCTGGGCAAAGCTGACATGACCCCGATCCACTCTGATAAGACCCGCTTGGGGTTTTTTCATCTCTAAAGAGCGAGTGTAGCGGTAGGATTAAAAAATCCTAGGGCCACCACGGGGCGCGAAACCGCGACCTTTAGTATTGTAAGCTGCCATGCTAACCACTACACCACAGGTGACCCCGATCATGAGTTTGGTCAAATATGATTTAAATAGGAGTGGAAACAAAGAAAAACAAAAAAAACTCGGAGAGAAGATCACAGAGCCACCAAGGTTCCGATTATATAAACACGATGTTCCATTATTATTACGAGTTGCGGTGGGCACTTGTCAGCTCAACAAGCTGATAAAATTCCTTAGCTATGCAAGTTCAATGAGTTTTTTTTTTGATGATTCGGATTACATCACATTCAATCTTCAAAAATTTAAATCTAGGAATACCAAACTTCCTTTGTTAACGCCCTTTTGGTTATTTTTGAAGAATAAATCTTAAGAAAATTTGCGTGAAAAACCAAACATTAAGAAGAGAATGAGAAGACCAAAGAGAGTAAACCCAAGACAATATTAAATGAGCTAATAAATAAAATGGTAGGGGGCGCTATAAAATAAAAAAACAATATATGCGTGTCAAGGTCGTCCGCAGGATTATGACAAGGGGGGAGCAAGCAAGTAAAATTTTCGTGTAGGGGCAGACTCGTGAAATTCTTAGGACCGTGGCGGTTATTTCAAAATCAAAATATGTTTTTATAAAGTACTTAATACTTATAGTAAATTAATAAGAAATTATTTAATTTTTAGAGTTGAGGCAAGTTAGGTTTTAATAATAAAAATCTGGTGCGATGCGCGCAACACACAACTTTCACTTACGAACTTACTTAGATTAGAAATCGACGTGTTTCGATAATATGTAAACGCCAATCCTCAACTTCACACATTTTTCCAAATTTAAGTATATACTTATATTTGTATATCTCCATAAGTTATAGAGTATCTGTATAGCAAAATTTGGTAGTTCTCAGCACTTTTCGATTCGTTATTGCTAATTTATTTATGAAGGGACTAATTTCATCAACAGTCGAGTTTTTTTTTACTGCTTGCTTGTTTTTTACTACGAATTCCTTTTTGCAAATACATCGTGAAGGTGAATCGATAGGTGTATTTACGTCTCTTATGCCTTTCTAGAAATTAGGAACGATTACTGATTAATGAATTCTTCCAAATCATGATTACAGACTAACATTTAATAATGAATAATGGTCATTCATGATTGTTGAATACATTTTATTCATGAATACTCGACGACCAGCGATTAATAAAATTCATGATTAATGATTCCGCGCTAAAGGATGATTGGTGAATGATTATTACAATCATTATTCCCATTTTTGCTGATTAGTCATAATCATGATTACATTTTTATTTAAATATGCCCAACTCTAAGGTGCATTAATATCAAAGCAGCTGTGGCGCAATAAAGAAGGCAGTGAAGACAATGGAAAACCCAGCCTTCCCTAATAACATATCGATCCAAAACTAGTCAATGGTTGGAGCGATTGGTCAGTGACAGCGGGCCGGCTCCACTTCGCTCAATCCAATTGTATGGAGTGATGGGCTGCTTCGTTCCATTTTCGTGGGCAGAAATTTACCTAAATATACACGAATAGTGTTAATAACATGTCTGCCGTGGAAATTAAATCAACATCAGTTTATCTGTATGATTCGCCTACATTTAGGGTAACTGTACCAAGAGTTGATAGTATAAGAAAAAAAAATTATAATTTATAACTGTGGATATGGGCGACCAATTAAGTCTCAACACTGTTTTTCTTTTAGAGCTTTATTATTGCAAACGTTTCAGCCAGTTCGGCCATCTTCAGTGCTAAATTTGATTGATAAAAATAGTCTTCTAAAAATCCACCATCAGTGGTTAGTCAATTAATAATTAAAATAAATAGGTAGCAGATACCCTTGTCCAAACTACCTGTTTTATATTTAATTTATTTAAGATATAAAACAGGTAGTTTGGACAAGGGTATCTGCTACCTATTTATTTTAATTATTAATTGACTAACCACTGATGGTGGATTTTTAGAAGACTATTTTTATCAATCAAATTTAGCACTGAAGATGGCCGAACTGGCTGAAACGTTTGCAATAATAAACCCCCAAAAGAAAAACAGTGTTGAGACTTAATTGGTCGCCCATATCCACAGTTATAAATTGAATAGTCTCAAGAAGTAGGAAAAAATTAATAACTAAAAATTATAATATTGATACTGTTTACCAATATATTGATGTTAGGATAATCTTTGTTTATGAATTTAGTTATGGCAATCCCTCTAGAAAACTAGGAAAAAAATACCGTATGGTCTATGTAACTTCTAAAATGAACTAATAGTTGACACATCAAAATGTAAAGGTTTGGAAAGCTGATATTTATGGTTTTAAAATTGACACATGCATTAATATTTGATTTTCTATGATTTTTAATAGGTAATAAGGACTCCAATAAAAGTTAATATTTTTTTTATTTATAATGTAAATTAAAAATGGAAACAAAATGAAATTTCCACAATCTAATTATTTTATACACAAAAAGCTTATATGAGACACAAAAAAACAAAACATATTTAAACGAAAAATGAGATCACCCAGTTAAGTAAGTATGATAAATAGATTTATGGTAAATAGTAATGGCCAAAGTTTCGTTTTTTAATGTTGAGTTTGCACAATTATCGAATCTCCAATGATGAACTTCACTCTTTTAGAGAATTAAAGATGGCCACATTCATTGGTTGGATGAAATGTGTAGAAAGAGTGCGATACGATTATTGGCAATGCAATTTTGCTCTCAACGATTTATGGACAGAGCACACTAGCTATAAAATCATAAAATAAGACACCTGTAATCCATACAGACTCAGACTTTTATAAACCACCCCCAGATGGAACACTATTTGCTAATTCTGGCGGTAGTTGACATCGATGTCAACCATTGAAATTATGGATTAATATCTGTTGTAATAGTTGTTTACAACTACATTTAAGCCCTAAAAAATTGTATAAATATATTAAAAAAGGATATCAAACGATTCTCATGAACATAATGAATACCATAAAAATAATTAAAACATAATTGAATTAAAATAAACCAAGGAAAAGATTTATTTAACTTGGGTGGAAGTCAAGTTAAAACAGGGTAGCAGAAACCAAGTTTTCAGGCCACTGGAAAATTCGCCATTATAACCTCTCACAAATAAGCTTGAGATTTCATCAAACTAATGTCGATGACGGCACAGCTAAGGCCCGGTGCACACGGACGACACTTTTCTTCGATGCGGACTATAAGCCAGGTCAGGGGTACCTGGAGTACAATGGACCGACCGGATTTACCATTATACTCCAGGTACCCCTGACCTGGCTTATAGTCCGCATCGCATAAAAGTGTAGTCCGTGTGCATCGGGCCTAACTAGTATAACTTGAATAATTACCGCCAATTTTTGAACCAAAATAACAACCCTGAATCTGATTATTCACACTTTTTGTGCAAAACGTCAACTATTGGATCACTGTCAACTTATGGTACAGCGGAGAATGGAGCTAACTGAAAAATAATATTGAAATATCTAAAAACTAGCCGATCCTTATGTTTTAAGAGCAGACCCTGTGCCACGCATTGCTGTAGCTACAATGCGTTGAATTATTTATATCCTATTCTTTTTTATAGTCTAATCAAAATTCAATGATAAAGATAAAAATGTTTCAGCTAATCTAAAAACCAAGGGGATTTAAAATAGAACTTTACGCCAAACTTAAAATTGTTCCGTAAAGAATTTACAAGGGTTAAAGTTTTTATTTTTTACATCTTATATTTGACCTTAGTGTGTTAATGAATGACACATGTAAAAGGAACTAATAAAGAATATGATTGGAATAGGGTTTAGTACAATCACAATAAACAGTTGCAAAATTGTACCAAATTAATCTTATGCCATGATACATATTAATTAAATTCAGAATATAAGACATGATGATATGAGTTATCGTATCAGGAGGTTATACTGTTAGGTGCGCAATGATTTTGGTTAACCCGTCTTTTGCTAAAACAAATACATTCGATGTTTTCCCCACACGTGAAAAGGCGACACATAATTTGGCATGGGAAAAAACAAGGATTTTCCTAGTCCAAACTGGAAAAAATAGATTTACTCTTACCCTACCTAAATGCCGATATAAAATGAAGTGTTGTGTCAATAAATCAACTCTGTTGGAAATTTATAGAAATAATCACACTCAATTGTAGTATCATTAGCATTTAATTTGCAAAAAGAGAAATATTAAGGACAATAATCGAGATAAAAACAATTATATATTTAAGTTGGACAAAACTACACACAATGAGCCAAATTTCAGCAAAATCGGTTTTGTAGTTTCTGATTTTACTCTCGACAAACATCGGGACTCGAGATTTTTATATATATAAAGATTTATTTACTTTTTCTCAAAAATTTTATTTTGTAACCAATGCGAACCTAAAATTATCACGAATTACTTTCGAGGGTGGCGGGATGTCCGAGAGGCTAAACGCGTTAGAAAATACGCGTTGCCACTGACGCCAAATTGCACTCAGAATTAATCCCCCACCCTCTCCCCTGGTCCGGGAAACCCCATATAGCCTATAACGGCGAGGAAGGGGTGGACCCAAAAAAAAAACAAAAAAAAAAAATCTGGTGCGTGCGCGCAACACACAACTTTCACTTACCAACTTACTTAGATAAGAAATTGACGTGTTTTGTTAAATATAATTTCCCAAAGTCACACATTTTTCTACATCCATATCTTATTTTTGTTAATCGATAAAGCCGTTTTTGAGTAAATAAAAAAACCCGTGAAAATGATACAAAATTTATTAAATAAAGTCCCCCCTCCGGTTTATCAATTTTGATGAAATTTTAACAGTCGTATCTCGGGCATATAAATAGATGAAATACTTAGTTTGATCAAAATCGTTAAAGCCGATTTAGAGTAAATAAAAAAAACACGTGAAAATGTTACAAAATTTATTAAGTAAAGTCCCCCCTCCGGTTAATCAATTTTGATGAAATTTTTACAGTCATATTTCGGGCATATAAATAGATGAAATACTTAGTTTAATCAAAATCGTTAGAGCCGTTTTTGAGAAAATAAAAAAAAAACCTAAAAATTTATTAAGTAAAGTACCCCCTCCCTTTAAGTAATTTTGATGAAATTTATGCTGTCACATCGCGGGCATATACCTACACTAAATACCCAATTTCAGGATCGCACGGTTTATAGTTTTTGAGCTAGTCTGTTCACACACACACACACACACACACACACACACACACACACACACACACACACACACACACACACACACACACAAACACACACACACACACACACACACACACACACACACACACACACACACACACACAGACCATTTCGCGGGACTTGGTCATTTCGACTCAGGGGACCCCAAAACGTGTATTTCCGTTGAAAACCGGAAGTCGAATTTTTTCACGATCGCAATACTTCCACTTACTATATATTTCATATATAGGTAAGTGAAAGGAAAAACGAATTACTTTCGATTTTCTTCAACTGAAAATTAAAAGAAATTGTAATTTTGCATTATAGTCTGCGTTAGATGCGTTTAGATGCCGCGTAACAAAATTCGGTTAAAACCATTGTTATTGTTCAAAGCAAGAGGAGGATGGGTGAGTTCCTCCAGTGAGTGGTTTCTTATCTGAGGCCAACTAAGATCTTCACTATTCCCATATATCAGGTTTTCGAATGATTCTTGTGATTCTTCTTGTTGTACGGTTTCTCCTGGACCACTCTTCGACTAAAACCCGCTCCTCTGTTATTATTGCGCCCCAGATGTCACCTTTCAGTCCCCAGATGGCTTTCCCCGCTGTAAGTGACAAAAAGCCCTGCCGAGAATAGGGGCCAGGTGTCGGAACAGATGCAGAGGGGTTATAATTAGTAAACTTTTGTTCCTTAGTATTTGTTAGTTACGCACCAATAACGTCTAGATCATTTATATATTCTTATAAAAAAAAAAAAAATCATCATTTATTATTTATTTATTTGTATGATTTCAGGCAATCCACAACCAGGGTGATGTTTGCCGACTTAATGTTAATTTTTTTATTTTAATAATAACAGTTTAGTATTGTTTCTGATGATTTAAAAATGGTAGAGTGAAAAAAAAAAAGGAATATATAAAAATAATGATACAGAAAATGAAAAGATAGAAAATAAGATAAAAAAAGTAAATCAATGCGTAAATAAATAAAACATGTATAAAGTAAAGTGTTTTTAGATCTGTTTGTATACTTATATATGTTTTAAGTAATTAAATATCTCTGAAATATGCGTGCTTTCATCATTTAGCAGAGTCGCTAAATGGTATGGAAGATAGTAGCAACTGTCTGCAGTCAGTCAGTAAGTGTTTGACTGTCATGTGTTAACAAAAACACATCAAAGTGTAATTTAAGCAATTAAAATAAGTTATAAAGCAATTATTAATAACTCCTAAAATTGTAGGATTAAGATTTACATATGGTAACGTTTAAAAGATTAATGTCACAAGGAGAGGGTTAAGCCAAAAACGCTCTAAAACTCTAGACCAATTATTAACTTTTTCCCCCTTACGCCTGGCGGCTATTTCTCTCGTATGTGGTTTTGGGTTTATCTAGAGGTGTAGTCAACTTATTCTGGCCAGAAGGTGAAGATCAAAAAAATACTTCTGTGGGTCCGCCGCAAAATGAATTTCAACCATTGCAACTGGACTTGATAATGATAAAGCCAGCAAACGCTCTAACATATCAAACCTTAACTGTTATATTGTCACCGGATTCCGCTACCAAGCAACCGCTTTTTCCCCATTTAGGCGACCTGGTCATTAGCATTAAGACCAAGACAAGAACATGAATCCACTGGTCGGTTCACTTCATAAAGGTCGTTAGGGATCGGAACCAGCTATTGATTTTATCAGCGGGGAAACAAGAAAGACCCCGAGGAGAGAGGGCCGACACAAACTTCATTACCGCGGAAGTTAGAAGGGCCACCCGCGGGTATCGATTAGGCCTTTGAGAATGAATGCGAACCAGGAGCTGAAGAAATGGGAAGATGGAGTGGAGAGGCGGCTTCTAATCTGAGCTCCAAGCGCCCATAGCTTCTTCATAGATGTTTTTAACGAACGCAGTTTGGCCATAATAAATCGCTCGGAATGGTAATATTATTTTGGCTAAAAAGTTAAGATTTTTTTATTTTATTTTATTGTTTTACTAGCTGTATGTCCCGGTTTCACCCGGGGAATTTCATTTTTCGACTCAAACGGTCGATTTCGTAAAAAAAACCATTGAAAAGCGAGATCATTACGATTTTTATTAGGATAAAGAATATCAGCTGAAGATCGGCTGAAGTTATGCAATTTTAATATGGACAGGTGTTCGCTGGTATGAAAGAACCACTGAGCGAAATTTGGAGAATTTAGGATAAACGGTATGGAATTCTATAAAGAACAAACAAACAAACAGAAATATTGCCCTGCAGTTTCAGCTTCTCGCAAATCCTTTTGCCTAAGCCTCTGTGGCGCAAGGCGGGCCTCGTATTCCTGGGCAGACTCAGTTTCCCGCGATTCTGCCTGTCTAAGCCTCTGTTGTTCAATCCTATTTTGATGTTCGTCGAGAGTTTCAGCTGCTCGTATTTGACGTTGTTTTTTAGCTTTTGAGCTCACTACTTCTATTGAAGCTCGCTTCTTAGGAGACATTTTTAAAAAATAAATTCACCATACATGTAAATAAACGTATTGTAATGTTAAAAAATCTGGTGCGTGCACGCAACACACAACTTTCACTTACCAACTTACTTAGATTAGAAATTAGTGCGTTTTGTAATATGTAAACGCCATTCCTCAACCACACTTCTCAAATGAACAGAACGGCTTTAATTATGAACAATGGTCTGTCATTAAAGTCGTACTCCGCATGCGTGGGCTCAACGAGTTTTATGAGTTGACTGAATATTTTTCTTTTTTTCTCCTCTTTATGTTTTCTTTATTTTTATCATATCTCATATTTAGCCATTTCTTATTTTTAGGCATAACGAGAGATAGTTAATTTCTCCATTTAAACAAACTTTATAGGAAACAGCAAACAAAAAAGCCCCCCCCCCCCCAAAAAAGCCCCCTCAGAACATTTTAATAATGATATCGCTTACCTGATATTAAAGAACACCTAATTTTCATCAAACATGACGAATTTGATAAAAATCGTTAAAGCCGTTTTTGAGATCATCGAAAAAAAGGTAAAAATTGAAAAAAAATCATGAAATAAAGTGCCCGCTCCGTTTGACCAATTTTGATGAAATTTTGGCTATCACATCTTTGGCATATACATACATCAAATACCCAGTTTGACCAAAATCGTTAAAACCGTTTTTGAGTAAATAAAAAAAAAACACTTGAAAATGATACAAAATTTATTAAGTAAAGTCCCCCCTCCGGTTGATCAATTTTGATGAAATTTTTCAGTCATATCTCGGGCATATAAATAGATCAAATACTCAGTTTAATCAAAATCGTTAGAGCCGTTTTTGAGAAAATCAAAAAAAACTTAAAAAGTTATTAAATAAACTACCCCCTCCCTTTGAGCAATTTTGATGAAATTTTTGCTGTCACATCGCGGGCATATACAGACACTAAATACCCAATTTCAGGTTCGCACGGTTTATAGTTTTTGAGCTAGTCTGTTCACACACACACACACACACACACACACACAGACACACACACACACAGACCATTTCGCGGGACTTGGTTAATTGGACTCAGGGGACCCCAAAACGTGTATTTCCGTTGAGAACCGGAAGTCGAAATTTTTCACGATCGCAATACTTCCACTTACTATATATTTCATATATAGGTAAGTGAAAGTAAAAAAAAAACATATGGTTTAAAAATCCCAGAACGCGACGCCTGCCAAGGGACGGTCTTACCGGGCCTTGTTGGCCTCTTCAAAATCTATAAAATGATTTTTAGGCCGTTTTTTCGACTCAAACGGTCGATTTCGTAAAAAAAAACCCATTGTAAAGCGAGATCATGACGAATTGTATAACAATAATGAATATACCCAGAGATCGACTGAAGTTATGCAATTTTAATATGGACAGGTATTCGCACCTGGTATGAAAGAACCACTGAGCGAAATTTGGAGAATTTAGGACAAACGGTATGGATTTCTATAAAGAACAAATAAACAAACAAACAAACAGAATTTCAATTTTAATTATAAGAATTTTCTTCTAAATTTGGTAGGAAGATGGAGAGAAATGGACAAGTATGAGCTGACATTTGGAAAATGTATAACAGTGTATTTTAGCATATGGCTTCGATGTGGTATTGTAATATTTATTAAAAGACTATCAATCATTCGATTGAGACATTATTTATGTTTTGAGAATGGGGAAATTGCCCCGGAACGTCAACAATGTTATAATGTAAATAAATATTTGTTTGAAAAATGGAAGATACTTTTGCTAATATATCATCATTTATGAATTTTTATAAATTAAATTCCTTACAAGAAATAATACATCTACGTGGTAAAATTAAAGAATTTTTTTTTTCTTGAAAAGCCTATTTGTCTTTTCTTTTTTTTGTTGTAAATATTTGTTTTTTAGCTAAAATGGAAACATTTGTTCAAAATTTTTTTAGTATAGCACATGGATTCTGAGATAATCAGGCTTGAACAAAAATGCATCATTTTGCTGTAATCTTAAAGAAGGATCAAATACGTATCTATTCCATTTTTTAATACATCAAATATTTTGCAAAGTGTTTGCTTTTTGCTCAGTATTTTTTTTCGGGAGATTTGTGGGATTTAAAATGTGTAGTGGTTTGCACTTCAAAACGACTTTGGAATTTTAAAGATTCCCGAATTTTTAATGGAGATGGGAAACTAAAAATAAGATTAGATTTCGGTTTAGGCCGGTTAGAAGCTAGTGCGCACAAGTTTACGATTAAAAAAAAAAAAGATGAAAATTAAACCTTTTTCAAAAATCAGTCAGAAATACTTACAAGGAAAACAAATAAATGAATAAGAAAAATGATGCCTGAAGAGAACTTAATACTGGTTAATTTATTAACCTACATTTTGGAGATTAGTCAGATGTGTATCGATATTCTTAAATTATATCTTAAATGGAATGGGTATTTTATTTTAAAATAAGTACTTCTTTTTTGTAAATAGCAAATGAGATTTTGTTTCTCTAGCACAAAATGTCTACTTGATTATTGATATTGATACTTTCAATGAAACATACATAGTATAAAGTATCTTTTGCCAGGTATTGCCGTCGAGGCTTTGGGCAATCTGGATATAGGGAAACGTAAGACTAACTACTCACATACACTGAAGATGTATAAAGGCGAATTTTCTCCACTTACCTGCAACAGAAAATATATATAAATTTATAAATACGTAATATAATATAACGTAATATAATAAAATTTGACAAAATTTATGCAATTCTACAAACATATACCAACTTACATAAAACGTCTTTAATGTTGTGTCGGGTTTGAAATCGATAATTATATTTTCCAAAAGATCACAAAATAATTATTATATATGATTTTCAATTTAAAAATCATGCTTGATGTATACAATAAAAATTTAAATCGATCTTTGATGTCTATTGATTTGATTAAATCTTACGTTTCTAATCCTTTCTCGTATTTTGAAAGCAAGGTTTCATTGGCTATTCGCCTATACCTATCATACAATTTTGATAGATTGTTCGTGTTCCTTAGTGCCTATCTTGATCAAATATTGAGTTTCAAAAACAATTAAAATATCTAAACCAGATTTACTGAGACAAATAGTATTCATGAAGAAATTTCCCTGTGTTACTTATTATAATATTAGATAAAGAACAAAAAATAAACCTGGTTATTTTCTACGATGATAAAAAGTATAAATTGTTGTTGGGTTTACTATCTTTGTCAAAAACCTTCATTCTTTGATTTCCTTTTACCTTGCAACTCAGAAGTGTAAAATTTCTATATTAAATTATTTGTTTGATTTATTAAGTTACTAGTTATATATACCGGTTTCACCCGGAGAAGTTTATTTTTTAAATTTATAAAATCTATAAAGTGAGACTTTTATCGACCCAAACAGTCTATTTTGTAAAAACGAATGTAAAGAGAGATCAAAACTATTTTTATAACAATAAAGAAAATAACCATAGATTGGCTGAAGTTTTGCGATTTCAATATGGACAGGTGTTAGCACCTGGTATCAAAGAACCACAGAGCGAAATTTGGAGAATTTAGGACAAACGGAATGGATTTCTATAAGAACAAACATACAGAATTTCATCTTTATTTATATAGATAAATCATATACTCGTAGAATATATAGATATATAACAATTAAAATCTTATATTTGTCCTGCTTTTTTAAATGAAATGTCCTCCATTTTATAAAATTATATCTGGCCATCCTGGTCGCCATCGGTTTTACGTTACATTAATTCAACTTTAATCAATACCAATTTTTTTTAAATTTCTCTACATTTCAGTCATAATTTTGTCATAAGGTAGTTTGTAAAAATTTGTTACTTAGACAGGGCTGCGATGATATAATAAAAAAACAAAAAAACAAAACAAAAAAACAATCTGAACCTTCATTTATTTTATTATAATAACCTATTTTATGAAGTGCCATTTTATTAGATTTAATATAGTCTCTTTTGTAAGATTATCTTGATATAATCCAGATTAAGAATTTATTTAATCCAGTGCTCTCAGCGCTGTAACAAAAGCGATGGAAAATAAAAAGAAATAAAATAGAGAGAAAAAGGTGAAAGAGGGAGAGGGGCAATAAAATAACGATGCAATAAAATGCTATATTTATTTTCTTTCTTATACCTCTAATATTATATATTACTTTTTAAATAAAGCTCTCCTATACCTGCGACCTGAAAAAAAAACCCGAGAAAATAAAGGATTTAGCGCTTTAATAACGCTTAAATGATATTGGCTATTATAAATGATAGGCTAAAAAAACTTTATAACCATTTTATTCAAATAATTAAATAGAGACGATAGTTGAAACAAGTGAAAGAAATGTGACCCGTGTTATTTTCTTTATTCTTAGAGGAACAGTAAAAACACCCAAAATCGACAAAATACTTTATGTAAACGATTTCCTTTATTGGTGATGTTAACGTATTGAAACCTGAAACGCAAAAAATATGATCGAAAACAGTTCTAGAATTTTTATTGTAATAGGTAAAAACTGTTCTAGTACCTGTTAATGACTTGATGAGAATCTTCTACGCTTGTCGAGAACCTTCTAGACTGTTCTAATTCAGGCTAAATAAAAGGAGCCATGAACTCATCCTCCATTATACGTTTATTTTTGTGTTACTGTTTCGTTATAAGTTGATACTTTTCGTAACATTGTTATTTACTTGTTTTTCAGACATTGTGTATATTATTATTTTAAAGATTTAAACCTACATAAGCGTTGCAGTATTTATAAAACGGTTAATAATTATAATTGAAGGGCTCATATACGAAGAAACGATAAGATTCCACTTAAACAGATTAGGATAAAAAATAAATATTATGTAAGTACGATCATAGCATTTTTGTATTATTTTTTTAATTTTTTAAAACATTCAATAGGTTTAACATCGACATTCAAAGGTGTTGAAAATATCAGATTAGCAATCGATTTTGTAATAAATCGGGTACAACGGATTATACGTGTTACCTCGTATTTTTTAATTTTTTTTTTAAGGAATGAAAGAACCTAAAACTGCCCTAGCTAAGCATACTTCCGAGCATAAACATAGCTTCAATTATAACAACACAATAATTTTGCATAAAGAAAATTCGGAGCAAAAATTAAAATATCTTGAAGCACTTATATAGCTGCAAACATTAGTAAGGTTGTCAATTTTAAAACTGATGCAAGAAATCTGAACTATTTTTTTGCTGAAACTATTAACATTTTAAACCAATATTGAAATATTTGCTCTAGATTTGCATTTACTTTTTAACCGACTTCGAACGAAAGAGGAGGTTGCTCAATTCGATAAGTATGTGCCTTTTTTCATGCATGAGGGTATGTGTGTATGGGTTTGAGTGTCTATGTATATATGTGAAGATGTAAATTAAATAACTTTAATTAAACCATTTTCAACTTTAATATGGTATTTAATTTTCTATAGACCTGATTGAATTATTATTCCGGTTATCTAAATTTGTTTGATGTTATTTATTTATAGTATTTAGCTGAATAATTAAGTTATAATTTTTAAACTATTTTATCTTCTAATAAAATAGTTTATAAATTTGTTTGAATGTTTGAAACACTGTACATTTCCAGTCTGCTTCTAGCTTGCTTGTGGAACCCTTACTGCCCTGAAGATGCCTGAAAAGGCGAAAATTTGGCATGTAACTGCATGATTAAGTGAATTATTGAAATAATACGAGACTTTGAGGCCTAGCATTCTATATCTTTATTTTTACTTTCACTTACCTGTATATGAAATATATAGTAAGAGGAAGTATTGCGATCGTGAAAAATTTCGCCTTCCGGTTGTCAACGGAAATACACGTCCTGAGTCTAAATAACCAAGTCCCGCGAAATGGTCTGTGTGTCTGTGAACAAACTAGCTCAAAAATTATAAACCGTAGAACCTGAAATTAGGTATTTTGAGTATGTATATGTCCGCGATGTGACAGTAAAGAATTCATCAAAATTGGTCAAACGGTGGGGGTACTTTACTTGAAGAATTTAGTCTATTTTTTACGTTTTTCTCGATTTTCTCAAAAACGGCTCTAACGATTTTGATTAAACTCGGTATTTGGTGTATATATATGCCAACCATATATTTCATCAAAATTTGTCAAACGGAGGGAGCACTTTATTTCATAACATTTTTTTCAATTTTTACCTTTTCTTCGATTATCTCAAAAACAAGATAATAAGGATTTCGATTAAATTCGTCACATTTAATGAAAGTTAGGTGTTCTTTAATATCAGGTAAGCTTTATCATTATTAAAATGTTCAGAGGGGGTTTAAACGGGGAAGGTGCCTTTTTTGTTTTCCTATAAAGTACCTTAATTTTTTTTTATATGGAGAAATTAACTGTCTCTCGTTATGCCTAAAAATAAGAAATGGCTAAATATGAAAAAAAAATCAAGTAAACATATAGAGGAGAAAAAAAGAAAAATATTCCGTGAACTAATAAAACACGTTGAGCCCACGCATGCGGAGCTCGCCATTAATGACAGACCATTGTTCATAATTAAAGCCGTTCTGTTCATTTGAGAAGTGGCAATTAACAAAACGCATTAATTTCTAATCTAAGTAAGTTGGTAAGTGAAAGTTGTGTGTTGCGCGCCCGCACCAGATTTTTTTTTTTGTAGTGAATAAATTAAGAAAAAAAATTCTCTATCGATCCAGTAGGACTGTGTGCATGACAAAAATAGAAAAGCATAAAAATACTATATGAAGGGATGCGCGTTAAAACTAGATCAATATAGAATTTTTCATAAGAATATTTTGTCCATGGAATGGCGCCTTTTAAGACCACGCGAATTTCGATTTTCTTTTCTCTTAGTGTATACTCATAATTTTTGCGTGCCTTAGCTTCCATTCATTCGACCATACAGCCCCTTCCGTTTTTTTTTTTTGTTTTTTTTTCTTGAGAACTTTGATTTCTTCTAATTTTGTCCCGTATTGTTCTCTACCTAGGCTGTTTTCTTTTCTTATTTTCAATTTTTCAGTTTCCAATCTCATTTGCTTTACATGTCCCCCCACGTTCTTGTATTGGAGGATCCTATCAAACATGTATTGTTTGGTTCGGTTGGTCCATTCTTATCATTTGCCCGTAGAATCTCAACATTTTTAATAATAATTTTATTTAAAATCATTTTTTTATAATTCGCCATTTATGAGATGTCCACTTTAGGCCAACGACATGCAAAAATTGCGATGAAGGTAAATAAAGTTTTTTAAAACAATATCTTCATGAATATGAGCAAATAAATAACAGTATGAACTGGTGATGAAAATTCTCAATGAAATTTATCTCTCTCGCTGTTAAAATAAAAGTCACCGTAATTTTCGGGGGCATGAGTATCTCATATCAAAATATTTTAGTTGTTTACAAACCTTGTCAAGTCTTACAAGACAATATACTTCATTCAAGGGGTCCTCTGTGGTGTAGTGGTTAGCATAGAAACCTACAATACTAAAGGTAGCGAGTTCGCGGCCCGAGGTGGCCCTAGGATTTTTTAATGGGTGTAAAAAATCCTTGTCTGTGCCGTCTCTCGGATAGGACGTAAAATGGAGATCCCGAGCCTGTACGATGTCAGATACTCGTTAATGATCACTATCCTAATTATACCTGAATAGGCAAAATTTAGGACTCCCACTGTAGCATCATCCGATTAGCCTTAGTAGCATAAATGTGACGTTAAAACAAACAACGTTTGTTCATTGTTCACGTGTATTCAGTCTAATAGTTTAAGAAAAAGTTTTTCTACTGTAAAGCTGAAGCTTAACGTACTTCCCCTAGGCAACGTATTTTTAAAATATTATTTTACAATACATTTTGGAAATTGATGTTTTTTCCCGGTGAGTGTAGATTAATTGTCACACCATGTCTCAAGTCCTACAAATTTAATTTTTGGCAAAATAAGAAATCTAATCATTTTTCCACTAAGTTCCAGTAATTATGGCAATAATGAATAAAAAATTATCACGGATTACAACCGGAAATATTAGTATGACTATTATAAGGAGGGTTGAACTACATCAGAAAGATATACATTGAAAAAAATTACCAATAAAGTGGGAAGATATTGTGAATCAATACAAATAGTTATTTATTATTATTATTTAACAACAATCATACTTATGTCAAATACTCGTTAAATCCATCCGTTACAACGATTTTAAACTTGACGTGAAAACTTTAATCGACAGCTATTAAAACATTAATTCAATGAAAAGCTTTTTTTGTAACCATGAAATACGAAGATTTTTTCATTTTACAATAGAATATAAGAAATGGGTGCGCCCATCAACGCGGTCTAGGTAAATAAATACATCCCAGGAATGAGAAAGTTAAAAACATTTATCATCGGCTGTTGGGTATATACTAAGCAATAACTACTAAGATATTTACTGTTCTATAAACAGAACACTGGGCGCTTAGATGAGTAACTCCATTATAAATTTTTGATTTGTACAGTTTGAAGATAGATGTTTTCCATTTTAGCCAACAAAGAAGAAATATAAGGATGTATATTAAGAGAAAATATTTTCTGATATATAATTTTAAACATAGATATGTAATTATAAAGATATACATGCTTTGATAAAAAACACAATTCCTTTTTTAACATTAATTGATCGTAGCTGGTTTTTTTTTAAACATCGATAACTTCTGTTGGATGTTTTCGAGGTTTTTGATTTTTAAAATATGAAAAAGCACGGCTTAAAAAAAAATCCAAACGGTACTTTTTGAAGGCATTTGGATAATATTTTTAACCTAAATTTAATTACTGTACCCAATTCTTCACAAGCGATCGAAAATGAAGATAAGACAAAGACTGAACACTTATACATACCTTTTAAAACCCTTATGGACATACGCATCGCAAATTTTCGGGACAACGAAAAATACTTACATACAGAAAATACAAACATTTCAATAAAAAACACTAAAACTAATTGAACGTTTACCCTGGCACGTCAGCAACAAAACCATTCATACAGACTTACAAATACCTACTGTCCAAGAATATATTCACACACCATACAAAAGATTTCACGACAAACTCCAAGGACATTACAACAAACTTATACAGAATATGGCGACATCGGACATGCCCAAGAACACCAGAACAAGGCTAAAAAGGAGCTGGCTAAGAGATCTCCTAGTATAAAATCTTATAGAATTTCATGTCAGGAGGGGGTGCCGATTGGTGACTCCTTCAAGTCTGACATTCCTGTTTTTTGTGACAGGTGTGGATATATAAATAAAGTTTAAAAAAAAAAAAAAAACTCAATTTAATGATAAAAACAAAATAAAATCGACCAATATTCATAACTCACGTTTAAACCCGGCACTTTACAATGAAAACCAAGAAAGGTTCTACGTACGCTGAGATCATTCTTAAGTGCTCTCATTGGTTGTTTCATTCTTCCATTTATATTTATTCGTTTCAAGCTTTCGTTTAATGAGAGTAACTACGCTGCGTAGTTATTTTTTTGTTTTTGGATAGTGTACTTTTTAATTAGAAAAAAAAATGGGGTCACCTGTGGTATAGAGGTTAGCACAGAAACTTACTATACTAAAGGTCGCGGGTTCGCGTCCCGAGGTGGCCCTAGGATTTTTTTATTGGAGTAAAAAATCCTTGTCTATGCCCTCCCTCGGATGGGACGTAAAATGGAGGTCCCGAGCCTGTGCGACGACAGGTACTCGTTAAAGATACCCATCCTAATTATACCTGGATAGTCAAAATTTAGGACTCCCACTGTAGCATCGTCCGATTAGCCTTAGTAGCATAAATGGACAAACATAAACAACCAAACTCTACCCAGATTACAAAAAAGAAGGTTTCGAAGTATTATGAGATGAAAAATATCTGTTATGATGATGTAAGAAAACAGTGCTCTCACGCCAACAATGGAAACTGATCAGGTTGTGGCCAAGGATAAACGAATTAAAGCAAATTATATCGGGAAGAAGAATCCCATCACGAGCTGCCTAAATAGAACCAGGAAAACTGCCTTCGTGTGTGAAGTGATCAAGCAGTGAAGGAAAATCTAGAGGATAAGTAGCAAGGTGATGTAACGTCTTTAACATGAGAGGCTATAATGAAGATGATTTGGAGGAACTGGAAAAAAAAAAAAAAAAAAAAAAAAAAGAACACACTATTCTAATATCCTTGAAAATTACGATTTTTATTTAATCAAATATTAACTATTTCTAATAAGCAGGTTAACGTTATACAAAGTTCAGGAAATGCGTGGAGTGCCAAAGTGGCTTAGACTAACCTTGTAAAGCGAAGAAAACAGTTACTTCTGAGTAAAATATTCTGCCACTTCTAATTTTGGAACATTGTTACAAATTTTAGTTCAAATTGTTTGTTTGACGTCTTTAAACCCAAATAAGTGTTAAATTATTTTAGAGAAGAAAGTCAAATTGATTTTTTCATAAGACTAAAAATCTGGTGCGATGCGCGCAACACACATCTTTAACTTACAAACTTACTTAGATTAGAAATTGACATGTTTTGATAATATGTAGGCGCCATTCCTCAACTTCACACATTTTCCCACATTTATATACTTATATTTGTATATCTCCATAATTTATAGAGTATAGCAAAATTTGGAAGTTCTCAGCACTTTTCGATTCATTATTGCTAACTTATATTTGAAGGGACCAATTTCATCAACAGTAGATTTTTTTTTACTGCTTGCTTGCTTTTTACTACGAGTTACTTTTTGTGAATATATCGTGAAGGTGAATCGATAGGTGTATTTACGTCTCCTTGTAGAGTTTGTCTCTTATGCCTCTCTGGAAATCGAGAACGATCACTGTTCCTCTGAAATCGCTTTATATTGCTTTCAAAAATTTATTATGGAACAAAAGTTTCTAGACTAAAATATAATTAATTCTAGACTATTATTTTATACAATGTTTTTAGACACTTTCGATGCTTTAAAAAAATTAAGCATCACGTATTTAATCTATTAAGTAAAATAATTTTTTTTATTAGTAAATAAAAGTTTTTATTTTTTTTCATAATACAGTTTATAAAATTTTGGCTGTCACATATACATACGAGTACATCAAATACCCAATTTGATCAAAATAGTTACAGCCGTTTTTAAGAAAAAAAAAAACACGTATACATTTTAAAAACATTTACTAAATAATGTTCCCCCTTCGTTTGACCAATTTCGATGAAATTTCGGCTGTCGCATCGCGGGAATATACATATATCAAATACCAAGTTTGATCAAAATTGTTAAGTCGTTTTTGAGTAAATAAAAAAAAACACGTGAAAATGAGACAACATTTATTAAGTTAAGTGCTCCCTCCAATTGATCAATTTTGATGAAATTTTGACTGTCACATTGCGGGAATATACATACACCAAATACCGAGTTTAATCAAAATGGTTAGAGCCGTTTTTGAGAAAATCGAGAAAAAAATTAAAAAATAGACAAAATTCTTTAAATAAAGTACCCCTTCCGTTTGACCAATTTTGATGAAATTTTTGTTGTCACTTCGCGGGCATATGCATAAACCAAATACCTAATTTCAGTTTTGTACGGTTTATAGTGTTTGATTCGCCTCAAGGGACCCCAAAACCTATATTTCCTATGAAAACTTGAAAAGTCGAAATTTTTCACGATCGCAATACTTTCCCTTAATGAATATTTCATACATTTTCATGAAGTAAAAATGAGATACTCAAGAACATGTCCCCATTATTTTTCAGTTTAAATGTGACATATTTTAAGGAATTTCGTGTGCAAAGTCTTTCCTCAGGCCCCAAATGTTATATTATTTTATGAAAATGTTTTAATAAATATGAAAATAATGATGGAAGTCCTAATATATCCTTCATAAATATTATCTAATCCCTCCAAATTTAACCGTATTGGGGGCTTTCAGCTAACAAGTTTACATTTTTAATTAACAAAGGAATCTATATTTCTCACTATTTAAGTTTCTATTTTTTTCGATTTACTAATTTTAAGAATACAGAAATATTTATTCCATGAGTAATCTTTAAAATATCTGAGGTGGCGTTGTTCAACATGGCCTTTTCCTGTTGTGGAATAGACATGGGATAAACCTTCATTATTTTTCTCACTTCATTGTATCAAAACACAGGGTCAAGGAGGTACCCTATTACAAAGCCACCGTTTACAGTTATTGTTCGGTAACAGTGACCGAATGGAGCGGTGACTTTCGGCACTCATTTCCACTGACCTTTCTCTTCCCAAAGTTCAAAGCCTGTCCTGGCTGTGTCCCTTCCCATCTGTTATTTTTAGCGGTCGACTCATCTTCCCACGGTTTGTTGACGGCCTTAATATCCATGTTGACTTTAGGGTCAACATTATTTTGAGTCAACTTTATTTCGAGAAGGAACTTTATTATATCCGAAAGAATAATCCAACAACTTATCAGGTGAGCAGAAGGATATAATAATAATAATAATAATATTTATTTTTTGGGGGGGGTTTTCCACCGTACAATTAGAGTGTGTACATAGTATATAATATAATACAAATATATAAATATAAAAATCAGGGTTTTCAATTTTAGTTTCTTCTCATGCCTATTTCTATCTGTGCTTTATATATGTATGTACTTTGTACATATATGTGAGCAGTATGGAGAAGTAACAATTCATAAGCAAGAATTCTGAAAAACCGCAAATATAATTTTAATAAATAAATTTATTCTTTAAATCTTAAAACAGAATAAAATATTCTTTATAGCTTTAAAGGTTATACAAAATCTTTTAGCAAGAAGTTTGCCTTTAAGCCTTTAAACAAATATACAAAAAGATTTTTTTAGAATAATACAACACATAAGTTTATCCGTTTGTATTATCAGTTTATACAAGGGTACAATACTATATCATAATTGTATTATCAGTATTATACTATTTCCTCATAATATTTTATCTAAATTTTTTATGTGATATTTACTGATAACTGATAAAAATAAAAATTTTATATGTCACATGACTATCTCCTTTAATCAAATATTACGAAACTTCTTATTATAGCACCTTCTACAATAAAAATAAAAATATATTTAAGTTTATTATAGTCTGTGATTTTTAAACTATCCTGGAAGATTTTTTATCATTTTTCTTATGTTACAGTATTTTATAAGAAATTGGTTACTGGTAGGATTTAAAATTTGATATTATGGGAAATGGTGTTGAGATTTGTCTGTTTAGTTTTCTTTTATTACAAGGAGAACGTGATGATTTCGGATCAAAATTTTATCTTTAAATTAAAAGATTTAAATATCTCTGAAATCTCTAAAAACGTGCACATATCATTAAGATAAGATAACGGGGATAAATTTTAAGTTTTATTCATTTTTTTAAGATTCTAAATTCAGATTTCGCATATTCAGTTATATATATATTTAATATAAAATAATTGGGCCGGGATAGCCGAGCGGGTTGGAGCGCGAGCCGCTGCCCAGTGAGGGTTGACTTATATTTCATGGAGGCCCCACGGAATAAATTTCGACCTACCCACCATGGTTAGAATAGGTTGGTTACACCTCTAGAGGACTATCTTATGCCAACTTGAAAAAAAAAAAACATGACAAGTAGTGAAAAAAAAATAAATAAAATAGGATATTCTGTATAAAACAGACATTTAATTATTTTTTTAAATGTTACTTAGGTTACATCAAAACAAGAAGTTGATGTTGGAACAATGTGTCAGGTAGTCTTGTTGTGTGTATAAGCGCGGATGAACTAATTTTGTTAATAATGAACAACATACATTTGGGAAATTTGAATTATTTTTTTTTTTTGGATCTTATTGAATGAAAATCAGTACAGAAAGATCCCTGCACGTTGCATATAATGGCGTTCGAGTGAAAGTTTTGTTAAGGGAACCCGATGCAGAACCATTCGCCTTATTCGCAAGCTTTATAAAATATATTAGGATGCCGGGTTAGGATGTATGGGAGCCTATAATAGGCTGCCTCGGGGCCGTCGAGCCACAGATAACCAATAGGATTGCATGAGGCACCCAAGTGGGCGGGTCCGTCTCATTTATGCAAGAGCCGCTGCATGTAGGCCACAGTGAAAGTTCCCAAGGATCCTCCGGTACTCCTCGACTTCTTGTCTATCGATAATATCTAGGATAATGGTATAATCCATCTACTAAGAATGATTATAGATCCTTTATTTTTGCTTGTCGATATATAAGGTAAAACTTTTAGTAGTGAAATTTTATTGATGAGGAGCTAGAAAAACGAAGAGAGTACTAAACTTAAAAAGGGTAAAAAGAAAAGAGGCCATAATCGCTTTGTGGACTAATGTAATTTTGGACTTAGCTGAGGGTCCCCAGAAAAGAAATGAGGCTGATAAAAGCACGGAGAAGTATTTATGAGACCTTCGAAGATCGTTCCGTTAGAACTCTCGCCAGTACTCTACAAATGGCACTGGAGTAGGTAATAAAAATCTTGAGATACTGGCTAAAACCCTGATAAGAGAAACAGAACAAGTCGACCGAGAAATAAACGTTGATAAAATAAAACATGTATTTATAATCCGAAGAATCCAAAAACTGGATCTGTGTAAAATGAAAATCGTTCCCGAGGGCAGATTAATCTAAACCCACTTTTCCCAGTGTTCCAACGTTACATGTTCATATATAATGTATAATATACACACTCTAAATTGCAATGAGTGTACAGTACTATTTACTACAAACCTTGTTGATTCCTGTCAAAATATGAGCTGTAATGGTTGCTCTTTCATCGGTACTGGTTGAAGGTATTTAATGTTGTTTTATATAATTTAATGTTATGTATTATGTACAGAGGAACCAGAACAATAACTGAAACTAGTCTACATAATATGAAGTAAGAAATGCATCAATAGCTGGCAAGAGAGGGAATTGGAAGCAGAATATCTAACGGGCAGAGAGAATGGATTGAATACACCTGGAAAGTGAGTGGTCAGAAGCCGAAGATAGGCAGAGGCTGTGGAGAGGGTTCATTTATAAATTACTAGCTAAGGTGCCCGGCTTCGCTCCGGTAGTTGTGAAGGTAGTTTTAATAACAGAAAAACTTTAATATTAAAGGAAATATAGAACAAAATTAATTTATAAATTACTAGCTAAGGTGCCCGGCTTCGCTCCGGTAGTTGTGAAGGTAGTTTTAATAACAGAAAAACTTTAATATTAAAGGAAATATAGAACAAAATTAGCACTTTCTTGAAACTTTTATCATGGTATCAATATTAAGATTCCAGATCTGCAGAGTCCGCCCAAATAAGAAACCCTATATACTTTAAAGGGGGTTGAAAATGGTGAATGAACAATTAATTAATTTTAATGCAACTTTGTCGAGTTATGCATCGTTTTTGATGGTTTCTATGATTCTGAATCGTATAAGCCCATTCCAAGCAGTCAGCAGATAATAAGTTATTAGCTTATTGTTGAAAAATCTATTAGTTAAAAAACTATATTTCGAGTACAAATTAAGCGCCGACTACTGTGGTGGTCCTATTAGATCCAGAAGTATAGAAACTACCGAAGATTCATAGAAACTTATTTTTTAAGACCCTTCTTCCAGTTCAACCTCCATTTTTCATAATTACATACAATAAGAACACTTCAAACTTTTTATTTTCGATTTATAATCAGTCAATTCAGGTCTTCTTTTTACTTTCACTTACCTATATGAGATATATAGTAAGTGGAAGTATTGCGATCGTGAAAATTTTTTTGTTTTATGTCTGTTTTTATTCGCTGTACTGTAATACTAAAAAATGTTCACTCATATTGTATTAAATTTACTTAAGTATATGTTATATACTGATTAAATGTAATGCGTTAATCAATTAACCTTCTTATGAGAAAATCAATTTTGTAAGGTATCCAGGCGGTTTTCTAATTGATTGCAGAGATGTAAAATCATTCTTTTATTTTGAACGCAAAGGTGAAATTAATTATTTTCGCTTGATGTTTTAGTAATTTAAAAAAAAACAGCTGCGAAACGCACCCTAGCGCTTCCTGGTAGCCTGGAGCTCGAACTAAAGTTTTCATTCATAAACTCGTACGTCATTCTCAGGTAGGCTAATTACATGGTGCGAGAGGCTTAAAATTCCAGTCCTTTTCTCTTCAATTTTACACCCATAAGAGAAAAACGGAAACCTTCTCCGTTAGGGGTTGTATAGCAACATACTGACATAACTTTATTAAACATATGTTGAGTGGTTTTAAAGCCTTATCGGCACGCACATTGTACACTTTGCTTCATAATATATATTGTTTATTTCATTGCATTATTACATAATGAAAATTTGGATAATATTTTATTTTATATAAATGTTGGTGATTATAAAAAAAATCAGTTTTTCAGTAAGTTTATTTTGTTAGTTGAACTATAGTTAAATTTAGTTTAATCCTGCTAATGTTAGTCAGTAAATTACTTCTATATTAGAGTATCAATCATATCTTTTTCTTATACAGCGCTCATTGGTTTAATTTTTTGTTTTGCTTTAATTTTATTCTAACCTGTTAACTAACTCTAACTAACATTGATTGGGCCAGACTCCATGACTACGCTGTCTTAAAAGAAAATAAATAAATAAAAATAAAATGATTACATGATACCCTTGAAGCATACTATACCAATCATACATTTGCTTTTCTTCCAAATTCCCATTTGGGCTGATGGTGACAATATAATTAACCCTTTGCACTGGAGGTCTCCGGAGCGGAGCCATTACTCGAGGGCTATATTTTGCGGTTTTAATATTCATCTTTTATTTCCTCAATTGTACAATAATTTAGTTCGGGGGTACCAAATAATCCCTTTACTTTGATTTAGTTTCCCATGAGCTTCTACTTTAACCGGAAAGTTGTTAAGTAGATTTTCACATTTTAGGAGCTTTTCTGATTGGATATCTGAGAAAACTTCAACTAAAAGGGTCCCATCTCATAATTTTTTAACTGTATTTACTTCTCCAATTACATCTTTTATGCTTTTATATATTACAATGATAACAATAAAATTATAAAAAATTTAAATAGGTTAATTTTTTTTGTAACTATGCGTTCTTGAAGCTTCACAAATACAAATATAACCTAAATTTCATTAAAATTCCTTATTTGGTTCTAAAATTTTACTGTATAATATTACGTTTTCAGGGTGTACGTTTTCGGGAATAAGTTGCGTCGAGTTGCCGGTAGGTACCGTCCGAAACGGTGCCGAGTGCAAAGGGTTAATATTCTAAGTATTTTAGAGCTTTTTACTCTTACACTGTTACATTTTAAGACTATCTTATGGTATTGATAATGTTTTGTCGTTTACAAGTTTCTACATGTTCCTATACAATAATAAATTAGAAAAAATCATGCATTGCAGCGAAAAAGAAAAAAAAGTATGTGAGCAGAAGAATGTTACTCATTCCTATTTTTTACAACGCGCAGTGACCAACCTTGGTGGAAAATAGTCATGATCGAAATCGACGAAACCCTTGTACTAAGTGTAAAGGGGAGGTTCTTTTGTTTTTAGCAGTTGGATTCCGAAAGAAACACAATGATGTAAACATTATCTGACTCTACAGGTTAAATTTTGTTTAAACTATCACTTTTTTCAATTGAAAATTGTACGTTACGTACAGATATTTTTTCATTATTATTTTTTAATTAGTGAATATGTACCGCCGTCTTACAAGTAACCTATACTCCAAACAATTTTTTAATAATTTGACCCATTTTATAAATTTTTTTAAAAATATTTTGTAATGTAAGGCATTTTTAATCTTCAAAGATCTATTACTGTAGTACCCCAAAGCACCTCTGCGAAATTTATGGCTGAGCCCACTTAGATGTTATATTAAATAAATTTAATTTAACCTAATAACCTTTAATAACCTGCATTTGCTAATTTGCTTTTCAGGAAAAGAAATTTTAATTCCACGAATGGAGCTATTTAATATTTGGCGAAATTCCAAAGGTATGGATTCCATATATTTTAATATATTACAGAAGTTAGATAATTTTCTTCCAACGTCTTCAGCTGCGTTGAAGAGTCATCTAAAATTAGCAGTTGCAAAAATTAAAACGAAATGGCAAAATGCTGGAAGATATTTAGACATATTTTTCAAGAAAAACAATGACTGGCTAGACAAAATTTTATCATTTGAGTGGTTGTGTGAAGAAACTGAGTCATTTTGGTCGCCCTGCTAAAAGATTCGAGGACTGCTGTCCCCGAGGAAAATTCAATAAAGTTAAACATATTATAGAGTCAGCAATGCCAAATATTGTTTCCAGAATTGAGCTTTACAATAAGAATACCTGTCCTGTATTGTTTCAAGCTTTGTAAAATACACTATTTTCTTAGATTTCGTTACTAGAGTGATTTTATTTTAGTTTATTTCGACTTATTTGTTTATTTTAATCGGGTTGCCATAAAGATTTCATTGAGCCAGACTTTTTTCCTCCTAGATTGGTCATTGGTCCCACTGTGCGACGTAGCATGGCCTGCGTCTGTACGGCGCACAGTGGTTGAAAATCGACTATTTTCGGAAAAAACCTTGTCAAACCCGATCTGTGAGCCGCAAAAAACTGTGCGCAACTGTGCGGCGCACAGTGGTTGAAAGGCGGAAAAAACCTATTTTTTGAAGGTATTGGAATATTCTTTTTCTTTTCATTATTAATAAATAGTATAGTTACCTGACCCATTCCATCAATTTATTCGGAGATATTCTGATTTTTAAACTTGTTAGGACCCTTTGAAAATCGATCATTGAAAAGGTTTATTTTTCAACGGAAAGTTTATAACACTATAATAATTTTTACAACTCGCATTTTGGTTTCTTAGAGCGATTTTCCTTTATAATCATGAAAAGCGATCTCACATATTACACTAGCATAAAAATGATGCTTTTTGGTCTATGTTTTAACCCATAAATAAAATCCCGAATAAATGCAATAAAATTAAGACAAAAAATGTTTTTGGTAATCCATATTTTTCAAGCGCAGCCGAGCGCAGTTTTAAATCCGTTTTTTTAAGAAGAAGATACATTCAAGGAAATATTAAAACATATTCTAGCTGCGTCCACCTGCGTCTGTACATGTGGGATTTTTTTTTTTATTGAAATACCTATGCTATTTCGTGCAGTTTATTCGCTATGGAGCTTGTGCTTCCAATTAGGTTATTACTAATCGTTTAGTAAAACATCATGCCTTACTTACCAGGTCTGTAGCATCATTTATAAAGTCAGTCTGATTCGTTATTAGGTCGATAATAAATCAACTTTTTCACCTACCGTGATTTTGGAAATTATTAAAATGAATTTGGAAATTATTAATAATAAGTTTATTAACATGACCTCCGATAACTTAAAGGCTTCGGCACTTTTCATTTTTAAGCATCCATTTGTTTTTAGAAGATTGGTATTAAAAAAAGGTTCAGCTATTATTTAGCGTGAATAAGGGAACTGAATTTTCACAGATAGAGTTGCAGTTATTAAACCTATATCGAACAGTCTATCCCACCATCTCCTATCAAAATTATATTAAAGTCATATGACCCCAATTTTATATATTAATTTTATATACATTTAATAGGTAAGAAATTAAAACATAATTGATTTTTTTTTTTTTTTACCTCTTGAGTGTTTTCATGAAATAAAATGATACTGCAAGTACTATCAAGGATATAAATAGCATAAAACAGCAAAAGTGTTTAAACTAGCCGATCTCGAGTCGAAAATTGATGTAAATTTTTTTTTCTATTTTCCTTACACTGCCGGTTAATCCGAATAGTCGGTTAAGCGGGGCTCGAACTTATACCTTTTATAGGAAATTCAATCGTGGTAATGGTGATATCAACTTTATTTTTATGCGGCTTACAGATCAGGTTTGACAAGGTTTTTTCCGAAAATAGTCGATTTTCAACCACTGTGCAGCGTGCGAGATATTGCTCTAGTGAGGTTGAGATGAGGTGAGGTAAGAGACGAGAGGTAAACAGGCGAGGGGTGGGGAGGGGGAGGCAAAGTGCTGCGGTTGACCTCAGGGCCAGGGCACTTCTAGTCGAGTGCCTCTCCTCCATCCTCTCCCACTCTCCCACCACCCCCTACCGACCTACCCTGTCCTATATCACAACTTCAGAGTATCCTCTAAGCCTCCAAGTATTCACCGTAAAGGTGCCTTTACACTCTACGAACTTCACCTTCGAACAACCTTCGTAAGTCCTTCACGTCGACTGTTCGGGTGTTCCAGGTACTTTATCTGATCGCCTGGGTTCGGGGGTAGCGCTAGTGTCACTTTTGATTTGGGTTTTTCCTAAGTAACAGGAGTTGTTTGTGATACTAGGGTAATTTGTGAAACGTTGTAAATCGTCTCCTATTTTATTTTATTTTTCAGATAATATAAAATATATTGATAATGGAGATTTTTTCTTTATCATAAGCTAGCGTTGGGTGCGTCAACCATATTGGTTAGCTTAACGTCACGTGAAGAATAAATGGCTGTTCGCTTCACGTCGGTATGGCAAGGTTCGAAGGAGAACCAGTTCGAAGCTGAGGTTCGTAGAGTGTAAAGGCACCTTAATATAATTCGACCTAATCCTGTATTATTTATATCTCCAAGAGGACATCATACGATGAGAGCATTTCTTTGGATCAGAAAACCGAAACATGAGCAATGCCTTAAGTTTATTAAAAATAAACTCTTGTATAGAATATTTCATCTGAAAAAAAGATGTGTCAACCGGAAAACTCAGACTGTTTACAGTGTGTAAACTTATCCCAGTTTACATAACTAAAAAGATGACCTAGAGACAAATAAGATGGGCGTGTATAATTATTAGGCTTGGTAATGAACGAATCCATTTGACAGTAAAGCTCTGCATCGACTGGTAGGCTGAGACAGTAGTTAAATAAGGCTTACACATCGGAATAGAGATTGGACGACGCGCATTGGGTAGGTATCTGACTCGAAAATTTGGCCAAATCCATATTACTAAATAAGAAATTTTCAATAAAAAATAACTCCCAGATCAAGTTGAGGTCAGTTCTTGCTTTTTGTCTCCTCTGGCCCATTATTTAAGTGTCTTTGCTTATCCAAATGGCCTCGTTTGTGTAATAAATATTTCTCTTCTCTATAAATGTTCAGTGTTCGTAATGAACTAATGGCTTTATAATTCAATGGATAATTCGAGGCAAGGCCTGTACTTGTTATCCATATAGTTTTGATCATATTTTATTTAAAAATAACAGGCATAAATTTCGTCATTTTTTTCTTTCATGTATTTTTGAGGCTGTTTCTATTTAATAGTCAAAAAGTTATATTTCTGGCCATATCTACAACAGAAATTTTTAATGAAGTGTAAAAATCGTAGATTAGGTTTCATGATAAAAGGGATATTATTTAAATTCAAGAAAATGTTTTCTGTTTACTAAAAACAATTTTATATATGTATATGCGCAATTCAATAAGTAATGTGAAAGTTATTTTTAGGGTATTTGCATTAATAAAATGAAAGGGAATAGTTTCGGCCAGCTTTGGGCAAATACCTGTGTGTGCTGCGGTGTGTAGATGGAGGTTTGTAACCAAGTATTGTTGGTATCATCTTGTATATGATCTATTATGTTTATTGTTAATATTTAAAACAAAAAAAGAACCAATGATATTATTATTTAAAATGACAGCCCGGGAGGCAATGAAGGCAACTTGAATTATTTTGCGAAAAGTGTCTAATTTTTGTTTTTAACTATGACCTTAGAAACAGCCAAATAATCGACGCCAGCCACGATGAAAAACTTTTTCAGTATGAAAATATTTACTTATTTCTGTTAATTTAACGATCATTTAGGGGGTCACCTGTGGTGTAGTGGTTAGCATAGAAACCTACAATACTAAAAGTCGCGGGTTCGCGGCTTGAGGTGACCCAAGGATTTTTTAATGGGAGTAAAAAATCTTTGTCTATACTGTCCCTCGGATAGGACGTAAAATGGAGGTCCCGAGCCTGTGCGGTGTAAGGTACTCAATAAAGATCTCTATCCTAATTATACCTGGATAGGCAAAATTTAGGACACCCAGTGTAGCATCGTCCGATTAGCCTTAGTGGCATTAAGTGACGTTAAAACAAACAAACGATCATATGGATAATGCATAATTGCAAATCGGTCAAATTCCCGACAGCCGGTTTATGCGGTAGTTTCTAGTTTCAATAAATAATTAGGTATGTTTTACTGGATATAAAAATTAACATATGCCAACTTCAAAATTTCAAAAAAATGTTTTCTATCTAAGATTTCTCCCTCAAAACCTTATTAATTGACCCATGGTTTTAGGAAGTTTTTCTATACGGGTTCTCCGATAAAACCAAATAAAATAAAGACAAAATGGAAATATTTTTTTTTTTTTTTAACTTTATTAATTGACCCATTTAGGGAATTTTTTTTTAAAGGTTCAATTACCTCTAAAACACAAATACAACTAATTAAAATACAAACATAATAGAATAATCAAGTTTTTGTTAATTCTGTATTACATAAGAAAATCTATCAGAATGATAGCAGGATTGTTGGTGCAGGTAACAAAATAAACTTCTAGTCATCTAACTATTCCATCATTGGCAATGACTCTATTCAGTTTGAGATTATAACTTATTATTAGAGATTTTACAAAACCATTTCCGGCAAAATTTTATGATGTAAGGAGGAATTCCCCGACAAGAAAAAAACTACAAGAAGACCTCTTAACCACAGGCCTTCAACTTAGTACTGCATTATTAATTTAAACGTCACAACCGATGGGCGAATCTGTTTACGTTTCTTACGACAACTCTGAGCAGGAAAATATGATTCCTTAAGCAAAACTTAACCAACTATTATCTATAAATTGCGAAGAAGTTTCCAGCTATTAAGATCCTATCAAGCTTATTCGTTTTTAACGTAGAACGAATTTGTTTTATACATCAGATAAACAAAAAAAAAAAAAAAAGAAGAAAGTCTAAATAGGCATTCGAGCGAGAAAATACAGGTCATGGAGTTTGTAACTATTTATAAACTCTTAGTTAAGATGAATGTTAAAACTAACAATACCTGTAGCGGGATGGCCGAGTGGGCAAACGTTTAAGAAAATACGTCTTGCCACTGACAACCGACACATGATTGGGAACCCGAAGATAGCAAGCTCGAAACCCGGAGCCAGGGGACATTTAATGATGTTCATAAATTAATCATACTCACTGGGGCGGCATTAATCCCCCACCATCTCCCCTAGCCCGGGAAACCCCGTATAGCCTAAACGGCGAGTAAGGAGAGGACCAAAAAAAAAACAAAAAAAGACACAACCTGAAAATATTTTTAAAAATGATTGGATAAATATTATGCAGTAAAGCTTTTAATGTGAACATATTAAATTTTATCTTGTGCTTATAGAAGTTAAGCATTAGAAAAGAAGTCAACTGTATAAGTGCGCTTAAAACAGGTTTACAACTATTTTTAAAATATTTTGAAAGAACTCCAACATTTTGTGAGTTGAAACCAAAATATTGTAAATATAACGTCAAATAATTTCTTTTTTGAAGAGAAAGGATTTGGCTCCACCGGGAGTCGAACCCGGATCTTCCGCGTGACATGTATGCTAACCACTGCACCACAGAGCTCGCTTCCAAGCGGAGCCAATCGTTCCTCTTCACTGATCCCTCTCCCTCGATCTCGCAAGTTTTGTGAATATTTAGGGGAGGTGGACAATTTTTGTCCAATTTTGGGCATCTCTTGATGATCGTCAATTTTTAAATTATTTTATATTAATTTAATCTATTTTTGTGGGTAACCACCTTGTTTTAAATTATTTTAAACAATTTATTTTTTGAAGAGAAAAGATTAAATAATTTAAAACAAGGTAGTTGCCCACAAAAATAGATTAAATTAATTTCAAATATTAAGTATTATAAAATTTGTGAAATTGAAAATTCGGCTCACTAAATATCTCGATGCTTGGCAATAAAGTGAGTTAAAACCAGGAAAATGAAGGTTTTGTTTAGAAAATTAGTCATCATATTATCGATTGATTTAGGGATTATCTGCTATTTTTAGTTTATAAGGAATTTTAATCTCCTTAATCATTAGGAAAGGTAGTTAGAGAAATGTTTTTGATAAGCTTTACCATGACTATCTCCGCCAAATGATTCAGTATCATATTTCAAAGCAACCAGGTCCTGATTTCGAACAAGAAACCTGCAGAAAGAACTGCGTGGGAAGGTGTCTTTGAACGGCCATTGGCTTAGCCACCGTTTGCCTTTCATCATAGTTCAGTCTTCCCGATGATTGATGATGGAGAAGAGTACCCACCCCACGGCGGAATATACAAAGCTCCTGAATACAAATACAGTTAAATAATTCACCAGCTGCTGAGAGTCGAGGGATGAATCATTCAGGAACCTACCTCGCCCCTCCCCCCTATTTACGATTAAAATCCTCTCGAGGTGTTTCTCCTTAGCGACCCTATTTCCGTTGTAAATATCTTAGCTCTTGGAAAATGGGGCACCTTTCAATTCAACCGAAAGATAAATTTTTCATAAATTCATTTCTTGAAATTAAAAAAATTATTGTTACCAAAATATGAAAATAAAATTCAAACATTACCTTGAGGAACAGGAATGTTCGATAATGGCACGACCAGCCGCCCATGTACCTCATACCTTCGTCTTGGTCGTTCCCTCGAACGATTTCCAGCTGGCAAGAATAGAATATAAAAAGGCTTAACGAACCGGAAGTCCGATGCCGACACCAGCAATCGCTCCCCACACACCTCCATCCACCTCCCCCCTCTCCAATCCCAACACCACAAGATCAGCCCTTACAGAATCCTCCCACCTTCGCCTAGGCCTACCCCTCGGACGTTTTCCAGTCGAAAAAGCGTTTATCAATCTCTTACGTATTCATTCGCAACTAAGACTCGCAATTTTGGACGTCCAATTTAACCGACATGCAGCTATAACTTAAATTTAATTTACCTAGTAAAATAAAGTACTGCGTTGAATATTTGGGCCGGAGAAGGAGAATTTATACGGCTGCTCAATACGGAATTTCCAGCTGGCAACGCGCTGATTAATCTCTTCGTTATTTGTTCTTAGAGGTTTCCCAAAAATCTTCGACTCAGGGCAAGAATACTGTAATGGGCGGTATACCGTAAATTACGAATATTCGAGGCTGGAGGCTGGAACCTGATAAACGGCAACTTAAACCAGCTCTAATGTTCACAGCATTAATTAGAGCAACCCAAATATTAATACATGGATACCATATTAATCATTTACATGGCCTAGAAATTTGCTATTACATAGAGTAAACACACCATGGTGAAAACAAGACCTTTTTTTTTCACTGTGTTAACAGCAACATAAACAGCATTCAAAAGGCCTTGACGTCGTAACTAGCAATCCCAAATTCATCTATAGATAAATTGAGACCAGTGATTTCTCGATTTTTTTTTTTTTTTTTGCTAATCATATTAGCAAAAAAATCTAGTGCCTGCGCGCAATACACATCTTTCACTTACCAAGTTACTTAGATTAGAAATTAATAAAAAGATAAAAAAGATTAATGCGACTTCTCAAAGTTACACGTTTATCCACATTCCACTCAGAACATTTTAATAATGATAAAGCTTACCTGATATTAAAGAACACCTAATTTTCATTAAACATGACGAATTTGATGAAAATCGTAAAGCCGTTTTTGAGTAAATAAAAAACACGTGAAAATGATACAAAATTTCTTAAGTAAAGTCCCCCCTCCGGTTAATCAATTTCGATGAAATTTTTACAGTCGTATCTCGGGTATATACATACATCAAATATCCAGTTTGATCAAAACCTTTAAAGCTGTTTTTGAGTAAATAAAAAAAAACACGTGAAAATGATACAAAATTTATTAAGTAAATTCCCCCCTCCGGTTAATAAATTTTGATGAAATTTTTACAGTCATATCTCGGGCATATACATACATCAAATACTCAGTTTAATCAAAATCGTTAAAGCCGATTTTGAGAAAATCGAAAAAATATATAAAAAGTTATTAAATAAAGTACCCCCTCCATTTGAGCAATTTTGATGAAATTTTTGCTGTCACATCGCGGGCATATACCTACGCTAAATACCCAATTTCAGGTTCTCACGGTTAATAGATTTTGAGCTAGTCTGTTCACACACACACACACACACACACACACAGACCATTTCACGGGACTTGGTCATTTGGACTTAGGTGACCCCAAAACGTGTATTTCCGTTGAAAACCGGAAGTCGAAATTTTTCAAGATCGCAATACTTCCACTTACTATATATTTCATAAATAGGTAAGTGAAAGTAAAAACGAGAAACAAAATCGTGGCAGACTATTCAGAGAATGTTTATTTTTGCTGCATGAAAAATATTATTGCAGGAATATATTTTATGGTTAAAGCCATAATGAATCTTCAAAAATTGATTGTAAAAATAAGTAGAGTTTGTAGCCCTTTTTGTAAAAAGCTTAAGTGGCATTACAAACTTAAGCCACGTGAAGGAAATTTTTCAAAACACCGCCCTCCGAATCCTACTTGTACAAGAACTGTCGAACCATCGCCAACCATACTTAAAGGTCATACCAGCGGAACCAATACTGTTACGTCTAATTACTTTAACGATGGCACCTTATGCTTCATTTAACTCATGGCATACGGGCAAAGGCGACATGACATTACTTGAAGCAGCCGTAGCAGACACCTGCGTCTTGTCATGACCACCGAATCCATTATCCTCTAGAGGAGACGGATCAAAGTAGGAGCCAATGAGGTTGCGGCTAGCCGTTGGAGGGGAGGGAGAAGAGGGGGAGGTCCCTGCCCCAAGTTGGCAACAAGTTTAATTAGTAAACAAGTTTAGTGCAAATATCCCAACAGCTCCTGTTTAAACATGAGGTCGACCTTCCCCGCAACTCGTACCCTCTGCGTCCTCAAAGTTTGCTTTGCGGAATGTACGTACAGTTTTCTCCTATATTTTTCCCATTCCGTGTATTTTACTTTTTTTTTTCATAATGGGAAAGCGAAATTGAAAATTATAAATGTATCAACTGGTGAATATTTACAAATGAGCGTGATGTGTGAGAAATTAAAAAAAATATTTATTATTGATTTCAGACGAAGTTAAAAACCTCAACAAAAATTTTGTTTCATCCTCTGAAATTATTTTCTATAGCTTCTAAAAGTTTTTTTTTTTTTGCCTATAGCCTTAATAATATACTTGATCATGTTCGTTAATTGAGGTATTTTAAAAATGTTTCCCCCCCCCCCCCCCCCCCCCAGTTTTCCCCAGGCGGGAGAAATAGTCAGATATCCTAGACAAACCGAAGAGTGGAGCTATTTATAAAAGAATATTTTATTTGCGCATAACTTAGCAACTATCCATTTTTGTCGATTATATAAGTGCAACGCCGTTTACAAAACGCCGAACTAAGGATGATAGGCACGGGGCCGACTGGGAAACTCTGAGGGCTAGGCCGTGACGGAAGTGGGTGGATTGCGTGAAGGCAAATCTGTCGAAGTTGGATCTGGATGGCGGTCGGTGGAAGAAGGAGTGCAGGTAGCGAGTGGTGGTGTCGGTATCGAACCTTTAAGTTCGTTAAACCTTCATTATCATTTTTATTATTATTATGTAAGAGCAATATACAATCGAAATATAGATTTAGCAAAAATGTACCAAATTAATCTTGTGCCGAAATACATAATAATTAAATTCAGAATATAACACATGATATCGTACTAGGAGGTTATACTAATAGGTGCACAATGATTTTGGTCAACCTGTTTTTATAGGTTAGATTCGATGTTTTCTCCACACGTGAAAATGCGTCACATAACTCCCCTGGGAAAAATGTGGATTTTCCTAGTCCAAGCCGGAAAAAATAGATTTGGCTAATGGATGCTTATCTAGTTTAAATATCGAAAGAAAATTAAGTGTTGTGTCATTAAATCAAGTAACACCGCCATCTGTTGGTAATTTATTTATGTTTTATAATCACATTTAATTAACGGGGTCGGGGCAAAATAGTGCCAAGCAACATTTTTAATAAAAATATACTGTAGCTGCAGTCTGCCGTATATTACGTAGGACTATATGTCTATCATGGAAATGCCACCTAAATAAGTAGAATATAGAGCCTCTATATTCATATTTAGGTGGCATTTCCATCATAGACATATTGTCCTAAGTAATATACAGCAGACTTCAGCTGCGTTGTATTAATTATATCCTATTATTTTTAATACAATCAAATTTAAATTCAACGATAAAGATAACGTTTGAGCTAATCTAAAAATCAACGGGATTTAAAATAGAACTTTACTTTCTAGTCCAAGCCGGAAAAAATAAATTTCTGCTTAAACATCCTGACGCCATGTTAATAAATCGAAACACGACCTACTTTATTTGCAATAAAAGAAATATTGTGGTCAATAACAGAGATAAAAACTATCCTATCTTTTAAGTTGGACAAAACTACTCACAATGAGCCTAATTTCATCAAAATCGGTTGAGCAGTTTCTGAGTTTGCCTCCGGCAAACATCGGGACACGAGATTTTTATACATATTAGTATAAGGATAGAGATATAAAGATAAAGATGAGGATAAAGATAAAGATAAAGATTATACTTTGAAAAGATTAAAATGAGCGATAGTATTTGAAAATAAACAAATAAAGATTGGTCTCCGCTAATGAATTTTTTAAGAGTATTCTAATTAGTTATTAAGAAATTAAAAAAAGAAAAGTAAAAATTAATTGTCTTTAACCATGACTCCAAAAAAGGAGGGGGAGATGTTGGAAGAAGTGGGAGCCATTACATAGGAGCAATTACTATTCCTTCCCTCGGAACAATGAGGGAAGGGAAGGAAGAAGAATGGAGAACAATTCCGCGAGCTATCTTCCAACAGCGGGGCCCATCTACGATATTTATCAGGGCAATCACCAGCAGCCCTTCTACGATTAATCTAACGGCTAGAGCAAAGGATATCCCAAAGCAAAACTAAATGTTGAATGCTATGGCGGAACGTTGATATTTAGAGGGAATATCGTAAACACGTCAAATCGTTTATCGGTTAGGTATAAACTTACAGCCTACCGCGGAATCCTCAAACATAGAAGCGTCTGTAAGCTGTAAGCGTCATATCGTTATACTTGAATTCTTCTAAAATACAAAAAATATTTTCCCGGATTCAAAGAGCATATCTAATATCTTCTAAATTCGAAAAGTTGATGAAAGTCGGTAAAGAAGTTGGGCTAGACATAAATACGGAAAAGACAAAACATAAGGATAGCTGTAATAAACGGTGACGATTTTAGCGATATTGAAGTAGAAGAGAAAAGGTTTGAAGTAGTAAAAAAATTTAGATATTTAAGATCTACCATTAAAAAAAAAAAATCTGGTGCGATGCGCGCAATACACAACTTTCACTTACCAACTTACTTAGATTAAAAATTGACATCTTTTTTTAATTGCATTTTCTAAAAATAATATAAAAAAGAGGACTTGATTTTGATTAAAAATAATTAATTTAATCAAAATCATTAAAGTCATTTTTGAGATATACGAAAAAATGTAAACATTGGAAAAAAAAGTTATAAAATAAAGAGCCCCATGCGTTTGACCAATCTTGATGAAATTGTGGCTGTCACATCGTGAGCATATGCATACACCAAATATTCGGTCTGATCAAAATCATTACAGTCGTTATTGAGAAAAAAAAAAAAAAACGTGAACATATCAAAAAGATTATTAAATAAAGTACCCCCTCCGTTTCATCAATTTTGATGAAATTTCGGCTGTTTCATCAAAATCACTAACCAGTTTATGAGTAAATAAAAAAAAACACGTGAAAGTGAGACAAAATTTATTGAGTAAAGTGCCCCCTCCAATGGATCAATTTTGACTGTATATTGCGGGCACATACACACATCAAATATCAAGTTTAATCAAAATCGTTAGCGCCGTTTTTGAGAAAATCGAAAAAAACGTAAAAATTAGACATAATTCTTTAAATAAAGTATCCCCTCCGTTAGGCCAGTTTTAATGAAATTTTTGCTGTCACATCGCGGGCATATTCATAAACCAAATACCCAATTTGAGATTCGTACGATTTATAGTTTTTGAGCTAGTCCGTTTACACACACAGACCATTTCGCAGGACTTGGTTATTTGGACTCAGAGGACCCAAAACGTGCATTTCTGTTGAAAACCGGAAGTCGATATTTTTCACGATCGCAATACTTTCCTTACTATATATTTCATATATAGGTAAGTGAAAGTAAAAATGAAATTGAAGAAGAAATTTAAGGCTAGGCTAAAAGCGGGAAATTCTTGTTATTGTTCGGTTGCAAAATAACTTAAGCTCACGCCTTCTGCCCCGATATTTAAAAATTAGAAGTTACAAAACTATAATTCTTCCGACGATTCTTTCCAACGATGTGAAACATGACTGCTTACAGTAAGCGATGAGCAACACCTAAGGTCTTAAAATAAAGTATTGCGTAAAATATTTGGGCTGAAAAGGATGATTCAACAGGAGAATTTAGAAGGCTACACAATGCAAAATTGCAGGAATTTTGAATTGAAAAAATGAACTTTACTGGGTAAATTTATTCGAAGTTCTAGCTGTGCGTCAGTTAAAGCAGGCATGCAAAATTATAGTTGAGAATGAATACCTAAAAGATTGATAAACGCTTTTTCGAGGGGTAGGCCTAGGCGAAGGTGGGAGGATTCGGTGAAGGCTGATCTTCTGGAGGATTGGACGGGGGGGAAGTGGATGGAAGTGTGTAGAGAGCGATTGGTGGCATCGACGGTGATTGGTGGTCTCTTCTGATATTTATTATCTTTTTCTAATTTTGTTATAATCTTATAAAAAATATATATGAACTTTATGCTTTTTATTTTATTTGTTTTGTTTTTTTGGTTATTTGACTATTGTGTTTTTAGGTCTTTTTTTCATGGGGAGGCGAAGAAGATTAATCAATTTTCGCATTGATTGATTCTGGGATAATCAAATGTAAGCGCGACCCGTTTTAGCACGCTCGAGCTAAACGGTGGCGGTTCGAATCCGCCCTGGGATGGTTGACTTTTATTTCGTGGAGGCTCCACCGAATAAATCTCGACCTACCCACCATGGTTAGAATAGGTTGGTTACACCTCTAGAGTAATCCCCATATGCCCACACATGGCCAGGTAGGAGTACCAAAAAAAACCCAAAAAAAAACAAAAACTCCATTGTTTGTAAATGTAACCAGTTTACATTTTCTATAGTTTCCCTTAATTTTGAGAAAAGACAGTGCTTTTGGCAACTGCCAAACGGCAAGGAAGATATTTCCACAGGGATATCTTTTATAACTTAAGCGATGACAAGGCTGCTGTCTATAGAAATACACGCCCGATTTACATTTTTTTTTTTTTTAAATTTGTAGGAAATATAGAGTGCACCTTTCACTTCAGAGCTAATTGCCAAAAAATGATTTTGAGTCATCCGCAAATACATTTTTTATTTGTTCATAGTTCCTCACTTGTGATTTTCTGGGGTATCTGATGATTTTTACCACAAGGAGGGGAATGGAATCTTAAAAATGATTCCTCCATCATCAAATATAATCTAGTTTCAAAAAAGTTATGGCGTACTGACAAAAAAAAACACCTTTTGGCAATAATAGTTATAAGATTATTATTGTAATTATACAAGGAGACGCCTCGGAACTGACCCGAAGCCTCGGATATCCGTGACCTCTGAAACACAACACACCCTAATCCCACGGAGTCTGGTGTCATGTTATCGCCCCCATGACGTCTTGTTCAGGTGCCAGGACTGCTGTAATTTAAGGCAGGCCTGTTATAGCAATCAGACTCAACACCCTGATTCATACATAAACAGCTCTAACCTCTGCCGTAACTCGGAGATTAATGGTCACTAATCACTATCATCTCGTTAAAGGCGTGTTTTTGACACTGACCTAATTTACGTCATAACTTTGGAAATAAACGCAGCCCAAAGCGAAGGCGAAATTACAGGGATGGAAGTGTAAATTATTAGGTCAGAGGTAGATAGTGATTAGGAATTATTTGTGCTTAATGACCTTAAATAAAGGAGAAAGTATTCTATCCGGCCGCTACCGCTTCGAGCATACTTCACCGTACAACGCTTTAACACGCCCAAAGGCCCTCGTACTCTTTATAAATTATCTATAAAATAATTTTCTCAAACTTTTCTCCGGCCTGATCGTAAACCAGCTTATTATTAATTTAAGTAAGATGTAATAAAGTGATAGGTACCATCAACGGGTACTGAACGACGAAAAAAAACTTATAACTATATTATTACATCTAAGATTAAAAATGAAAAAATAGATCAAAACAAAGGAACTTCGAAGACCAAGAAATGATAAGAACGTATAAATCATATGTTGACTTCATTATCTTTATATATATATATATATATATATATATATATATATATATATATATATATATATATATATATATATATAAATATAAATTATAATTTAGTAAATTATACGTCTATGAAACATATTAGATGCAAATATTTATCTTTTAACTTCATAATTTATAGCAAAGTTGGAGTAAATAGATAGTATTTACTCAGGAAAGTTTTATTTTAATTTATTTAAATCATACGGTGTAAATATTATTTGCACTAATAACTAAGCCAGATGTTTTTATTTCGCAGCGAGAGGATTATGTACTATTGATTTTTTTATTTTTATTGAAAGGATAAAAAAAAAAAAAAAAAAAAAAAAAAATAGTTTTTGTGGTATATTTTTACTTATACATTGTGTATATACTATGTTCATATTTGTAGTGTTCTCTATTCTTATTTATGTAAAATCTTTTTATATAACACACCCTAGTTATAGAGAACATTGTATTTTATACTGTACTGTTATATAAATTTGCATTAGACTTTGTCTTCAACAAATAAATAAATAAATAAATAAATATATATATATATATATATATATATATATATATATAAATCTCGTATCATGCATGATGTTTGTCGGGAATAAAAAAAAAAAAGAATGAATATGGTAGACCAAGAGTATGTATAAGCCACCATCTCCCCGCGGAGTTACCAAGATTGGTATATTTAAAACTTCGCTCATGGAGTTGTGAGATAGTTGGAATAAATAAAGAAAAACTGAAATATAATAATACAGAAAAAGTAGGCCACAATTACCCATGATTTCTTTGTGAAACTTAAGTTACTACCCACTGACTTTAGGTAAAGATTCATATTTTGCAAGCGATAATTACTTTGCAAAATACGGACAAATAATCCTGGTTATTATTTTCAAATTGATCATTTTTCTTATAATTTTATTTATTTTATGAAGATGTATACGTCTAAAGATCTCATGTTTTATACACTCTATTTAATAAGAAAACGTAAAAAAAGGATACATAATATTAGAGGAAAAAACCGTTAGGGCTTGTAGTAATTTTATTTAGAATTTCGGATAGGAAAGTTCCTTTAGCCAAAAAAGCAGGTTCTCGATTTTTTTTTTTTTTATAAAGAGAATCTGGTAGATCTTATTATAGCCTGGATGGGGGGTAAGGGGTGGCTGTGAGGTAGCAGATAGCCTGATCCTATCCAGATACCGCGCTCTTTGCCTAACAAATTTCTGTTCCAACATAAAGAGCAAACAGAAGGGAAAATTTTATCAGGGAAACTGCCTTGCTACAGTACGAGGAGGTAGACGACCTAAATCCGACAAGAGATAGGAAGACTATCGATAGGATAAAGGGGATATTGCCTCTGGAATTGGGCATAAGCCGGAGTTAGGGGCTGGGGTAGCTTATCTTGGGCAGCGCTTAGCTCCTCTCATCTTCTGATTTAAACATCTCACATCTGAATCTCTTGGGCTTGGGTATCGCATTTCTAGAACCAACAGGGATGAGGGGAATTCGAGGTAGTGCTATCGTGATAACCCAATGATATTTTTCACATTCAGAAGATACCAATCTTTTATCAAGCGCGGTTTATCAAGTGCGATAACGTTACGGAAGAAAATCAGGAAATCAAAACAAACTGATATGTAAGGCAACTCTTTGTTTCACATTAGATTCAATTATAGATTGACGCCTCTTCTCATGAAGAAATGATATTGGCTCTTTCAAAAAGTGTCTAGATATACTGGACAATGAATAATAAATAAAATATCAGAAATAATAAATTTTAGATTTGAAGAGAAAAATTCAAGGCGACATTTTGTAAGTCTCTTGGTATTATATATACATATGCGTGATTTCATCTTAAAAAGTCAATTTTTGGTACTTTCGAATCACACTGCAAGAAAGCATCCCATCCTTGATTTACCTTTTATATCACTATTTAATATGGTTAATCAATACATATTATAAAGCACAGTGTACAATGTGCGTGCCGAAACGGCTCAAAAACGACTGCACGTACGATCAAGAAAGCTATGCCGTCGTGTATCAGTACCGCCCCTAACAAAAGGTTTCCGTTTTTATCTTTAAGGTGTAAAATTTAAAAGAAAAGGACCGGAATTTTAAGCCTCTAGAACCATGTAATTAGCCTACCTTTACGGGTTAGTGAATGAAAAATTTAGTTCGAGCTCCAGACTACCAGGAAGCGCTAGGGTGCGTTTCACTCTATGTTTATTGTCCATTCATTCAGTTTCTAAAGGTTATATATTTGTTCTTTTTAAATTACTAAAAAAATAAACGTAAATAAGTAATTTCTTCTTTTCGAGTAAAAAAAAAAAATAATGATTTTACATCTCTGCAATGAATTAGAAAACACACTGGATTCCTTAACAAATTAATTTTCACATAAAAAGGCTAATTGATCAACACATTACATTTAATCGATATATGAACAATATGAGTAAACATTTCTTTGTAGTACAGTAAGTGAATAAAAACAGCCATAGTAAAAAGAGATAACTTGACTGAATATAAATCGATAACAAAAAGTTTCAAGTGTTCTTATTGTAGTTATAAAAAAGAAGTTGGTTTGATTACTATGTATGATGAGCCTTCCAATTAAAGAAATGACTAACTCCTATTTCAGCATTTTTTAAATAAGATTTTATCACCCCTTATAGTTCAGGATAAAAAGAAATATGGCACAAAGAAATTGTGCCTTTTGCGTAAAATTAATTTTTCTATTACCATTTTCAATCCCCCATAAAGTATATAGGGTTCCTTATTTGGGTGGACTCAGCAGATCTCGATTCTTAATATTAATACCAAGTTATAACCGAAGTTTCAATAGTTGCACATAGTGAGTGAAGGATTCCTTAGAGCTGTAATACAAATTTCCTTGATTGTGGCAGAATGTATTATTTCTTTCAGTAAAAAAAAAAAATCCAGAGCCTTTTTGTTTTTTTTTGGAATTGTTAATTTTTTGTTCAGTTTGTTTGAAATGTGACAACAAACATGGTTAGGATTTGGGTATTCCAAACGTAATTAGTAAATGCTGCGAAATTACGTCAAAGATTTTAAATAATTCCATCCAGATTTCGTGTTAAAAGGGCATTATGCATGATGTACATTGAACAAAATATTTTGATCAGCAACATACAATTTTTAACATTTGAACGAAATAAAGAATAATAATTAGAATATAAATGTTTTGCCAATATTTTTTTCATCTAAAATATTATAATTATTATTATTCATTTATTTAACTTTATTAGAAAATGCTGCGAAATTAAGTCAAAGATTTTAAATAATTCCATCCAGACGTGTGGTTAAAGGGCATTATGCATGATGAACATTAAACAAAATATTTTTATCAGCAACATACAATTTTTAACAGTTGAATGAAATTAAAAATAATAATTAGAATGTAACTGTTTTGCCAATATTTTTTTTCATCTAAAATATTATTATTATTTATTTATTTAATAACAAACATTTAACAATTATAAATTTGCGATCTGAAAATTACTTGCAATGAGCACATTTTGCTGACTGCTACATGAGCGTTCCTTGTGGAAATGACAAATTAGCTCAGTCTCTCGGCCACCACCTGCGTAGTCGACGTGGTGGGCTGTAAGGGTTCTGTGAGCATCTTAAGGGTTCCGTCAGAGGGCTTGTCAGCCTTTGGCGACACCTATTACAATTTTCGTTGGCTGTTTTCGAAATTTTTCGGAACATCATTCCATTATCATCTAAGATATAAACGTATTTCGATTTCGATCAATATAAATAAGAAGCTAAGTTTTACACTTCTTTGATAACCATTGATTCCGACCGTATGTTACGTAAGTACCATATTATTTTAATCTTTCTTTAATTTTCAAAATAATTTCGTTAAAATCACTTCATTGAAATGAATATCCTTGCATACCACTCAGCAAATTACATATAAAATTATTAAAAATATTTTTTATTTATTTTGTTTATCGAAGGACCTATTGATAATTGTAGTTTCTCCATCCTACAATGAAAGGAAAGGCACTATAAAGAGTATAAAGCATTAAATATAAAATCTTAGAAAGAATAAAAAAGAAAAAAGTGGGGTCAAAGAGAAAGGGGAGAGCGGAAGGAAGAGACCAACTGTTTGCACTGGAGCGAGGGGCTTTTAGCAGCTCTGTGCTCTCGGTAAACTTGCAGCGTAGATTGAATTTCCTTCCCCGGCGCCCTAACTTGGGCAGGTGTACTCTGTAAGAGGTGAGGTAATGGTCGGGAACAGTACGTCCTCTGGTAGTAACAGCAATGTTATGAATGGTGTAGTAACGAACATGGGAGGATCATTATTAGGCCTAAACACCTCCATACTTTATGCTATAATCCCACCACTTTCGCGGCTTACCACCACACCACAACAGTGGCGTCTCCTGTGGTGTAATGAATATCATGGAAGTTTACAATATTAAAGGTCAAGGGTCTTATCCTGGCAACTAACTCTAGGATTTTGGCTATTCCGTAGTGACTATTCCGATGGAACATAATATGGAAATCCTGAGCCTTTGCGACGTCAAGTACTAGATAAAGACCAATTATATATTGAATATTAATACAAGACTAGATAGGCGAAATTTGGTACTGCCACTGTTGCATTGTCAAATTTGCCATGGCAGGATAATGTGACGTTAAATATTAACATTTGAAGACCCCACGCTAAAAACGTGTTCAGTCACATTTTGCAAATATTACAAGAGAGCAAAAAGAGTGTTTAAATCTTGTATAGAACACAACCTAGTAACTCTAAGTCAATGGGAAAAAATAGTGTATACCCAATGTATTTCAAAATAATGGTGATGTTAATAAAAATACAATCCATTATTTGTTAGTCCAAAAATAATTGTAATTGCGTGTGCCCCCAAAAAAGAATTTTAATATCTCAAGGACTGAACCCGCTGTTTTCATGTAAACTACACATATTTGTAGTACTCAAAATGGCTTACATGGCTTTTTATGGCCATAAAACAATGTTTACAAAAAATGGACTGAACACGTTCTTAGCGTGGGGTCTTCATTTACCAGTAAACAGGACGATTATTTACCTCCATGAATTTCTTAGTTATTACATCCAATAATTTTAATTATGTTTTTTGTTTTGTTCCTCCTATAAGGCTATAAGGGGTTTCCCGGGCCAGGGGAGAGTGCGGAGGATTAATGCCGAATATTGTTAAATGTTCTCCGGCTACAGGTTATGAACTTGCTATCTTCGGGTTCCTGACCGTACGTTGCCATGGGCTACGCGTACTTCTTAACGCGTTTTCCTATTCGGCCATCCCGCCACCGAATTATGTTTTTATTCACAGTAATGTTATCACATCATTTATATTATATTTTGATTCGGTATTGTGCAATCATCTGAATTTCGTGGGAAATAGTCCGTCTCTAGCCTAAATATTTAAGGAACACTTTATGTTAAAGAACCATTCGGAGTTACTTACCCCTTAAAGCAAAGGAGTTTCGCTTTCGTAAAAAAACGTTGTAAGTATTTTATGAAATAGTATACAGTAACATTATTAATATTGTAAACATATATATTACTGTAAGTATGTAGTGAATAGTTTTGCAAGTTCCGTCTAGAATGAAGTCATTCCTTTATAAGTGTCGAAAAAACGTATTTAAATGTGGAAAACATAAAAAAAAAAAAAAATAGTATAGGTACTAAAATTTTCGGTTTTAAATCTTAGAGATAATGCAACGGTATCAGTAATAAAAAAAAAGAAAACAGTTGGAAATGTGTTAAAAACACGTTCAAATAAGTGATTTCTATAAAAATAGGATACATACATACAATACCTTAAGTTGGTACAGAAGAAAATATAATCTAATTAAATGAGATAGAAAAGACTAAAATATTGCGAGTAATAAAAAAAAAAGAAGTTAGAAACCTGTTAAAATAGTTCAATAGATAATTTCTATAACATATTTAAGATACTTGATGTCGATACATATATAACAGTAGAAAATATTTCGCATCCTTTAAGGGAAATTTCCCTAATTGGATGGAACCTGCCTTGTTTGCGAGTATGCTACTGATATTTACTCGCCGGAGAGGACCTCTATGGTCAAGATAATATATACAATATATTATAATCTATATAAATAAAGTTGAAATTCTGTTTGTTTATTTGTTCTTTATAGAAATCCATACCGTTTGTCCTAAATTCTTTAAATTTCGCTCGGTGGTTCTTTGAGATCAGGTGCGAACACCTGTCCGTATTAGAATTGCGTAACTTCAGCCGATCTTCAGCTGATATTCTTTATTGTTATAAAAATCATAATGATCTCACTTTACAATGTTTTTTTTTAAAGAAATCTGACCGTTTCTTTAGAAAAATGAATAAACCGGGATATACAGCTATAATATATGTATATAAAGATTAAATTCTGTTTGATATTTATAAAAATCCATTCCGTTTGTCCTAAATTCTCCAAATTTCGCTCAGTGGTCATTCATACCAGGTGCGAACACCTAACCATATTAAAATTGCATAATTTCAGCTGATATTCTTTATTCTCCAAATTTCGCTCAATGGTTCTTTCAGACCAGGTGCGAACACCTGTTCATATTAAAATTGCATAGCAGCTGAAATTCTTTATTGTTTTCAAAATTATAATGATCTCACTTTACAATGTTTTTTTTTCGACGAAAATCGACCGTTTCTTTAGAAAAATGAAATTCCCCGTGATACACCGGGATAAACAGCTATAATCTATGCATATAAAGGTGAAATTCTGTTTGTTCTTTATGGAAATCCATACCGTTTGTCCTAAATTCTCCAAATCTCGCTCATTGGTTCTATCAGACCAGGTGCGAACACCTGTCTATATTAAAATTGCTTTAGCCGATCTCTGGGTATATTCTGTATTGATATAAAAATCGTTTCGATCTCGCTTTATATTGGTTTTTAAAAAATCGACCGTTTGAGTCGATTAAAGTCTCAGTTTATAGATTTTATAGATATAAAAATTGAAATCTCAGGGTGAAACCGGGATATATAGCTAGTATAATATAAAAATAATATTATAATATAATATAAAAAAAAATATTATAATATAATGCAAACGGGAAGGCGGCATTTATACAGAAATAAATATTCTGTATAACAAAATAAGAGTTGATTTAACGCGTTTCTCTTTAAGATTTATAGGTCCAAGCGGAAAACTAACGGCCTAGGTCAGTTTAAAAAACAGAAATATATAAATAAAAATAAACCCTAAATCCGCTAGGGGGCTCAGTAGCGAATACTTCTGGTCGGCCGTTTGTAAACCCGGCAACTGATTAATAGCCGCAGTATTTATTTATCCTGCCTGAGAATTCCTGTGTAGCTTCGGGCCACCCTAGCTTCTGCTTGGATAAATATTTTTAAAAATATACACAAATAAAAATAAAAAAAATTGAAAACGTAAATTTTCTCTGACAAGAATTAAAAATAAAATAAATTCTCAAGTAAGAAGAACGCTGAGGAAGAGCCTGCATTAAGAGTTGCTGCATGAAGTATAAAAAAAAGTTAGACATGTTTTTGAAGAATGCCCTTTCTATTTCCCTTCGCACAGGGCAATCTGATTCCCCCCGAATCTGTCAATGTCACTCGGTGAGAACTAGACAACAACGATATTAGTTTTTAAAGTTCTTAAAGAAAATCTTCCACTTTCTCAGCTCAAAGATTTTTCTCATCATCTTAAGAACATAAATATCTAAATATTTGTTTATATTTTTTTATTTAGCGTTTCTAATTATTCTTAAAACTGTACAATAGCAACCAAGACCAAAAATAAACAGTGACGTGGAAATCTAGATGACATGCAGAAGATGGGAATCGGCCAACGAAGAAATAGCGCTAAAGAAATTGAGAAGAAAAATTGATGAGGCTAAGAACCCTAAAGGTATACAGTGCTATGTATCGTGGATGCTGCCTGGAGAGGGCAATTAATTGCATTAATAATTTAATATAATATGTTCATCGTTTCAAAGTACTGAATATGCTCGAACCGAGTAGTTGGTTCTACCTGAAGGCAGCAGGCGGCAAGGTCCGGGGAATACCGCCTTGAAAGTATCCGGGCCATAAACGTATTGTTGGAAATTTAAAATAAGTAAAGCCAAGGACCGACAAGGCTGCCGATACTGACTCAGGGAAATTCCTAAAAAGTGGTTGGAGAAACTTTGGACCATAAACCCGGGTTTTACCCCGGCAAAGACACCGCCGAAGAAATGTAGAAACATAGCAAGGAATGGGAATTTTAGGGTGGCCAACCAATGAAAACAAGTCGGAATAGAGTGGGGTGGAAATTTCAGGATGACCAGCCAATGGAAAGAAGTCTTAATGGAGTGGGGGAAGAATATTGGTATGGAAGATGGAAGAGAGTTTTTAGGAGGAGGTTCGAGGAGTCGAGTGTGGAGTGCGGGGAGAGTAGGAAGTGTGAGGAGTACCGAGTCCCGGGGAAGAGTGAAAAGTGTGAGGTTGGAAGGAAGCCCTAGAAGCAGAGTTGCCCGAGTCAGGAAGAGGAGTGCCGGAGACTGGAGCGAGGAACTGAGAGCGGAAGGAATTGGACGGAGTTGGACTACCCATACCTCAGCTAAGTGTTAGAGATAATGTCTATGCAGTTCAGTACTTGTAATAATATTGAGTGGTCAACCATTTAGTAGATTAGGTTAACATTATTCCCACTACCAGGCAGCAACCATTCTTTAGGTGTCGTTTTTATATTACTTATATATATTTATAATCTTTACAAAAAGGGGTATTTATGATGTATGTTCTTATTAATAAACTTAAATAGTATAGTCAGATTCAGTTTATTCTTTCTTTATTTTTATTAACCCCATGCCACAGATTTCTTAAAATAAAATAAATTGGTAAACACGTCACCTTTGGAAAAGTATCCAATGTACATAATTACATAAGTAAATATATTTATTTCATATATTAGCTTGATATAAGCCGTTTCTGGTAACCCCCATCCGCCTTAGAAAAGCGGTAGACCAGAAACATAGCAATTAAAATGGCATCCCTTGTGGGGACGTACTTACCAATTTACTACAGTCAATATGAATAAGATTAAGATTCCTAATTTTCTTTAATATAATTGCTATATGTGGCATTCGGGTTATTCTAATTTGAAGGAGGGGTTATCAATATACAATTTAATTAGAGGTTCCAGAGGTATGTCCATTTTTTTATTAAATTATTATTTATATTAATGCTTAAGATATATGATGGTGGAATTAATGCGTTTTCAAGCTTACCTAACGATTGTAGGGATTTGAATTGATAGGTAAAGATCTTTTAGGTAATCCGTTGTTTTGCTCGATTAGTTAGTTAGATTAGGTGAAGACATCTCTAGAAATAAGGGTTATTGACGGCCGAAAATTTTATTAAAACCAAAAAATGGAACATAGACGCACACGTTCTGAAACGAGGGGAAAAGGAGAAGAAAAAAAGATACTTACCGGATCAAGACAGACGGAACATGAATCTGTATTACGACCGCATCCGGAAATAGAAACACCAAAGAAGTTGGCTTCCGCATCGCCTCAGCCAGAAAGGGCAAATAAAGAGGAGCGTCATACAATTGACACAAGTCTCAGTCTAGAAGGATTGATGCTGCTACTACAAAGGATGGATGAACAGAGGAAGAAAGATCACCAGGCATTAATAGAGTTAATGAATCAAAGCAAAAACCAAATGGATACATTGACATCAGATATTAACAAAAGGGTAAATACATTAGAACAGAGCTGCCAAGAGCATCATGCGGCATGTAGTGACCGAGGTGATCAAATAGAAGAACGGATGACCCATGAAATAAAGGAGCTCGGAGATAAGATCGAACAAGTAAAAATTCAACAAGAAATCCGGTTGACGGAGAAGGTTCAAGCTGTTGAAGCTAAGGTTGAACAGATTATGGCCACTATCCACTCACCCAGGCCTCCCATGCGTGTAGGCGTAGAAACGAATGATAAATCAACGGGTCGTACGTCACAAGGAGCTCAGGATATTACATTGTTGGAACAGGGTAAGTCTTATACTGGTTTCTGCGACGTTGATATACTATCATCACAAGGAAGGCGACTACCGGAGAAGTCAAAATTTTCCAACAACAAAAGAGAAATCCCAACAGAATTTATCAGCCGCCTTCAGGTGGAGTATGAAATGTATGGGAAATATATGCCCTTGGAACACTTTCTCAAGGAACATTTGGCTGACGACGCGCTTGCTTGGTTTCTTATAAATCAGGTGACAATTTCAACTTTTGAAGAATTCAGAAATAAGTTCCTTCTAAAATTTCACGGGCCTAAATATGATCACCTGATTTATGAGGAACTTAACCATGAAGATTATTTTAATTCGTCTCATCTCTCTCCAACTGAGTATTTTAGTCGAATGGTCATTCGAGCTCGGGCATGTCAAAATAAACTTGAAGACTCATACATCTGCATGACCCTAGGGCGCCACTTTGGGCCAAAAATAGAAGAAATCGTTGTCTATCAAGGGATTGATAGCATCGATAAGTTTATGCAACTATTAGAAAATATAGGTAGAGACAAGATTATGAAGTCAAGACACCCGAAGGTGCAAGCATATTCTTCTCCAAATTCAAGTAGGAAAAGGAACCCTGTAGAAGAAAGGCCTGGAGATTATAACCGAAAAAGGGAGACGTATATCCGTGGTGAAACCCAGCAGCCTAGAAGCGGGTTTTCAAGAGAAAATAATAATAGAAGAGCGGAATACAGGAATAGAGAGCGAGCTCCTTACAAGCAAAAGGGGCGAAATGGAAATGTACCAGTAAATCAAATCCAGGTAAATGAGGAGAATAGAACCACGAGTCCAGCCAAGAGGGGCCGCAAATGGGGCTCACCTAGAAACATTTGGGTCAGCAGAACTCCTTCGCCCAGCGGCTCCGAAGCAGAAATCTGTTCAGAGGAAGAAGGAAAGCATACGCGGAGAGCTACAGAGAAGGACTATCAATGAGAACTAGATACTGGGGTTTCGGATCGGGGTATTGACTCTTTATTTAAGGAATTCACAGAACTCCTAACACTGGAACCTACAGACTTTCAACATCAATTTCAAAATACATTCTGCCCAAAAATTACCATTAGGCTAGAAGAATTCCCTGTGACAGCATTATTAGACACGGGTAGTCAAGTGACTTGCATGAATGAGGCCTTTTATGAGAAGAACCGAGAAATCTTTCCTCACGAGAAGCTTCCTGTATCGTGCTTAAGGATTTCCACCGCTTTAAGAAAAAGGTCCTCGCCAATCAAAAACCAGATCCTAGTTAACACCTTTTTACTGGATTGTATTATCACGGTGAATTTTCTAATAATACCAAATCTTAGCCAAGATTGTATATTAGGCTACGATTTTATTAAGGGGGATGTTAAAGAAATTAATGTGACCGATAATTATTTAACGCTGAAAACTGAATTGGGTAATTTAAAAACAATACGTTTTGAGGAAGAAGAAGAGAAATTGGTGATGAAACCCAGTGAAGGGGTCAGTGTCAGCGAGATACATGAGGTTAACTTGAAGCCAGGAAAAACAGGTATTCAAGATAAAGTAGAAAAAATAAAAGAGAGCCAATCCCACGTCCCCAGTTCTGTTATTCATGGACTTGAAGAAATCTTGGTTAAGTACTCAGAAGTTTTCTCTGATAGTCCAGGAAAGATTAAAGGATATCAATACGACTTACGTCTGACCGATAAAGAACCAGTCAGGGTTAAACCTTACCCAATTCCGTTTCACAAAAGAGAAGCGGTAAGGGAGGAAATTAACAAAATGCTAAAAGATGACATAATTCAACCCAGCAAGAGTCACTATTTGAACCCAATTGTGGTGGTCGATAAGAGTGACGGCCGCGTAAGGATTTGCCTGGACGCCCGGAAGTTGAACAACAAACTTTACGCGGACTATGAGCAATCAGAAAATATAGAAGAAATCTTAAAATATTGTAATGGCAACAAGTTACCATTACAACAAGGACCTTATAGATCTCACCAAGAGCTTTTATCAAGTACCACTGAGCAAGGATTGTAGGAAATGTACGGCTTTCATGCATGAAGGGCGGATGTATGAGTTTAAGAGGCTTCCATTTGGATTAAAAGTCTCGTTAGCTGGGTTAAGTAGGGGGCTAACCCAAATCCTAGGGAAGTTAAATGGCCGGATCCGACCCTATGTTGATGACTTATTGGTAATGAGTGAGACCCATGAGGAACACCTACAGATCTTAGAAGAATTACTGGGAGTGTTAAAAGAAAGAGGAGTCACCCTCAACTTGGAAAAAACCCAATTCTTTCGCACATCCTTAGATTACGTAGGTTTCGTGCTTACAACGGACGGGCGAAGCCACAAGCCTCTAAAGTTGAGGCGATAAAAAATATTCCACCGCCAAAATCTGTTAAAGACCTTCAAAGTTTGATGGGCCTTACTAATTATTACTCCAGGTTTAATCCGACTTATGCAAAACACCTAAGTAGGTTAACTCACTTATTAAAAAAGGGTCGCAAATGGAAATGGAGTAAGGAGGAAGACGAAGCCTTAAAAGCGTTAAAAGACTCATTTGTAAACGATGTGTTGCTGCATCACCCTGACTTCAATCAACCCTTCATCCTGCAAACTGATGCCAGCGGATACGCCATTGCAGCACAGCTTTTACAAGAGAAGAATAACAAGTTGTACGTAGTATCATACGCTAGTAGGGTGCTTAAGGGACCTGAATTATCATACAGCACGACCGAGAAAGAGTTGTTAGCTATTGTTTGGGCCATTAAAAAGTTCATCACTTATTTGGCAGCAAGGCCTTTCGAAATACAGACTGACCATCATGCCCTAACCTACATCAAGTCTTGTAGGAACACAACTAATCGGTTGTTAAGATGGAGCCTGTTTCTGCAACAATTCGACTTTAAAATTGTTCATATAAAAGGGAAAGATAACGTGGTTGCGGACTTCCTGAGTCGAAATATAGACGGAAAAACTACTACGTCCCCTATCTACTATATCTCCGATGCCCAGCTACAAGTGAACCAGTTAAGAAATGTGAAATGGGCTTTACCCCAGAGGGATATAAATAAAACGATAGGTGCTTTTACATACAACGATCAAGACCTACCGGAAGAGGCACTCCAATTACTGAAGGAAGGGCCCGATAAATGTTACTTCCAAGGAAATTACACTTTTAAATTTAATGGCAAATACATTATCAGCCAGAGGACTGATAAACCTCCCCGCATATTAGTTCCAGAAGACATGGCCGAAGAGTTTGTACAACAATGTCATGAAACACTGGCCCACATCGGAATGGTGAAGCTATTAAATACCGTTAATCCATACTTTCACATTAGAGAAGCACCGAGTAAGGTGAAAAGGATAGTAAGAGAATGCTATCAGTGCCAGGTTTCAAAGTTTCCCAATAAGGTTTTCCATGCAGAAGCTAAATCCATTGAAGCGGATGAACCCTTGCGACTAGTGAGCGCTGATTTCTTAGGGCCCCTTATTACCAGCACAGGCGGGGTAAAATATATATTTGTCATGGTTGACAACTTCAGTAAAGTGGTACAACTAACCAACCTGCGCGCCGCCACCACAAAATCGGCACTGAGATGCGTAGAACAATATTGCGCAACTTATGGGACCCCAGAAAGGATATTGACGGACAGAGGCAGCCAATTCACTAGTAAAAAGTGGATGGAAACGCTAGAAACTTGGGGGGTCAAGAATGTATTCTGCTCGGTAAGACATGTCCAGGCAAATGCCAGTGAAAGAGTGAATAGAGACTTAGGAAATTATTATAGGACATTAGTGGGTGATAATCACAAAAATTGGTCAAAATATACTGAAGTCATCAACACTGCTATTAATAATACATACCACACCGCAATCGGAGCAGTTCCCATAGAAGTTCACTTCGCATGTAGAAGAACCACCCCCTGGGATGAGATCATCCGACAACACCTGCCTAATTTAAATCAAAAGCTCACAGAGAAGGAGAGCAGTTATCTCCGAGGAAAGGTAAAAAAGAAAATCAATGAAGGTGGAGAGCGCACCCGGGCGAGGTTCAACCAAACTCATAAGGTTTACGAATTTAATATTGGAGATAAAGTCCTGATACGGACCTTGCCTACGGTGACGGACCCGACTAAACAGTCCGCGAAGCTCCTGAAACTATTCGAGGGCCCTTACACAATAGTTAAAAAATATGGTAACACCACCTACCTGTTAGCTAAGGTAGAACACGACCCAGACTGGAAGGAGAGAACAGAAGAAGAATTAAAAAGGTACATAAGGGGTACCTTCCACGGATCTCTTCTTAAGCCGTTTTTCAGTTTAAGGGATTGAAATGACTTCCTACCAAAAATAAAGACTAACTTTTTCTTTCCTCTTTTAGTTTTTTTGTCTTTCTTCTTCTTTGGTTTGGTTGTGTAGAGAAAAATTTTAACTAGATAATCTGTCGACACTAAAGGTTATGCGAAATTCCCTTCTTTGAATTTTAACTTAGAAATCTAATAAGCAAGTCATGTTAGTTCTAAAAGTTGGCCACTCAATAATATATAACTGCATAGAGATTACTGGTTCGTCTAAGCACGACTTCTGAAGGTATAGAGGAAACAACGTGCAGTAAAGAAAGTTCAAGGATGTAAACTTTTGCTCCCCCTAGTTATAAAAAAGACATTATCTAGAGAAAAAAAAAAGAAGTGTTAATAAAATTGTAAACTGGTAAAAGGAGATAATTGTAAAATAATATGCACTGTAAATATTCATATCAAGGGTATTAGGGTAAATTTAGCAATAATCATTTTAATTATCTCCCTCTCTAACTAATATTAGGATTTTATTCTTACTATTTTTTATTTTTATATATTTAATCAAAGTATAAAAGTTGTTTTAAGCTACATACAGGAGTATTAACTAATTTACGTATGTATGTTTTACTTTACTATAAGATAGGGTACAAACAAGAAAAAATCATATGAATACCATAGATTTTAAATTTTAATGGTAGTATAGGTAATTCCAAATGCTAAAAATCGAAAACTAATTTGTAAATATTGTAAAATAAGAGTGTAATTTAATGTAATAGTATAAGTTTTGTTATGTCTATATTTTAGTATTTGTATAGTTTAGTTTTGATTGATGAGTCAAAATGTTTGTGACTAGAACACGTAAAACTTAGATTAAAATTGCTTTATTTTAGTTTTCCTTATGTTGTAAATTGTAGCAATTGTAAATTTATGATCGTACTTGTTTTAACCAATGAATTTGTTTATTTTTTGTGATAATTTTGTTTGATGCTGAACATTTAATTTGGAAGATAGGTTTTTACCTTATTATGGTTTTAAGATTATGTTAAGAGAAAAATCAATAAACATACGTTTATTAATTTTTCTTTCCCTTGACACTAGGAGAATGCTATGCATCGTGGATGCTGCCTGGAGAGGGCAATTAATTGCATTAATAATTTAATATAATATGTTCATCGTTTCAAAGTACTGAATATGCTCGAACCGAGTAGTTGGTTCTACCTGAAGGCAGCAGGCGGCAAGGTCCGGGGAATACCGCCTTGAAAGTATCCGGGCCATAAACGTATTGTTGGAAATTTAAAATAAGTAAAGCCAAGGACCGACAAGGCTGCCGATACTGACTCAGGGAAATTCCTAAGAAAGTGGTTGGAGAAACTTTGGACCATAAACCCGGGTTTTACCCCGGCAAAGACACCGCCGAAGAAATGTAGAAATATAGCAAGGAATGGGAATTTTAGGGTGGCCAACCAATGAAAACAAGTCGGAATAGAGTGGGGTGGAAATTTCAGGATGACCAGCCAATGGAAAGAAGTCTTAATGGAGTGGGGGAAGAATATTGGTATGGAAGATGGAAGAGAGTTTTTAGGAGGAGGTTCGAGGAGTCGAGTGTGGAGTGCGGGGAGAGTAGGAAGTGTGAGGAGTACCGAGTCCCGGGGAAGAGTGAAAAGTGTGAGGTTGGAAGGAAGCCCTAGAAGCAGAGTTGCCCGAGTCAGGAAGAGGAGTGCCGGAGACTGGAGCGAGGAACTGAGAGCGGAAGGAATTGGACGGAGTTGGACTACCCATACATCAGCTAAGTGTTAGAGATAATGTCTATGCAGTTCAGTACTTGTAATAATATTGAGTGGTCAACCATTTAGTAGATTAGGTTAACATTATTCCCACTACCAGGCAGCAACCATTCTTTAGGTGTCGTTTTTATATTACTTATATATATTTATAATCTTTACAAAAAGGGGTATTTATGATGTATGTTCTTATTAATAAACTTAAATAGTATAGTCAGATTCAGTTTATTCTTTCTTTATTTTTATTAACCCCATGCCACAGATTTCTTAAAATAAAATAAATTGGTAAACACGTCACCTTTGGAAAAGTATCCAATGTACATAATTACATAAGTAAATATATTTATTTCATATATTAGCTTGATATAAGCCGTTTCTGGTAACCCCCATCCGCCTTAGAAAAGCGGTAGACCAGAAACATAGCAACAGGACAAAGGAAAATGAAGATGAAGGATTTGAAATTTTTCCTGGCGTTGATGACTGAGATTTTCACGCCTTTAAAAGATAAAAATTAAAACTAGGCATATAAATGTTGAGTAAAACTTAAATTAAAAAAAACTTCGGAGGACGTATTGCAGAATTTACATTTTGTTGCCTCCGTAAAGGGTTCCTGTTTATAATTACAATTGATCTTGGTTCAAAATTAGGCAACAAATAAAAAAAAAAAAAAAATGCATATACAGGGTGTCCCAGACATTGTGTAGAAAAGAGTTTCCTATCTCAATCTGTTGAGGAGAGAGATTTTTTTATGTTTTTATTTTTAAAATCTTACTTTTTTTCTGAAATATGACAGTTTTCTCATCTTTAGTTTGGGGAGTGAGGAATTTTCAAAAAAACTATAAAAAATTTAGGTTTTAATAAATGTTTTGAGTTTTAAAATTGTTTTGTGTTTGTGTTAGAAAATTTAATGCTGATTAAGATAATATCATCTTTTTTGTTTATACGCTAGACCAAAGTAGAGAAAACTGTCATTTTTCAGGATAAAAGTAAGATTTTAAAAATAAAACAAAAAAATCTCAACAGATTGAGTTAGGAAACTCTTTTCTGTGCTACTCTACCCCGTTTAGTCATGCAGTATTACCCATTTTTTTTTTTTTTTTTTACGCTATGTCTGGGATACCCTGTATATATAATGTTGACATTTAATCATTTATTATTTTTGAATAATTAATTTATAATTTTTAAACAATCTAATTAAAAGATAAATGATTCGAACACGGCCGAGATCGAACCCACGTCTTTTTGCAGCGCTGTTATAGTCTAATAAAATAGTTTAAAAATTATAAATTGTACATACATTTTTATGTATAAATGCTAGCAGATATAATTCAAGCTAGATCATAAGTTAAATATTGGTACAAATCTTACACATAGTGTACAAAAACCACTATTATAAAATTAAACTCCCAAGTCCGATAAATGTCCGGAAGAAACTCTCACCTCGACCCTGCACTAAAAGTTACAATCTAAGAAAGAAGAGATTGTCCGTTCCAACGAAGAGGGGATCTACAGGACTCCGAAGGGACACTCAAAGATTAACGGCGGATAAGGGAAAGGAATGATAAAATAAAACAAGAATCAAGGGAAAGGATGGAGTTAGCAAATTTATAGCCCGAGGCATGGCGATTTCTTAAAGCTGCAGCTGCCTTCACAGCACAAGGATCCCAGGCCAATAAATGACCCCCCCCCCCCTCCCGGTCATCAATTAATCATCCAGAGATAAGAAATTGATGTCCTCTAAAGTCCTTTGGGCAAAGTCCCTTTAAGGCACTTAATATCTTCTCAGCCATTTTTTAAAAAGAAGATTAAGGGACATGCTTTGCCTAGCTTGTAATAATATCTTATCTGTCGCTGCGGCGAAATAGCCATTTAGATGTGTTATAATCAATTATTCAAATTAGAATTTAAATATTTACATACAATTTCGAATCATTTTAAAAACCGCAGGAGCACAAAATCCAATATTGATCGAAAAAATAAAGGATATTTTTACTTAAAAATAAAAGATTTGATAGAACACATGAGGCTAATGGAAGAGTAATGTTGGGAACAATGTAGTACAGTTGTTCTGAATATCCCAGCAACAGATTTCACTAAAAAATGCAAGTTCGTGTCGGGAAATATCGATTTAATCGATAGTACTCTCAGGGGGATTTCCAATATACATTTTTATTTTTCATTGGACCATGAAAAAACAATTAAAAAAACCCCTCAATTTCAGGGAATTGTTAAATAAATAATCTTCTATGGATATTACAGGTAAAATTCATTTTTCAGACAAATATACAAATGACTTAGAGTAATATAAACAAACTAAGAACAAATTAACACTAAAATATTTATCTCAGATATTTTATTTTCTAATAAGAATCTAAAGCCCTAAATGGAAATTAAATTATGATATTTTAGGATTATAATACTATAGTTAATCCTGATATATTATGATAGAAACTATAAGAAAAGTCAAACGATACTTACAATATAGTACCTGCAGCATACTAAATAAATAAAATGCAGCAGAAGCATAATATAAAATAATCTGAATAATTTTATATTAACCCTTTGCACTCGAGGTCTCCGGAGCGAAGCTATTTAAAATTTGTCTTCAAACTCGAGGGCTCCGCTACGGAGACAATGTAAATAATTTTCATTTTTTAACATATATGGACATAAACAAATCGTAAAAACTATTTATAGGATATTTCGCTTTTGGTGATAAATATTCGCTCGAGGTGTTTTTCATTATTTTTATACTACGTTCATCTTTTAACATCGGCTAAATTGTGTAGTTTTAATTCATCTTTTATTTCCTCAATTGTACAATAATTTAGTTCGGGGCACCAAATAATCCCTTTAATTTGATTTAGTTTCCCATGTGCTTCTACTTTAACCGGATAGGTATTAAGTAGATTTTCACATTTTAGGAGCTTTTCTGATTGGATATCTGAGAAAATATCAACTAACAAGGTGCCGTCTCGTATTATTTTAACTGTTTTTACTTCTCCAATTAGATTTTTTTACGCTTTTATTTATATGGAACGGCGAAACCTTTGTGAAATCTAAGGGATTTCCATCGTTGTCCGTTCCGGTTCTTCTAATTATCAAAAATTTCACACAATTTTTAGACCTGTTTTCGGTATTCCCAAAAAAACGTCCCTTTAAATTTAGATTTTAAAAAAATATATAAAATTTAAAAAATATTATTTTTTTTTTTTTTTGTAACTACGTGTTCTTGAAACTTTACAAATACATATAACCTAAATTTCATTACAATTCCTTACTTGGTGTACGTTTTCGCGAATAAGTTGCGTCGAGTTGCCTATAGGTAACGTGCAGAACGGTGTCGAGTGCAAAGGGTTAAAATTGTTATTTATTTAATTTAAACTTTTCTCGTGGATAACCACCTTATATAAAATTATTATTTAATTTGTAATTTATTACATAAAAAAATCTAGAAGCAAAATAACTTTTTTGTCAAGAGCTTTACTGTTAAAGAATAAAGGCTTCAGAAATAAAAGCAACTGTATTTGTTTTGACATAGGAATTCAATTACATTTTACGATTTACTTAACGTCATAATAATGGTATAATTTTATACTGTAACAAAACAAAAAAAAAACACAGCTGATTCCCTACATAAAACTTCACAATTCAAAGTAAAAATCCAACTATTAAATTATACCACAATTAGGTAATTTAAATGAATTCATGTGTAAAATAAAATATGACCCCATAAAATAAGTCATTAAAGTGAAGGTCTAATTTATGACATAATGAGCAGCCCGAAAAGAAGGTGTGGATCCGATTGGTCAACTGTTGCGCTGGTTGCAGTAGATCACCTTGAACGGCCTTGCACCACCTTCCGAAACCGCTCTCAGCAATTCATCTACATTTTTTCTGAATCGGGAATAGGGTATTCAAATATTCAAAGAGAACTCAAAATATAATCATATCATAATATCATATACTACGAAAATAATGTAAATAGTAATATTTTACTATTTTTTACTAGGTCACTTGCGGAGTAGTGATTAGCATCGCAATACTAAAGGTCGCGAGTTCGCGTCCCGCGGTGGCCCCAGGATTCTTTAAGGGTAGTACGAAAAATCTTTGGCTATCGCCGTCCCTCAGATAGGACATAAAATGGAGGTCCCGAGCCTGTGCGATGTCAGGTACTCGATAAAGATCCCTATCCTGATTATACCTCAATAGAAAAATTTAGAATTCCCCACTAAAGCATCGTCCGATTAGGCTCAGTGGCATAAAGTGACGTTAAACATACAACATTACACATTTAACAGAAAAGAAATAATTTCTTCAAGAACTCTATTACAGCAGTTCACTATTTTAAAAATGTAAGTACTAAAGAGGTTAGAAATTTCAAAAGAAATTGTGTTTAGGATATAATTATGTAACAGAATGTATTTAATGTATCATGTAGATTTAAGGTCAATGTAAATATGTTAAGATGTAATATGGTCAATTGAAGCGTGGAAATGCATAAGGATATGCAAAAAGTGCCAAAAAAATATATATAAAGATTTTTTTTTGCCAAATAGTTATGTGTGTCAAAACCATTCTTCAGAAATGGATATAATTAATTTTTAGTTGATAATAAGTAGTTCATTTAACTTATATTTGTTATTATTTACTACTATTATTATTATTTGCTACTTATTATTATAATAGTTTATTGAACTGAATATTTAAAAGATATCATGGGTGCAAGCGCCGAAAGTAGTTCACCTAGTGGGTATAAGTCATATCATTTCTGGAAAAAATTTTCAAAGGCACTTGTACCCTTTTGCATTTCTATGCTTCAATTACAGTGAGTTTCGTTATTTTATTCTTTAGGCAATGGAAGAAATTTTCAATAGCACATTTATATCAGGTATACATAATTCCTATTTTCTTAATGGTTTTCCGGCTTTTTCAAATGATCACCCTGCTTGCAGCCCTTGAAAATGATGTTCAATCATCATTTTTGGTGTACCTTAGCCCGGGAAAAAAATCCATGCAACCCTAAGCTTCTTAAACGATATGGGATATGAGGTATCAGCACAGTGAGTGATTAACATTCATGTTTATGCGACAATGTACACTGAGTGTTATTGGTATTTCCAGTTGGCGAATATGGACGAAAGAGTAGAGTGCATCCGTTGTCTACTTGTAGGTCATTCTGAATAGAAGATTTTAACGTCTTTTCTCTGTGGTATTGAGCCCCCTAACTTTGCAGTTTCGAGTTAGCTGTATTTGACATAACACTTTTTACACGAAAAAAATTAGTTTTATAACTATGAAGGGTCTTGAGTACTGCTGTAAGGAACCACAGTTTCTTGGTCAGAGGTTATGCACACGCTCAACACTAAGTGTTTTTTTTTCTCTTTAATTTTTCAATTAGGGATACCCTAAATTATAAAGACTGGTTTAACACAGGATAAATTAGATAAATCCTTGAAATTGGTCACACGACCAGCACATGTTCTTTCGATAGGCTCTTAATGGTAGAAAGCAGACCGGAACCTGACGTTCATTAAGATATTATCCAGTCATTTGAAATAATCTTTTTCAAATCGGTTTTTTTTTTTTTTTAAGAATTAACAACGAAACATTATGTTTGAACTAGTAAATTTATTCCCTAAATTACCGCTAAGCAGTGTGACGAGAGAGGGATTTGAGAGACTGAACAATAAACCTGGATAAGTTAATTTAAGTAAAAAATAAAGGTATGCTAAAAGCATTTTAGAGGGATTTCTGTCAGCTCTAATGGAACGCCGAAGTACACCCTGAGGTAGTGCGATTCCGAGAATGCTAAGCATCCCGGGCGCACCAAAGTGGCGAACGAAGCCGCTAACTCCGAAGCCTGCACTTAGCCGTTACTCCAAAGATATGCCTAGGTCGAGAAGAGGCATGGGCGGATCCAGCCGATCGTAAAGGGGGGGCTGCAGCCCCACAGCCCTTCATTTGGATCTGCTAATCAGCTTTTTTAACTTTATGTTCCTTTCCCACAACTAAAATTCTACCTGTTCTGCACATTATTTGTTCTTTAACTTGCTTCCTTACATTATGGAAAGCTAAATTCTATCTTTAAATGACGAAAAATTTTCCAAAGGGAGGGGCTGCAGCCCCCACAGCCCCCCCCCCTGGATCCGCCAATGAGAAGAGGAGAGTATGGTGAAGATATAGAGGAAGGAAGAAGACATTGGCTTGGTGGCGGCCTTGAGGAGGGTGGGACCAACTGTAACCATTGATCCCATTCCATCGATACCTCAGCTCTCTATTTGTAACGAGCAAACGTTTATACAACGTAAACTACTAATCGATAGCTTATAATCGATTAATTGATAATTCTAAAACCGGAACATAAACCAAGTACAAGATACAAAAACTCTCACAATCGATAACTGTCCTTTTTGTTCCTTATCTATTCAGAATAATAAAAATATATTGGGATAATATCGGTTTTTAACAACCTACAGTTGCTGTTTGAATTTAGCTCGTCAAGTAATTTTTTACAATTCGTCTAGTAGGCCGAGAGACACTCCTGGATCAAACACAGCCTCTATAATAAAGTGGGTACCATAAATAAAAAAATTAAGGGGGGGGGGGGGAGCGTGATCACGGTCAAATCACCTCCTTGCTCGACCGCTGACCAAGAAACAATACTTACTTACCCTATACCCAAGATCCTTCATGGGTTGTAGTGATAGAGATTTTTTTTTTTTTTTTTTTACAGTTAAATCGTAAATCTCTATTTTTCTTTACAACTAATAACAATTTTCTCTTTTTCTCTCTGTTATATTTATGAATAATTTAATAAATGTTATAGTTTACTCGAAGACTTTGTTTAACAAACTGAACTAATAGTTTCATTCATGTGATGAGCAAGAATGAAATATAAATATAATATATAACAGCTCCCCCCGGAAAGGAAGGTTTGTTTATCCCAAAGTAAGTAATTTATGTTCATTCAGGAATTTAAGTAAGATGGATACTTCAAACATTAATTAATATAAAGTCTTCTGATTTGATCAATGAGATATTTCCTAGCTTTCCCTCCCCTATCTAACTTCACGATGTAGTGCAGTCTACCTTGTCGAGTCAACACGATTCGGTTTGTCTAGTGTACAGACGAACAAGGACACGATCTCCTTCCTTTAAGAATCGTCGCTGGTTCTTCTCACCAGTTGGTCTTGTTTCACCAATTTGATTTCTTTTAATCAATATCGACCTATTTCGGAATAATTTAATAAATGAAGTTCACTCTATGACATCATTTAAACAAACTGAACTAATAATTTCACTCATGTGATTAGAAACAATGAAATATAAATATAATATATAACACTCTCAAATAACAGTACTGGGTTATGCTGATGATTCAGTGGTGCTCGGTGTGACACGGAACTATAAAACGGAAGAACAACAAAATTTTATAGCAGCCGGCAGAAATCTTTGTCTAGAAATAAATACGGATAACACCAAATATATGATTAGTTGTAGAAATAGGTACAATTACAGAAATATTTAGGTAGATATTTAGGCGCTATGATAACTAGGTAAAATGAAATTGAAGTGGAAATCAAGGCAGTTACTTACTTTTCAGTAGAGAAATAATATAGCTCACAATCAAATTTTACGGTCCTTTACGCATGCAAAACGTGGCTGCTAGCATTGAGGGATGAGCAATGGCTAAGGAGTTTTGAAAATAAGGTAAAGCGTAGCATATTTAGACCGATGAGGGACGAATCAACCAGATAATTTAGAGGTTTACACAAAGCTGAACTGAATGTATCGTACCCGGTAAATATAATTACCCGGAAAATAGTAGTGAGACGAATAAAATGGGCGGGTAAAATTGAGCAACTTAGAAAACGTCCGAGGTGTAGGCGGAGAAGGAGTTGGTTGATCTGTTAAAGATCGGTTAGCACGGCGGTGATTGGATGGAGGTGTGTAGGGAGTGAAAGATGATGTTGGCATTAAACCTCCGGGTTCAATAAAGCTTAAATAAAATAAAAAGCTTCTAAGTCAGATCTCACTGCTTTTACAAAATTTTAGTATGAATTTTCTACTAAAACCTTTGGAACACTGCTTGGTCCATAAAAATTATCGTACAAAGCAGAAAAAGTTCATAATAAGGTAAAAAGTGTAAGTTAAATATACAATTCTACGATGTATCAGAATAGGGATGAAAACACGGGGGCTGTCATATATTTGTTGAAGTCCAATGAGTAGGAAAATAATCAATTATACCAAAAAAAAACGAGAGGTTTTAACTTTTTAAATGGAGACATAAATACAGGGTCAATTAGCCCCGTGCCGTACTTTGGATGGGCCACCTTTTTGCCGTTCGCACTGAACGTGTTAAAAAATAATAATGAAATTTCGATAATGATACATTAGGCTGGTAACACCCATTTGCATTTTCAGAAAGTTACCCATTAACTTTTTTAATGTTTCAGATGGATAAAAAATATTCCACGTTAATATATATATATATATATATATATATATATATATATATATATATTTATATATATATATATATATATATATATATAATTGATATATTATTTGCAACCAGGGTATAATAAAATTAAAATAGAAGGAGAGTGAAGTGCTAGGGACAGCAGTGTAAAAGGACCACCAATTAGCTAAATGCATGGTGAATGAACTATTGACGACCAATGGGAGAAGACGTAACATATCAAAGACGATATGGCGATCAATAGAGCTCAACACGGACCAAGGGCGGATCCATTAGCCTTCTGCTAACCTTCAATATCTGTTAGCCTCAGCACATCGGCTCCCAGTTCAGGGTGCGAGGCAGGACACTGCGCCGGGGGTCGAGAGATCAAGAATAATGGAGGGTGCAAAGTAGTGCAACAGCAAAGTACCAAGAAGATGGGGTAAAGTATTTGTCAGACCATCATTATAAATAGGAAAATAGGAAAAAATAGTAGTTTAAGAGTAAATTAATATTAACGTTGAGAATAATTCTCGCAATCAGTGAGAATTTAGCAGAAAATTGCTTAACTTTAGGGAGATCCATGACTATATTGTGATGTTTGGGTGAACTAAAAAAATCTGAGTAGGGCGTTCAAACCTTCCACGGGAATATACCCGTGCTCGCATAAGCCGATGATTTGGTATTGCTTGGTGAGGACGTGGAAACAAGAACGTTGATGAAAGCCGGAAAAGAACTTGGACTGGAAATGAATACGGATAAGACAAAATATATGGTTAGTCGTAGAAGTGGTGATGATTTTGCTTATATCAATGTAGGAGGGAATACGTTTGAACAAGTAGAGAAATTTAGGGGCGATGGTAACTAGAAAAAACGAAATGGATGAGGAAATTAAGGCTAGATTAAAAGCCGGTAATGCTTGCTACTTTTCAGTCGCGAAATTTCTTAGCTCGCGCCTTCTCTCCCGAAACTTGAAAAATTATGATTTACAAAACTATTATTCTTGCAACGGTCCTTTACGGATGCGAAACTTGGCCGCTGACATTAAGGGATGAGCAACGGCTTAGAGTGTTTGAAAATAAAGTACTGCGTAGAATATTTGGACCGAAGAGGGATTAACTAACCGGAGAATTTAGACGTTTACACAACGTCGAATTGATTGACCATTAACCAGTAAATATAATTGACGTGATAGCAGCATGACGAATGGGCGTGTAAAATTGCTAAACTTAGTAGCGAACGAATTCCGAAAAGATTAATAGGCGCGGTGCCCAGTTTGATCAAAATCGTTAAATCCGTTTTTGAGAAAATAAAAAAAAACACGTGAAAATGAGACAAAATTTATTAAGTAATGTGCCCCCTCTAATTGATCAATTTTGATGAAATTTGGACTGTCACATTGCGGGCATATTCATAGATCAAATTCCGAGTTTAATCAAAATCGTTTGAGCCATTTATGAGAAAATCGAAAAAAACATAAACATTAGACCAAATTCATTAAATAAAGTACCCTGTTCATTTGCCCAATTTTGATGATATTTCGGCTGTCACGTCCCAGGCATATATATATAAATCAAATACTCAGTTTGATAAAAATCGTTAAAACCGTTTTTGAGTAAATAAAAAAAAAAACTCGTGAAAATGAAACAAAATTTATTAAGTAAAGTGCCCCCACTAATTGATCAATTTTAACTGTCACTTCGCGGGCATGCACAAACATCAAATGCCGATTTTAATCAAAATCGTTAGAGCCATTTTAGAGAGAATCGAAAAATTCTTAAAATAAGGTTTGAGCTGGATACCAAACAACCATCTCCTGGCTCCTGCACAGCTCTTAGAAGGGAGCTCTATTCCATTGTAAGACTTGTGCACATCACTGACCAGACACATCGTCCCCGTCGAGGCGGAAGGACCCCATCAGATGGGATGACATGTAAAAGACGTGACCTAGGTGGTAACATACAAGAATCTATAATGGGGAGGTTGAGGGGCAGCAGTCCACTTTGATGATGAGCCCACATACTTTGCATGGTAATCGCCACACTTTCTCCAATCACGATCCATCGCCTCAATGCGAGGCAGGCCCAAGCTAACCTACATCCCATTATATCTACCTCGCCGCAGCACGCTCTTGGTGTTAGCATAGTTATCGAATAGCTCTCAATATAAGCCGGACTATAAATCGGCTAACAACTCGCTACTAACAAACCGATCGACCTTTCGGATCAGATAAATCAAAAGTTAATCAATGCACCGATGAACCGCTTTTCGGAACTTCGACGCTGATGTAACACGTTCTATTTATGCAAACGAACTCGTAAACTCAATTTGAATTTATTCAGCACCAAATGAACCATATATATAATCGTATATAAATGTCAACGAAACTATTAATATGGATTATGCCCTAAAAACATTTTGTTTTGAAATTGTTGACTCAAACGAGAATAAGAAAATAATGCAAAGCAAAGCTTTTGATTCTTGATATGTGTTGGAAAATTTTTACGGATAGAGTACTCCCACCCTAGGAAACAACGAGCACACAGTGTGGGGAAAACTGGACTAAGGCAAAAATGATCGGTCTGATTACCGATAAAATCGTAGTAACAATCCCTGAGGTTACAGTGATAAAGAAGAAAATTCAAGCTTCACATCGTCAATATTCTAAGCAATTAATTTAACACTTAGGAGTAACCCTTTTCAAGAGCTTAAGAACACTTCTTATACTATATAACAAAAAAAGGATTTAAATGTTGACCTAATGAATAGTATTTTGATTCAAATTAACTAATTTTCGGTCAGAATTCTAAGTTTAATAAAAGGTAAACTTCTCATTTTAATTTAATAAACATTTACACTTATATATACATATGTTTTATAAAAGCTCTTAACTTCCTTAAAGTATGTTTTTAGTACACTATTCAATGAGTTGAGGAAAGAAGAGAGAAATCAAAGTGCCAGTGACTGAGGAAAACTTTCAAGAAATAAATCGCTTCAAAATTACGAAGAAGTTTTGTTTTACTGCTTGAACGCCAATTTCAGAATACAGAAGGCGCTTAGGAACATGATGCATTTTAAAGTTTAATTAAAAATGAGAAATAAATCTACAGAATTATTAGTTCCTATTAATAGGACTTACAGCACGAAGTTTAAAACCTAGGATGAAAATAATAAATCAAAGTTTAAACAACTCACTTCTCTGCTGTATAGTATAATTATTTTCTTAAGACACCAGACAACTTACCTGTAAAAAAAAAAAAAAGAAAGACAAATTAGAACATTGGTAAATTACTCAAATTAAGATTTATGTTTTAGAACATTAGAATACATATAATAAATTAAATATCTGAAGGCTCAATCAATAATTAATTCAGTAATAATTTTCTGAAGAGGTATTGGATGATCAGCTACTTGGAATTAACAAGATCGTGTGTAAATATGTCTTATCTATTATCACTAAATTATGTAACCTTCCAGGAACATGATCGATCCTTGATATTTGAAACGGCCTGTTCAGTTATATAGGTATATCACACGAAAAAAAAAAAAAAAATAGATTAATAATGCTCAACATAAAGTTGTGCGTGAAGAGAATATTATCATTTTCATTAAAATTATTTTTTTATAAATTATAGAATATTAATTGCAATGGATTAAAAGATTAAACTAAAATTATTTCCCGTCACTCGCAATATATAAACTAAAAGTCCATTTATGTCTAAAAATTGAGTTTCGAATTTTAACTTAAAAAAATTTAAATCGTTAAATGAACTTAGGAATACCTTTGTTTGTGTATATTTACTTTTTAGGGTTTGAGAACATTCTACATAAGAATATATTTCACGGCTTACATTATCTATCTGAAGGCTAATGATAATTCTTCACTTAATAATTATAAATTCATTCTCGTATAATTATATAAGTATAATTATAAATATACTTTTACAGTAATACATGATTGAATAATAATAATAATGTTTTATTGAATAATAATAATCACAAATTATACACAAAAGAGACAAACATTGTACGGCATGGAAATCCGTCTGCCGGAAAATTTATACAAAAATTTAAACAAAAATTACTGATACAGTAAATAAATAATAAGAAATAAAAAAAATAAAAAATCCAAAAAAAAACAAAAAAAAAACAACATGATTGAATAACTCGACGATAAAATAACGCTCTAGAATTTTCATTTAATGATTAATCATTAATTAAATAAAGGCTCTTCCCTAGTCCTAGCTAAAACCTCTAAATAATATCTAGGAAGGCGGCGAAAAAAAAAAATAATTAAAATAAAAAAATTCGGCTAACTTAACAATCGACATAAAAAGAACAAAAAAAAAATGAATTATATATGATTTATGTGTGAAATGGCTTGAGCATAAAACCATTAATTATGACTTATCTTTTGCTGAACGGACCAGTAAGCAAACAGCTAAATGGAACATGGTGACTTTATCTTGTAAATTCATGTCAGGATAATTTTTTTTTTTTATGAAAAAAATAATGAAGTCTAATCTTACTTATCCAAACAGTAAATAGAATATCTATGGTAAATAAATAAAAAAAAATCCATACCAAGATTAGGCCAACCAAAGAATACTACCCCCCCCAATTGGTTGAATAGACTTGTAGTCATAATGATTAAGTAACATGATATAAATTTACATCCTGCTTCTAGTATATAATACATTAAATATGAATACAATGTATAACAAAGCTAATATGTATAATATAAGAAAGCTAGCCTATACATGTATACATTATTTATACATGATAGCTTTATGCGGATGCAATGAAAATATTATTGTGGCTTTCAAGCTATGTCAATCCGTATAGCGTGTATGTTATCATAAAAATGACTGGCATTAAGTACAATATATGTAGATAACCGTTATCAAGGCTTATGATCTTAATCGTTCTTAAGGTGTTGAAGTTAGGATTAGGATTTTCCCAGCAAGCAAAAAAGGAAAAATAAATTATCATAAAATCCTTAATTTTAAAGTTAAACATTTTCATCACGTTATTTAAACGCAATTTAGGCGTTGTTAGACCTCACTCATGCCAATTGTACCCATCAAAAACACAGATGTGCATAAAAAATAAAATATAAAACACAATAAAAAATAAAAAGCAAGAATAATCTTGTTTTAAACCAGAGAGAACCTAAAAACCTCTCGGAACCATAACTACCGACCCTAAATTTATTGAATGTTTCTGACATACACATTTATACTAAGTTTTTGGTATTCTCAGTTCATTCAGAACATTATACCCCTTATGATGGACAATGGAATCTTCACAACCCTGTAATACTCAGAAAAAATTCAAAAAAGCCTTTCGAATAAATAAAGTTAAAAAAATGAATGCTCTTTTTCAAAACACAAAAGGAAGCGCTTTAAGAAGACAATACAAAATCCTTGAAATATGCCTTTAGCTCCTGGCATAATTACCTCAGGCCAACAAAAGGAGCCGCTCATAACAAATTTTGAACGCTAAACGAAGACTTAATAGTAAATGTTGAATAATGCAAGAGGATCGGAAAAGTGTGTGCAACGGCTATCTACATAGGATTTGTACCTCTTTGAATAATAATTGAAAACATTATTTTTTGTTTATACTTCCGGATATGTTTCGATAGTTTGATTATAGGTATGGCATATGATTAAGAACAGAAAAAAAAACCAATCAAAATGTTCAACGATAAAATATACGCGGATATTAATGTTGACAGCCTAATAACATATTCCCTCGGTAAGCTACTTATTAAGAAGAAATTATCAGTTCAAAATTACCAGTCACCTTCTACATTGAAATGCAAATAGATAAATTGATAGGGTTTATAAGATTCAACAAGATACGATAAAATGGGACTGAATGACCTATAAGTGCCAAATACAAAAGTTCCTTGACAAAATACGTTTTTCTGACACCGTTTTACTAGCTAGAAGATTTTAAAAAAAACTATTTATAAAAAAAAAAAATTAGATGGACAATAACCGTAATGAGAAGCTTTAGTAAGGAAAAGAGGTAAAATGCTTCTGTAGGGAATACTTTTAAGAATGTCGGAGTTGGCTAAAAATAAAATAAAATAATAGCCATATTTAAGGGTTTTTTTTCTAAGATGGAACCTCTTCCAATTTTTTTTTACTTTTACTTACCTATATATGAAATATATAGTAAGAGGAAGTATTGCGATCGTGAAAATTTTCGACTTCCGGTTTTCAACGGAAATACACGTTTTGGGGTCCCCTGAGTCAAAATAACCAAGTCCCGCGAAATGGTCTGTGTGTGTGTGTGTGTCTGTGTGTGTATGTGTGTGTGTGTGAACAGACTAGCTCAAAAACTATAAACCGTGCGAACCTGAAATTGGGTATTTAGAGTATGTATATGCCCGCGATGTGACAGCAAAAATTTCATCAAATTTGCTCAAAGGGAGGGGGTACTTTATTTAAAGAATTTTGTCTAATTTTTAGGTTTTTTTCTCAAAAACGGCTCTAACGATTTGATTAAACTGAGTATTTGATCTATTTATATGCCCGAGATATGACTGTAAAAATTTCATCAAAATTGATCAACAGGAGGGGGGACTTAACTTAATAAATGTTGTCCAATTTTTACCTTTTTGATCGATTATCTCAAAAACGGCTTTAACGATTTTTATCAAATTCGTTATGTTTAATGAAAATTAGTTGTTATTTAATATCAGGTAAGCTTTATCATTATTAAAATGTTCTGAGGGGGCTTAAATGGGGAAGGGGCTTTTTTTGTTTTTCTATAAAGTACCTTTGTTTTAGTTTATATTGGGAAATTATCTGTCTCTCATCACGCTTAAAAATAAGAAACGGCTAAATATGATATATGAAGAAAATCAAGTAAACATATACAGGAGAAAAAAAGAAAAATATTCCGTCAACTCATAAAACACCTTGAGCTCACGCATGCGCCGTACGCCTTTAATGACAAACCAATGCGTTATTATTAAAGCGGTTCTGTTCATTTGAGAAGTGGCAATTAACAAAACGCATTAATTTCTAATCTAAGTAAGTTGGTAAGTGAAAGTTGAGTGTTGCGCGCACGCACCAGATTTTTTTCTTTATTAATTTATTTTATCCAACGTTTAGCACTTCTGATGGCCATTTATAAAACCGTGAATGCAAAAAATCAGTTAAATTATAAACGCAATTTCCATGTTAAAATTCATCATTCATGATATATAAGATATTCAACTAATTAATACAACTAAGTTAGTTAGTTAGTTAGTTAGTTAGTTGAACTAACAAATTTTTTTTTTTTGGTAGTTGTCGAACTACTACATTGTCATACTCTTTTCCTTTATATCTGTCTGGCAGACTGGAACGATGGATAAAATAATTAATAAATAAACAAAAATATATGAAAAATTTTTCTTCATATAAAAAATAAAAAAATAAAACCTGATAAATATCAACTCTTCCTTACACCATGTGAATACACCACAACTGGCCATATTTAAATTTTAAAAACAATTTTATTTACAAATCAATTTAATATTGTTCGAGAATACCCTCTCCGAATTAAAAATAGTACAGGATTATAGGGCAATCAACAGCCAAGCTTATTACACCCTAAATAAAATTCTTAAAGACTACTATAAAATAATCGCAAATGCTTTTTAAATATATTTTAAAGGGATTCACTCTCTTAAATGATAGGTTGATTCAGGGTCAGGATTTTCAATTAAAAAACTCCTTTTCTAGTCATTTTTCAGTCAATCCTTTTTTAATACTTTTTTTAAATGAAAATCCTGACTATGATTTTTTTTTTTTTTTAAAGAGATAAAATTACTTTTACTAACAAAATAATTGACTATCTCTCACGCTTGAACTTGTTCTTTTTTTTTTTTTTAATTTTTTCTTTTTCATTATATTTTCTAGTTTTTTAATATTTAATTTTTTGAATACTCCTTTTGGTATTAATATTTTAGAATTATTTATTTATGATCTTTCTTCATATTTTTTAGATATAGATACAATATTGTATTATTGTATTAGGAATTACAATAATATGATAAGAGTAACTAATTGAGAATTATATAATATTAAGTACCTATGTAACAGAATTATTTTTATATACATATACACTCACATACATACATACACATCTCAGAATTAAGACGTCACAAAACAATTAAATTAAAAAGTGAAGTTAAATGTTACAACATAGCCGAAACATCAGAGCTATTTTAAGGCCCCAAATATAGCGAGAGCATATATTCCATTAAAGCAATTTACAATGGAGTAGTACAATACACCGTCCTGCGTCGAGAATGCGTATATGTATAATATGTATTACATATATTATATACCACATATTATATAAGATATTTATAACGAATCCCCGTGTCACAGGTAATACGAATAAGTGGGCTATGATGGTTTGGATATACTTCCTATTTTAACCCACTGCACTCGGCATAGGTTCGGACGTTACCTACCGGCAACTCGACGGAAACTATTGACGAAAACGTACACCCTGAAAACGTAATATTATAAAGTAAAATTTTAGAACCAAGTAAGAAATTGTAATGAAATTTTGGTTACATGTATTTGTAAAGCTCCAAGAACACATAGTTACAAAAAAAAAAATCTTTTTTTTAACTTTTATGTATTTTTTTTAAATCTAAATTTAAAGGGACGTTTTTTAGGAATACCGAAAATAGACCCAAAAAATGTGTAAATGTTTTGATAATTAAGAGAACCTGAATGGATGGAAATCCCTTAGATTTCACAAAGGTTTCGCCGTTCCTTATGTTTAAAATCATAAAAAATCTAATTGGAGTAAAACGGTTAAAAAATTACAAGATTGGACCCTTTTTAGTTGTAGTTTTCTCAGATATCCATTCAGAAAACCTCGTAAACTGTGAAAATCTATTTAAAAACTTTCCGGTTAAATTAGAAGCACATGGGAAACTAAATCAAAGTAAAGAGATTATTTGGTGCCCCGAACTAAATTATTGTTTGAATTGAGGAAATAAAAGATGAATTAAAACCACAAAATATAGCCGATGTTAAAAGATTAACGTATTATAAAAATAATGAAAAACATCGCGAGCCGCGACCGTCATTTATCACCAAACTGAAAATTATTTGCATTGTCTCCGAAGCGGAGCCCCCGAATTTGAAGACAAATTTTAAATGGCTCCGCTCCGGAGACCTCGAGTGTAAAGGGTTAAAATACAACCTATATGTTCGTGATTCTATCTACGTTAATAATCTGATAAAAAAAAAAAATCATCAAATTATTAGCCGTCAATTTTACATAAACCACCTCGATAACATTTAATATGTTTTTTACAGATCTTATGATTTTAATCTCTCCATCCGACTGTATCCTCGAGGTAAGTAAATAACTAAAGAAGTCGAGTAAGGTTTTTATTCAACTCCGCACTTCAAACCTCCTCTGGTTTAACATAAAATTTAGAACACTGAATAAGTTTTGAGAGAAAAATACCATTATGAAATTATGGAGATGTAGACAAAAATACATTTTAGAGAGAAACGAGAAGAAAGATAAACAAATTACGAATTCGGCCTAAGCGGGCACTCCTTTATCTCAAAGCAATAAAATATGCATGCCTTAAAGGAGGCATTGAAATAAGAAATTTTATTCTGTAGAAGGGATCGCGAGGCAAGAACGTGAAGCCACCACATCAACTCAATTGAGCCATTTCCTTTTTGAAATATTCTAGTATTTTGGTAATAAAAGGCATTCTTCAATATTTATAAATATTAAATATAAAATTAAAGGTATTCTCGGCTTTAATTTCGCCACTCTTTCTTTATTCGGCAATTGGTAACTGATTAGAGTGTATCATAGTCAGAGTTGGGCAATATCCGAGTAAAAAAGTACAAGTTACAGATACTTTTTTTCCTCGAATCCCTCCAATATTTTCCTATGGATACAAGTACTTCCGCCGCCTCCCCTGACTACCACGACCAAATTTGTCATATCTAGGCTCTAGTTAGTTCTCGCGAACTTGAATTTTAAAAACCGTAATTAATACGGTTTTTTTTCGTGACTAATTACCTCTCGCATAGGTAATTAGTCCAAAAATCGTTATTAGGTAAGACTATAGATTAGGGTGGGGGGGGGGTTTTCCCCGACCCCACCAGGAACCACCACTATCGCCAACTCGTTGCCCTCGGGCTCGGGTAAGTTTTACATTTACTAAGTTAGCTCTCGCACACGTAAATTTTTATTACTAATTACTATGGGTTTTTTTTTCCCCAGCTAATTACCTCTCCCAAAGCTAATTACCTCTATGGCTTACGTTTCAAGTGAATTTCACGGGGAGTCATTTCACAAACCAATCTTACATTCTTTTTTTGCTGTTTCATTTTATATTTTTGGTTCTCATTTTTGATTCTCCTGGATTAGCGCCTAGGCTTAGGGGCCAGCGAGACTCCTTCTTTTGTGGGTCACCACATATTATAATATTGTAAATATTTTAACTTTGAAGAGAAAAGATTGGCCTCGGTAGGGAGTCGAATACGGGTCTCCCACGTAACATGCGCGGTACGCTATGCACTGTGCCACCGAGTCCCTTCATTGATCCACTTCACCCTAACTCGCATTTATTTTGCATATTCACGCGGACTTTGTCCAACTGACAGAAACTATTTAGTCCAAATGACGCGTCGCGGGAAAATACATACATTAAATACCCAATTTCAGGATGGTACGGTTTATAGTTTTTGAGCTAGTCTGTTCGCACACACACATACACTTTCGCAGGACTTGGTTATTTGGACTCAGTGGCGTATATTTCCGTTAAATATTCCGTTTACGATCAAACTACTTTCCCTTACCATTTCATATATAGGTAATTTAAAGTAAAAATATAATGAATCAACGCTAGATCAATTCCTCACATTCTTATGTTATTCAATAACCAAGTGAGCTCTGTCTTGTTTCTAATAAATTTTCAGCGAAAAGATTCAAAGATAAATGGCAAAAATTTAAGTTTAAATAGCTACTTATTACATACGACGCGGATCACGATCAAAGACATCAACGGTAGATTTTTTTTTTTTTCAAACTAAATAAAATAATTAACAAAGCAAACATTGATATGATTGACACTAATCGTTTTAAAAGTATAGCCTCCATGAGAGCACTCTGTGTGTTGAAGTATAACTTAATCGATTCTATTAGACTTGATGGATGTACGGGTGCTGGTACAAGTAGAAGTAGGCGACAGTCAGTGATGGATGGTTCCTTCATCCTTAACCCTAAGGCTCTACCTATCATCCTCTACGAAGTACGCACACACACACACACACACACACACCAGCTCACTCTGTCCGATTCCTTAACTGTGCAAACATATTTGATATTAAATCGAATCGAATATAAAAATCGATGTACATTACTATATGGAGAGGATCAAGTAAATGCTGATAGCAAAAAAGAGTACATATGATTCAATCAGGCAGGCTGAAAGGATATCGATTCAATCAGATAAACGCGGTGGGGTTCATATTTCATTCCTGGGAATATCAACTGACAACCCGGCCGATAAATTATGCACGAGTACAAAACCAATAAATTATCTTTTTAATTTCGATATAAACCACAAACTAAAATGACCTTATTGAATAAATAGCATTTTTTTTTCAACACTATAAAAAAGAGGAAATAAATGTCTCTAGAAAAAAAAAATTATACACTCAAAGATAGAGATCGATTATCGATTTAAAAAAGTCAACATACTGTAACGTAAACAAGAAAAAATTATGATAGAAAATAGTTCTACAACTATTGGTTGGAACAAACTGTTCTAGCACTTGATCGATAATAATCTACACTTGTCTGGAACCATCGAGATTGTTCTAACTCATACTAAACTTAAGGAGCGATGGATTGGAGAGTTAGTCTTGCTCTGATGCTCTAATCATATGGTTACATTTGTGTAACTTTGTCGTTACAAGTTGATGCTTTTTTGTAACCTTGTTGATTATTTGAGTTTGATATTGTTTGTATGCCATTGTGAGTAATAATTTTTCGTTAAATGAAATTAATTCAAACCCTCATAAGTGTTACAATACAATGTAGAGGGGTCACCTGTGGTGTAGTGGTTAGCATAACAACCTAAAAAACTAAACGTCGCGGGTTCGCGTCCCGAGGTGGCCCTAGGATTTTTTAATGGGTGTAAAAAATCCTTGTCTATGCCGTTCCTCGGATAGGACGTAAAATGGAGGTCCCGAGCCTGTACGATGTCAGGTATTCGTTAAAGATCCCTATCCTAATTATACCTGGATAGACAAAATTTAGGACTCCCAGTGTAGCATCGTCCGATTAGCCTTAGTAGAATAAAGTGACGTTAAAACAAACAAACAAATACAATGTAAAGTAATCATTCAATGCTATTTTAAAATTCATCACTAATTTGCTTACGAAGAATTTAAGGAATTAGTAGATTCCAACTTAAAAAGCTATTTCTGCAAAAAAATATTTCGTTTTGTAAATGCAATCACTTTGATGATTACATATAATAATGTTTATGGCAAGAAATATAAATAAAATTTGGAAATGGTTAAGCGAACAGAAAATAGTTATTTCAGTTGCACAATACATTTTTTCCGCGAATAAAAAACTAATTTGGATAATCGAAAGTCAACGAAAGCGCGAAGGTTTCCTATCTTTGACATATGATTTTTAATTCGACAATCACAAACAAATGTCATCATAACACGACACCCATGCACCACACGAAAGGGCAAGGATTTAGGACTCATGACTGTAAACAGCACGAAACAGCATAACCCGACCTCCGAAAATAAATTAACTTGTATTTAGAGAAAATTAATATAATATAATAATTTTTAATAATTTGTCTTAATTTCTTCCTAATAAGTAAATACATTTAATCTTAACGATCATTGACATGACTACAAAAACAAATTAATTAGTTTTCTACAATATGTAGAAGCATTGAATGTGGAGGTAAAAGAAAGAGAGCTTTTTTGTTTGTTTAACGTCCGTTTATGCTAATAAGGCTAATCATACGATGCTACAGTGGGAGTTCTAAATTTTGCCTATCCAGGTATAATTAGGATAGGGATCTTTAAAGAGTACCTGACATCGTACAGGCTCGGGACCTCAAACTTACGTCCTATCCGAGGGATGGCATAGCCAAGGATTTTTTACTCCCATTAAAATATCCTAGGGCCGCCTCGGGACGCGAACCCGCGACGTTTAGTTCTGTAGGTTGCCATGCTAACTACTACACCACAGGTGAGGCCAAGATAGAAAGCTATGAATGTTTTAAAATACAAAAAATATAGTAATAGTCTCGCTCCTCGCACACCTCTGTCCACCCAAGACCCAACTTCGCCAGATCTGTCTTCACGCAATTCTCCCACCTCCGTCTCGGCTTTCTTACGGATTTGCTCACCACTGAATTTTTCAATTTTACATACCCATTTTATTTGCCGCACTGCAATCACCCTGTTGTATTTACCGGATACATTTCACTCAGGTCGGCATTGTGTAGCAGTCTAAATTCTCCTGTTAAATCACTCTTCTTTGGCCCAAATATTCTACGCAGTACTTAATTTTCAAAGACCTTAACTCGTTGCTCATCCCTAGCTGTAAGCGGCCCGTAAAAGACTGTAGGAAGAATAATTGTTTTGTAAATCCTTATTTTTAAATTTCGGGACAGGAGGCGCGAGCTAAGCTACTTTGCTACTGAAAAGTAGCAAGTATTTACGGCTTTTTTTTTTTACGAAAATTAAGCAAGAAAAACTTCTATCAATTTAATAGTCATATAAAATAAGCTTATTTTATTTTTTACTGATTCATAGTTATAGGTTTTCAAACTCCTTAAAATCTAATCTGACTAGAGTTTACATAACTTCTAATGATTCTTAGAAGGTAGCCTTAGTTAAAAGACTAAGGCCACAGACACTTCATCCGAATGAAAGTTTGTTGGAAAAATTAGATTTTTCCATGCTGCATAGTTCTACATAAGTTATAAAAAAAAAATTTTACCTCTTGCAAAGATTATTATGAAAAAATATTATCTAGAATTATTTAGGTAGGTAGTAGCTACTTAGCCAAATTATATCTAATATACAATGATGCAAAAAGGTCAATGATTTGCCGTAAAAAGTAATTCTACTTAAAAAAATCGCCGGAAATAATCGTTACGAATATTTTACGTTTTTTCCCCTCCTACGGTCTCCTAGAGTAACTTTCGTTAAAAGAATTGACCATAGCTTTCCTGGGTACCAGGCACATGATATCCCTAAAGGGGTTCCAATGGGGATATTTATAAGGTTCAGAGTACTTCTTGATTTAATGACTGAATTGCAATCCGACTGGTAAATAATAACACAGAAATCTATAATACAAAATACTTTTTTCTAGGCTTCTGGTCTTCGAAAAATAGCCCGATTTTTCAAGCTAGCTCCATTAAAAATTTCAAAGCAGCTCCATCAAGTGCTTATCCAGGAATACAATATTACCACGTATAAACTAATATTGACAGATCTTAGATTGCCGTAGATGCGGTATTAGGTTTGTTCATTGAATTACTGGCTTTCATATCCTTGGAGGAAACGGGGTCAAAATTAACCACAAATTAACTCTCATCCAATAACAGAGGCCCAGAGCCAGGTAGCTGGTAGCTTATCAACCGCTAAGGTAAATAAATTTGGAACAGCTGTTGCCTCCCGCTCCAATGCCAAATGGATATTTGACGAGTTTCTAACGCTCAGGCTTTAGTCATTCCAACAAAATTGCAATATTTCACCTCTACCAGAAAAATTATTTATTTAGACCACTTTAATCAAAAGAAAAATCCCTTTTTTGTCAAAAGAAAAATTGACGAACATAATATATAAAATAAATTGTAAACAACGTCCTGAAAAATCATATTACGGGCAAACATTGCAATAGTTTGAAAGAAGAGGGCAGGAGCATAGGCCAAATTGTACCGCTAAAACGACAAAATCAAAAGTGGCAACCGGTTTATCTCAACATGCCATTTAATTAATTAATTTAAATTACATTTAAAGTTTAAAGTTTAAAGTTTAAATTATTCATACCCAATCAGCGAACGCCAATAAAATCCCAACTTAGAACCCCCACCCCTCATAGAATACAATAGTAATCCAATCCATCTGAGATAGTTGCTCGGAGTTAGTGGTGGCAGTTATTACAATGTTTTGACAGATTGGTAAATATAATTTTTTTTAAGGTTATCGCAAATAACCTTTCTAAACACAACATTTTTTTATTAAATATTTTTTATTTACATATGTTAGCTTGAGACATTTTTATTAAATTTGCCGTCTACTTGCGTAATAAGCAAATGTGCTGACATGAGTTATAATATGAAAGAATCAAAAACACTAAACACAAAAAAACAAACACAAAACACAAACCAAACACAATAACAAACACACACAAAAGAAAGAAATTAACAAATACAAGATTTAAATACAAGAATAAATCAAAATCGAATAAGTTGACAAGTGTAATATCTGTTTAGTGCAGAAAATCTCTTGGCCAACGCCTCAACAATCTTCTTGGCGGATTATAAGGGTTTGTGGGAGTCTGTAGAGCTTGTGTTAGTGGGTTGGAATTTAGAGTAAGTCTGTCATGAAAGTTACGGTAGCGCTCTATGGCTTTTTCTTCGACGTAAGGAATGTCAAGGTCAGTGTGTAAGGTCTCATTAGTGACATAAAAGGGGGCATCTACGATCTTTCTTAGTATTTTGGATTGGAATGACTGTATGAGTCGTATATTAGATTTTTTGGCTGTTCCCCATAGCTCAATACCGTAAGTCCAAAGTGGTTTAAGAAGTACTTTGTAAACGGTTAATTTATTTGTCATAGATAATTTTGATCGTCTGTCAAGTAGCCTTGAAAGAAGTCCGTACCGCTGGTTCAGTTCTTTTCTTTTGCGTTTAACATGGTCTTTCCAAGTCAGTCGTTTGTCCATGTAAAGGCCGAGATAGCGTACTGAATCAGAGGTGGGTATCGGAATGTTGTTAAAAAATACCTGAGGGCAAGAGTCGTGCTTAAGTGAAAACGAGACATATTGGCTCTTGGCTTCATTCATTTTTAGCCTCCATCTTCGAGCCCAACATGCTACCTCGTCTAGGTGTTCTTGGAGCACTTGTGAGGCTTTAGTGGCATCTTTGTTTGATGTCAAGATAGCTGAGTCATCAGCGAATGTAGCCAATAGGGTTTCCGGATGTTGGGGAATGTCTGAGCAGTATATATTAAATAATGTAGGGCCCAAGACACTACCCTGAGGCACTCCAGCTCGTATTCTTTTTATTTTAGAAAATTCATTATCAATTTTTACGCTGAAAAATCTATCTTTTAGATACGATTGCAGTATTAGAAAGTAGGTTGATGGTATAAATGATTTCAATTTACTAAGTAATCCGTCATGCCAAATTCTGTCGAAAGCTTGGCTCATGTCTAAGAAGACACCCGGGCAATAAAATTTAGATTCTAAGGAAAAAGAAATATAATCGACTAAACGATAACATTGTTGAATTGTAGAATGATTTTGTTTAAACCCGTATTGAACATTTGGAATAACGTCGAATAGATTAAGAGAATTTAGACGCCGCAAAAGAATTTTTTCGAATAATTTGGATAAAGAAGGTAAAAGACTGATTGGACGGTAAGAATCTACACAATCTACGGGCTTGTTGGGTTTGTGAATCATTATAATAACCGAGTATTTCCATAAGATTGGGAAGTGCGTGGTTTTTAAGATTGAGTTGTATATGTTTGTCAGAAATATTATTGCTTTTTTGGGTAAGTTTTTTAAAATACGATTGGTAATGAGATCATATCCGGGTGACTTTCTGTTAGGTAAGCTATTGATAAGATTACTAATTTCGTCAGGATGGAAAGGTTTCGGTGGTGGAGACATCTGCAAGGGAATTCGTAGCTGATGCTCAACTAATCTTTCACTCAGTGAATCTTGAAATTCACTGTGTGGAGTAAATATATTTTCCAAGTGACTTGCAAACAATTCAGCTTTTTGTGCATCTGACTTGGCCCACGAGCCATCAGGATACCGAATGGGATGAGATGTTTCTTGATGGTCTAACAAGCGTTTTGTTATCCTCCATATTGATTGACTGTTGTTATCAAAACTACTTAGAAGACTGTTAAAATTTTCATTTTTTGCTATTTTTAATTCATTCCGCAATTCCTGTGTTAGTCTATTTAATAGCAACTTATCAGAAGGATAACGCGTCCGCTGCCATTTCTTCCGAGCTCTTCGTTTCTGTTGTAAGAGATATCTTATTGACTCTGGAACCGCCTGATTTTTGCTATTAATTCCAATACTCTGTTTTGGGGGACCGGAGGAAGAGTTCCAGGCTGCCTGTTGTATGGCGCGAGTTAAGGATTGGACAGCATCATCAACATCTTCTGGTGTCCTCAATGTAGTGTTTAAAGATATTGATCCATTCAATATGGTCTTGAATCTTTTCCAATTAACATAACCAGGGGTAAGAGTCGGTTGTGGAGTTTTGAATAATGGATTAACATCAATTGATAATATTAGCGGGGAATGATCAGAGGAAAGATCAGTTAAATTTTTGACATCAAAGTGCAGCTGTTTAAGCCCCTTACAAATAAAAAAATCCAAAATGTCTGGGATTCTGTTTAGATCAGTGGGCCAGTAAGTTGGTGAAGTAGGAGGAATGGCTGTACAATTGTTCGAGAGCATAGCATTATGGAGAGCCCTTCCTCGGGAATTAGTCATTCTACTACCCCATACTTGATTTTTGGCGTTAAAATCCCCACCACAGATGAACTTACTACCCAAGGTTTTGAATAGAGAATGAAAGATTGGGAACGACAAGCTCATACCAGGCGGACAATAAGCAGCAGCAACAGAAAACTCAAAGGAAAAGACTTGTAAGACAATGGAGGTGCACTGTAAACATTCACTTGCCTCAGATGAGTTAAAGTAGTGACTAATGGATTTTTTAACAAGAATCAGAGAGCCACCTTTGGCACAGTTTGAAGGGTGGTCAGTTCTAAAAGTGTTGTAAGTTGAAATAAGGAAGTTAATGTTGCTTGTCAGGTGCGTCTCAGTTATTAATGCCACATCTATGTCGTTATCTTTTAAAAATACTTCTAGCTCATTTCTGTGTGAAAGTACTCCATTTGAGTTCCATAAAACAATTTTTATCCCACTCATGATGTTAGCTTAGGCAAGAGGTGTTGCATTAAAGTGGTGAGTAGTGAAATTAAAGGAGTGACAAGGTTTTTAAATTCACTAATGAAGTCTGTTAGTTGTGTAGTTATGTCAGGTTGGATTGTGCTATGGGAAACAGCATTGGGTAATAGTCTAGAATCTGCCGGAGTTGTTTGTGTTGGTACAATGTGTGAAGGTGTTAAATTTGTAACGTCAGGTTGTGTTTGTTGAGGCGGTGACACAAGAGATTTTACCTGCATAAGTGCTCTGTTAGGCGTCCCTTCTTCCTTCCGCAATCCCTCAGATTCTGCATAGAACCTTGGACTTCTGGGTGGTGGATGCCGTCGGAGCTGTTTCAGTTCTTTGTGAACGATGCAGCCTCTGTAGTTGGCCGGGTGATCTTCTCCACAGAGGGCACATCTGGGGGGAACATCCCGTGGCTTCTTGCAGCTAATTGAAAGATGTTGATCTCCACATTTGACGCAACGTGGCTTAAGGTTACAATACGATTTCGTATGCCCATATGACTGGCACCTTTTACACTGTACAATTTCATTTCTGTGAAAAGGTTCCTCTACTGTAATTCTTGTATGGTACAGATATTGAAGAGTAAATATTTTATCACAACTTTCAGTTTTTTTAAGGTCAACATAAAACATAGGCAATGGAATTTTCGTTCTAGGATGAAGAATGTTATGAACTTTGATAACTGCATAACCTTCCTCTTCAAGTTCCTGTTTGATAATCTCACAGCTTAATGTGGGGTGTAAATTTTTTATAACTACTCGAAAAGGCCGATCTTCTTGCAGCTGATATGTGTGGAATTGGGCGTTTTTTGATTTTAAGTATTTTACAGTTTTCCTATAAGCATCTGAATCAATTGGCATAACAACGGTATTGTTTAGATTAGATTTTAGTGTAAATTTTTTTACCCCTACTTCTTTAATGAGATCGTCACAAAACTGAGCGAAATTAATAACGGCTTTAACATAGATCGGTGGTGGTGGCTTGGAAGTGATTGAATCTTCCTGCTTCGTAGTTTGGCATTGGGTTTCTTCTTCGACATTCAAGACGCTAAACGGGTTCACAGATTCGAAGCTATGTTGTCTACTAAGCACAGTTGGCTCAAGCCTAGGAGACAATGAATTTCTTCTGGTTACCTCAGTCCATTCGTTATCTTTGCTTGAGCTAGCCACTATAACAGGCTGCGTAGGTAATTTACTTTTGTTAATATTTATAACCTTTTTACCTGAGGTAGTGGTTTTGGTTAATTGAGCAGTAGACTGCATAGGCAGTTTAACTTTATTAATAGTTACAATCCTCTTACCCTGAGCACCAGTTCTGGATCTCAATGGCTTAGATGAGAGCGTAGATTTAATAGTATTCTTGCTGACAACCATGATACTTTTTGCAGTATCACCGATTACTAATACCTAATGCATATCGCCACACTGTCCAGGTCCTAACTGGGTCAAACAACAAGCAAGACCTAATATTTTCCTGAAGTTTTCTTATTTAAACACAGAATTTTCAAAGAAAGATTTTTCTATACGCGTTAACAGTATATCGCACAGCTGTTACAACACAACATAAGATAATTTTATTTACGAGTTTTTTAGATGTAAAAATCTAATTATATTAATCACCAAACCTCATGAAAATGGTAAGAGAATCTTTTTTTTCTCTCTCTTTTTAAGAACCACGTTGATGTACAGTTTATTTCTTTACAAGCTAGGGTGCCCGGCTTCGCTCCGGTAGTTTTAATAACAGAAAAACTTTAAAATTAAAGGAAATATAGAACAAAATTAGCACTTTCTTGAAACTTTTAACATGGTATCAATATTAAGATTCGATATCTGCAGAGTCCGCCCAAATAAGGAACCCTATATACTTTAAAGGGGGTTGAAAATGGTAAATGAACAATTAAATTTGCTGCAACTTTGTCGAGTCATGCATCGTTTTTGATGGTTTCTGTGATTCTGAATTCTATAAGCCCATTCCAAGCAGTCAGCAGATAATAAGTTATTAGATTATGGTTGAAAAATGTATTAGTTAAAAAACTATATTTCGATTACAACTTAAGCCCCGACTACTGTGATAGTCCTATTAGATCCAGAAGTTTAGAAACTACCGAAGATTCATAGAAACTTTTTTTTAAGACCTTTCTTCCAGTTCAATCTCCCATAAGATATCCCCCCCCCCCCCGTTATTTGGCCGGACACTGCACCTACTATTACAAAGTGAAAACCAAAATATCATGAGGGCACAATTTTTTCATCATATTTCTTTTTATCCTGAACTATGAGGGGTGATAAAATCTTATTGAAAAAACACTATAATTGGAGTTAGTCATTTTGTCAACTGGAATGCTTACTTGTTGTTAAGTGTTAATGCTTAACACTTTAAATTTTTAATTTTCTATTTATAATAAAGTCTATAATAAGAATAAAGTCAATTCAGCTCTTCTTTTTTGTTTTATGTCTGTTTTTATTCGCTCACTGTACTACTAAAAAAATGTTCACTCGTATTATTAACCTTTACAAACTGAACGGAATGAATGAACAATAAACATTGAGTGAAATGCACCCTAGCGCTTCCTGGTAGTCTGCAGCTCGAACTGAATTTTTCATTCATAAACTCGTATGTAATCTTCAGGTAGGCTAATTAAATGGTGCGAGAGCCTTAAAATTCCAGTCCTTTTCTCTTCAATTTTACACCCTTAAGAGAAAAACGGAAACCTTCTTCTCCATTAGGGGTCATGTAGCATCACGCTGACATAACTTTACTAAACGTATGTTGAGTCGTTTTTGAGCCTTATCGGCACGCACATTGCACACTTTGCTTTATAATATATATTGATTAACGCCCTCCCTGTTGGCCTCAGGGTCCACGAGTCGCATTTTTTCTACCAAACCTACGTATTCATGACATTTTGCTAAGCGATCACTGTAATCTCTGCTTTTTACTTTCCACAAACATGGGAACGACTTGTGTGCTCCAATGAATTCTGCAACCCATCGTTTATCACTCCCCGCTATGACAATAAACGAGTTGAAAGCAGTCGAAGTAAGAAGTATTTGCGGGTTTCATTCAATGCGCAGCCCTGAAATCGGAACTATGGCTTGAGCATCGTTTACACGCTCAAGCCAATACACCAACCTCAAGCCAATTTTCTGCCCGGACAGAATTAGCAAAAGCCAAATATTTTCGTTTGCACCAACTTCAAACCAGCTTTTACATGCAAAGATTTATTTACACAAACTGGCTTGTGCAAGCCAATTTGTGTAAATTGCTTGAGCGTGTAAGTGCATCTTTAGATCAGTAACTAGACATTTTACAGTAAGGATTAGGTCCACAGTAATAAAGACATTACTGAATTACTTTTATGCGATTAGTACCATATACTTAATGACTAGAACAAGTTTAAATGTGAAATATTCTTTTTCTGTAATCGTTGAATAATGGTAACATTACTAAACTGAAATGAGTGAAGAAAGTGAAACATTTTGCAATAGAGTGAAGAAAGTGATTACATTCTTCACAAGTGAAGAAAGTGAATTGCCTTCTTAATTAGTAATAAGTATAAATTAAAAAATAATTTGAAGTTGGAAATTAAATGCTTTTAAATGTTTCTTAACATTGTAAGAATTTATTTTAACAAAATAAATTGAAATGTGAATGAATTATTGGTGGAAATAATCAATAATATATTTTAAAATTTAAATATAATAATAATTACCTTCCTTGTTTATAACCTGCACTTGTTTATAACTATGCTTATAACCTTTCACAACCATGCTTATAACCTACCAACAACATACCATAATCTTCACAACATCCTAATTTTGTTCATATTCTGGTTAGATCTGATCATGTATTACACGATTACAGAAAAAAAATAATATTCCACTCGTGAAAAAAGTAGAATTTACAACTCTCGTGAAATTACCACACTCCCTTCGCTCGTGTGGGTAAACGTTTCACTCGAGTTGTAAAATGATCTACTTTCGTCACTTGTATAATAAATAATTATTATTATTTAAATTAAAAAATCTGCACCAAGATAAATAAAATGTCATGTCAGTTTTTTTTTAATTTTACGAGACCACATTTTGCTTGCTAGGTGGCTTTTTACTTATTCCATTTTCAAATATATATATTTTTTAAAAAAACTAATACAATGAAATACTTATGACAAATGTTTGCCTACTTCTAAACGATTATTAATAATAGATTAGGCTCTAGAATATAGAGAAACTTACTTCTTTAGAAAAAGTGACATGAGTACTTATATCATCTCGCCATGTGAGCATGGTAATATTTTTGAAATAAGACCGGAATTGAGGAAAAGAGGTTTTTCATTATAGATGAATTATACAGAAAATCCTGGTAAAATTGGGTAGGTAGGCATTATTCCGTGGCCACAAGAACATTCCAAGCTGGATATCCGTTCAATATTTGTGAGATATGGCTCTGGAATTCAAGCCGCTCTGTCA